>JAULJL010000020.1:1213500-2422000 GCA_030761205.1 Fremontodendron californicum
TTTGTCTGGTTGAATTCTGTGCTGTAGGTGGATTTGTATGTAATTTACTAATTTTGCTGATATTAACTTTGAAGTTGAAGTAAGACAAATTTTCTTTAGAATTTCACAACATTTGTCAAAGATTAGGTCTTAATATGGTGCATATTCTGCAGATTGAAGTTGTAGATCTAGTTTCTGAAGAATCTAGTGGAGGCAAGTTGAGTTCAACAACATTAAGGAAGCTTGAGGCTGAGAAGACCAAAAACCAACAGTCTGCCACAAACTTGATAGTAATAAACTGATATGATATCAATGGCTGCAAGAAAGCTTGTCAGATTTTTATATCTCCTTTTTTTTTGTGAAACTCCAGCAGCAAAAATGTACAAGGACACCCGAATTTAATACAACAAAGCATGCAAGTTTCTTCTTCTCAAAAGTATCAATATCTTTAACACAACACAGTAAAACTATGTTACTTGGATTGGATCAGGTGAGTATCGGATCTAGGTATTGTGCCCGACATGGTAGGTTTATTTTTTTAAAAAGTTTTTTCTTTTTATATGTTTGGAGGATCGGACCTCCATAAACCAGAGAGTTGGTTTATTTGGTGGTTTCAACTTTGAACATTTTTGAATAAATTTTGCTGTGCTATAATTTCAGAATACATCAATTTGTAATCCATTTTCCAATTTATTTTGAATTAGGCTTTTGCCTTTCTAATAACAAGTTTTTGGAGTATGATACTGTTACTAATAATGGCCTGGATTTGGAGCATCATAAATTTGGTTATCATGGAAGCCAGGCCTAGCTTGGATTGTCACTGAATTGCTTGTAAAAGTTGCACCATTAAGCTATAATGCTGCTAGCCTTTGAACTAATCAGTCTTTGGTCTTTAAAGCGAAAAGGATTTTCAATGGTTTTGGCCTGCACTTCCAGGACGGCCATTAGCATGCACCTGAATGGTAAAATCCTAGTTACAGCTATAATTTACTTTCGCTATGAGGAAGAATATATATCGTGATGCTTTAACTCGTGGTTCAAACTTCATTTTGCAAAGGCGATAGCTTGACGAAAGGTCAAATAAGGACCACACAAAGGAATCACCAAGACTGGGGGAAAAAAAATCTGAAAATGAAATGTAAGGACATTCCTATCAAGTAACCAAAAACCTTATCTATATTCGTAAATTAAATTGAAGAAAGAAACTATTGTTTATCACCTTTGTTCTAAGGTCATTGCCTTACTAACCAATAAATGACATCCATCACTCTATCTCCAACAAAGCAGCTCTCCCTGGAATTAAATGCTACCCAAACCCTATCTCTGCTTGAACGATGTTCGAAAATGGAGGAACTCAAGCAGATTCATGCACAGATGTTCAAAACAGGCCTTACTGCAGATACCATCTTAGTAAGCAAAGTCCTTACTTTTTGTGTGTCTCCGAAATATGGTAATCTAGAATACGCCCAGATGGTTTTTGATAGAGTAAACAGACCCAATACTTTCATGTACAACACCATGATTAAAGGATACTCAAAGAACAACAAACCAGAAAAAGCCCTTCTTCAATATCAGCATATGCTGTATCTTTCAGTTCCACACAATTCCTACACTTTTCCTTTCCTGCTTAAAGCGTGTTCCAGTTTGTCAGCCATGGAAGAAACCAAGCAAATTCACGCTCATGTCATAAAGTTAGGTTTTGGCTCCGAGGTTTATGCCACAAATTCCCTGCTTCATGTCTATGCAACATCAGGCAGCATAAAAGCTGCACGTCTACTCTTTGACCAGGTCTCTGAACGAGACATTGTTTCTTGGAACTCAATGGTTGATGGCTATGCAAAGTGTGGCAAGATGGAAATTGCATATGAATTTTTCAAGGACATGCCAACAAAGAATGTCATCTCTTGGACAACTATGATTTCTGGCTATGTTGGGGCGGGCATGTACAAGGAAGCCTTGAATTTATTTCATGAAATGCAGATTGAAGGTGTCAAACCTGACAATGTTGCCCTGGCAAGCACTCTCTCTGCTTGCTCATATCTTGGAGCTCTGGATCAAGGGAGATGGATTCATGCATATATTGACAAAATAGGAATTGAGATTGACTCAATCTTAGGCTGCGTTCTTATAGACATGTATGCAAAGTGTGGTGACATGGAAGAAGCTTTAGAACTTTTTAAGAAAGAGAAGAAAAAAGAAGTCTCTTTGTGGACTGCTCTAATTTATGGATTTGCAATTCATGGTCGTGGAAGAGAAGCGCTTGACTGGTTTGAGAATATGCAAAAGATAGGAATCAAGCCAAACCATATCACTTTTACTGCAATTCTGACAGCATGTAGTTACTCAGGACTGGTTGATGAAGGAAAATCATTGTTTGATAGCATCGGCAGAGTTCATAAATTGAGCCCAAGAATAGAGCATTATGGGTGCATGGTTGATCTATTAGGCCGAGCAGGGTTCCTGGAAGAAGCAAAGGGATTGATTGAGAAAATGCCTGTAAAACCAAATGCTGTTGTTTGGGGAGCACTGCTCAACGGCTGCAGGATACATAAAAATGTTGAGTTAGGTAAAAAGATAGGGAAATTCCTGATTGAATATGATCCAGACCATGGTGGCCGGTACATTCACTTGGCAAACATTCATGCGTCAGCAGGGGACTGGGACCAAGCAGTTCAAGCAAGGAAGCAGATGAAAGAACGAGGGGTTTCAAAACTTCCTGGGTGCAGTGCAATTAGTCTGAATGGGGTTATCCATGAATTCTTAGCCGGAGGCCAGTCCCACTCACAGACAAAAGAGATTTACCACATGTGGGAAAATATTGCTGAAAGACTTGAAAAGGAAGGATATAAACCTGCATTGCAGAATCTAGTGCTTGATCTCGAGGACGATGAAGCCAAAGAAATGGCAATCAATCAGCACAGTGAGAAGCTGGCTATTGCATTTGGATTACTTAGAACTAAACCAGGGACGACAATTAGAATTGTCAAGAATCTTCGGATATGTGAGGACTGCCACACAGTAACAAAACTTATCTCCAAGATATATGATAGGGAGATTGTCATGAGGGATAGAACCAGGTTCCACCTTTTTAAGGATGGCAAATGTACTTGTGGAGATAAATGGTGATCAGGATGGAGAGAACACCACATTATCAACTCACTTATTAATACAGAAACACTAGGAAGAATTGTTTTTCGGAAACTTTCAGGGTGCTTTTTAGTTCCCCCATTTCCCTTTTTCCTGGCTTCTCCAATTTGATCTTAATATGATTGAAAGGTATATATATACCAATTACCAACCTAATCCCACATACAATACTAAGCTTTACTGTTAAGGAAAAGGAAAACAGTTTTAGGCTTCTATTCTCCAAGGGCACTTTTTAACATCCAAGGTAAAATTATCTTGCATGGTCATTACTCCTCAATAAAATGTTTATGTCATTCCCAATAGGCATTTGTCTTTATTAATCAGCTGCTTCTCATAGCCCTAGTGAGTCCTTTGGAAATATCAGAATCTAGCTTTTTACCATGGTTTATCCATTAAAAAGTTAATTCAGAAAGGCTTACTTCTAAGCATTTTGTAACATTTCTTTGCCAGTTTGCTTATTTATGGACAGATATCCTTATTAAGATGCTTTTGCAGAGAAACTTTGTATTGCTTGTGACCAAACCATTGTCAAAATAGAAAAATAAAGATGCGAGGAATGCCAATGAAGTAAAGAAACGAGAGACAAGCATGCAATCTATATTTACTCGAATTCGGGATGAGTGTAGGAGAGTATGTTGAGGGAGGCCCAAAAATTAAGTAAAAATGAAAGAAAGAAAGAAAGACTCACTCAATCTCATAATCTAAGCAGAATCTTGTTGATCAAAGCATTTACTACTGATAAATAAACAAGCTAGCTATATTTTGCTTGTCCTACATGAAAAACATATAGAATCATCAATATTTGACCACTGAGGAAGAAACAATAGATGATCGATCATCCTAGGGTATTTTAGCTAGGTCAGTTGGTCTCAGGTCAGGCCGTTGTCATACTCATTTGGCTTACTCGTGAAGGATCCAAGATTATCCCAATTCCAACATATTTATGTATGATCTTTCAATCAAAGAGATAATAACCTTTGATTTTTTTTTTCTTTCTTCAAAGATGAATAGCAACCGACCAAACCAAAAAGACAAGGAAGAAAAAATTGCAGACACGAGGGAATTTAAATATATATAGGCAACAAGACGATTAATAAAAACAGAAGATTGACATAAACAGCCAAAGAGCTTTCAGACAAAACTTAAATTGGTTATAATAAAAGATGTTTAGTCCTTCTTTAATCAATAGCCATAACTTTAAAGAGACAGATTCCAGACATGGGTTTTGTCGCTTTTTGCAAAACAAGTTTTCCTACAGCTTTGTCAAGATTCAGCAACAAATTAAGACAGTTCTGTGATTGTTACTTATATAATGTTTTAATCTTTCATTCCCCTTTTTAAATGCACGATTTAAACTTATATTTGGGAAGATAATCTATAAAATTCTTCAAAAGAAGACGAAAAATACTCTTAGATTATGTTAATTTGTAAGTGAAAATTACTTGTCCCTCGCAATTAGTCAGATTAGCAAAGACTATGAAATTTTCAACTTCACATTACTATTACTACTATTTGTTATATCCCATATTATACTTGGTTAAGGTCGATACTTGACCAAGATCCAAGAAATTTCATAGAAAGAAACCAACAAATGACCTTAGAGAATATAACAGTTGTCCCTAATTAATTGGATCCCACAAAGCAAGTAAAGATAAACAGTTATTTTGCGGATTGCGTAGGCAGCTTATATTTACCATATATAACAGGAAAAGAATAGAAGAGTTTACATACAGCAGGAATACTGTGAAGAACATATTTTGCACTTAATTAAAAACAATATCAGAATGAGATTAAGTGGCTTGAGAGACATTACTAAAGATGAAGTGAATAGGAAATTATGTGAAAACTGGGGTTTGCAATTGTTTATATTCTCCAACACACCGTAATACTGTAAAAATTTTGCTGATAGATTATTCAAGCACTTGGTGCTACGTTGTTTGTTTACTCTGAACACTGTATTACTTGTAGCAGCTTGCTGCTTTTGGATAATAATACTCATTACTTATCCAAAAAAAAAAAGATAAACAGTTATCACGCTCACAAGTATATAAAGCATGAGATAAGATTAAAGGTCCCAAAACTAATTCTTTACATCTTCTTCTCTAATTTTTGCGAACATTCTAAATCTTTGCTGATTAAACATCCGAGCACGTCCCAAAATATCAACTTCGATGTCTCTCTAGTTGTATTTTCCTTTGACAGATTTTGCTCTACCTCCACGTTCATCACATCACATCACATCCCAACTCAACCTTCTTCATATTCATAAAACCATCAACACTATTATTATATGATTACAAGTTCCAAAAATTCCTCTTCCAATGGACGATTTGCCCATGGCGATAGAGCATGTCAATTGCAAAGGTGGCAGTGACAGTAAAGGGAAGAGTTACAATTGAGGGAATGGGTGCCTAATCTTATCGAAAAAATCCAACCCAAATTTACACACAAAATAAGGAGATTCAAGCTTGAGCAGTCCCCTTCATCCAACTATAAGTCTTAGTCTTATAAAATATGTATATTTGAGAGAATACATGCGCATGAAAAGAGAGACATGGGATCCACAATCAACAAAGCAACTTGGGCGCAGCGCAGCTAAGCGTTGAAAATGATGATTCTTCTTTGCCATTAAACGTGCATGTAAATAAATTTCAGTGGTTATCTCTTGGGTCTCCACTCTAATGACAAACCCTCGTGGGTGTACTACTGTTTTGGCCCTTAAATTCCTTGAACCTGACTTAAAGTTAAAGAGTGATACAACCTAGACCTTGCCAGTTGCCACCTTTCTATTTGTAGTGTATAAAATAAAAATCACTAATGTTGGCAAGATATTTTTGAAACTTTTCTTGATAAAATATGGTTAAAAACCTAAAATTTAAAAGTTTTATCCACGATGTATGAATTCGTATTATTTTTCATAACATAAAAATTTATTAGACAAAAAATTACAATAAAGTGTGAGTTCTTCTTAGTCTATTGCATGAAACTATGAAGGCATTGTTTAGTTCTCCTATTTAGGATGCAACGATACAAAGCACATTGATTAATCATTAAAAAAAAAATTAGAAAGAAAGAATATTTGAAGTTGAAGAGGCTGACTCTGGTTTTGCTAGAAACTTGTGAAGGGATAACGTTGTAAGCTTTTAACAAAATGTGGTCCGCCAAAAAAAATAAAATAAAGAAATCATGAAAGGAGTAACAATGAAGCCCACTGACCATTAAGAATGGGCTTAGCCACGTGTATTTGTGGACCTTTGCTAGGCTCCAATCTGACATAGGACTCCACCCACTGATTGTGGTCTTCTTCACATGGCTCAAACCTTTCAACAGCCCCCACTGTCCAGGTATGCCTTTGACACCTAGCCAAAATGGCAGGTAAACCAGGTTCACCCTCACCCTCACCCAAGGGCTAAGGCTGGCTCTGGCTGCCATGGATTTCACTGGGGGTGGTGGCTACTGGCTAGGTCAGGCCAGGCCAGGCCAGGCCATTGTCTCCTATCTTTGGGGGCTTGGATTTGGTTCAATAAACCAACCACACATTTTCGATTGTGAGAGAAATTATTTGCGAGAAATTATTATATTCGAATTTAAATGAATATTGAATATAGATATAGATATATTTAAATTTATTATTATTTTTTTAATATATTTGAATATTATATTCTTGTATTCATAACTAATTAAATATAAATATCAAACATAAATATTTTAAAAATAAATAATAAATTGGATAATATATTGATAAATTGAATTTGTTAGGTAAAAATTTATTTAAGTTGCATTTGAAAATTTGAATTTAGATTTCAGAAATAGTGTAAATTATGAATAAAATACATGTAAAAGTAACATTGATGATTATGTTTCAAATTCATAGATTTGTTGGATGCCTATTTAATTGTGAATTTGAAATTTATATTTTTATACCTTTTAAATATATAATAATATTGAATATTAATTAATTTATACATAATGGATACATTTTATTCTCATAATTTATATAACAAATAAAATTTAAATTTAAATTTTTAAATTTATTTTTCCAAGGTGAAATTAATGAATTTATTAGTGGGGAATTGAATTGAAAGCACTTAAAAAGAAGTCTCCCATCAAATACTAATCGGGTGAGTGGTAGAACAAAGACGTATCTCCGGAAATAATTGATTGATTGCCACGTGTCTTATTAACACGCTTTTTTCACTCATTAATACTAATCCTCCGTCCGAGTGAGAAGACTGTCCATTAAAATAATTTAAATCTAAAGATTACTTTTTAACTGACTTAATTAAAAAACAAACAACGAAAGAATTTTTATCTATTTATTATTATTATTATTATTTATATTACTCCCAAAAAGAAAAAATAACAACTTTGGATCCGTTTTAAGTGAATGAGCTTTTGTCTTTTAAGAGCAGGAGAAAGAGAGAAAGCTTTTTGGCTGACTGATCTGGAGAGAAAACTGGTGGTGATGGCGGCGGTGGTGGCGGGGATGTTAAAACGCCGGCGCTGACGGTGGTGGTGGCACCGGCGTTAGCAATGGCGTGGCCATTTTAGGATTCCCACTAATAAAAAGAAAAGTCGGCACCTTTTCTTTACAAAAAAAAAGACATTTTTAATAATTTCTTTCATTCTGATTTGATCTTTATTTGTTTGGTTTGTGGTGTTGATTGAACTGTGGGTCAAGAGTGTGGGGGTGCATCTGAGCTGATTCAGTTCTGGCTTGATTTGAAGTTTGAACCGGTTGGTTTAGAGCTGGTTTCCACATTTTTTTCTTCTCCTCAGAATCCCAAGTTTTAGGCTTTTTTAGGTTGATGATTCAGGTAAAAGATATTCATTTTTGTACATTTTTTTTTATGTCTATTTATTGGTTTTTGATCTTGGGGTTTTCTTTATTTTGTGTTTTTCAGGGTGTTAATTATGATTAAAGTTTCAATATTTTTATTTATGGAGTTTGATTTGATGTAAATTTGCTTGTAGTTGAGCTGATATTTGAATACTGGAGATTTTTTTTTTTGGTGTTTGATATGTTATATATTTGCAGTTGAATAAGAAATTGGATTTGGTATGCTTATAAAAGATGTCACTGAAGAATATTATGCGGGAGATAAAGGAAATGAAAGATGGGATTGGGAACATGTCAAAGAGGGGAGATCAAAGCAAGCTTTGGCGTAGCCGGACTAGATCCCATGTTGCTCCTGATCAAGCGCCAGCCGAATCTAAACTTGCAGAACAAAGCCCGTGGGCCAATCTACCACCTGAATTGCTCTTGGATATCATCCAGAGGGTCGAAGAGACTGAGACAGCTTGGCCTGCTCGAGCTGTTGTTGTCTTTTGTGCTGCAGTTTGTAGGTCTTGGAGGGAAATTACAAAGGAGATTGTGAAGACTCCCGAGCAATGTGGAAGGCTCACATTTCCCATCTCATTGAAGCAGGTTATACTCTTTCCCTATTGGAAAATATGTCATTTTGATCCCTGGAGAATAAACTGCTGGATATTTAGAATTTAGCTAGATTTACGTCAAGGGGAGAGAAAAACTTGCTCATATATATTTGTTGCATGCATCTTTGTTAAGAATGTAATCATTTTTTAATCAATATTTCTACACTGGGGCTTTTCTATCATGAAATGAGCATTGGCTGATAGTTGAATATATAATTTTCATGTTAAAAACTTTCGAAACATGCATATCAAGCTAAGTATAAATTTCCTAACCTGCTGTGTCTGCCACACGCTCAACAATAACTCTCATGTCTGTGTCCATAAATAGTGGGACTGGCTATTTTCTTATTCTTCCATTTAAAAGTTTGTTTATATCTTCTCTTTGTGCTCATGAACAGCCGGGTCCTCGCGAGTCTCCAATTCAATGCTATATTAGAAGGGACAGAGCAATTTCTACATATCTTTTGTTCTATGGTCTGATGCCTTGTAAGTCATCTTGTTCTGATGTCCTTAGTTACTATTATTCATTATAAATTTAAAATTATGTACCTTTATACTTGTCATTCTTATCTGAAAAAATTTTGCTCCTATCAAAAAGTAAGTGTAAGTGTGTAACATCTTAGGTTTCTTTGAATAACCTAAGATGCCAGTCTCTATCTGTTTTGATTGAAAGCTGTGATAAATAGTATATCATTCCTTTGGGAAGCAACTTTGTGACATAATCAGGGTTACTCGCTTCGTAATTATGTTGCTTTTTTTTTACATCGTTTTAGCCAAATCATATATTCAAAACTTAAAAACCTCATTGGAGGTATTCACTTGTGTTGCTTCTTTGATTTACAGCTGAGGGAGAGTGTGATAAATTGCTGTTGGCAGCAAGAAAGGTTAGAAGGGCAACATGCACAGACTTTGTTATATCTTTTGTTGCAGATGATTTTTCTAGGGCCAGCAATACGTATGTTGGTAAACTAAGGCAAGTCTCACCATTAGATTTTTTTATGCTTGTTTGATTATTCTCTCTTCACGTCTATGATGACATATTGCGATTTCTTTTTAGGTCTAATTTTTTGGGTACCAAGTTCACTGTATATGACAGTCAACCTCCATGTGACTCAATAATCCCAACAACTACCCGATCGAGTCGTAGATTCCACTCTAAGCAGGTGTCTCCAAGATTACCTGCATGCAACTACAGCATTGGTACCGTTACCTATGAGCTCAATGTTCTGCGAACACGAGGACCAAGGAGAATGCAGTGCATTTTGCTCTCAATTCCCGTCTCTTCTATTCAAGAAGGAGGCACTGCCCCAACACCATCAGCCCTCCCCCAATCCTTTGATGAACAACTTTCTTCCTTTCCTAGTTTAAAAGGGAAGGAACCGGTTATAGACACCAGCTCCCCAAGCCTCCCAGCCACACCAGTATTCTCCCCAGGCTCAGGAGAGCCATTAGCCCTTAAAAACAAGGCTCCTAGATGGCATGAACAGTTACAGTGCTGGTGCCTTAACTTCAAGGGGCGTGTGACAGTGGCCTCTGTTAAGAATTTCCAGCTTGTCGCGGCTGTTGAGCCATCACATAATGTATCACCTGAAGAGCAAGAGAAGGTAATCTTACAGTTTGGAAAAATTGGCAAAGACATCTTCACCATGGATTATCGATACCCTCTATCTGCTTTTCAAGCCTTTGCAATCAGCCTAAGCTGCTTTGACACCAAACCAGCTTGTGAATGATCACCACCGGTTGGAAATCTACCTCATTGATGTCGCCATGGATTATTATTACCCTTCCTTTCTTTCAAGCCTTTGCAATCTATCAAAGCAGCTTTATCCCAAACTGGCATGTGAATGACAGTATGTTGGTAGGAGATACACATATCTTTCTCCTCTATAATGCTTCCTGTATTTTTAGTACTGTATTTATGTTCTAATGGAAGCTTTTCTTATATGGCCTTTACTGGCTGACCTAAAGCTGTTCGGTGCATAGCTTTTCTGATCATGCAATCTGACTTGTATGTTGTTTGATCATCTTAGAATCAAAACTAAATTAACAGCAAATTGCCTATATCTAGTTGTATTATTTTCTTATTAAGCATGCACGCCAGGAATAAACTCAAAACAAAGGGCTTGATGTAATACTTAAACATGAGTTCGATCGACACCTAAACAGAATTCTTCCCTTCTTTCACAATCATGTTTCCTGAGGAAGAGGAGTGGGACAAACTAGCATTCATGTTTCCTTTTAAGGTTCAGGTACTCATTCCAAATGCTATATGGTAGATTATTATTATTTTTGGATACAAAAAAAGTCACATCATGAGGATAAGGGGATGGATTGTAGATGTCGAGAATCAAACCATAAATTTGTTAAATGTTACCTTTTAAGAATGATTGCATGAATCAACTGGTTAAGCTCCGACTTAATATGGTAAATCACTTTCAAGCTTGATTGTTGTTGGAAATTTAAATTCTTTCAAGTTACTTCAGGAGGAAGCATTGAGATCTAAAAGTGAAAGGGGAAGTTTGTGCAAGATACAGGAAAATGAAAGGGGGAGTATAGAAAGAATAAAACTATTCATCTTTGGTGCGGAAAAATTATGCTTAGCACTTCTTTACATGACATAAACTCCTCACATACCAACTTGGCCGCTTTAGCATCTGTCTTTGTCAAATTTGGGCTCTAATTACTCATGCCAAATAGGAAAAGACCAAGTTTGAGGGGTTTTATGCTAGCTTTTCGTTGATCAAGAATGGTAGTTGAAATTATTTCCCTTAACTTTTCCTTAACTTAAAAGTCTCTTCCCAGCAGAAGCCTCACCTGAAGGGAAAAGGAATTAAGACCTCCAACTTGTAAGGAAGCCACACCCTAATTAGCTTCCCTACTAAAGCAATAGCTGGAGCAGCGACCTTTTCGAAAACGAGCTACCAAAACATATGCAGAGGTTGAGCTTGATCAATGTATCATATTCGAAACCTAGATACCACATGATTTGAATCTCAAAATCTTGGAATATTTTTGTGCCCATGGCTCATTCTTTAGAATTGATAAGACAGCTTTTATCCTGGTGTTTCCAGTAAGTATGGGAATAGGCATTCGCACCTTGTGGAATCTATATCATAACTCCAATATTTCAAATGATATTAACACTATGTTTGGGTAGATTTTAGTAAAAGAAAGGAAAAAAAATTAAAAAATGAAGGGTTTTTAAAAGAAAGGAAAGGATTCATCTATTAAAATGTGTTACGGAAAGGAAAAGAATGTAGTTTTCATAGTTTGGTTAAAGTGTGAAAACAAAAAGACATTATAATATACATTTTTAATTATGCCATTTTTTAATTAAAACAATAATCTAAATATTACACATAAAATTATAAAAAATAAAATAAATAATATATTAAAAAAATGATTGCAATATATAAAAAAAAACTATAAACAAAAAAATAAGAATAAAAAAAATTTGCTATAATTTTCAACTTTAATTCCATGAAGTATATAAATTTAAAAATAAAAGAAGTAATTTGATAAATGTAAAATGGGTAATATGAATATTTTATATTTTTAAAAAAATTGGCTTTCCTTTCCCCTCTATTTCCCCCAATATGGGATAATTAAAAAGTTGAGCATTTAAAGGAAAGTGAGAAATGCTCAACTCCCCTCACTTTTTTTTACTAATTTGTTTTTTATTCAAATAAGGAAAAATAAAAAAAAAGACTTCCCATTTTTCCTTATTTTTTTTCCTTTCCCTTTCCTTCCCCCTACCTCAATTCAAACACATACAAACTTTTGATATTAACTAACAGTGTTTAGCAATATAGTACCAACTGTTAACATTGTCTCGAAAACTTAAGAAGCAAGCATACAAAATTCTGGTACATCTGTTTGTTTTGGTTCATAATATATCTTTGATGGCAATCAACATAAACCAAACACAAATCCATACTCATATAGAACACATACCCGTATATGATATTGTTAAGTCTGATGGGATTTTTGCTGTCAATATCTTTTTGTTTATCTTTTGTATCTTGTGTATGTATCTTAGATATGCTGACAGCCCAACTAATGTGCTAATTTTACAAGCTATGTCAGTTTGTAGTTAGTTGAAAAATCTAGGATGTGATGGTATAATTTGTTGTAATTGTGTCAGTGGTTGAACCACTAACATTATAAAATCTGATATTTGAATGAAGTTAGTAGCTCAAGACAAAAAAGTAAGAAGTTCAAATCTGTTTTCTGTTCTTTCAAGCTCTCTCTCGTTTTTTCTTCTCTTGCTCCAACAATTGGTATCAAGAGCTCATAGTGATCTTAAAGGGCCTGAAAATACTTGAGAGTTAATCTCAATATATCAGCCAGTATCTGCAAATGGCTTCAACCAGCTGCTCCTTGCATGCACCTCCTGTTTTCTCTGGTGAAAACTATCAAATATGGTCTGTAAAAATGAAGACATATTTGAGTGCTTTTGATCTATGGGATGTGGTTGAAAATGAGACTCAACCACCCCATCTTCCAGCCAATCCAACCGTAAACCAGATGAAGAATTATAGTGAAGAAAAGGCAAAGAGATACAAGGCCAAAAGCTGTATTGAATCATCAGTTTCTGATGAGATTTTCATCAGAATCATGCACTCAGAAACTGCAAAACAAGCTTGGGATCTGCTCAAAAAAGAATTCCAAAGCAGTGACAAAACAAGACAGATGCAAGTGCTGAACCTCATGAGAGAATTTGAAGTGTTGAAAATGAAAGATACAGAGAACTTGAAATAGTACAATGACAGACTTATGAAAATGGTCAGCAAGATCAGATTGCTTGGAGAGGAGCTGTCAGACAAAAGGATTGTTGAAAAAGTCCTTGTCAGCCTACCAAAAAGATTTGAAGCCAAAATCTCATCTCTTGAAGACTCCAAGGATCTGACCAAGATCTCCCTAGCAGAATTGTTCAATGCCCTGCAAGCTCAGGAGCAAATAAAGGCCATCAGACAAGAAGGCTCAACTGAAGGAACACTTACTGCTAAAGAAAAGGGGAAGCAACAAGCTGACTTTAAAGGCAAGAAGCAATGGGACAGAAAAAATAAGAATAATGGAAAGAAAGGCAAGTTTTTAGTATGTTCTCACTGCAAGAAGACCACTCACTTGGAGAAATACTGCTGGTATAGACCTGATGTTCAACGTAGGTCATGTAAGCAGCTTGGTCATGTAGAAAGGGTTTGCAAGAAAAAAATTAACAGTAGCCAGACCAGCAAGCCAGAGTTGTTGATATTCCACAATAGGAAGATGAAGAAGTTTTTGTAGCTACCTACTATAAAACTGGAACTTCCTCTAGCGCATGGCTTATTGACAATGGATGCACTCACCACATGGCCTCTGATATTAAGTTGTTCAAGGAGCTTGACAAAACTTGGAGCTCCAAAGTCAGAGTTGGAAATGGAGACTGCATTGAAGTTAAATGAAGAGGTATTGTTGCTGTTGAAACATTATCAGGTACTAAATACATTTCAGATGTTTTGTTTGTACCTGAAATTGATCAAAACCTTCTGAGTGTTGGACAACTGCTTGAAAAGAACTATTCTTTGATGTTTAAAGATAAAACATGTGTTATTTATGATCCATTTGGCCATAAGCTTTTTGCTGTTAGCATGAAGGGCAAATGTTTTTCCTTAGACTGAGATCAAACCAGTTCAGCTGCATATTCTGGTTCACTTGATGAGTCTGAACTATGGCATAGAAGAATGGGTCATTTCAACTTCATGGCTTTAAATCATATGCAAAAGAATGAACTAGTGCTGAACATGCTTGCTGTTGCTAAGCACTTTGAAGTCTGTAAAGTTTGTCAGCTTGGAAAGATCAGCAAGCTTCCATTTCCAATAAACAAGGCTTGGAGAGCATCTGAGAAGTTGCAGCTGATTCATACAGACGTTTGTAGTCCTATGAGGACACATTCCCTAAATAGTAGCAGGTACTATATTGCCTTCATTGATGATTTCTCTAGAATGACCTGGATTTACTTCATGAAACTGAAATCTGAGGTAGCAGACGTGTTTTGGAGGTTCAAGGCTTGGATTGAGAACCAGAGTGGCTTTAAAATCAAAATCTTGAGGTCAGATAATGGTACTGAGTACACATCTGACAAATTCACTGAGTTTTGCCAAGATGCTGGTATTGAACATCAGCTCACAGTGACATACACTCCACAGCAGAATGGAGTTAGTGAGAGGAAGAACAGAACCATCATGGAAATGGCCAGGTGCATGTTGTTTGAAAAAAAGCTTCCTAAGAAGTTCTGGGCAGAAGCAGTAAACACTGCAGTCTATCTTCTTAACAGACTGCCAACCGAAGCTTTGAAAGGAAAAACTCCATATGAATCATGGTATGACATTAAACCCTCAATTCAGCATCTCAGGGTGTTTGGTAGCATCTGTTATGTGTATGTTCCTGAAGTCAAGAGAGACGAGCTCGACCAGAAAGCAAAAGTGTGTATCTTCCTAGGCTACAACAATGTCACCAAAGGGTATAGAACCTTCAATCCACTCACTGGGAAGATGATTGTAAGCAGGAATGTGACTTTCAATGAGGCAGCTACATGGAACTAGGAAAGGCAAGAAGAAGAGCCTGTCAAGTATACTGTTGCAAACTCAAACTCTCAGCAGCAAGAAAATCCTATGTTTGATGAAGAAATTACTGACCATGAGCCTGTAAGAGGCACCAGGTCACTTGCTGACATATACCAAAGCTCTCATGTGGCCATTCTTGAACCTGTCAACTTCAATGATGCCTCCAACTCTCCAGAATAGAGAGATACAATGAAATAGGAGATTTTAGTGATCAAGAAAAACCAGACTTGAATGCTGGTAGACAGACCAAGCAACAAAAATATAGTTGGCGTCAAGTGGATTTACAGAACCAAGATGAATGCAGATGGTTCTATCAACAAACACAAGGCTAGACTAGTGGCCAAAGGGTACTCATAGCAGTATGGTATTGACTATTCAGAAATCTTTGCCCCTGTTGCAAGGTTGGACACTATAAGGCTGTTACTGGCCTTAGCAGCACAGAAGGGTTAGAAAATTTTTCAGCTTGATGTTAAATCAGCCTTTCTGAATGGTTATCTCCAAGAGGAGATACACATCGAACAACCTGAAGGCTTTGTTGTTAAAGGAGATGAAGACAAAGTCTATTTGCTGAAAAAGGCTTTGTATGGCCTGAAACAAGCCCCAAGAGCTTGGTACTCCAGAATTGATGATCACTTGCTTAAGTTGGGGTTTAAGAAAAGTCTTAGTGAAGCCACATTGTATGCTAAGACTACTGACAACACTGAATTGTTGGTGGTGTCTCTCTATGTTGATGATTTACTGGTGACAGGGAGCAATTCAAGACTGGTACAGGATTTCAAAGACCAAATGATGAAAGTTTTTGAGATGACAGACTTGGGAGAGATGACATACTTTCTTGGGATTGAAATTTCACAATCTCAACATGAAGTTTTCATTTCTCAAAAGAAGTATGCCCAAGAAGTCTTGAAAAGATTCAATATGGACAATTGCAAGTCGATATCCACTCCCTTGGCTCACAATGAAAAACTCAGCAAGGTTGATGACTTTCCCAAGGTGGATGAAACAGATTATAGAAGATTCATTGGCTATCTGATGTATCTAACAGCAAGTAGACCAGACATAATATTTGCTGTTAGTCTGCTCTCCAGGTTTATGCACTATCCAAGTGAAGCATATCTCAAGACAGCAAGAGAGCGTTAAGGTACATCAAAGGAACCATTGATCTTGGTATTCTGTTTCAAAGATCAAATGAAGAAAGGTTGCTGGGCTATACAGGCAGTGATTGGGCAGGTTCCTATGATGATATGAAGAGTACTACTGGTTATTTGTTCTCATTTGATTCATGTGTTTTTGCTTGGAATTCAAAGAAGCAGGAAACTGTGGCACAATCAACAACTGAAGCAAAGTATATTGCTGCTGCAGCTACTGTAAGCCAAGCAATTTGGCTAAGAAAATTGCTACAGGATTTGAACCAAACTCAGAATGAAGCAACTGAGATTAGGTGTGATAACCAATCAGCTGTGGCTATGGCCAAAAATCCAGTCTTTCATGGTAGAACCAAGCACATCAAAATCAAGTATCATTTTGTTAGGGAAGCTGAAATGGAGAATGAAGTAAAGTTGGTTCATTGCAGTTCAAAAAACCAACTTGCTGATATTTTAACAAAATCCTTGCCTAAATCAAGATCAAGTCTTGGTGTTTCCAGCAAAAATGCCAATGAGGAGTGTTAAGTCTGATGGTATTTTTGTTGTCAATATCTTTTTGTTTATCTTTTGTATCTTGTGTATGTATATGCTGATAGCCCAACTAATGTATTCATTTTACAAGCTATGTCAGTTTGTAGTTAGTTGAAAAGTCTGGGATGTGATGGTATAATTTGATATAATTGTGTCAGTGGTTGACCACTAACATTGTAAAATCTGATATTTGAATGAAGTCAGTAGCTCAAGACAAAAAAGTAAGAAGTTCAAATCTGTTTTCTGTTGTTATCAAGCTCTCTCTCGTTTTTTCTTCTCTTGCTCCAACAGATATTTACTGCCGAATCCGGGTAACATAGATTTTAACCATATCAGATATAAAACTGAATGGAAGTGGCAAAAACACAAAATTGGCTTCAAGCCAAAAAAAATATAAAAATGCCAGACCAATTTTCACTCCACTGTAAACTGATATGGAAAGGTAGATATATCAACAAGGTTTTTTTTGGAGAGAGTCAGAGAAAGATAAGAAAACTGCTTACGGCCTCCGTAATGATCTAGAACGTCAGGTGTAATCCTAGTGTTTATACCTTATATCTGATTGAAATGTCTTTTGCTTTTTGTACTGCAAAGGAGAGAGTTTGCATTTTTGCAAGCTGCCAAGGCTAATCCAATGAGGCACAAGTTGGGCGGTAGTTGGGCCATTTCTGTCACTAGCTCCTACCCTTTTCACTCAATTCTATCATCTTTCTTGCCCCCACAATGACTTAAAGTTTCCAACCCAATGCCTCCTCTGTCATTTTCTATTCCTATCAGCTTTTTATAGTAGTCTTATTGTGGTCCTGTCCACTTTCTCTCCTCACTTTCACAGCCTAGAAAGACATATCTATATTCATTATATTAGGAAAACATACAGACAAGAAACATATCTCTAGTCATTATACAATGGAAATATGGAAATCTTATGATTAATCATATAGATGATATTTTATTAGAATAGTGGGACTATACATGAAGAACAAGAAATTGTTGGAATCATAGTAATATGTCCAGTAAGATGGTGAATAGTGTCCAAAAAGAATTAACATCTCCATATTGATACTGCTAGGATTTCACGAATGGTAACTATCAGAATCTTTGAAATCAATCCTGTAAGAGGGTGAATAATAGCATCAAAAATTATATTTCATCTTGAAGTCTGATATGATTTCAGGAATAGTATCTGCAGAAAACAAGTAAACAACAAATATTAGCAGGTAATTAAGGCATGCAGGAACTGCAAATCTGCAATGGCAGATGTTTTCGCTAGTTGGAAGAATGGACAAATAAAAACAAATATATCCTGCAATGGCAGATGTTTATGTACAGAGAGGAATTGGAGGGGAAAATAAGAGTAAGAGAGATTGCTAGAGCTACCTGTTGATGTTGGGGACAAAAATTAGTTGATAATTCTTAATGAAACCCTATATTGTACACATTGTAAAGACCTTGAGCATCCGTGTTCCAAGTTGAAAATGGTTGCAGTTGCTGCAATATGATTTTGAGCCATGTAAGACATAACAGAACTTCAAAAATGAAAAGCAGGGAATAAGAGTAGTTAAAATCATAGAGTAGGAATAATTACAGTCATGCTGGATGAGCTGAGAGCTTGTTCTGGGATAGAAACAGAAGCACGTGCAATTCCTCCAGTTGCTGTTTGTGGAGGATTCATTGTTGCATCCAACATACAATTTACAGCTTGTTTTTTCCAATGGATTCAACTGAAGGCAGGCCAAATTGGCAATTGCTGGTGACTTAGCGGCTGCTGGAAAATTGGCGACATGAGCAGGAAACTTCATAAGCAGGAAAATTGGCGACATAAATCAGTCATGGAAGAAGTCGCATGCTGCTAACCATTTCCTCCAATGATTAGTGAGAAAGAACAATTCAAGAGGCTGTTTTCTTACCTCTTTCATAGGTAGGTTGTCAACATTGAATTCTACACTTGGATTTAGAGCAGCAAGTTTCATAGACAAGAACTGCCAGTATATTAAATTACAACCTGATAAGTTAACAGAAAGATGTACTAAAATATTCAAGGCCAACAAGATCAATATATCTATCTTACATCAACTTGTCTTTGGAGAGATTGAACATAGTTGATTATTTCATCAAGCATTCCAGCTTTGCCTGTGGTTTTATTGCAACCAGGGACTAAATCTTGCAAGTATTTCATCTTCTTACTAATCTTTTCCCTTCTCGCCTGTAAATTACAGACAGATAAAGGCCATATCAGTTAAAATTACTAGTAATTTTCCTTGGCAATTAAAACTCAAAACTCAAAATTCAAAATTTTTTCTTACTTACTCTTTCTGCCAAGCTGTGACTGTCGGTAGCCTGGCCATGACGTGCCCTTACATGAATGTAATCTGGCTTCTGAACCTCTGAAGCCTTGGAGTTCTCCTTTGAAGAATTTCTGGAAACTTCTGTATTGCATTTTGTTTTGACCTCAGATTCCACTTTCACTTCACCTTTCATCCTCTTATCTTTGCATTTATCGTCTGCAACAGCCTGTACACCAAAAGTCAAATGCCCTAATGACAACTATATAGAACTGCTTTGATCTAGTAATTCATTTCATAGGACTTTATTTTATTCCCTTTGTGCTGAAGGCAACTGAAAGAAATTATAAGTAAAATCTTTAACACAATTCATACATGGTTTCTTTACTTAATCAAAGAAAAACATTTGCCTCAAAATGATTAAATTTATTCAAAAGTTCATAATTCATTCTTCTAAGAAGCTACAACTCAAAAAGTGAATACATTTGGAGTGAAGACATAGTAACAAACCTCTGCTTTTCTCTTGTTAAAGCTCTCTCTGCCAGTGGTGGACTCCATTTTCTCCAAAACCACATCCTCTCCTTCCTCTTTCATAAAATCAGCATGGAAAGCTGTCATCTGACAACTAGAAGTCCGAGAAATATAGTAATCTGCAGCAGCCTCTGGCGGCAATAAATCCATCTTACTGGCACCAAACTCTGGTCCAGCTACTGAAAAGTTCACAAATTTGTGAAAATCATCACTACCAAGATAAACTTCTGGCTTTTTCAGCTCAACCATTTGTCCACTACCTAAACTGCTTCCAATCAAACCCTGAAACTGAGGCACTGAACTTGCACATAATTCAACAGGATTATTGTTTCGGACCACATAGTTTTGCTGCTGCTGCTGCCATTTCAACCTTGCCTGTTGTTTCTCAAGCACTGTCATCTCCATCCCGTTATAGGTACAGCTTTCCAGGGAGTGCAAACTATGTAGCATCTTTGGTCAATCTCTAAGGAGGAGAAACGGGATTCTTTTGAATTTGTTCTCTAAAACTTCTTAAGACCCTTTTTTCCACGGAAACAAGTTGTTACTAAGGTTAAGATGAATATATACTAGATTAGAACCCCGTGCCGCGAAAATCAAATGTTAAATATACGATGATAACATTTCTAAAAATAGAACTGTCATAGCAATTTAGAATTATAAACAATTTATAAAGTCAGCTTAAAAGATAAATCTAAGTGAAACAAATTTTTTCCTAAAATGAATCACAATAACAAACTATGTAAAATATAAAATGAATTGAGACACGACACGAACACAACATAGAAAAAATAATTAAAATACAACACGAAAAATTCGATAAGAATACACGAACATGTAAAAATATACATAAAATGAATTATTAACGTGTAAAAATTTATATAAATTTATAATACTTTGAAGAAGAAAAAAAACACGAACACGTCAGGAACACACAAATTTTTTTCTAAATCGAATCACTATGATAAATCATGTAAAATATGTCATAAATTGAGATACGACACGAGCACAAATTTTTTTCTCTAAATTGAATCACAATGAAAAACTATGTAAAATATTAGATGAATTGAAACACGACACGAACATAACATAGGAAAAAATAAGTAAAACACAACACGAAAAATAACATGAACACGACACAAATATATGAACGTCTAAAAATATACATAAAACGAATTATTAACGTGTAAAAATTTATATAAATTTATAATACTTTGAAAAAAAACGAACACGAACACGTCACGAACACAAAATAGAAAAAATAACACAATACAAAAAATAACACAAATACGATACGGATACACGAACGTTTAAAAATATACATAAAACAAATTATTAACGTGTAAAAATTTATGTAAATTTATAATACTTTAAACATAAAAAAAATACGAATACATAAATTTTTTTCATATTTTTTCTCTTTCCTTTCTTCCTACCATTTTTTTTTTTCTCTTCCCTCACCAACTAAATAAAAGGGGCACTAAAAAAGCTTGACACGTGGATAAGTTCAAAATTGTGTAAAAATTATAAGATTTAATATATATAAAGAAAAGGATTTGGATAGAAGAGAGGCAAAGAATCACAAAAGAATGTAAGCCATGAATGAGAGCTTGTGGGGAATGGGACCCAGTGACATAACCGCCATGTGAGAATGTTAGTTTATAACAGAAAACGGGGTTCAGGGGTTTCGGGTTTGGGTTTGGGTTTGGGTTATGGTTGAGATTAATCTTTTCAAGGATTGGTGAAGGTGTTCAAATGAATGGCGATATTTGGAGGCTTCACATGCAGATTAAAATTTTAGATTTGGTGAGTTTTCAACGTCAAAAAGCATTTAGCTCTAAACAAACAATCAAATCAAGTTGTTTGATGAACCTTGTATTGAAGTAATAAACCAATAAAAACAGGACAAAAACTAACAAAAATAATACTACTACTTATCTTTAATTCTTCATCATTTTTTTGAAAAAGTATGTTAGACAATAAGTTTTAATTTGATAAAATTTCAAGAATAGGTTCTTATTCTAGTTGGCTCAAGCTTATTAAAAAAATGTAAAAATTCAAATACAATTATGAGAGATAATTGCGCTAGAGGGAGGGGTCGAACCTTCGACATTATGGTTAAGGGCCATACGCTCTAACCGACTGAACTACTCAAGCTTGCCAATTTTTTTTTATTTTACTTGTTAATTCCTCTACTGCTCCTTTAAAACAAGGAAAAATGGCGAAGACATATATTAAAAAAAAAGCCAAATCTCAACGTTACAGTTAAATGTCTATTTCAAGTTTTACATAACCAAAACGGTTGGGAATCTGGATAAAGCCTAAAGAGCAGCAGCCAGCAGCAAACAAGTAAATCTTTCTAAAATTTCAAAGCAACCAGTTGCAAAGATACTTTGCAATATCCTGCGACTGATTCAGCGACAAACCTGTTAAATATATGCACTTTTACAGGTATATAATGAGTTTTTATATAGCTTGAAGCTCATTGAGGATAAGGGGTAGTCTGGTTAACAGGAAGATCTCTGTTTTCCAGGCAAAGAATATTTGCATGGATATATTGAATGGATTATATGAGTGACCCACCGACAATGTTTGCCAAATTAAGGCAGCATAAAAACAAATCCCACCAACCAGCTTCCTTTTTCATCTAAAAAACTCACATCACATGACCTAGATGACAGCAAGCTTCTTCATGTTTTATGCTTACTAATTTATGTATTTGGCAAATGAATGATATAATAGATTAATATTATTTACTTTAATATATATAATTTATTATTAGATACTTTTTTTTTTTGTTGATAAATTTATATGTTAGATTTTTTTTTTGTTGATATAAACTTAAATCAAAAGTTATCAAAATTATATCAACGATTACCAAAATTATATTAAGGGTTACCAAAATTATATCAATAGTTATCAAAATTATATCAAATGTTACCAAAAAGTTAAAAATTATATCAAAAGTTATCAGAATTATATCAAATGTTACCAAAATTATATCGGAGGTTATCAAAACTATATCACAGGTTATCAAAATTATACAAAAGATTACCAAAATCATATCAATGATTACCAAAATTATATTCAAGATTGCCAACATTATATAAAAAATTATTAAAATTATATAAAAAATTGTCAAATTTAGTTTAGTTTCTTTCTTGATATCGATTTTACTACTATACTTCATGGGAGATGGTTTCATTGATGGGCTGTTATTTTTAATTTTCATGAACTTGATGGTGCATTAAAAGGAATCCAAATCCTTTGCACCCATTTTCTTGGAATAGAAATCCTTTGTCCCTATCCGTGCTCCATTCTCGTAATGAGCCGTAGGTTCAGTTTTTCGGTGTCATTTTCTTCCTCGTTTATTTTCAAATTTTTAACTGGGGCTACGGAATACAAATACGATTGATCGATATTTTACCGGTAATCGAATAAGTGAATTCCATGACACCATCTCTTTTATTTGCATCGTCTTTGTATCCATTTTTTTAAAAAGCAAAATCGGTTTTTTTATTAGATAAAGAATCAGGTCAAACATTAAAAACGAACAGATACGAAGAGAACAAAAAAAAATGACGCGCGACTCGTTACGAGAGTGGGGGCACGAATAGAGGCAAGGAAATGAATCCAAATCCTCTGTCCATTTCCCTGCCCCTATTCGTGCCTTCACTCTTGTAACAGTAGCTTACTAAATATGGGGAAAAAAATGAAAGACAACACATTAACGTTATGGAGAAAGATATAGCTTGTAAATCTAAGGAACCAGCTATAGCCTATAGTTAGATGTAAATAACTTGAATAATGTGTATAAATGATGGTAGGGTAGGAGAAGGGTCGGTTGGGAGGACCTTCACCAACTTCATATGGGTATGTCTCCAAAGGATTTGGCCATGAAGGCTCCTCACTAACTTATGCTGATCAGATTAATCTCACTCTGCCAAACCCCACCATTGGCTATAATTGTCCCTTGCCAACTCATTGAAAGTAACCTACCAATGATCGAAAACTTGCCCATCAGATTCTTTTTAATTCTAATTGTGCAAAATTCAGATCTATGATTGCAATTACTGACCTTAGCTCAGTGGACCCTCCAAATTAAAAGGGTCCATCGATTATAATAAACTTTTTTTTTTTGGATAAGTAGATTTTCATTTATCCAAGAAAGCAGCAGTGCTGCTACATGTTACAAAGCTAGCTTAGCCTAGCTAAATAAATCAGAAAACCAATGCCATTAGACAAACATGTCTGCATTTAACCTCCAAGAATTACATAAAAACGTATTAACTGAATCTCTTTTAATCTTCCTAAGATCACTTAACCTGGTCGAGATCATGTCTCTCACTTGCTCAGTGAGGTGCTCCTCCTTTTGCTCAGTTGAGTTGAACAAACGATTGTTTCTTTCCTTCCAAACTAGGTAGATAACTGCGTTCCAAGCTAGCCTCAATATCGTTGTGATTAGAGCTTTACCTCTGAGGTTGACAGAGGCCCATTGAAGCTCTACATTCCAACATGCAACCTGCCTTTTTAACCTACAAAGTACCATCACTCTCTGCCATATCTGTTTCGAGTAGGAGCAAGTGAAGAATAGATGATCCCTGATTTCCCTCTCTTGTTTGCACATCAAACATTTATCATCCACTGCCATTCCCCAGGAGATAAGTCTATCCTTTGTGGCCAATCTATTTAGGATTGCCATCCAGGAGAGCATAGAATGCCTAGGAATATTAAAATTACACCATACCAACTTATACCAAGCCACTTTTCCAGCTAGAGGTCTGATCTTGTTCCACACTGCTGACACTTGGTACTTTCCCTCAGGGAAAGGCCATTTGCAGCTTCCATCATCAGTTGTGAGAACTATTCTGGTAGCCACCTCTCTCAAGTGCATGATCTTCCTCCAATTCCAACTGCTCCCACTCTGGATAGAGATGTGCCATGGATCTCTATAATAAACTTTAAAGTGAGGAAAGCATATCGGATTTGAACTTATCATCTTCTTTATAGAAAAGTTGAATAGCTACGCCATTAGCTCTACTTCAGTCACTAAACATTGAGAAGTTAAAGATATTCTCAGGTTAATTTGAGAATGTTTTCTTCTTGTAGGAACAAAGCCTGAAGAAAGGGATTTGCAAACACAATTAGCAAGAAGTTTCCTGCATTAGCAGAAAACAATCAGCAGATCCAACACTTACCAACATCTTCCCCCTGAATGTTTTTTTCTGGCACTTACAATGAAAAGAATGTGATACGAATCAAATTTTGTGTATGTCTCGAATTAGATGATAATCCAACTTAATGTTTTTAACTCTTTTATGAAACACTGGATTTGAGATTATATGAAGAACTGCTTGATTATTACAATTTAGAATCATAAGCTCTTGTTGCTTAAACCAAGATCTTTCATTAGATGTGTCAACCAAATCAACTCTCAAGTAATATTTGTCATAGCTCGATACTCAAATTCAGCACTTATCTTGCAACCTAGCTTTAAAATTTCTTATTTTTACAAGACATTAAGTTATTTCCAACAAACACACAATAATAAGTGGTAAATCTCTTATTAATTATTCGGAGATCCAGTCCAATCTGCATTAGTGTAACCTTCAACATGAAAATAATTATGGCTTTAATAAAGTAGGGCATGACCCCAAATACCCTTGAGATGTCTTAAGATACGAACAACATTCCAATGATTTGTTTCATGAGACTCTAAAAATTGACTAACCACACTCAATGTAAAAGAAATATCTAGCTAGTCTACTAATTGACAAGTAGTTCAAGTTCCCAACTAATCTTTTATAACAACTCCGATCAGTTAACACATCACCTTGATCAGATAATAATTTGGTGTTAGGATTTGTAGGAGTATAAGAACAATCCAGTTTCAATAAATAAATCAAGTAAATACTTCCTTTTCCTTTGAGATAGTAAAATTTCCTCACAAGATTTAATAACTTCTACGCTCGAGAAATATCTCAAATCCCTTGAATTCTTATTCTTAAATTTAGTTTGAAGATACGATCTCAATACTGATATCCCTTCACTATTATCACAAGTAATGGCTATATCATCCATGTAGATAATTAATAAAATTTTAATCTATTTTTATTTGTTGATAGAAGACAGTATGATCTATTCCACATCTTATAAAATCGAATTCAATAATAACTTTACTAAATTTCCCAAACCATACCTGAAAATTTGTTTTAACACATACAAAGACTTCTTCAAACTAATACCAACTCTGACTCTCCTTTAAGAGCGAATTCAGATAATTGCTCCGTTACTTCCTCTTCAAAATCACCATGCAAAAGCGAACCCCGTGCAACGGAGTAACCGAACAAAGATCTAATGCGATGCCGACAACAGTACCCTTGCCCTAATAACACGTGGCATGATGGTAGCATTTCTTGTTACCTAAACAGATCCTACTCAGCCACGTTGCCCATTGCAATGCCACGTTTCAACACTAACGGTTTTTCTTCCTCCGTTATGACCCTTTCTTTTTTAGTTTTGTTTCTTCTTTTTTTTCCTATAAAAACCAAAAGATTTGAGAAATAGCCAACACAATAATATAGGATCTTCAAATTTCAGGCTCTTAATCTTGTTTTTGTTACTGCGACACTTTTTTTTCCTAAGAAAAAACAATATTCTTAGAGAGACAAGGAAGATGGAGAAGAAGAAAATAGTTGGGATGATGGTAATGGTGTCAATGGTAGGGGTTTGCTGGGGATGGGGAGAGGAGGCAAAGGAGGGAGTGAACATTGCAGCTGAGAATGCCAAAATCAAAGCAGAAAAAATCAAGCAAGTTGTTGCTGAGTCCAAGCAAGATGCCAAGGACTCCTGGTCTGATTCGGGTTTTGACAAGTTCCCTGAGTAATGATCAAACATCAACTTAAACCACACTAGCTACTTTGTATATAAAAAATGCATATATAATCTGTTTATATTACAGTCATTTTAAGACTATTTTATTTGTGTAGGCCAATTCTATAAAGTAAGTTCATTAAACAATGTTTGTCTCCTTTGCAGTTGAGAGAAAATACCATTTGCAAAAATGGAAAATGACATGGGTGCCATTGGGTAAATTATTAGCTTGATGCAAGATTAATTAGTGAGTAAGTTGAACTTAGGGTTTAAGCTTTGAAAAACTATGACATTGGGTTGGCTAGGTTGAGGCTTTTTTTTTTTTTTTTTTAATTGTTTCCTTGAATCAGCTAATTTGATATTGATGAACTAAAATTGTCTAAAGATATAATTTGTCTCTTGTGCATTATTCAGTTGACTATATTATGAACAAATTAGACACCAAAAATGTTACATTATTAGGATTGATCAGGACAGTAGGAGATCGATCGGTTTAGCTTATAAATTGTGTTAAATATGGTGTGTGTCTTACAATGGCAATGATTCTGCTAGGGTTGTGGGACTTAAATATGAGAATGCAAGAGAGGCGGCTAAAGATATGATGGATAAAGCTGGAGATGCTGCCTCAAGGACCAGGGATACAATCAATTCTGCTGCCTCTGGTAACAATTAGTTCATCTTATGTCTTTCCTATTAGTATAATGTCAAGCCAAAGTTGGTTCTTCTAATTATCATGATTTATTTTTCTTTTTCGGTATTTATGATATATTACTTATGTCCTTTCAGAAGCATCAAACTATGCTGCCAAAAAAGCTAGAGAGGAAGCAAACGTGGCCTACCAGATGGCAAGTGATGGATTTGATAATGCTAACCAGAAGCTTAACATGGCTAAAAATGTGGCTTCAGATCAGGTTGATAATGCTAGAGAGACAATGGCAAGAGCAATGGCCTATGGGAAAGACAAAGCAGACGATTCCTATGACGAAGCTTGGCAGAAAACAGGAATGGCTTCGGATGAAGCCTATGATGCCAAAGATAAAATTTCAGATGCGATAGAGTATGGAAGAGATAAAGCAGCTAATACCTATGATCAAGCCAGCCAGAAGTTTGAGATGGCTTCAAATGCGTCTTCTGATAAAGCCAATGATGCCAAAGAAACAGTGACAGGAACTATGAAATATGTAAGAGATAAAGCGGCCGATGCCTATGAAAAAGGCAGTCAAAAAATGAATACAGCAGTAAATTATGGAAGTGATATAGCATCAAATGCCTATGACGAAGCTAAAGATATGGCAGCAGGATCAATGTGGTATGGAAGAGATACAGTTTCCAATGCCTATGATGAAGCTAATAATAAGGTAGGAGAAACATATGCATCAGCCGAGGAGACCATGAATGAAGAGGCTAAGGCTAAGTATGAGGGTGCCAAAGAGAAGGCTTCCCAGGCTGTGGGTGATCTTGGAGCTAAGATGAGAGGGAATACTGCAGAGCTTTGAGTGGAGCTACCTTTCTACATGCTGACTTTGTGAAGCTATCTGTGAGTCACTGTTATTATTTCTTTTATGTTCTTGAAACATATGTTATTATCTGTGAGTCACTGTTATTATTTCTTTTGTGAAGCTATTTGGGGAAGGTTATTCCTTTCCTTCTATTTTCTCTTATCTTATCTAGAAATGCAAATGCAGATATAGGCATATAGATCTTGGAGAAACAATTTGCGGATTGTCTATTGCTCATTTTGGTAGTAAATTATTTTACCCCAAAGCAAATTTCGTGTATTGTTTTAACCCCGTATCAAAATTCTAGTGCATAGAGAATCTGGGCTTGGTAAGTAAACAATGTGGCGGGCTTCATGATTAAACATGAATGGATAAATCAGATATATAAAGATTGCTGATCGGGCAACCTTGATCTCTGGAATCTGGACTATGAAGCCCATTGGCAATGTAAAGTTTCTGCATAAAATTGTTGCTTTTTATTACTAGCTATACATAGAAATGAGTTAAAGTTTCTACTTTCTAGTATAAATGATCGATATTAATGTCAATTTTTCCCACTCTTCTCTAGGTGATCCTTCTTTGAATTTTTCTGGGAAATGTAAATTAAGATGCCATAAAAACTATCCATCCAAGCATCTATATTTTATTAGATTAGATGTCCCTTTCAAGTCAATGGAATTCATGTGAATTGTTCTTAAATGCCTGTACTGATATATGTACTAACTTAACAGTTTCCTATCACCAAATTATTGTAGTTCTATTGGTTACTTTAATTAAAACGTTCGGTTAGTTTATATATCTTTTGATTTATATAACTTCTTCTATATTTCTTTTCCTTTAACAGTACTGAATTGAAGGTTTGAGCTCCCAGTCCTCTCCAATCTTTTTCCTGCTTTCTGACGTGTATGAGAAAGAAGAATTCAATTTGATTACTTCTTCTTATTGCGTTGTCAAGAACTCTTAGAAGGAAAAAACAACCTCACATGTACTTATTACAATAATAATTCAATATCAGCATGTTCCTCATTGGAATTTTCATGCAATTTCTCAACTTTTTGGTTCCTTCTATAGTTGATTTATTATGAATAGTGTGTACTTCTCCAACTATTTGAAATGCATGCCCTTCTCGTTTTCAATGCATTTGAGCTCTATATATTCATTTATCTACATCTATTAATTAAAAAAAAAAAAAAAAAGAGAAAGATACTTAACATATTAATATCACTTGTTTAAGACTTTTTTTTTTTTAATACGCTCAAGGGTATTTCTAGACTGTCTGGATCTAATCCCTCAACGTAGGTCTTAAGACTCTATTTAGAATTTTACTTTCAGAGTTATTTTAGCAGAAATTAGAGTTCATTGCCTTACCAACTATACTGACCTCTTGTGAGAATCTACTATATATTGTCTTAACACTTTCTATGTTTCCAGCACTCTGCACCGTGAAATAATCTCTCAACTAGGATAATTAAGTCTCCTTCAATCTGTATCTTTGATGGGGCTAACCAGTCAAATAGTTCTGTTTTAGATGACAATGTTGCACATGAACATCGAAAGAAAAATCAGGACTACCATGTTTGATACATGGCCCCGAAACCGAATTACATCTAACTCGAAAACAAGAATTTTCAAAATTTGAAACTACAAACTTGGCTTCAAAAACTCTTAACGATGGAAATTTGGGGAAGAAGAATGGGATTTATCATGACTATTAATCATGTCAGTATCATAAAACCCGTCAAATTCCGCTTGCCCCGGCTTTAGTTCTAGAGGGAAATATAAGACTTTTGGTAGGGTTGGAAGCAACCAAAGGCACCATGATTAATGGGCCAAAAGGAACAGTTGAGGGAAGAAAAAGGATAAAAGATCTGCATACATAAAAGTTTGCTAACATGAAGTAATTGTTGTAGTATATGAAACATGTTTTTAGTTGGAAAATAATACACTACTCTTGTGTGTGGAGTGTGGAGAATGTCTCTAAGGATTGCAATATTTCAGAATCATTTGTAGAAGAGGAAGATTACAGATTGCTTTTATAAATGTTTTCCTTAATGAAAATCCTGAATAAGGCGAGACTCCTAGATGCTTTATAAGTGGAAGAAGTACTCAAATCTTTATGTGTTGCCAAAGTTTCTAAGAATTGTGATATGTCAGAAATTATCTGAAATACTAGAAGAACCAAGAAGATTACAGATTTAATGATGTTGAACAAACATTTCTGACAAATCAGGAAAAATCAGTAAATATAGTAAGAGTTCTAATCTATTTCCTCCTTTCTCTCTATTCGGTTATGCACATTTTTAATCTAAAATTATTCTCTAAATCTATCCATTCTCTGCGGACTTGCTACTTTTCAAGTGTTTCAAAGAAAATTGTTTTCTTACATTTGCTTTTTCTTCGTGGCTTGTTTATTGTTGTGCATCCAAACTTTGAAAACCTGTCTCTTTACCCCCACTTGAGCACAAAATTGCTGCACCTCTTGCTCATCTTGCTTCTGGATTCTCCACCCCAACGTCTCAGCAAATTCCATCATCTTATCTTTTTGATCTTGACTGAACTTTGTTCTGAACCTCTTCCTTGATGACTGTGGATTTGATGATTGCCCTCCTGCATTAGAATGAAACATATTCAGATCTTCACTTGAGGACTCTGCCGGACCGCCGCCACCACCGCCACCACTGCCACCACCAAAGTTCATCATTGCAGGTGCAATTGGCATAGTAGGAGTGCTAGTAGACAATCCAAGGGAAAATCTCTGTTGATGAAGAAGAGGGGTTGGTTGTTGAGGATGAAGCTGAGAAGGAGCTGGAGGATTTACAATAACAGAATCTCTTCTTGTATTGTTTTTGTTTGGATTATATGTATAATAACAGCTTGGTGCATATTGCGATTCCCCATTGATTTCTTTTCTATGAAAACTCCTGTGACATTCACAGGCTGCACATTTCAAAGCCTCCAGTGTGCCTTCTTCACCGTTTGGCATGAATTCTCCACAGCCATCCACAACATGGCCGCCCATGCTGGCTGCGTGGTTCTTCAAACATTCTCTATATGTAATCAAAGGAGTAGAGCCGCTGATAGTTGTTGATGTTGGACCCGCCGCTACTGGTGAGAGCTGTGACGCCGTTGGAGGAGGTTGTTGCTGTGGTGATTTTAGGCTTGATCTGTTAGCTGTAGCAGCAGTTACTGTTTCACTGTTGGTAGCTATTAATGGAGCTGAAACTGGATCTGGATCTCTTCTCGGATTGTGTATTTGGTGGTGTGGATTCAATTCAGGGTGGTAAAGAGGGTGCTGAATTAGGGTTTCAGGTGGGTTTGGATTGAGGATTAATGTTGTGTCACTGTCACCATGAACAGCTTGATCTCTTCTTCTTTCTCCCGCAGATGAATTTATAGGTGCAGAAGAAGAAGAGACTTTTGAGGAAGAATCCCTGTTGAGTTGATTATTATAACTAAAAGAGCTTGGCATCTCCATTTCCTTATCTTGGCCTCTCAGTTCCATTAAATCTGATTTTCCTTTTTCTAATGTAAAACCTTGATCTAAGTCTTGATCTCAGGCTCAGCCACCCTTTATTAAGACTAATACACTAGGTCTTGCTGATTTTTCTTCTTCTTAAACTAGAAGAAGAAAACTTTTCCTGCAATCTTTTCAACCCTAATTCACCACCATCTATTCACTAAATCAAAGGAATAATCAGTAGATAACCCCAAAATTATGCCCTTCTCTCTCTTATTCTGACTTTGACGTTTTTAGTGCTAAACCCACCAAACTCATTTCACTAATTTCCCATATCCTGTTCCTCAAGACGTAAGCAACCAAGTGCTTGAGCAGTGTACAGACAAAATGAAATTTTTTTATGGACTAAAAGAGATTAACTTTATATATAGAAAACCATAAAGTGATAAAATAGATTTGGAAGCTCAAACAGGAAAAATGGGACTAAAATATGGGGCCCTTAGCTGGTATACTAAAGTCTTACAAAGAACTTACCTTGAGATGAATTAAACTGATAAACCGGTCAGTTTTTTATGTAAGAATTGTCTAGTCTCTACCATGAGGTTAAAGACCAAGCCAATGCAAGAAAGTTTGTTTTAGCATAGATTAAGGAAGGCAAACTAAACTTGAATCTTAAACACTGTAAGCAAAGAAAGATGCCAGGAGAAGAGGTTTAAAAAAGGAGTATAGAGATGTGTGAGGGAGTACTTTTGTTTCCTACTCGCCCATCCAAATCCATAAAATCCATCTATCAAAGGATTTCAGCTGGGTTGGTTTGTACTAAAAAACCAGTGATGACTATCAGAGACTAGTGACACTGAGAGATCTAGTACTCTTGCAGAACAACCGACAAGGCCATGTTAGTTCTCTCTCAGACCCTGCAAACTGGTGCAGCTCCTAATTATAGCCTCCCTAACACTTTGTTTTTTTTTTTTTTTTTGTGATGACTATTATATATCTTTTCTCTTCTCTGCAGTTTCTGCAACTTTAAACAAACCCCAAATGAATAAGCTAAACTAAAATTTTATGTGCAGGGCTGTAAGCAAGGAAGAGAAAAGAGAATAAATAATATTAGTAAAGTATGTCTTGAGAATTGACGTTGGCTTTGTTTGCCTGGAATCTTCCCACAACCTCAAATTCCCACACTAAGACAGTTTTGAATTTGATCAGGTCTTTGAGATTTATTAACATCATCAGACACAACCTCAATTACCGAATCTCTTAAACATGGGGTTAAGTTTAAGATAATCAGCAAAGGAAGAGAAATCAAAAGAGAAGAAAGAGAGAGAGAGAGAGAGAGAGAGAGGAAGAGAGGACCCCCTTTTTCTTTTGTGGGCTGCAGGAATTAAAGTGCGAGAATGCTGGTCCACAGCACTGCACTTGTTCTACAGCACTGCACTTGTTCTTTTTAGTGTGTGTCAAATTTTGTATCTACTTTGATTTATAAAGTCAGTTTTAAAAAATAATATTTAATAAAATTGAGATTAGAATTTTAATATTTGTAATATTTGTTTTTTTTATATTGCGATTTTTTTTACTAAAAAAATATCTCTTACTCTCTTTTCTCTTTCTTTTAGGTGCGCCTGCAGCAATTTTATTTTTCTGCTCTTTAATTGATCTGCACTGTATTATTTGACTCTTTCCCACCTCCCTTTGGGCCATGTTTTTCTTTACTTATGATCCATCACATCAGATAAGCTATTCCCATACTGATTTCAGCCATTAAGACCCCTCTTAATTCCCTCTTTTTTGAGTCAAATATTCAATCTTTTCTTGATTTGATGAGTCATAAAACACCGGTTTTAAATTTGTTGATGTTCTTTTTGGGTGTTAAAGTGGTTGTCCTGATAAAGGGTTAAAAGATGGTGGTTAAGAAGGAAAACGGGCAAAGCAATCGTATAGGGTTAATATTTTTAGAGTTTTTTTTGTTGGGAGAGGCTATTTATATTTTTATCAATGGATCATCGATTGTCATGTGTTATAATCAAGATAGGATCAGTGATCGACAGCATGAGTATCGTAACATAATGGTTGAGGTCTCACGTGAGTTATGAGGTGATGAGCAACGATATGATGGTAAAACCACATATGTTTCGAATGGTGAGCCGGGATAGAAGATCTGATGGTGCTGGACTTTTCTGTTCATGGTTCAAGACTTGACGAGCCTAATTGACTTAAACCTCTTTCCATGATTTAAGGTCGGGATGATCCAACCAGTTTAACAAAATTAAAAATGTTAGCTGATCGGGATTGTAAGGATTAAACCTAATCATTCAAACTAACGACTAAGGGCCTAAATCAAGATGCAAACCGACTGTTAATTTAGCCTTTTCTAGTGTACTTCTCTTGTTATTTATCATCTTGATCTCAATATCTCGCCTTTACCCCACTTCAGTTGTTTCAGTGAGAATAGAGATGAAAAAAAAAGCACAAGTTTTTCTTACCCAAGGTCCAGTTTGTCCACCCTCTAACTCTAAAAGACCAGCTGAACACCCTCTTTTGAGAGAAATTCTCTTTCTTTAATTTATTGTCATTGTCTTTTATGTTATGTCAAATTTAAATTAAACGAGTGTCAGATATGAATATATATTTAATATAAATATTTTTATTTTAAAAAAAAATTATATATTTATATTCAAATATATATCAAATACAAATATCAAAACATAAATATGTTTTAAAAAACTGAAGAATTGAAGTAATTACCCTCAAAAGAGTGCTCATTATTGCAGTGCATGTTGCAAAGAAATAAAATAGTAATTAACTTTTGTCATTAAAAAAAAAGTAATTAACTTTACTCCAAAAAGCGTTTAACTCAGACTCTTATCATCCAAATAAATATATATATATATGTCATGTTTCTTGCTCTCCCTTATTACCTGACACAAAAGGTTTGTTTTGTAACACAAGTTAGGAAACACCATGTTCACATGTGTTTGCATAATCTTTCTGTCTTAATTAATTAGTATTTTATTAGGAAAACTAATGGCTAGGATTTAAGGCTACTTATCTGATATCTCTGAAAATTAAAGACACCTGCTTTTGCGAGCTTGGAGGGGAACAATTTCCAAGCAGGGATTAGAATAATTAAAAGAATAATGATCAATTGATTAAACTAATCCTGACCACTTGTCTACTTAATTATAATAATCATGCAATGATCTTGGATACGTGGCAAAAGCGCAACCAGACGTGCTTGAGACTTTCCTCTTTTGGATCCCTTAATTTTTCGAAAAAAAAGTAAACTGATTAAAATATTATTTACTTTTTATTTTAAAATTAATAATTAATTAATTTTTAATTAATATTTATAGATATAGGTTAACCAAACTTTTTTTTATATTTGCAATCGTCACTATCCTTGAAAAAAATGTGTGGTCACATAGCTAGGTTTTTTATTTTTTATAATCATAACTTTTAGGTCTATGGTTTAATTAATGCTTCTTGGTTTGCATGTGTTTTAACAGGAATCTTTCCTAATTTGACTCTACTCTTGTAAATGGACCACCTCCATGGGCAACCTGAATTCCCAGGATTTTTTTTTTTACATTAATTACTGTTATATGGTGGTTTCTCTAATTAAAATTAAATCATAATTATTATTATATATCAAACAATCACAACATATTAGAATTAATATTGCTAACAATCATCTAATCTATTGGTATAGCGTTCGCTCTTAATTCTAATGACCATGACTCAAATATTTTAAAAAATATATATTATAAAATTATTTACATATATTTTTTCTTCTTAATTATTATGATGATCAATAATTAATATTTATTCAAAATTCAATTTAATTTTTATGTGATAAAATATCAAACAAAAAGTTTTAGAAAGTCAATTTTTTTTGTCAATTTGTTAAAAGTCAAAATCAATAATCAACATATTCAATAATTAATTTCATGTGAAATAATTGATAATCTAGATTTGCCGACTACGATCTGTATATATGTATGTATTCATATTCATGGCAGGAGTAATAAAGTTTGAATTTAAGTAGATATATAGCATAGCAATACGTTGAGACATTAAAACGATTAAACTCATAGTTTATGGTCTTGGTCTTGCTGCTATGGAATTCGTGTTTTAGATGAATGTCTGCCATTTGTCTCTTTAGCTTAAGATAGGGAAAAAAAAAATATTGCCGTTAGAAGAAAATATATATAATCATCCTAAAACAGTATGAACAGTATCTTTCTTGAATTTGAACTTAGAAAATGTTGCACAACTTTTGCAAGCAGATCTTAACCCGTTTGCTTGGATTTGAACTTAGAAAATGTTAATTTCATCGTAGATTTACAAAAGCAAATATACCATTAGATCACAATAGTTGAATTGTAGAACAACAATTTAAAAAGTCTTAGTTCTAATTTTGGAAATTGGAAAGTTTAAAAACATCACAAAAAAAATTCGCTATAGTTTAGAATTTATATATATATATATATATATATATATATATAAACGAGATCACAATCTGAAAATAAAAGAATGAGTTGTAAATGTTGAGATTCGAATATCAAATCTATTAGATATCACCTCTTATGAGTAATTATAAAAATCAACTGAACTAAACTCGAATTCCGATGTAATTTAGAACTTTGAAAATGTTTGAAGTAACTTAAAATAAAATTATCACTTCTTTTCCTATCAATTTTTAAAACTTTCCAACAACAAAAGCTATTAAATTCAAAAAATTTAAAGTTTATCTTTATATATATCATCTATATATAAAAGTGTGAACATCAAAAGTACTAAAAGTGATTGACCAAAATACCCTTATAAAATATTTAATTAATTAAAAATATTTTCCTTTTGTTATTAGAAAAATACTTCCTTATTAAAATTTTAATTTTAACTTTTTTAATTATTAGACTCCTAGAAACAATCTATGACTCTTATTCTTTCCTTTTCATACTCAAATACTATCCTTATGTTTTAAGAGTGAATTAAAAATTTATTTATGTTTTAAGAGTGAATTAAAAGTTTATTTAAGGCATCCTAAAAATATCATTAAAACATCACCCATCAATTAAAATCTCAGCGATTTGTGCATCTATATTTTCCTCTGTAGGCATGACATGAATTTGCATTAATTTTTAGTAATTTACATTGTTTTGTTATTTAATTTTAAAATTTTATACTATGTAGCTTTTTTTGCTTCGTGCTTTCGATTTTAGATTACTTTAATTATCACAATCAACCGCCTTTGATTATAAAATTATCAAAATAACAAAATTATCATTTGATATATTTTCAAATTTTAGTTAAATGTAATTTTTGTGAGAGATGTAATAGTATTAAATTAATGTATATATTAATACATTTTTATTATTTTTAGATTTTTATTGAAACACAACAATTATTATGGAAATTAAAACATTTAATAGAATGAAATTAGAATATAACAAATAGATAATAATAAAAAAAACATAAAAAAGAAGAGCATGGACGTAAAGCCTTAAGAGGCTATTTGTTAATAATCACTACAAATTTGGCCAAAAAAATCACACAAAAAATGATCGTATAGCCTAAAGAGGCTATTGACACTAGCTTCTTATGGTAATTGTTTGCACTAACAATAAAGATTTGGATTCAAATAAAAATAAACTATTAATTTTGGAGAAATGAATTAAAATAAAAATATATAAATGAAAACTAAGAATAAAGAGAAGCTTATCATATAACATTAGTTGACAGGTTAAGCATTACATCACAAATTCATTTGTCAAAAATATTTTTTCTTCATGATTAAATCAGCAAAAAAAAAAAAAAAAATCAGGTTAAGGACAAACATTATATTTTATGGAATTTAAGTAAAAAATTACAATGTTAATTACTTACGATCAAGACTCTAGCTAATTGCACCACCAAAACTATTATTGATAACAAAATGAATCAGTAGTCCAAGAAGCAATTTAATTATCTTTTCTTTCTATCCTTAGTTCTTATTTATTAATTTGAATGTAGTCCTAGAAATTTATATGAGAACAAAGTTATTGGTAAGAATTATAATAATAATAATAATAATAATAATAATAGGATTTTGAATTATAATAACAAAAACAATTAATTATGAAATATCTTAAATGTAAAGGCAAAAGTATATAAACCAGTTGACTCTCTAAAAAATAATAAAAGAATAAAATAAGTACATGCATGCGTGAAATCAAGTATGATAAAAGTAAATAGTGATATTTTATTACTTTAGTGAAAATTTGTTGGTCATATCAAAAATACTATTTTTGCCAAAAAAAAATCGCCAACACATAAATGGTTACTTTCTAATGAAAATAACTATTTTTATATTTTTTGTAATAATTTAACTTTAATATAGGTTAAAGTAACAACATCTCAATAATCTAAATCCATTACAGATTTAAAAAGAAAAAAAAAATTATTTGTGTACTTTAATAGGATAAGTTCATAAAAATTACTTTAGCCAACAAAGAAAAATTCATAAAAATCACATTAAGCAATGCGGGTTAAACAACTTAATAATTAAATATTGCAATATAATTACCAAAAAAATTTGTTAAAATATAAATTTTAATGTGCATCATTGCTCTGTTAAAAGGTTTTTCAATCATGAAATAATAAACAAAATACAATACTAATGTATTTAACATCAATAGTGATTGAAAAACAGAAAATAAGTTACTTTAAAAGAGTTGAATAGTGTCATTGATTTATCAATCTAGTATACTGTAATTTTTTTATTGAATATGCAATACATTTATTTTTATTTCAATATCTAATTCATTTAAAGAAACTATTATAACTGTCATAAATATAATAAGAATTAAAAATTATGTTTTTCGAAAAATAAAAGAGAACAATGTATATATATGTGACAATTACACTAATGCATAGTAGTATTGCTTAATAACGCTTTTCAAAAAATAAAGTAGACAAAAAAAAATCAAACCATCTTTTTCAATATGGAAAACAATTGGTTGGTAGATATCAATAAATTTGAAAAAAAAAACTTTATATAAGATGAAAAATCCAATTTAGCATGTAAAACAAAATTAGAAGAGGAAAAATAAAGAACATATGAAAATTTTAATTGAATTAATTTCAATAAAAACAATACATCACTACTAGTAAACAAGAAAAAAAATTAAGGGACTCAGATTGAGTGTTAATTCAAGTTTGGATTTTTTAAATTTGAGTTAGATAGAATTTAAATCTTTTAAATTTTAGATACAAATCGAATGTGTTAGAGTTCATGTTCTAGTACATTAAATGAGTTTTTAGAGTCGAATCAACTTTTTCAATCTTATAAAAACGATTGGTTGCTTTAGATATTAATAAAGTTGATAATATATATATATATCCAAGTTTTTTCACAAGAGGAAGTTCGTTTGAATGAAAATTTTTAAAATTTTGAATTTTTTTTTATATGAGCGTATTTTAAAATGTTAGTATTTATAATTTTTTGTTTGGATAAATATTTCTTAAAAGAAAATTTAGTCTATCAGAATTTGATAAGATTACAAAATAATAATAAAAAGAAGAATAATGATATTTAAAGATAAAAACATATATATATATATATATTTAAATATGCAATATGAGTATCATTAGATTTGTAAAAATATATAAATATTACTAATAATATAAAAATATATTTTAAAATTAAATTAAATAATATTTTATTTTTAATTTTATATTTTACGGTGGCCTTATGCAGTAAAGAGACGAGAGATTTGAATTTTTTTTGTTTTGTTGAAAAACTACCTCTTTAGTTTGAATTTCAAGAAAGAATTTGAGCACCTCAAATTCTCTCTTGAAATTCTTATTAAATTTTGAAGAGTCTCTTATTTTTATCCAAAAAAGTATTTTATTTTTAGATTTTTGAAAATCTTAATTGAAATGAAATCCTTCTTTTAAATGCCTCATCCAAATAAGTAAATTTATTTTTAAAAATTTTAAAATTTTCTTAATATTAATTTTTAAATAAATAACCTTAATTACATAAGTAGAACGTGTGTCTGAAAATAAATATATATATAAAAGTGCCAACTCCTAAAATGCAAATAGTGAACTATTTATATATATATATATATATGCCTTTAACTATTTATTAACTTAACTATTTTATCCTATAATTATTGATTTTCTTATTAAATTAATAAAATATTAACTATTTTTTTTATTTTAAACATTAAAATACTTATTAGAGTAAACTTTTCTAATTTTTTTATTTAAATTAAAAATTGATTAACTTTGGTTTATTTATTTTCTTTTTTAATTAAAATTCTTATAAGAACAACACTTCCAAATTTATTGTTAATAAAAAAAAATAAGGTTTTGAAATAATATTAAAAAAAATATTTATTAGCTAAAAATCAAAATCTTAAAACATTATTTACTGATAGGAATCAAAACATAAAGATATAATCAAATATGATAATTAAGATTAAATTGGTAGTATGATAGGATGCATGGATTATAAAATTATGTTAAATTATAATAATATATATTATCATATGAGATTAGACATGAATGATTTTGACATAAATATGTAATAAGTAACAATAAATACATAACTTTTTATATAATGTAAATATATAATATAATATTTGATATGATTTTGATATCCTTTGATATGATATTAATAGTCATTGATATGATTTGATAGCCTTTGATATGATTTTAATAACTTTCGATATAATTTTGATAACCTTTAATTTAAACTTGATAACTTTTGATATAATTTTGGTACCTTTGATACAATTTTGATAACCTTTTATATAATATTGGTAACCTTTGATAAATTTTGATAACCTTTGATATAATTTTGATAACCTTTTCTATAAGTTTGATAAGCTTTGATATAATTTTTGATAACCTTTGATATGATTTTGTTAACCTTTGATAATTTTTTTTTTTTTTTTTTTGTTTTGGTAACTTTTGATATAATTTTGAAAGCTTATAATATAATTTTGATAACCTTTGATATAATTTTGACAACCTTGGATATAATTTTGTTAACTTTTGAAATGATTTTGATCACCTTTTATATTATTTTAAAATCTTTGATATGCTTTTCATAACCTTGGAATAAGTTTGATAACATTCGATATAATTTTGATAACGTTTGATATTATTTTTATAGTATTTGATTTGATTTTGATAACATTTAATACAATTTTGATAACATTTAATACAATTTTGATAACCTTTGATATAATTTTGATAACCTTTTATATGATCTTTAATATAATTTTGATGATCTTTGATATAATTTAGATAATCTTTTGATAATTTTTTATATGAATTTGATAACTTTTGATATAATTTTAATAACTTTTGATATAATTTTGATAACTTTTGATAATGATTTTAATAGTTTTGATAACCGTTGATATAGTTTTCATAATCTTTGATATAATTTTAATAACTTTTATAATTGTTTTGGTAATCTTTGATATAATTTTAATAACCTTTAAAATAAGTTTGGTAACATTTGATATAATTTTCGCAACCTTCAATATGATTTTGATAACCTTTTATGATTTTGATAGTTTTTATTCTTTAATATGATTTTGTCATTTTGATAATTTTGTTATATAATTTTGATAATCTTTATAAAATTTTGGTAACTTTGGATAAACTTTTGGTAACCTTTGAAATAATTTTAGTAAACTTTGATATAATTTTGATTGTCTGTGATGTAATTTTGATAACCTTTGATATAATTTTGACAACCTTTGATATAATTTTGATACCCTTTAATATAATTTTAATAGCTTTTGATATAATTTTGTTAACCTTTTTAATAATTTTTGTAATCTTTGATATTTTATAACTTTTAATATAATTCTGATAACTTTTGTTATTATTTTGATAATCTTGGATATAGTTTTGGTAACTTTTGAAATAATTTTGCTAACTTTCGATATAATTTTGGTAACCTTTGATATGATTTTGATAACATTTAATATGATTTTTCCCATTTTGATAATCTTTGATATAATTTTGATAACATTTATACAATTTTGGTAACTTTTGACATAATTTTGGCAACCTTTGATATAATTTTGATAACCTTAATTTGATATAATTGGCAATCTTTTATATGATTTTGGTAATCTTTGTAATAATTTTGCTAATATTTGTAATAATTTTGATAATTTTAGATATAATTTTGATATCCTTTATAATAGTTTTGGTAACTTTTGATATAATATCCTTTCTAATAGTTTTGGTAACTTTAGATATAATTTTGATAACTTTTGATATAATTTTGATAACTTTCATATAAATTTGGTAACGTTTGACATAATTTTTGGGTAACCCTTGATATAATTGTGGAAACCTTTGATATAATTTTGGTAATCTTTGATATAATTTTAAAAATCTGTGTAAAAATTTTTATAACCTTTGTAATAATTTTGATAACATTTCTAATATTTTTGGTAACCTTTGATATAATTTTGATAACATTTGTATTAATTTTGATAACTTTTGGTATAGTTTTGATAATCTTTTGATGTAATTTTGACAACCTTTGATATGATTTTGGTAATTTTTTATATGATTTTGATAACCTTTATTTTAGTTTTGATAACCTTGATATAGTTTTGATAACATTTGATATAATTTTGACTCTTTTTTTTTATATAATTTTGGTAACATTTGATATAATTTTGTAATTTTTTATAATATTTTTTGTAGCATTTTTTATAATTTTAGTAACTTTTGATATAATTTTATTTAATAACTTTTGATATGATTTTGGTAACTTTGGTATAATTTTGGTAACACTTAATAAAATTTTGGTAACTCTTAATTTTAATAATTTTGGCAACTTTTAATATAATTTTTTAATAATTTTAATAACATTTGTAATAGTTTTGATAACATTTAATACAATTTTGATATCATTTTATATAATTTTATACCAAAATAAAAAAAAAACATTTAATATATAAATTTATTTAAAAAAATTTAATTTGATATAAACTTATTATATTATTCACATACTTTTGCACATGTTAAATAAACTAGTACATTTTAAATGCATGTATGTTCGAACAAATTACCTTTGGATTGAGATAAAGAAATCCACTTTTTTTCTTAGAAAATAATCCATAAGGTTTTTTCGAAAATAGTTTGAGTTGAATGCTAATTAGTATTCATTATATCTAACAATATATGTACTCTCATCGACCATTCATCACACTCTTATTATCTTCCAATTTATTTTTTGGATCTACCAAATCATTAAAGTTTTTTTTTTTTTTTTTATCAAAACAAACAGTTTTTTTTTATCATGAAATATGGTCATCCCAACTAAGAAAATTAGGTAGTATTTCATCTATGGAAAATAACAATTTTTTTTTTGGTATAAAAAAAGCTATAATCTGAAAATAAAACAAGGGATTGCAGATATTGTGATTCAAAGCTCAAACATGTTGGATAAACCAACTAAATTAAATCCTGAATTTTTCTAAAAAATAACATGATTTTGATTGAAATTCAAACTAACTTGCTACTACAGTTGTCATGTCATTCTTAATCTTTATATCCTGTTCCTTTCCTGAACTAGGTTAGCTTATTTTTTATCAAAAGATATAAAAAAAAAAAAAATAATCAATAAGAAAGAAAATACTACTAAACATTGTGAATAATATATTGTTTCTAGTTTAAGCAGAGATGGTTGAGCTACTGGTTATGGCTTAAGGACAAAGGATTAGATGTGGGGCTGTAAATTTCATGCATTCTCTTTGAAGAAAATGCTTCAAACTTTAAAAGCAAAACAAGTGGTTTCCAAAAGTCTTTCTCTAACAGTACTGTCCTTCCTACTAAAAATGAATAAGAGAATAGTTTTTTCTTTCAATATCAGGCACATGGGGTGACCTCTTGATCCTGGAGGATTCCCCTCTTTCCATGGCCCTACTCAAACAAAATTCCTACGACAGGGAAACGGGTTAGCTGAGAAATTATCGAGAGCTAGCCCAGCAGTCAACTCACCATTCAATTTCGAAAAAAAAAAAAAAAAAAGAGTATGAACACTAGCTTAGCTGATCTAGTTTCTGAGAGTTAATTTTTTTTTGATATAAAAAAAATCGTAATTTAAAAATAAGAAAAGGGATTACAGATATTGAAATTTGAACTTTAAAACTATTAAATACCACTTTTAAAAATGACTTTATTAATCAATTGGACTAAATTTCGAATTTTTCTAAGAGTTAATTGTAGGAAAGACTTATCCTAATGAAACGTGCAATTTCACATCTAAATGCAAAAACAGTGAAATGGACTGGTCCATTACTCCATTTCGATGTTCTTGAACCACTTTTTATAATGGAACATTATATATAGATCTCATCTTAGACCACCCTCCACACAAAAAAAAAAAAAAAATCCTATATTATGCGTGTTTGTTTCCTACTGTAGTTATGTTTCTTTTAGTTTGATTGTCACTGTGACTAATAAAGGGTGCATTAACTTCGTTTCTGTTTTTTAATGAACTCTTAAGTTGTAAATATGTTTGCCCACTCTTTTTATCTTGAAGCAATAAAATGATTGGTGTATTGATCATTATCATTTTAAATCAAAATATTTTTATAAATATTGTTATAAAATTAATTGGATATAAATAGAGAAATTTGACTTAAATATAAGATCATATGCAATACTATTCAACAGGATCCATTATATGTAAGCTCGAGATAGAAAAATTTATCACGTGACAAACTCGAAAAGAATAACAAGCAAAAAAATATATAACATAATGTCGGTTATGATATCGTGTTTAAACATTCAATCTAAAATCAACTAACTAAAAATAGAGATGTTCATCTTGAAAATTAAAAATAAAAAATAAACAAACAACAATCTAAATTTAACAGATATGAATAACATCATTTAACAAATATCATAAACAAAACTATCATGTCCAAAGTAATGAGTTTTTTTTTTTTAATATATCATAAACTAATGAGATTATTACTCTTACAAATTAAATAATATTCCAAAAAAAAAAGGCAATGGATTGAATAAGCCATTATGCATGAAGGTGCTAAAATTAATAAACATTTTATGTGAAAGCTGGGGCATAATTAGTTTAGATATTTTGAATTATTGATTTTCTAGTTTGAGTCGTTTGCTTTGCAGTATTTATGAGTTTCTCCTTTGGGTACTGTTTCTTAAAATAAATAAAAAACTCATAAGTCACAAATATGATATTTTTTATTTTAATTTTGCCCTTACACGTTAACTCATTTTCTTATTATTTTTAATGTATTAAAATTCATCAAAATAACTATTAATTATTATATTTAATATAAAATATTATTATAAATAATTACTTAATTAATTTTAATAAATATTTTAAAAACATTCGTTAACAAAATTTATAATTAAAAAAAGTAAAGAAAAGCATGTATGAAACATGTTCTTGAATCTTGAACGATAATCATTAATTTGATGGATGCAGACATTAATTTTTGTATTAATAGCAGTACTATTTATTTGGTTAAAGAGTCAATTAGACATAAAAAGATATTATTAATAGAAACAACTATTAACTATATATTTATTAGAGTAATTAATTTGCAACATAATTATTTATTAAATTACTTATTATTATAAATAATAACTTAATTAATTTTAACAAATATTTTAAGAATATTCGTTAATAAAATTTATAATTAAAAAAGTAAAGGAAAGAAAAGCATGTGTGAGAACATGTTCTTGAACGATAATCATTAATTTGATGGATGCATACCTTAATTTTTGTATTAATAACAGTACTATTTATTTGGTTAAAGAGTCAATTAGACATAAAAACATATTATTAGTAGTAGCATTAAACAACTATATATTTATTAGTAATTAATTTGCAACATAACTATTTATTAACTTACTTAGTTATTGGTTAAACATTTATTTTTCTGAACTCAAATCTTATCCTCTAGCTATTTTGATGGAAATCTCATTGACCTGTCATATCAAACATGAATAAAGTGAATCTGATAAATAGTATGTGTATTGTATTTCAAATTTTTTTAATATCAATGTCTAAATATAAATATAACAAAAATTATTAAATATATTAAAATTTTAAATAATAATATAATATTTATATTAAACGTATAGTATTAATCGTATTTAAACGTATCATATAATATTTATTATATTATTTATATATTTATTAACTATATCGTATTTTTATATCGTATTTAAAATTATCATGAATAAAAGGATGAAAGACTTTTCACAAGTAAATTTTTTTTTTCTTTTAGAAAATGAATGATTTGATGCAATCAGAAAGATAAATATGGAGCACATGCAGAATAAGAAATATAAAATCAAGACAAATAAGCTCTTGTAATTAGAAAGATGTACCATATAATAAGACAGTGAAAATTCAACATAAAAGGGTTTAAATCATTTTCTCTAAGGTGTTATAAGAATTTAAAAGTTCTTTTAGTTATTGGTTTCTCACTTTGTTTTGAATATTTCTGGGTATTTTTCGTGAAGATGGAGATTTAATCTCAAACCTTTATTTTTTATATATATAATTGAAAGAATTTTGAAAATTGGAAACTAAGAGTCCTAACACGAAAATGTTACCTTCATGATCTTCACATAAAGAACCCATGCTTGCAACTGGCAATTGGCAAAGTCTAGCATTGTGCAGCAGCATCTTTGGGTTGAATTGTACTTATTTTGGCTTGGGCTTGTTTGGGTTTGTAAAGTGAGAACCAAGCATGGACTGCATGTCTTTGGGTTTGCCCATGAAATGCCCATTCATGTCTGTTTCCTTTGTTGTTTCAACATTTTGTTCTGTTCTAAGAATTTTGAGCTTCAGTTAAATAACTCAAGAAAAAACACTAAACAACCAGTAAAAATAATATAACTGAAGAAATCACAAAAAAAATAATTTTGATAAAAAGTTGTAAAATATTGAGTCTTATCATCACTTGGACTAATGGACTCAAGGGAGCATTAAGTGAGCTTTTGATCCACATTTTTGGACTCTAGAGAGCACTTAAAGTTGGCTTTATGACTGAAGATAGACCTTAATTGGGCTTTTGATCAGCTTTTTAGGACTGAAGATAGACCTTAATTGGGCTTATTTTCGTCTGTTTTTGCCATTTTGAAATTGGAAGGCCTTGCCTAAATCACATCAGCTAAAATTCTAAAACCCCCATTAACAACAGCTTTGATAGGAACTTGCAAATCTCAATTAAGCAGAGTTTAAACAAGTTAATTTATCCAAAATCTCAATTAAATTGGACGCAGATTTATTTATTAAAAACAAATTGTAACTCAAAGCAGCAATTATAAATATAAACAGACCATATTTATGTCGAATTCTAGTTCAAAGCTCAGTAAGACAACACAAGCAATTAAAAACAATTAGACAAATGTTTCAATCCTAAAAACATAATTAAAACCCTCCAATTGTTTCAGCTTCAACACTTTGAGTTTGAGCCTTTCCACTCCCTTTGGTTTTAGCTTCCACAAGCCTCCCCATATGCCACGACCCGACTAATTTATAAGGCTTCCACTTCTCACAAATCTGCTCCATTTGCAATGGCTTTGGCAACTAAAAAACAGGCAAAACATCAAAGCTTATGAAGGGAAAATATCATAAACATGTGGACTGACCAAAGCCTAATCCTTTTGGAACAACGCTTCATCGTCCATTGTAAGGATGGAATTATTTTATCTTTATTTTTATACTTTTTATAATTATTCTTGTTGAATTGACTCCAATGACTCAAATTCAGTAATAATTTTTTTAATAATAATAGAAATATCAAAATTAATAAGTTAGTCTATAAACAAATTTGATCCAAATTAGTTTTTAACAATAATATAAATATCAAAATTAATTAGTTGATCTATAAACAAATTTGATCCAAATTTAGTTTTTAATAATAGTATAGAGTATAGATATCACAATTATTTAGTTAGTTTATAAACAAATTTGATCCAATTTTATTCTCTTCAAAGAATTGAAAAACTCAAGTCCTCCGGTTATAGGAGGATCTAGCCTTTGAAATCATGGATTGTTACCCAAAACGACAATACTCAACCAAAAAACGTTGGATATTGGATAAGCCCCCGACCAAACTCTTCAATTAACAATATGAACAAAATTCTTTAATTACAACTATACCCGCCACGTTGGCACCACGTGTTCTTTTTCCCCACAAAATTGTTAGTATTAACCAACTTAACACTCATCATCATCCTCCTTTTCGTTTTCGTTTTCGTTTTCGTTTTCTTTTTCTGCTTCATTTAAAGCTCAGAGCTTCAAGTTTTGCTGCAAATTTGATCGTCCCAATCGGGCGTTGTTTTGCTTTGTTTCCCTTACAAGCGAAGAGGCGATGAGTTTCCGGGACGATAATGAAGAAGGTCGGGATCTCAAGAAGCCGTTTTTACATACCGGAAGCTGGTATCGGATGAGCTCGAGGCAGTCCAGTATTATGGGCTCCTCCGCCCAAGTCCTTCGCGATGGATCAATCTCCGTCCTCTTCTGCGTCCTCATCGTCGCCTTGGGTCCTATCCAATTTGGCTTCACCGTATAATAATTCTCTCTCTCTCTTGCTCCTTTTCAATTTCTAATTTCATGTTCAACTTTAAATTTTTGTTTTTTCATAATTATTCTTTAAATTTGAAAATACAGTGTGGATATTCTTCTCCTACCCAAGCTCAAATCATCAGTGATCTCAAGCTTTCGGTTTCAGAGGTCTGAATTTTGAATCACCCAAATTTCCTTTTTCTTTTGAAAAATTTAAATTGATTTTATTTTTTTTTTCTTTGCATTAAATTAGCCTTTTTTGCTTCATTTTGTGGGAGGCAGTATTCTATTTTTGGTTCCTTATCAAATGTGGGTGCAATGGTTGGGGCGATAGCCAGTGGTCAGATTGCTGAATATATTGGCCGAAAAGGGGTACACTTCTTTAGTTTTTTGTTTCTCTTATTTACCCTTTGATTAATGCAAAGTTCTCAGCTTAGAACTGAGAAATTATATATTTAACCCATTAATTTTCCTAATTTATATTTGTATTTACACTGATAATGCATCAAATATGAATCCTTGATATTTTTTTTTCCTTTCCAAATTTAATGATTAAATGCTGCATTATTGTGTTGAAATTGCAGTCATTAATGATTGCTGCGATTCCTAATATAATAGGATGGCTGGCCATATCATTTGCCAAAGTGAGTGACTTTTGGTAATTTTCTTCTTGCTCCTTTGTAAAGCTTGTTGCTAACGTATTACGCCTTGGGCCTTTGTAGGATTCGTCTTTTTTATTCATGGGAAGGTTGTTAGAAGGTTTCGGGGTCGGTATAATTTCTTACACGGTAACTTGAAAGCTTTCAGTCTGTTCTTTTCTTCTTTTTTGGAACATTTTGTCTTTTTCAAGTAATGCTTAAAACAGCAGTAACAACATCATGTTAGTTATGTATAGGTGCCTGTATATATAGCTGAGATATCACCCCAAAACATGAGAGGAAGCCTCGGATCAGTGAACCAGGTTTGTTCCGCATTAATATCCATATTTGTATCTCATATTTACTTTTATCAACTGATTAATCAAGTAAACTTCTTTATTGGATAGCTATCGGTTACTATTGGAATAATGCTGGCTTATCTGTTGGGACTGTTTGCAAATTGGAGAGTGCTTGCAGTTATAGGTAAGTGGATTAAACTTTCTTCACTTAGCCCCTCTTTCACAGAAAGAGAAGCATTGAGTTCTATTAGAGAAACAGTATCCTAACTTTTCTTATTATTCGAACAAATTTGAAAATTTTGAAGATTTCTTATTGTGCATACATGTGATGTGAGTGCTTGAACTCTTGCATGTGATTGACGTTAATTGAGATATTTGTTTTCTAGAAAAATAAATAATGCTCGAGGAGATCTCTTTTTCTCAAAGGAATAAAACTCTTTTAAATTTAATAGAGATAGATGGCTATTAGGCTCTAAAGCGACTACTTTGTCCCATGATGATGTAGTTATGGCATTATTTGCATATACATTCTATCGCTATGGTTCAGTTAAAGAGGAATGATAGTCAATGTATATCAATAATCAATCAAATTAGTTGATTAATGCACAGTTATCATTAACATACTGCTATACTTCTTCCTTGTAGGAATATTACCGTGTACATTATTGATACCTGGCCTATTCTTCATACCAGAATCTCCTCGATGGCTGGTATGAAACGTGTACCTGCTATCATATTGATTGGACCTTTTGTGACCTCTTATCTTTTCCACTTTCCTTTTGAATATATTATTTTGTTTGTTATTGTCTTGTGAATGGGTTGCATCCAGGCAAAAATGGGAATGATGGAAGATTTTGAATCCTCTTTGCAAGTTTTGCGTGGCTTTGATACAGATATTTCTGTTGAAGTTAATGAAATCAAGGTATTTAACTGAATTACTGGCAATCTGTCCTTTTCACTTCAGCCAAGGCTCATACTATCTGGATTGAACTGCAAAACTAAGTTGTTACACAAAAGCTCTAGTTGATTAGCATAAGGTTTTATGGGAATTTTTTTTTCTAGTCTCCTCTTACAGTTAAAGCTCTAATTGGCACTTCTGCAGAGAGCTGTAGCATCATCAAGCAAGAGAACAACAATTCGATTTGCAGATCTCAAGCGAAAAAGATATTGGTATCCTTTGACGGTAGATTCTTTTGTTTTTGAATTTTTTATTTCATTTATAGCATTTTTTTCCCTTTGCCCTTAAAATTATTGAACCCCCAAATTTAGTGGTAATTTGGTATGCTGCAGATAGGGATTGGATTACTGATGCTTCAGCAACTCAGTGGTATCAATGGTGTTTTATTCTATTCCAGTAATATCTTTGAAAGAGCTGGTTAGAACAACATTTCTTTGATGTTTAACTATGATTTTACTATTCATTGAAGCTTTAGATGGTGGATAAATAAACTTCTCTAGTAAATGGAGACTTCAAAATGTATGAACCACCACTTTTGGATAGTATACAAATGCAAATTTGGTAAGACGAACTTGTCATCTGAAAAGTATCTAGTGAATGTGCCAATAAAGCAGGAAGGAATGCATTTGTGGTCTGTGAGAGATTTGCTAATTTCTCTTTATATATCTTATTGATGTACTCACGCCTAAGAATATGGGGGACATTATGTTTATCACACAACATTAACAAAAAATGAATTTCCCATTTCCATCTCAATTGCTCTTATTCTATAACAACCATAATGCATCACTGCCATAAATTGGTTTATGGTCTTTACATTGCAACAGCTTTGGTTTTCATTTATTTGTTTATTGTTGCCTTCTGTATCACTATTTGATCTTTGCTATAAAATTGTCTAGGGGTTTCATCTAGTAATGTTGCGACATTTGGGCTTGGGGCTATTCAGGTAACTTGTTGTTAGTTATGCAGAGTCTTGTTTTGCCATGCAGGAGTTGATATATTGCAAGGGAGTTTTATTCTGATTGGTCTAATAAGAGTTTGTATTCTGTGTAGGTCGTTGCAACTGGTGTGACTACGTGGTTGGTGGACAAAGCTGGCCGCAGGCTGCTTCTTATGGTTTGTTTGAGCTAACTATTCACCCTATATTTAATGAGCTAAAGTGAAGATAGCAATGACTAAGATCAATAATCTGAAATGATTTGCAGGTATCCTCATCTGGAATGACTCTGAGTCTGCTCATTGTTGCAGTTGCATTTTATGTCGAGGTTGGTGATGTTACGTCCATTTGTTTCTCATTTTTCTTCCTTTTTCAAAATCTTTTAGAATGCCAATTTCAACAATTAAGCAACCCTACTTGAGAAATTCTTTCTTAAATCATTTTAGTCTTGATACCTTCTTCTCCCTATTCTTTTTCTTCACTGATACCAGGGCATCGTCTCTGAAGATTCTGACTTATATAGCATAATGGGAACACTGTCACTGGTGGGCCTTGTGGTAAGATTTCTTTCACACATGGTGGAGTGTGTGTGTGTATGTGAATATATATATATATATATATATATATATAATGTACTCTAGTTCTGTCAAGTAGATTTCAGTCTGACTTCTTTTTTTTTCCATCCAGGCCTTTGTGATTTCCTTCTCACTGGGTGTTGGAGCAATTCCATGGGTTATAATGTCTGAGGTATTCAAATTTCTCTTGTATTTTCACCTCACCATAAATAGGAAATATTCTTCTGCAATGTACGATTCTGTATGAAATACTACTTGATGATGATGGGTGAGAGCAAGTCTCATCAGTGATTATACAAGAAGTTGTCTGACCATGGATAAATAAGCAACTGACACCTATGAAAAAAAAAAGGAAGATTCTTATTTCCTTTTAAGCAATCCCCTTAATATCATATTTAGTTGGTGGCATGCAGCTGCCTAACAAAACCGATACTAATTGTTTTTGTGAGCATTATTGCTTTCTTAAGAGATAAATTAGAGGTGGGATGGTTGAGGTTAATGCTGTATCTAGTGACAGTGATATTAAATCCAATGGGACCATATTACAGGTTTATTTGATATTGCTGCTATGTGCTTCCAGTTGTCGTGCGCTCTTATCTTTTTCATGTATGCATTTGGGTAGTCTGTAATGGCTTTGGTAAGAGTGTGAGACTATATTAATCCGACTCTTCATTTTTCTTGAAGTATCCGTGTCCGACACTTGTGTCCGACACTTATTCGGACATGGGTATGGGGATATGACCCTCCAAGGACCCTCTAGATACATGGAAAACTTTTTAAAAATTGAACATACGCATGTCGGACACATATCCGTATCCGACACTCACATCCGAGTCCGAGTAACATAGGTGTGAGAGATAGGAAGCTAGAAACAAACCTGGGATACATTTTTATAACTTAAGGCCATGCTATATAAACAGCATTAAGATTCCTACATTTTGGTTGCTACTGTTTCCTCACCAGGATTGTAACTGCTATCTTGTAATATGTTGTCAATGTCTTGTATATATCTATGCAGTATTTCAGAATTTCTTGTCCATTTAAGTCATTTGTTACTATATAATTTTGTGGTTATAGTATTACTGAAATATAAATTACATCGCTCGCATTTTTATAGTCGTGTTTTCACGAGGTGCTTATTTTTCTTAAAAATTCAACTTTCAGATACTTCCAGTGAATATTAAGGGTCTAGCTGGCAGTGTAGCAACGTTGGCGAATTGGCTGACATCGTGGGCAATTACTATGACTGCAAACTTGCTTCTGACATGGAGTGGTGGAGGTCTCTCTCTCTCTCTCTCTTTCTCTCTCGTCTATTCCAAGTTGTATGTGCAAATACAGTTAAGAGTCAATAATTAACATTTAAAATGCTTGCTTCTTATGAGCAGGAACTTTCACTCTTTACGCAATTGTGGCTGCTTTCACCATTGTTTTTGTGGCACTTTGGGTGCCTGAAACGAAAGGAAGAAGTCTAGAAGAGATTCAGTCGTCCTTCAGATAAAAAATGTTCTTCGCCCTATGCATTTTATTTTTTCCCAATCTGAGTTTCAAGTAAAAGTGTTGTATATTTGCAGTTCACATCCATCAATTGGCTTTAGCACACTTGTACCATGCATTGTATTTGTCGACATGGGCAAATAAAACACAGCATTACTATTCAGAAAAAGAGGAATTTGTTCCAATTTATTATATAATTATTTCTTTGCCAGAAAAATAAGAAATTATACAATAATAATCCATTGTAAGTAAGAGTCCCCCTTCCCCTTTTCCTGTTTCAATATACCAAGTTTGTCATTGACTACAAATAAAGCTGGAAGAGTCATTTGTTAACCTTTTCAGCTAGCAAGGAAGCCAGAAAATGCTTAAGAAACCTATTGTAGACACAGGGTCGCTCCAGGTGAACCAAGTGACCTGCCTTCTTTATGCCTTCAAATGTTGTATTCTCTCCTAGTTGCCTGTATAGAAATATCCAATTAGTGGAAATCTATGTAAAAGATCAAAAATCTTAAATCTCACTTTCTTTCTTTTATTTATTTTTTTTATATATTTTTGAGATAAACATACTCTTTCATGTTGTGAGCAAGCTCCTGCTTGAAGATCTGATCTTCTTCACCCCATAACAGATGAATTCTCTGCAAAGTTATATTAAAAAATGGAGTAGCCAATTTCAATTCTAAAAAGTAAAAAGCGAATCATGGGAAAATCTAGGGGGAAAAAAAAAAGGCAAAAGCAAATGGATATAACCTGTGGAAAAGAAGGGATGGTGGCATCCTTGTTGCTAATGACTAAGCCCTCCAGGAGTTCAGCTCTCTCTTTCCTGTTAGTAAACATGACCTGAACTTCCATCCAGGGCCATTGATCAGAAGTTTCCTAATATAACGGATTTTGAATTTCAACATATATAATTTCTTTTTGTATTTTTAAACTATAATCTTCTTTATAAAAAAAAAAAAAAAAATAACTTTTGACTTTTGTTCCATTCAATTAGTGAAACTTTCCTTTTTTAATGCAAAGGTTCCTTTATTAAGTTTTCCTATTTAGCCAACTTTTCAAATTTTTCTCCATTAATTTTGCTAGGGTCACCTGTGACCTGTAAGTACAAAAAAAGTTCAGAGTCTGAGCCCAGAGGGATGGGATGGGATGTTATCTACAGCTCTAGGTCATCATTCCTGTCACTATACCAATTAAATTGGTATAGTAAATTAGGTACAGTTAGTTGAGCTAAATCCAGTGGAGCACATTGTTCTCATTCTTTTATCTTCAGACTCTGAATTTCTCTCTCTTATGTCAATTGCCAAATTAATTTTGTTTCTTCTTTCTTCCCATGAGTGGGGACAAATTAATTTCCTTGTCGATTTTAATCCAAATTTACCACTTAAAATTTATGTGTAAATTTGTTCTATTTCAACAGTATCCTCCTTTTACAAGCTTTGTCTTCTGCTGTTTTCAAAGAAAATAGATAAATAAATAAAAAGATAGAGAAAAGATCAGTTGGTTTAATTATTACTTTGGATTATATACCTTTTTTGGGGGGGAAATAAAATGAATTTCTATTGTCACCCCAACGCCATGTTCGTACATAGAATTGTTTTCTGCAAGTTCTAACTGTAACTAATGATTTTAGCCATTGAGATATTTAATGCAAATGCCATGAAAATCATGTGAACAGTACCAGTCATGAGTCATGCAAATGTTCATTCCCCCAGAAACTATTAGGTGAGGAAAATTTCATGGCATAAACTCAAAGAGCTCTTCAAAGGAAAAGAATAAGAAATTATATTTGCTGATGATAAGAGTAATGGTATATACAAACCTCAAGGTAGTCTTTGTGAAGCCGATCAGGGAACCAAAGTTTCTTGTAAGCAGCAACTGAAAGAAGAGCTTTAAGACCCTTGACAGAATTTGGTAACAATAGTTCTGAAGAAGAGGAGAACCCTAGCCTGTTTAAAGACTCCACACTAATGGAGTCAGTCATGGCCAGGATCGAGCCAGACACCACCATGGCCTGAACCAAATCAGGGTACAACTCAGCCATCTTAAATGCGACCATCCCTCCATAGCTAAACCCCACAATCACACACTTATCCACACCAAGTTTCCTTAAACCTTTAACCAAGTACTCGGCTTGGAAAGTAGGTGACCGGTCAGGTTTGTCAGTAATGGAGCCACCAAAGAAGAGAAGGTCAGGTACATAAACTGAGTACTTCTTTGTTAAAGCACCAACTTGGAATTGCCATGTGACAATTCCTTCTCCAGCAAAACCATGCACCAAGAGAACCACTGGCTTTGTTGGTTTCTCCAAATGGGCCATCTTTTTTTCACCCTTTTCTGGTTTCTTGATTGTTTCACAAGGAACCCAAAAGTTCATGACAGTGCCTGGCTCGATCTCCACTGAGTAAGGTCTAACCCCAGCCATCTTCATTAGTCCATGCAACAGCGGCTTCTGTGCTGCTACAAGGTTCACCATTTTCCTTTTTTCTTGGTTTTGCTTTCTCTAATTCCTCTTTTACCTTTGAATTAAAGAACCGAGTCTTGAACGTAAGAGAAGGCATGGGATTTAAACTACGAGGAAAGTTGGGTTTTGTTATGGGTTGCTATCAGTATCATTGAAAATGGGATCTTTACGGGATTCGATATTTCAACGCACATTATTTCCATTAATGACATGGTTGCACTCTTTGAATTATTAATGGGCAAAGGAAAGCCAGCACAGATGGGCAAAAGGCCCACAGTCGAAAACCTGATTGATAAAACGAATCCAAATTATAGATTCTACACTTTCTTGCACGAAATCTTATTTTCTTTCTAATTGTTGTATTAGGTACAAGGTTTTTAAAGTACAAGGTTGTTTGATTTTTGATCACCTGCACTGCCTACTCTCGTCTGCATGTCTGTGGGGATCCTTGACAGTTTCCATAAATTTAGAAGAATTTTAAAGACCTAGATTAGTTGACATTTGCATGTTTTATCTAAAATTTTATATATATATATATATATAATGAGGGATTAATTTATATTAGTATAAAATTAATTAGTTTTACAAATCTTCATAATTTCGTATAAGATTGATATTCTAAAAAATTGACCGTTGGATTTAGCAATATAATCGCACTCGTCGTATACATAAAATTTTGAATCGATCCAATATCTATATCATATAAATCGAAAATATCATCTTTCAATATATATTTTCAATATATATATATATATGCCTCAAAGCCCTCAACAAAATTTTGATTCGAACAAAAAGATATTTAATCCTGCTATTTGAACAGAAAAATCATGCACCAAACGGTTGAACCCAATGCTTGAGTACCAAAACCCTTAATAAGTTAACTATTGATCAAAGCCTTAATTGGACCGAGTCCTATGTATATATTTGTGCTTGTGGAAAGAGATTTTGAATCTTAAAGCAGGTTTTTCTCTCTTTTATTTTTTAAATGAACAAAAAAAAAACCTTTAGAATAAGCTCCCATATACCTATATCATCATCTATGTGACAGAAGATTAATGCACAATTTTGAAGCAAATATTTTAATGTTTAACTTCATTAATTCAAGGTTTTTAAATACAATCAAATATTTTTTAAAAATTTATTTGATACATTATGGGTAGAGTTTAAAAATTCATCAGCAAATCTACTTAAATTTAGTCATTAATTAACGAGGTCTCGTCAAAATGGAACTAATCAAATATTATCTTTAAAAATTACAAGTGCTTTGATAAAAAAAAAAAAAAAAAAAAAAACATGAGAGCAATCAAACATGCAGCTGGTTGAGAACTTTGAAACTGAACCTGATCATTATTTAACCAAATATATATATATATATATATATAAGACAACTCACCAATAATGTTCCAACAACCATGCACCTGCCAAATATATATGTTTTTTAGGAAATTTTTTTGATTAAGATGGTGAATGCTGATAACCTAAACTTCATCAATGGTGGCCAATAATAAAGCCCTTAGTCTCCATGGTAGTGCAGATTTGATGTGGGAGGTCCCAGCAGATTAATGACTGATTAAAACCAAAAAGCCCAAACTAGGCTGAACCTCAAAATAAGAATGTTTTACTAGGCCTGATCTTTAATGACCCAAAAAGAAAATTAAATTAAATTAAAAGGTGATTTGTGGGATGGGCCGGTCTTCATTGAGCTAGCCAGTTAGGAATGTGGGAGGGGTAAGGCTTTCTTCTTCCCTATATTAAGAAAAAAAATTAATTTGTTCAATGCATCCTCTAACTTGTCGGAGTTGTAAATTTGACTGGTTCCTACTTCCTAGTTCTTACCAAGCAATTATTGCACTAAAGAAGTCAAACTGAGATAGAGTGTTGAGAAGAAATGTCAAAACTCTCACGTTACTTACTTTTTATATTTAATTGTAGTTTATATATTTTTTTCTACTCTTCAACTTATAAGTTAGTTTTTAAGCTAAACTTGAATTTTTTTAACTTGATATTATAATCAAGTTTTTTGTTTGTTCCATCAGATTTCCTATTATGCATTAATTTTGTTAGGTATCTGTCAAGAGAGTATTAAAAATTCACATTGGACTTTTTACTCTACAAGTTAGCTTTTTGAAGTTAAACTTGAATTTAATTTAACTAGAAAAATCTTAAACGCAAGTGATTAAGGCCTAGTTTAACATTGCTGTTGGAAAAAGCTTGGCTTTAAAAAACTTTGAGTTGGAAAAAGTGTGTTTATAAAGTGTAGTGAAAAAGTGTGGTTTAAAAACTTTTAAGTGTTTAGTATTGCTGTGAAAAAATATTGTAGGAAATTGAAATGTCAAAAAAAGATATGTTTAAAATAATAAAAGTGTAGAGATGTGAGGATAATAAAGTCATTTTATCCAAAAGCCAGCTTTTAAAGCCCAAAAGCTATATTTTTTGGCTTTTTGGTTTGGCTTTTCAAACCATGGTTTCAACAGCAGAAGTCAAATTTTTTTATCTGTTTAACATTGCATTTGCGGTGAAAAGCAGCTTTTGACCTCAAAAGCTGTGCCAGAAGCAATGCTAAACGAGACCTAAAACAAGCTAGATCTACAAATTAGAGGTTAAAGTTAAACACCCCATGTAAATGATGGTTATTTTGAAGTTTGAGTTCTACACTTTGTGCTCATCCTTGACACACCTTTTTTTTTTTTGGTGTGTGTTGGAAAGTGAAAGATTATATACACAAAAATCATAAATATATATGTTCACATATCTAATTTTTCTCACATCGGTTTTTTAATTTAATAAAAAAATAATCTTATTCCTTGATTTTACAAAAGTATCATTACAAAACAGTTATGTGTAAGTTTATATGTATGTTTCTTTTATATATATATATATATATATATATATATATAGCATTATCCGATTGTTAATTAAACTTTCCTTCCACGATAATATTTTATAATACAAGTACCAATATATATAATTGGTTATAAACCTATAAAAATATCATTCATGAATTGTATAAATAAAGTACAATACTATCATTCATCTTAAAATCTAAGATAAATTAACAATATCAAATAAATAAGATATGGTATAAATATCTATATTGCTAATTACCCCATAAAGTATCATTTCATGAATTCCATAATCTAGATAGACGTTGATTAGCATTTTTTTTACTCTCTTTGACAAGGGGAATCAATCTTACTTGGATTTGAGAATAGAGGTGCTCATGGGCCAGGTCGAGTCTAGGCTCGGAAAAAATATTTTTTTTTGTCCAAGCTCGTTTCGGGTTGGGTCCGGACCGGCTCATAAGTTCTTTGATCCGGATCAAACCATGCTTGTCGGACCGAGCGAACTATCCGACCTTTAAGCAGGTCTATTTGAGAATGATAAGAAAGTTAAATATATGCCAAAATAAATCATAGTAGTAGAGAATAGAATAATTTGACATCAAATTTCTACCTCATCAACATAAAACAGAAAGAAAGCCAAAGTAGAATAAAATAATGGTGAAAAAAATAGGGTTTGCATTTTGGAGAGTGTTCCAAGGGTGCATCAGAGGCCAATTTGACGGTCAAGATTCAAGAAAATGAGTGTATTTTTGGACATATGGCCAAAAAGCCTAATACGACAAATTGCATTACTATATGTTCTGACACCGCACAGTGTCCTCCTGTCCGAGTCAGAACAATCACAAATTGTTAAACACAAAGTAATTGTCCATCTTTATCCAAAAAATTTAAATAGAGACAGCAACCTGGTTATTATTGTTATTATTATTTTTTTATCATAATTAAAGTATAAATGATTAATAGTTTACATGATTAAATTTATGATAGTAAATTATATATATATATTCAATTTATAATTTATGAATAATATTTTTTATAAATAAAAAATGATAAACTATTATAAATTATTTTAAAAAAATTATAATTATAATTATTATATTTTACTGTAAGTTATATAAAATAAATATAATAATTACTGTAAGTTATATAAAATAAAATCATAACCGCGATAATCGTGATAATATTCGTTACATTTGTAATTATAATAAATTTGATACGAAATTGCATCTATAATTGTAATTTAAATCTATGGATTTATAAGCCAAAATCAAACTTGATAATTCTAATGACTATGAAATGAAAACCCATTTTCTCTCTCTTTTTTTTTTTTTTTCTTAACTTTCTCTTTCAGTTGTGAAATTCAGAGAAATAGAAAAGGACTAACAACAAGCGGCAGCAGCTTCAGAGTCCAGAGTCTCAGGTAGAGTAAACTTCAGTTCATATATAATATGAAAAAAAGTACCATTTTTTTTTTTTAATTTTTGATACAATTTTTAAAAAATTTATAAAAATTTCAATAACCTTTCTAATATTTTAGATAATATTTTTTAATAGTTTTGATAACTTTTGATATTATTTTAATAACATTTGTAATAATTTTGATAATTTTTTATAGAGTTTTGATAACTTTTTATATAATTTTGACAACCTTTTATATTATTTTGGTAACTTTTTATATGATTTGGGTAATCTTGATACAGTTTTGATAATCTTTATATAATTTTGACAATTTTTTATATAATTTTAGCAACCTTTAAAAGAATTTTGGTAATCTTTTATATAATTTGGTAACATTTTATATAATTTTAGTAATTTTTATATATATATATATATTTTTAAAACTTTTAATATGATTTTGGTAACTTTTTTATAACCTCTGATATAATTTTAGTAACTCTTAATATAATTTCTGTAATCTTTAATATAATTTTGATAATTTTTTTAAATAATTTAATAACTTTTGATATAATTTTATAATAATTTTAATAACATTTGTAATAATTTTGATAATGTTTGATACAATTTTGATATAATTTTATACCCAAAAAAATCTAATATATAAATTTATCAAAAAAAAGTATTTAATAATAAATTATATATATTAAAGTAAATAATATTGACTTATTATATACAAAGCACATTTAGCATAAACTAGCACAACTGAAAAGTTAAAGAACCTGAAAAAAAAAATTCAAAAGCAACTAAAACATAGAATTACCCCGTTCTTACTCCATCTATAGAAGACAGAGACAAAGGGATAACAAACTAAAAAAGCAAAAAAATAAAATAAAAATTGGATGAGACGAAACTAAGACCATTTAACCATCAACATCATCATCGTGAAACGTTTCAGTCATTGCTGCATGATCTTGACCGTCAATGAGGGGGAGGGGTTTCTTTCCTTTTTCTTCTTTTATTTTCTTATTATCTTGTATAAGTCATGGACAAGGCTTGTTGGCCTGTCTGTGGCATTGAGTCTCCAAGAAAGGAAAGGAATGCCAGTATCAGAATCTCGATCACTATCTTCAATGAACCTGAATTCATTGACAGGTGAGAAACATGGCATTTTCTGGTTTTGCGAGTGATGAACCCATGAATTGTTGTGGTGATGATAGCCATGATGTTTTTGCTCCAACATTGAAGCTGTTACACCTGATGAGTTGCTTGCATTTGTTGCTGTTGCTCTTCTTTCTTCTTTTTTGAATCGAATTCCACATGCATTGCAAAGTGACTGCAATTAAACAATAAAAAAGTAACCATGAAAAAAAAAATCTTTTAAAAAAAGAAGCAAGAGAAGTACTATATATACTTGTTTTTAAAGAAAGAATTGTTAATTTGTATACCTTTGGACCTCTTGGACCGTTCCTCCAAAGTGGTGTAGAAGTGGTGTCACAGTTAGCACAGCGGCGAGCTAAGAGAGGATCATTGCCTGAGCAGCTGTTACTGCTATTTCCATTGCTTCCATTGCTAGCTTTTGGGGTTTGCTGTGAATTATAAGGTGTGTTCTTGTTCTGTAACAAGTCCAAGCAAAAGTTAGACATGCAAGAATTATTACCAGAGCGGCGTTCATGGCGGATACGCTTGTCGTCGTCGTCTTCGGAAAGACGAGTAGATGGAGTTCCCAAGGAGAGAGTGCAATCAACGGAAGAAGAAGATGATGATGAAGAGGACGTGAAAGGGTACATGTCTGCAGTTTCATCGAAAGATTTGTGGTTTGGCATGGAAAATAGCATCGAGAAGGAGTTGCTTTGGCTATGAAACAGACCACATGAACATGGACCCAACATGTTTCCCTGAGAGCTACTGCACCTGTGCATTACTTCTCAAAAAAAAAAAAAAAATCTCTCTATGAATATATGCCAAAGGCCTAACTATACCCTTCACCTCAATTTCTATCAAAAAGATCAAATGGGGCTGGTTCAGAATTTTGATCAATCAACCAACAATTGCCAACCGAGAGAAAACAGAAGAAAAAAGGGATTGTAGATGAAGAGAAAAACAAGGCTAATGCAAATTGAAAAAGAGATGGGATGGTGAGTTTATAGTTTAAAGGGTAATGGCAGGGAAGTATGAGCCAAATAGTAAAACTGAGAGCGAAGTGCAATAATATAGTGTTTGAATAAAAACTTGGAGAAGAGAGAGAGAGGTGACTGGTACGGGCCGGAGTGGAGGGGACTGAGAAGTGAAAAGAGTTGTTGTCTGGTAGCTTTATAAGCTAATAAAATGGCGAAATACCAGTCAGCACCTGCAGTCCACGTTGTCGTCAAATGCAAATGGAGAGATGTACATGCGTATATACCAAGAAAGAAATAAGGGGAATTATTATTTCAAAGTGTGTCGACGGTAAGATAATGAAAAAAATTAAGACTTCATATATTTCATGTATTATTATCCATATATAATTTATACATTATCAATGCATAAATTCTAAATAAAAAATTAATACATTCAAACAAAAAAAATTAAACCTAGATGTATTGATATAGACAATTTTGGGTTTCATTTTTTTTTTTGCCCTTTAAATTAATATAGTTATGAAAAAAATAAAATCAGCTTTGACAAAAAAAGGTAAAGTCGATTTTGACCACAAAAAAAAAAAAAGAGTAAAGAACCCTAAAAGTAACCACCATCTTCTTTTAATTGCCTTCATTAGAACAATCGTCGCTGCTATTCAACGGATTTGATTTGTTTTTAAATCTCCTCAACTTCTAAGTGACTCCTTTTGCTTGCACTCATTTGCTGACATTGCTTCAACCGAACATTTATCCCCTCAATTTCATTTGGTTTGTATCTTATCTTTTTCTTTTTCTCTTTCTCATTCTCTTTATGAAATTTAGGGTTTTTTTCAACTTTGTATGCAGATGATATTCTCATGTTCTTCGTAATGCTTGCAAAGCAATCTTGTAGCATTATTGTCTCAATATATTAAAAAATATATATATATGATGTGTTTAACTTTAATGTAAACATCAAGACATTTGTAGCATTATTAAGGTATTAATTAACTTCTATCTATTGAAATATAGGACCCTAAACCAAAACCCTCCATTAAGAAAGAGTAAAAAAAAATAGATTTCGTGTATGTTTTTTTTTTTTTTTTTGGCTTTTGGAATGTATATTAAAGATCAAATATATGTATAGGTAATGAGAAACATATATAAAGTGATCCTAAATTATATATATGTACATAAGTGAAAGTTAAAAACCAAAGTAATTTGAACATTTATAGCCATTAAGGGGGAAAAAAAACAACACTTAAAAGTTGTTATAAGTAATTACCTTATTTTCACTTATGTACGTATCATTAAAAAATAACATACATATACAATGAATGAGAAACATATATACAATGATTTTAAATTACATGTATGTAAGTGAAAGTTAAAAAAACAAGATAATTTGAACACTTATACGCATTTAACATTAAAAAAAAAACATTTAAAAGTTGTTATAAGTAAATAATCCTTTGAATTTTACGGCTTCCTATGAATGTGTGGTGAGAATTCTTCTTATCGTACCATAATTGCGTTTTATGACGGTACCCTTAGTTCTTGGAAAAGTTTAACTATTCATGTAAGTTTTATAATTTTGTTTTAATAGTTATTTTATAATTTAATTATTTGGATCTTCAAAGTAAAGTAATAGAAATTAAATGATATGATTCAAATTGTTATATGTTGTGATTTTTATAATTGGCTCAATATAAAATTTTGTTCGAGTGAAAAAATTAGGGTACTAATTGTTAGTAGTTTATAATATTGGTAGGTAACAAATCTTATATTATCTAGAAAAATCAAACTTATAGAGCTTATAAAATAATTAATTGTATTATAATTATAATTTCAAAATAATTAAATTCTGAAAATTATAATTGTTCATGATTAGTTATCTTATAAAGACACAACTTTTATATTGTAAAGTTGCTTTGAAAAGACATATCTTTTACATGTAAAGTTGTCTTGTAAAGATTACATATAAAGTTGTCTTATAAAATAACACAACTCTTACAAAAAGGCATCTCATGAAAGATACATCCATTTGTTATCTATATAAAGGACTTTTTTGTTCAGTCATTTTCATTATTCTGCTTGGAGTGTTGAGGGCTTTGTTATATCTTGGAGGCATATTAAAACCTTAAGAAAAATGTTCTACACGCCTCAAAGCCATTTTAATTTACTAACATTAATTTTTTTTTTTCTTGTTTCATTCTCTATTTTTCCAACACTAACTTGTATCTTTTGGAATATAGGATCCTAAACCAAAAACCCCTCCATCAAGAAAGACTAAACAAAATAGATTCAACAAACCATGTACCTTAGCTTTTGGAATGTATAGTAAGAGTGAAATATATGTACGCTGATATTAAATTATACCTACTGTAACTATTGTTCTTTGTAATTTGGATAAAGGTGTGGCATAGCTAAAAACTTTCATAGTAAAAATTGGCTGGCTGATGATAATACCTCTTATAGGTTTTTTTTGTAAAGGACAATGGCTGCGTAGAATAAAACAGTTAGCATCATTTGGTGATTCATGCACAGTTTATTTGCAATGGAAAGTGGAAGAATCTTTTGTTATTGTCACATGGATGAAGAGTTAAATTGATTGTTGGAATACAATTGGACCAGACAGGAGGTGTGATGGTGTCTGAAAAATGACACTCTCTGTTTTTGTTAAAGCAATAGAGAAAAAAATTGGGATAGATCGTTGGGCAATAAAACATTCAAGTACACAATATTACTTTTAAAAATTTCTTGAGGTTTTGGGGTTGCACACAGGACATGGAAGGTCAAAGGAAGGAATCCTTGAGCTTGGTTTGGTTTTAAGTGGCGGAAAACAACGAAAATGAGGGGCTGCGGTAGAAGAAAAATTTAACTTCAAGAAAGCAAAGAGGAGAAAAAGGGAGTTTTCAGGTGGCTTTTTGGATGAGTGGCGGCAAATGTTATGGAGACCAACCGGATTTTGGATAGCAGTGGTCGATTCTCGAGTTTTTTTAAATCCCACAAAGAGAGTATCTATGTTAGACTAAACGCACCATTTAAGAAAAAACAAACAAAGAAACGGTTTGGGTCGGTCACATTAGAAAAGACAACAAAATCAATGTCATGTTAGCAAATCAATTCAACATACTTAATGGTAAAAAATAAATGAATTAGTTTTTGATGCATTGTTAGTGTATAAATTTTATATACTGTCAGTAAATCTTACATTGATATTTCATTAAAAAGCTAACCTTTAACTCTAACTATTAACCATTAATCCTAACCCTAACTCCTAACCATTAACCTCTAACTCGACAAGTAGCATCGTTTGATGCACTGATAGTGTATAGTCCTATACACTGACAGTTCATCAAATATTAATCCAAAATAAACACTGTTAATGATTGAATCAGAATTTTAAATTTCGAAAAATACAAAGATTAAAATTTTTAAAATGATTGTAGAAAGATTAAATTTACATATTGTTAGCATAAATACATGGTCTAATAACATAATTTCACCAAACAAAAAATAAGTCGGTCCTCAGCCAGTCACGGTCTCAGTCAGGAAGGAAGTGTATAAAAATAGGCTTAACTTGAAGTCTTTGGAAGTGTTTTTTTTTTCAATTGAATTTATACTCCAAAATTGACGGAAAATTTTAAGATAAGTTCTCTCACGGTGAGTTTAAAATAAGTTTTATTATATATATATATGACAAAATTATATATAATTATCATGTTTATATATAAAAAAATTTACATATAAACATGACAAATTACATATATACATGATAAATTACATATAACATGACAATTACATATAAATATGATATATTTGTCATGTTTATATGTAATTTTTTAAATAATGTAATTTTTTTTATATATAAATATAACACAAATTATATATAAATATAATAAATTATATATATATAATGAAACCTATGAGAAAGTTTTTCTTAAAAATTTTCAAAACTGAAGTGTGAAGTGAAGGGGGAGAAGGGAGGGGGGGGTGCTCCTAACAAAGCGAGGGGGTAGATCAGATGGGTTGGTCAGTCATTGGGTAGTCAAAAGAGCCCACGTGACTAGCGGGAACGGTCTTCCATGGATCTGCCTTCTCCGATCATGAGGCCTTATTAGGACTAGTTTAACATTTCTCACTAAAAAAATTTGAGTTAAAAAAAGTATAATAAAACATTATGATTTAAAGTTTTTTAATTATTTGATATTATTATAAAAAAATATTGTGAAAAATTAAAATATCAAAAAATATATATATTTAAAATAATAAAAATATAAAAATAATATAATTATTTTATTCAAAAATTATATATTTTTTTGTTTTTTGGTTTCACTTTTCAAAACTTGATTTTAACAGCAAAAATTATTTTTTTTACTTGTTTAACATTAGTTTATGATAAAAAACAACTGCTAACTTAAAAAATTGTTTTAAAAACGATGCTAAACAAAATCTTAGTCTCAAACCCAATACATCAAAACCTCTGTCCGTATCCGTATCTCTGCCCCCTTCTGCTCTGTCACTGCCAGCCTCCCAAGGAAAATGGAACAGTTCCCCCTTCCCTTTTCCACGCCCCTTCTTTCTCCGTTTTTCTTCCACGCCTGCCCCAAACGGATATATTCATTCTCAGGTTCAGGGGTCTCTTATGGTCCCAACATATATTATATATATGCACAAGAATGTCATCTATCAAATTGTTTTGATCATAGTTAAAAAGGAAGTTTGAAGATTAAATTTTGTTCTTTTCCAAGTTGGCTATGGAAAAATTCTTATAGAATAAGGTATATATGTGACAATGAATGATAGTTATGTTTTTGTTGGTTTGTGACATTTGAAAGGTTTCATATCTAATGCAAAAATGATGAATGTAGTGATCAGATAGATGAATTAGATTCAAATTGTTTGGAGTTAAGGCATGTCAACAAATTGAATTTGATTAATTATCCTATGAACAGAGGAATAAATAATGTCAAAAGGTTGATTGCTTTTCTTCTTAATGATATCAGCAAAATTGATATTTACCAAAAAATATATATAATTAATATATTGTTCTTCTTTTTAATTTAGTATAAATAATATATTAAATATAAAATTTTTTGCTAACAAGTGTTTTAATTATATTTTTTAAGTTATTATATATTAATATTTATAGATGAAGGAGTTATTGTAAATCTTAGGATTTGAATTTTAAACTTATTAAATATTTAAAAATAATTAAATCAATTAAATTAAATTATTGATTTATTATAAATAATATATTAATTAATTTTAAAAAAATATTTTAAAAGACATTTATTAACAAATGTTTATAGGAGGAGATGGTGCATGTCACGCATTGGTTTTGCCAGTGGGAGAAAAAAGGAAGCAAAAATTGAGTTGAATGTGAGAGTGAGAGAGATAAGTTTATTCAACAGAGCAATGACCACCGCTATTCTGCAACCATCAAAGTAACAAACATCTCTGTTTCTTCTACTTAGCTTACCTAGAGAGAAAGAAAGACCTTTGAGTCAAAGATTAAATTAAACTCACAAAAAAAAAAGGTCAAAAAAAAAAAAAAACAAATGTGGAAAATGAAAATTATAGAAAAGAAAAAAAAAAAACAATCAGAAATGACCCCACATCCATCATGCTAAACCCCGAACAACAAAAACTATAATAATAAAAAAATCAACCCTTCTAAACAATATGATAAAAAGATTCAAAAAATAACATGAAGAGATAGAAAAGAATTGGTGAGGCTTTAGTTCGACAAACGGGACTACCATTTCCAAGATACGCTCTCTCTATTTTATGATATTTTTATCGTAAATAATAATTAATTTTAATAAAATTTTGATTAATTATTAATTTTAATTAATTAATAAAATCTCATAATCTCGGTACAAATGTGTTAAACAAGAAAGATTTCTTCAGTGCTTTATAAATTTAGCATTCCTCGAAAGCAACGAGAATACAACTGGAATGTCTCTTAGGAGATTGGGATTTTTTTTTAAATGAAATTAAAAAAGGAGGGGATGTAGCCGTTTAGGGAAACTTGGGATTAATTGGTCTATTGATCCTGTTGTTGACAGGATATTCTTTGCCATGTAAGATTTTAAAAGTAATAAATAATTAAATTGAAGTGGAATGAAGAAAGAATGGGAAAAGAAAAAGGTAAGTTTAGAACCCAAAAAATGAGGACCGGACGACCCAATGGACCAACATTTAGAAAAGGAGTGTTTGTTTGAAGAAGAAGAAAGAAAGAAAAAGGGAAAACTCCCCTAACAAGCCGTCCTATGAAAGATAAGCTGTTGTCAGTACTATAATCTCCAAAGAAGTCTAACGACTATAGCCCTGCCTGTAATCTAAAAAAATTCATTCAAATTTCGCTCCTTTTTCCTTTTTCTTTTTAACTGTCTTATGAGCTTATCGAGTAATTATATACTTAACGTTAATACTAAACTCGATAGGTATTATGGTTAATTGAATCGGTAAAGATTGGAATTTTGTTTGTGAGATTTAGATTCAATTTTCGATGTCAGTAATTATTTTTTTTGGACGAGTTATAAATTCTATATAAATTTACATTGAGACATATGATATGTCTTAATTTTGAAATGGGATAATCTCCTTTCATTTAAACTTTTATACGTCACAAAGATTAAACTCAATGCACCAGTGGTTAACTTGAAATATTTTCATATAATATGGATATTTTTTTTGGTACACATGCAATATCATATTGCGTAAAATTAATATTAAGAAAATGACATACTAATACTCCGACAAATTGGCATTAATTAGTCACAAATTAATTAATCTTTCTAGCGAGCTAGTTACATATATATTCTTTGAAAATAGAAAAAGGAAAACTAAAAAAAAATGATGAATGCCTCAGGACGGGGATTAGGGCTGTTCACTATTCGGTTTTAACCGAATTAACCGACCGAAATTTAATTCGGTTCGGTTAATCGGTTAACCGAATAAAGTTCGGTTCGGTTAACGGTTAAAGGTTTTGAAGAATTTCGATTTTCGGTTAATTCAGTTCGGTTAAGCGAAAATAATCGAATTACACGAATTAACCGAAATTCTTCAAAAAATCATTATTTAATGCGTTTAGATAAAAATTAAATTAATTTATATATTAATAAATTAATAATTTTTTTTTTTTGATTGGTTGAACTTGGATGGATAATTTGGATACAAAATCATGTAAAAAAATAGGTTAGCAAAATAAATTTCTTATTTATTTCGGTTAATTCGAAAATCGACCGAATTAAGCGAAATAATTTCGGTTCGGTTAATTAACCGAACTAACTATTCGATTCGATTAACGGTTAATAGAAAAATAATTTTGATTAATTCGATTATAAGTAATTCGGTTCGTTATTAACCGAATTAATCGAATGAACACCCCTAATGGGGATAGGTATCATGGGGCTGGATCTAGTCTCACTTGACTCATTTCGTATGCATGTCCTTTACGTAAATCAATCTCCTTTTATCCTTCCATTTCTTCTTTTTCTTTAATTACTTTGAATCTCTATATATAACCCTTTTGTCTTTTCCCATGCAATGATAAAAAGATTTTTCCGAACCCAAACATTACTATATTTTAATGCTTTAACCTTACGATATGGGCACTCTTTTCTTCCTTTCCCTCCACCAATTTCTATTTCTATTTTTTTTTGGGTAAAATTTTGAATCATAACGTTGAATAAACAGTAAGGGTTTCGATCCTTTGCTGTAAATTCTTAACAGGTACATCTATAAGGATCCCATTTTCAATATTTGTTGACTGGTCTTTTCCAATATCCTGTCCGCTGCATCTTTATTCCCCTGACGAAGAAGAAAAGTTTATAATCAGCTGGCAAAAAGCTTTGCGCAATTTTAAGTCGTTAAAATTACAACTTCCACCTTGGCCTTTGTCCTATTGGTTTTGGCAAAGTAAATATATATATATATATATATATATGCGATTGATACAATATAATTTATTTTTTAATATAAAAAAAGTCGTAACTGAAAATAAAAAAATATTATAAATTTTAAATTTATTGAATGTTATTTTTTAAAAATTATTATATAAATTAATTGGGTTAAATTTTAAATTGATACAATATAACTTTATATATACTATAGTACAACAAAAGATGTTGGTATCCAAGATCTTATAAGCCCGAAATGAAATGATCTCCATATCAGAAAACCCAGAATTTCAGGATCTTTGAAAGGCTTTTTTCAACACATAATCAAAAATCAAAATCCAATGAACACCCCTGTATGAAGAAAGTTATAATTGATGTCAGAAAAAGAGTCTTATTAGGAATCAGAAGAGTGGGGCTTTGGAATCAGTCAGGGTCTTTTTTTCTGGTGCTGAGCTACAGTATTCTTCGGGAGATGTTTTTTTTGACGATTAAGAAACTTGTCAGTTGTCAATTGGAAGTTACTTCCCTGTTGTTCAACATGCGAGGCAGCAGGCATTGTTAAAAGAACAATATTAGCTAACAATATATACAAACAGTGAGAGTTTAATGGCAGCTGGTCAAGTGAACAGCTAGTTCCTGAATCCTGAGATTCGAGACATGTGCCTAGGATAGCTAAATTTGGAGCAGCTTCAAAAGCTTAAAATTTTCCTGCTCTTATGGCCTTACCTTCTATAGTTATAGTGATAATATTATACAAATCTCAATAACAAACTTTTTGTAGGTGTATTGTATTAACTATTCTTAGATAAATGGTTTCAAAATATCAAAATTTTAAAAAAGGGAGATTTTTTTCCCCCTCAAAACTTACTCGTTTATTTTAGCTGCAATTGGATAACTTAAATTACTTTGAATTATATATATATATAGAGAGGAGGGATTCACTTACACTAGTGTAAAATTAAATTAGTTTTATACACTTTTGTAATTTTTTATACGACTTATATTTTAACAAATCGACCGTTGGATTTAACAATATAATCAAACTCGTCGTGCACGTAAAGTTTCGAATCGATCTGATATCTCTATCATATCGATCGAGAATATTTTTTTTTCAATATATATTTAACGGTTGAAAATCATTTTACGTCGAATAAATAGTTAGACATTTTTAATTTACTCGAAACTCGACGTGCATGATCTACGTGAATAGAACATGAAATACAATGGTCGGATTAAACAAATATAAATCGTATAAAAAAATATGAGAGTATGTAAAACTAATTTAGTTTTACACCAGTGTAAGTGGATCCCTCCTCGTATATATATATATATATATATATATATATATATATATAACACTTAAATTACTGTTGAAGACTTATCTTGGGCCTAAAGAAAACCCAAAGCTTAGATGGGCTGTCCATTGAAAAAGTTTATATGAGCCAAATTTATTTCTTGGGGGCTTTTGTTAGGTGGTTAGTAGAAAGAAAGGGACATTGAATATAAGCCTAGATAGCTCAAATTTACTGTAGTGGGCTTGAGCTAGTGCTCTATTTTCAAGAATATTTTAAAAATTGAATTAGAAATTAAATCGACATTTTTCGGTTCAATTCATTTCGGTCTATTAAAGAAAAGTTTTATTATTAAAAACATGATTTTTGTATTAAATACCGTACATATTTAATTAAAACATGCATTTAATTTAATGGATTGATCATTAATAAAAAATATTAAAAAATGAAAGTTCAAATCTCACCATCAATTAAAGAAAAAAAAAATAAAGTATTACATATTTTGAAAAATATTCAAAACCAAGCTAATAAACTTTGATCCACTAAGATGCTTTGTTGGGGGATGTAGAGGTAAGTATTTAGGAAAAGTTTTGATGTTTGATCTTAGCAGCATTGGTCATTTGTGTTTATATAATCTTTACATCTGTAGAAAGAGTTCTCCAACAGATTGAAGTTGCGGTATGATTCTTTGGGAGGTGATGCTATTGTTATGTATTTTAAAGCAATGAATGTGAAATTTAATCAAATTCTTAATTTTTTAAAATAATTTTATATTTTAAATTATCAAATATTGAATTTGAGATAAAAATTTAACATTCTGCTAATACATTTGTTAGCAATCAAATTTGTATTTGATCTAATGAAGATGAATATTTATTTCATTTCATTTCTTTTTAAATAATAAATTTTATATTACATAAATCATTATTTATGAAAGAAATTTTTAGACAAAGAAAGTCTAAATATAAAAGAAACTGAAGGAAAACAGAGTGCAATTTTAATATTTTTTTTAATCTTAAAACGACATCGTTTGAAGTAAAGTAACTGCCAACTTCTCCCCAAAAATCTCGAAATCAAAATTTGGCGATCTGCATTCTGCTGCTGATCAATCGAAAATTTTCTTTCTTAGATTCTTTCGAGCTTTCCTGTGATCTAGTAGAAGAAATGGGGCTTCTTAGTATCATTCCAAAAATCAAGAGAAAAGAGAAAGAAATGCGAATTCTTATGGTGTAAGTCTCTTTTCTCTCTCTCTCTCTCTCCCTTTTCTTGCTCATTCGAAAATCTATGTTCATATTTCTACCAAATTTCTCGGTGCCAGTGGGCTTGATAATTCAGGGAAGACCACAATTGTTTTGAAGATTAATGGAGAGGATACAAGCGTAATCAGTCCAACTCTTGGCTTCAACATAAAAACTATAACCTACCAAAGGTAAGGTTTTCTTAAGCTCACCAAGTGTTTGAAAATATATTTTCTGGGTTGTTTTTCTTTTAAGTTTTTTTTTCTATTAAAATTATTGGTTGCAATGCTGAATTAGATTTAAATTATGGGTTTTGGCAGATATACACTGAATATATGGGATGTAGGTGGTCAAAGAACTATAAGATCATATTGGAGGAACTATTTTGAGCAAACTGATGGTTTGGTGTGGGTTGTTGATAGCTCAGATCTTAGAAGATTAGATGATTGCAAAATGGAACTTGATAATCTTTTAAAGGAAGAGGTATGGAGTTTTATTTGATTTGTTTTTCCTATCAAATTACTCTTTGAATAATTTTATAAAGGGTTTTGCTAACAAGTGTTCTTAGGATACTTTTAAGGTTAGTTAATATATTATTTTTAGTAATAACATTGTATTTAATGCAAAAGCTGATAACTTTATTCATTATTTTTAATTTATTGATTAAAGATATTACTATACTTAGTAACTTTAAAGAATGCGCACTTGTTAGCAAATTTTCTTTATAAAAATTGTCTTTTTACAACAAAAACTGGAATTCAGAACAATACACATTTTAATGAAGCTATCTATCTTGCTATAGCAGTTTGAGGTTGCTGCAATGAATATTTATTATTTATATGAAACATTGCAAGCTAATGCCTGGCAAAGTTCTCTGAGACTTGTGGCTGAGGATTTCTTTGTGTTGCAGAGGTTATCAGGGGCATCCTTATTGATACTAGCTAACAAACAGGACATTAAAGGTGCCCTTACACCAGCTGAAATTGCTAAAGTAAGGGTACTAGTTGATAATTAAGTACTTTCTTAGCTTGTTATTTTTTAATTTCGTTGTCTTGTTTGTTAGATTGCAAAAACTGAGAATACTATATTTAGTTCATTCTTTCTCAAAGGCCCAAAGTTGTTTTGCAATTTTTGTGCTTGGATGGATGTCTCACCTACTTGTTCCGAAAGTGTTTGTATGAATGCCATGTCTAGACACTAAACTTTGTACTATAAGCTTTCTTTTATGGCTTCTATTTCACCTATTTTTAGCCATTAAGCCTTTTACATAAATGCTGATTTATTTTAGGCATGTGTATGTTGTCACAAGTTGTCTATTTTTTACTTTTTTTTTTTTCTTGATCTTGGACTTCAAAATGTGCAGGTGCTGAACCTGGAAGCTATGGATAAAACAAGGCACTGGAAAATTGTTGGCTGTAGTGCATACACAGGTGAAGGGCTTCTTGAGGGATTTGATTGGTTGGTTCAAGATGTTGGCTCCCGGATCTACATGCTTGATTAGCCTGAATCTGATTGATGTAAAATGCTATAATGCATTGCTTCATTTGGGAGCATAGATTTGGGGCAAAAGTATTTGGATTTTAAAATGCAAATACTTTGTTTAGGTGACCGCTGAAGCACATAGATAAAATTTTGAACAGCTTTTGAGGATTTCAAATATCAAATTTTAAGAGTTCGTTTATTTCACGAAAATAACTTTAAAAAAAATATTTTTACATTTTTTGATGTTTGTTGGTGACAACTACATTGAGAATCATAAGAACAACTTGTTTTTATATAGAAATTACAAAAAAAAGTAAAGAGTTGAAAAAATTTATTCTTGCATCAATAATAAAAGATATTTCTTAAAAAAAAAAAATTAAAGAAATAAAAAAAGTTGTTTGATTTTCCTTTTAAATTAATTTTTTAATGATAGAATGAGTATAAATAAAAATACTACAAGAAAAAAAAATCATGTAATGGGATCAAATTCATTTTTAAGTTAAAAATTAATTTAATTATTCAATTAAATTAGCAACAAGATTTTAAGACCAATGCTTTCTACGACAACATATAGCTCGAAAGTTATTGAATCTAGCAACAAGATTATCAGATGGATCTGTCAATCTTGACTCGAACCCTTAAAGCCCGATCAACTCAAATGATCTAAACCCAAAAAACTCAAGTGTCAAACTCAATTGATGCGAATCCAAAATAATTCAAACCCGAAATGACCCGACTGGCTCGTCCCAAAATCAATCTGACCCGCCTAATTGACAAGTCTTGTGGCTTGAAGAAGAAACAAAAAAAAAATGATTTGAAGTAAAATGATAATAACAGTTATGATAATGGATATTTTAATATCAAATATCCTCATACTATTCAACTCAACTTTAAATAATAATATTTAATATTTTGTTATAAATTATTTATTATTAATATAATACTTACTAAATTAATTCATTAATTTTTGGCACAAAAAATTAATTTAGCAATTCTAAATATGATTTTAAGTTTAATTATTTTCTATGAGTTATCTTAATTTTTAAATTTAAATTCTATTAATAATATGTATAAAAAATGATTTTAAATTGATTTTTTATTTTAAATTTCGTTATTTGAGTTGGATAAAATGATTAAAAAAATTATTATTTATGATTTAATATGTTAAATTTAGTAATTAAATTTAGATACTAAATATTAATTTTTAATTGAATTTGAATAAAATATTGATCGAATTTAGGTATTTCAAATCGTTATCATTTGTAATGATAATTTTTTTTAGCAATTATCAAGTTTTTCTTTCATTTTTATTAAATAATTTTTTATTAATGCAAACAATAAATATATTTTTTTATGATGCTTTACCTTATTTTATAATTTTCATCATTGTCTAATTGAAACCAAACAATCAAAAATCAAAAATCAAAAAAAAGATAAATGAAAAAAAGTAAACCATTTTTAAGTAAAAAAAAATTGAAAATTTGTGTAAAGTAAAAGTTTGCATGAATTCTCATCAAATAAATTTGCATTGTAATAATCACCATGTTTGTTTTGCAAAAAAAAAAAAAAAATTATTAATTTAATCAACGAAAAAAGAATTTTGAGTCGATAGAAAATTAACCCATCTTGAAAAATACGAAAACAGGTTTCTTCTACGAACCGACTGTTTCGATAGAGAGGAAAGACAAGTAGAATGTAGGCATCATAGCGAGCAAAAAGCTGATAGAAAAGTACAGCAACTGCTTTCTGAGATGCCGAGTTTGTTATCAGATCCTCTTTTCCTGTTTCAGGCAGATACATATTCGAGGTCTCTGCTACAGCCATGAGACCTCGGCTGGTATCTGAAGAGGACCTTTTAGTTTAGGGTTTTCTTAACACTGCCTCGCTATTTATTCAATTCTCATGGGCGAAAAGAATTGTCTAAAGACATTAGATTGTTGGGCCTTAGGCCAATTTTATTTTATTTTATACACATAAATTTTCAAAATAATAACAAAATAAAAATACCTGTAAAAAATACTAACCTTACTTTGGTAGCATTGCATTAATCAAGCGCGGGGCTCTATGAATGCCGCAATGTGACTATAAATAAGCTTCAAAATTTACAACTATGGTGACCTCAAATAAGCTGTAGTATTGCTTTGTCAACTGCAACCTTATGACTTTAAATGTTCAAATCAATCAAATTATAGTCTATAAAGAATTGGTTAACTATCACTTATTGCTTAATTAGATCATGCAAATCTCATCCTCAGTTATTAATTTTTTCTATTGTTTTTTTTCCTGTCAAGTTCTTCTGTTTTTATATTGACCAAATTTCTAGTCCTTGAATGAGATGATTGGTTGGCGTCATCCAAAGAAAGAGAACTTTAAAACTATATAAGGATGATTGTTGAGGAAGATAAGGCTATGAAGGTATCTCATGTCTATCATGACAACATCTTTTCCTATAAATAAAAGCCATAAAACATGCCTCTAATCAATCTCTAACAACATAATTTGACTGCTAATTCTACTTTTTTTTCCCCCACTTTTCCTAATCTCTAACAACTTAATTTGGTTAACTTAAAGCTATACTATGGGTGTCAACTTCTTTCTAATCCTAGTTTAACCAGAAAACTGCGAAGTTCCTTTCCAAGTGGGGAAAAAAAAAAACGAAGGTCCCACCGAGACTTGAACTCGGGTTACTGGATTCAGAGTCCAATGTCCTGACCACTAGACCATGAGACCGTAGCTGTTTGAAGGATCTCATATAATTATATCTATTGGATTTAGAAAAGGGCAAAAAGTAAAAACGACAAAACAGTAGTTCTCCTTTATCTGACTATTATCCCTTTCAAAAGGTGTCCACGACGTCAACCACGATTTTTTATCTCAAAGTAAATTATATATTTATTTTTTTACCGATCTCTTATGGAAACGTGTCTTTTAGTGAGTGCTTGGGCTGGTTTCTGCTTTGGGCTTGTGTTGCTGATTTTCCCTATTTTTTATGCTTTCAATGGGCTTGCCCCACAGCATCTCGCGCGCGCCTGTTAATATTTTTCAGAATTCTTAATTGCAGGAGATTAGCTTCCACTGAGCTAACCTCTAGGCCAAAGCCACGTGTCACCAGACCTAGATAGCATTAGCAGTAGTATCTTCTAATTTAAAAACTTAAAACGCCGATGACCGAGTTCGATTCCTTTGTCTTGATTACCTTCCCTGGGTCCCATCACAATCCTTCCTAACTCCTAAGCTCGCCAAAAACTTAAAACCATGCCAAACAAACATTTCCTCCAGCGCCACTATCATTTTTCAATACAATTTTCAAACTCTCTCTCTCTTTTTGGCTGCCATGCCAATCAATAAGCAGAAACAAGCTCACTTTATAGTTCAGAGCAATGTGGCGAAGGAGCTTGAGCGCCGGCAGTCACGCGAGCGCTGTGCACGAGCTGAACGAGAAGAATTTGGACGCGCTTGTGATCGGAGGTGGCCACAACGGCTTGACAGCGCCGGCTTATTTAGGCTCGAGGTGGACTCTTTCGTGGCCGTTCTCGAGCGACGCCACGTCATCGATGGAGCGGCTGTGAGTGTGACTGAAGAACTCATTCCTGGCTTCAAGTTCTCTCAATGCAGTTACCTCCAGAGCCTCCTCCGTCCCTCCGTTATTAGGTTGTCTTCTCAAAGCAAATTTTCCATTTTATACTACTATTTTATTTCATTTTTGAACTACTTTTTTGGTTTTTTAGAGTAAATGAGTCGTTCTTCTTATTGTTTAATTGAGTTTGTTAGAGAACTAGAGTTAGCGAGACATAGATTGAACTCTTGAAGTTGTTGAAGGGGAATCCAGCGTCGTTTACGCCTTGTTTGGATGGAAGATATCTTTTGTTAGGACCTGATAAAGAGCTTAATCATTCTGAGATCTCCAAGTTCTCCAAACGAGATGCCAATGCTTATCCAAGGTACTTATCCATTTTGATCTCGTTTTAATCCGATTGATTTTCCTTTAAATTTTGAATTCTCTGCTTACATGTATCTATCATGTATGTATGTGATGTGTTTATGTATGTATGTGTGTGAATAATGTTATCATTTCTTGTATGAAAGCAAGATTATTATGAATCGGAGATAAATCTGGATGGTGACAAATTTGAACAGCGAGCTCTGTTTTTCTTTTTCTTTCTTTTCTTCAATAATCTGTTTTACTGTTTCTTGAATTTCATAGATATGAGAGTCAGTCTCATGTATCCACTTTTGGATTCATCGCCTCCTTAATCTTTGCAAGGTATTTCATGATTTCATCTCTCCATGATCGTTTCAAGAATAAAGTACACAACTCAGCCTTTTGGACTCGTTTGCTGCACCAGGCTGCTTCCTTGGGGCAGAAAGACATGGTGTAAGATTTACTTGCCCTAAGTTGAAGTGGTTTCTGATGTTGCCGATGTTGCTTCATGTTATTATTGTGATAGAAAGTAATTAGAAACTGACTGATAGGATACTTTTCTTCAGTCAAGTTCATACAAAGTAATTAACTAAGTAGCTTGAGGTGCTTGCACGTTTCAATCCTGAAGTCAGTCAGTCCATTCCAGTGAATCCAGTCTAGGCCTTACATCATGTCTATTTATTTACTTTTAGAGGGATTTTATGGATCTTTTATTGTCCCCAGCTTCAAAGGTTTTGAATAACTGGTTCGAGATTGCTGTTTGATTCTTTAATTCCATTTTTATTATCCTTTTAACTTCATGGATTACAATAATCAGGAAGTTTGTTTTTATTTCCTTGCATGGCATAATTGAAGTTGATTTATGGTGATTTCAGCTTGTTTTGTTTTATGAATACTTTGTCTTGTCTGAAACTAGTAACTTGGACAAATTTTAAGGCTGGTGGGATGTTCATTTTCTTTCTCTGTAGTAGCTAAAGGATGAGTCATTACTCTGTTTGCGACAATTTATGCCAACTCATTAAAAAAAAATTCATCCGAGACCACTGATTTGGAGGTTTGAATGAGTTTCACGTTTTTATAGTTTTCCCTTATTAGCAAAATTTGTGGGTTCAGGTCTTACCAGTTAGAAAATAAATGTGTTAATATATAAAAGAGTTTAATGTTCATCAATTTACCGTTCTGTTGTTGGCTGTGATATGTACAGACAGATGTTCTGAAGGCAACCCTTGCAACAGATGCTGTGATAGGCAGTAAAGTAGGAACTTTTAATAAAAGCAGTAAGATGCCTCAGTTTTGAGATTTACATCAGTCTATATAATCAGTCATACATAGAGGGACATAATCTATACCTTAAACATGCTGTGAACTTTACCAAGCAAATTTTTTTTTTTTTTTTTCTTTTTCTAGAGAAGACTGATATGGTGGTGGTTGTTATCAAAACGGTTCAAAAGATAAATAAATGAACAGTTTTTTTTTTTTTTTTTCTTTGGCTGGCTATCTTGTAAACATTAGTAGATCATTTGACTTCTACTTCAATTTGTATTGTAGGCTAGTATTTGCACACCAGGGAGCGGATATGTTCTGATACATCACGTGATGGGACAAAGAATGCGACTCCCCAGTTTATCAGCAAGTGAGGGAAGGTAAAATGCCTTGGTTAACAGGGAAGTAGCTGAGCTAGTGCAAGAAAAGTTTAAATGATAAATTGTGAAATATTACATGCTGTATATGCATATTTAATTAGTTTTTCCTATCATCTTGGCTTTTATGTATTGTATGATAATGCACATTTATTAGTCACTCGTAAACTGGATCTCCAAACTTAATTAGTTTTTCCTATCATATTTAATTAGTTTTTCCGTCTCACAAGCTTAAAGCATCATTAGATATTACATGTATTGTATGATAATGCACATTATTAGTCACTCTTAAACTGGATCTCCAAACTTAATGATCCTGGCAATTGTCACACTAACTCTTAGCATTTCATTTACCATAACTTCTCTACGTTTACATCCCAAGTTTAAAGATATCCTATGCCTATTTTTATTTGTTCTGTCGCTTTTTTAACATGGAGGAGATTGATTCAGCCTGTCAAGATGCAGTCAATGGATTGCCGTCAAGAAGGCCAGTCATTGAAATGACAATTTCTCCATCTGGTACTCACTTTTGGCATCTTTGTATCTGCATATTGTTGGATCCTTTTCTTCTCTCTCTCTCTCTACTTTTCATTCTGAGCTTTGATGATATTTTTCTACTGAAAGTGAAATTAGGAATTAAGTTAGAGAAGGAATTATTCCTTTATACTATAAGCTTCATGTCAAAAGCATCGTCTTCTCATCTGGTACTTCTCTCTCTGTTTTATATTTTGAACTAATTCTTTTTACATTAGACCACTATCTCTATTCCGTAAAGTTAATTGTGCTAGTTTGCTGATAATCTAGGCTGAAGGGGCTGTTTTCCATTATGCGTACAAGAATCATATCTTGAATAAAACATAAGATTTATCTTATATTAGAAGTCAACTTGGAAGCTAAAAGAAACTGGTAATTGTGTTGTCAATCTACGTTTAATTTTCAAATGTCCGCAAATCATGGTGAAGTCTTAGAAATATACAATCTTCAGGATTTGATAGTGTTTGGTTACTTTTCCCTCTCATGAACATATGTAATGAATATTCCCTTGTAGCAAATTCTCCTCACAAGATTAACCTGACTATTTGTTAAAGGCTAACGGGGAAAAGAAAATGGTCCAGATTGAGCTACTAAAACTTGTCATTGAAGTCTATTTGCATGATAACCATTAAGGATTTATGCAGTATGTTTCATTTTGCTTTCAGATAATGTATTTGCGTTTGTCTATCCTTACTCCTTGCATTATAATTCTGCTTCGATGTATCAGCATGTGAAGCATCACCTGTTTCAGAATTATTGCTTATAGTATTTTATCCAATACATATGCTCCGGAGTTCAGCTCATCTATCATTGGCTACGACATGCTAACTCCTCCTGATCTTGAAAGGGAAATTGGCTTGACAGGTACTTTATATCCATAATTCTGTGCATTAATTGGACAAGCCTGCTAATCTGACGCCTGCCTGGTATTTATCATTTCTAAATTGAAAGTATTTCTTAAGATGAATAAATAATGGTTTTCAAACCTAAACTTTCTTCTGTTCTACTTCATCTCATGAATAATTTCCTTTCAAGGTAAGGAAGAAAGCATTGCATGTAATTTACCCTTTTTCATAGAATTCCATTTCCACATTTTTTTTTCTTTTATCAAAGGCTTAGTATTAAATTTTAGTCATGTGAATATCAATACTATCATCGTCGTTTTTTTTTTAAATGTTTTAACCTGAAGCCGAAAGCATTGAATTTCATTGATATTAGGGGGAAACATCTTTCATTGCTATGGGATTAGATTCTCTTTTTTCTCATGCGACCTGTTAAAGAAATCTGATTACTTGTCTAAATTTATCCAAATTTCGGTATATATTATTATTATTTTTATAAATTTGTGGATGCAGGTCGAATTATAGGACTCTGTTGCCAGGCCTTTACTTGTGCGGGAGTGGTGTGATGGGCGCACCCGGCCGCAATGCAGCAGTTCTTCAAGATTTCAAGAAAAAAGAATAGAATTGATTTTCAGAAAATAGAAAACCAAGCCCCGCTTGGCCGCTTTAAGTTTACGTCCTTCATGTCATTGTTGCTTATAATGCTTATTCATTTATTACTATATATATTATTTATTATGTATCTAACATTTTAAAATTGAAACAATATTGTTATATATATAATTATTAAAAGAGTATTTAATTAATAATAAAACTATATATAACCTGATATTAAAATAAAATATTATATAATTATTAAAATCAATATGTTTTAATTATAATTCTCATAAATGATTATTATTTAATAATTATTAATTTATAATAAATGTATTTATAAGTATTAATTATTTTATGCTTATTTATAACTAATATGTTTATTTTTCATTGACCAATGTAATTATAAAAAATTAAATTATTAACTATCTAAAATATTATTTACTTTAGATAATATATTTACTATTATTTATTAAATTATATTATTTACAATATATTTATATTTGTAATTTATATTATTTATAATTACATCACTTTTTAATTTAACAATCAATATTTATAATAATAAATATTATTATTTACTTTTATAATTATATTTACTATTCATTATGATTTTAAATAATGATATTAATTAATTAATCTAAAATTTTTTACAACATTATTTTAACTAATACTATCAATTTCCAATAACATAATTATATTAACAATTAAAATAATAATATAAATGAATAATACTATTTATATCATAATGAATATTAAATTATTTAATTAAATTAAATTAAATATTATTCAATTATAATATATTATTTTCATTTTTATGATACTAAATAGTGATATTAATTAATCTAAAAAATTTTACAACATTATTTTAACTAATACTATTATTTTCCAATAACATAATTATATTAACAATTAAAATAATAATATAAAATAATAATACTATTTATATCATAATGAATATTAAATTATTATTTTAATTATTTGATTAAATTAAATATTATTGAATAATAATATATATTATTTTAATTTTAATTTATTATGATATTAAAAATGAATATTATTTATTATTAAATATAATATCTTACTTTTATTAGTTCTAGTATTTATATAAATTAAAATAATAAAGCAATTATATTATAAGATCATTTAATAAAATAAGTATATTATTAACTAAAAATATAATAATAAATATTTTTATTTTATTTTGATAATTATACTTAATATTCATTACGATATTAAATAATCATATTAATTAATAACTATTATTTTCCAATAACATAATTATATTAACAATTAAAATAATAATAAATTAAATAATACTATTTATATCATAATGAATATTAAATTATTATTTTTATTTTTAATTTATTTTGATATTAAATAAGGACTTTCATTTTTATTAGTTCTAGTTTTAATATAAATTAAAATAATAAAGCAATTATATTATAAGATCATTTAATAAAATAAGTATATTAATGAAGAAGTAATTCAAACTAAAAAATTATTAAATATTTTATTATATTAATTATTCAATGTATAGCTATTAAATGTAATTACATAATTAAAATTATATTATAATAACAACTAATAACATTTTGAAACTTAAAATAATAAAAATATTTAATAATGTTATAATGTTAGTTGAATATGTTGAATTAAAATAGAAGTGCGCAAAAATATTAATGTACTATCATCCTAACATATAATTAAATATTAAAATAATTAACTATTTCCTTACTATTTTATTTAGTTTTCATATTTTAATGTTTTATATAAAATCATTTAATTAAATTTTATGTCTTAACTTTAATTAAGTAATTGAATTTATAGTAATATATTACATATTAAAATGTCTTATCTTTACATTAAATTAATTACTTTATAAATGTATAGTAATATTTAATTTATCTATGAAATTATAAAGCTTAAGAAAATTATATAATAGAATTTTATTAATACTAAACATAAATCAAATAAAAATATAGTAATATCTTGATGTTAAAAACAGAAATATTAGTTTTGGAATTTTTTTATAAAAATAGAAAACAAGTCATAAAACCGAAAGAATAATAGTTATCAAACAATACCTAAGCTGCCTAAATTAGACTGGATCTGAAATAATTAATGTAATCCGAGCCAACTCTATCCTACCTGATTTATTATTTAAGTTAATACAAAAATAAATTTTTAAATATTTTAAATAAAAAACAGGCTTTCAGATCGGTCAAGCCTAAGCAAACAATATTTTGTTTGCTATTCGGATCTAACCCGATCTGGCTCAATCTATGGACACCTACTGCTAATGCATTCTTGACTTTAAAATCAGAAAGACAAAAGGCTATAAAAAAGAAGAAGAAAGAAAATAACAGCAGAAATCACTGCTCTAACAAGTTAGTAAAAACCCTAACTTGAGGTCCCTGAGAAAAGCATATAAGAATTGCAAAAATCAGGATCAATACTCAAAACGGTGAGCATATGCTACTAGTAAAATACCTTTGTAACATGAATTTATTTCCTACTATGAAGCAGAAAAAAATAACTAATCAAATCATATACCTCTAAACTTCTGATTATGTGGATCAATATGAAAATGAATCTCTTTCACTCAAGCAATCAAGCTTTCACCAACGTACAAAACCCTTGACCACCGAGTTAGTTAAAATCATAAGTTATCAACTCACGGTGACAAGAAATAAATTCAAGGACCGATTTTAACTGCATTTGAATGTAGAACTACCTACTTCGCCAACCAGAAGCAGATTTCGGAATGAGTGTGATAGCATTTGAGGCAGCTTCTAACCTACATCGTGGTTACGGATCATCTGTTAATAAGTAAAAATACAATGCAAAAAATGGAAGAAAAAAAAAAACTCGCACCATGTACATGCTTTTCACACATGTAAATGAGGAAAAGGGAGAGAGAGAGCACTTAGATATCTCTTCAACTGCCTTCATAACTTCCGCTGAACTTGTTTCCAACACTTGACCGCCAAAAATCATCTCATCCAGGATAGTGTGTATCTGCAAAGGATTATTGAAGGTTTGAATAAAATGAAAGATATTGACCAAACAAAAGCAAGCTACATTTAAATCAGAAATATTGTCGGAAGAAAGCATTCAAGTTACTTTAAATCAGTTTTGAGTGTACGGATAGGACATTATGATGATGTCATAAGAAGTGATTATTGAGCTTATTCTAAAGACAGTCCTCAGGTAGCAGCGCGTAAAGGCACTAATGCTCAGCTTTGCTAGAAATTAAGGATTTGACTACAACATCAACAATGTAGTCTTTCAAGTCAAAATACTAAGGAACTTAGGCAAAGCTAACTTCGAAAGTAACTCTAGGCAAGCTCAATGGCGAGTGACCCCCTAAGCACCATAAGAAGGCTTTCCCTACCATCAACTAATGTTAGGAACCTGAAGCATACACCATAAATGTTTTCCATCAACATCAACTCCTATAAGATTAGCCGTGCTATCCTCTTGCACTCGAAAGAATAAAAAATATAAATAAAGATGAACTTTATGTCTGGCACTAAATAGATGCAGGTTATGTTACCCGGATTCAAGGGTGAGTGTCGGATACAGATATAAGTTACACGGATATATTCAATTTTTTCTAAGTTTTTTCATATATTTTGAGGATCATACCGTTATACTCATGTCCGAATATGTGTTGGATACAAGTGTTGGACACGAGTATTTTGGAAAAAACGAAGGATCTGGCTAATATAGGATGCAAATATTAGTGATGAGAGGATACAACCTTGCTGTAATTGAACACAACGTCAAGCTCGCAAACATTCTTGAAGCATTTGTCCAACGTTTCCACAAAAACTGAAGGCATCACATCTAAAGTAAGTAAAAAGATCCAATATTTGAAATAAATATCAGTAATTATTGTTATATTCAGCTTTCTAGTTTGTAAAGGAAATGCATGACAAACCTGCTATATTGTTCTCATCAGAAAACATGCAATTTCAGAGCAAGAATCCATTGAATCTTACAGTTTAATAACAATAATTGCTAACATCGTCCACGCAAAAAAGATGGTTATATACAAATTAACATCTAGAAAACATATTGATGCAATCAAACCTTTCCGCTTAAAAGACACCTGAGGTAAACTCAACTAAGTTGGTGAAAAACAACAATGATCACTGATTCCAGCACACATGAAAATCAATTTTATTTTCTTCTTTTCGCTAAATGGTCAAACAAGAAAATCTATTTCATAAAAAGGTGTATCTGAACTGAATTCAACTTTAAATCATAACAAAGACCATAAAAATGGATCTATTCAGATTAAAAAAAAGTTTTCATGTCTATAATGCAAAATTAAATATTCAGAAATCTCCAAATATTGAGTAAATTGAAACCTTGATTTTGAGAGGGCCATAACACAGAAGAACAATATTTCATAGATTGATTACTCCATTATAAGTAACTCTACAAGAAAAATTCGGAAGGATACCTTGTATTAAGTCAAGCACGGCTAGCTCATTTTCAGAACTATCAAATACAAAGACAAAGTAAAGAGTAGCAAAATGCTTGTATACGAGGCGGCTATCCTGCAAGTGAGAATTATAAAACAATTAAAGAGAGTTCTAAAGCAGAGGTATAATAAAGCTATGGCAGTTATTAAAAAGATTCAAACAACAAGTTCAAATCAAGAGGAGAACGTAAACGAAAATCAATTGGTATCTAATCTTACAATAACAAGGAAATGAAAATTTAAATTAGAAATCAAGAAAATTAGAAAATAAAAGAAATTACCGGACCAAAAATTGATTCCGCATCTATGAAATTGCTTACGTTCTCAGCTCTACTGCACAAGACTGTTAAAAGATCAAAATCAAAACTGAAAGCAAAAAAAAAAAAAGACAAATAAAAATTACTCTAAGTACGAACTCAAGAATGATCGATTAGGTGGAATACTGAACGAGATTACAAAAAAATGAATCTAAGGTTCAAGCGATCCAAACAGAGAAAAGTTCAAATTAATCACAGCTAAAGTAAGAAGAAGAAGAAGTTGAGAGATCGGAACCCGCAAAAACGCTCCGTATAAGCTCCTGCTGCTTCTCCACTGGCTGATTTCAACGAAATTCAGAGCCACGTCGATTATTGCGAAGGAATTTGAATTAGTTAATAAGATCGCGAACTTCATTTTAAAATAAAAAAACGATCGAGTAAAAAAATCTCAAAAAGAAAAAGAGAAAGAGAAAATTACCAGATATTCGTAAAATTTTGCTAGTCGAGGCTTGCCTTGAGTGTTCATCACCATCACAGCTTTTATCATCCTCGCTCCTTTCTCTCACTCTAACCAAACAGAATTTTGGATCTGTTAAAAATTTCACATCCAAATCTCTCTCTCTCTATATAATGTCATGAAATTTGAGAAATGGACAAAAATGTCCTCGATCGTCATTAGAAACCAAATTAAGAGCACGGGGTTAAATTGGGAATATATCAATAAGGTTAAATTAGGAAATTAACAAACAAAATGGTAATATATAATGTTATTATAATAATAATAATCCACGTGGTCTCTATCTTGAATTTTTGTATTTGTATAATCTTAATATTATTCTTTTTATAATCATATTTAAAATATTATATATTTATATAAATTTTAACACATTAATAATTTATATTATATAAATTTTAAAATATTTAAATGTATATCGTATCATATTTTTTTAAAAAAAATATCATATCCAAAAATATCAAATCTATTTTAATTCAGCCCTGAACAAAGAGACCAAATTTAAAAATGGAGCTAAAGAGCTTCGATGTTGGCTGCGCATATAAGTAATATCCACTTGAGATGTCAAAAGAGTGTTTGATGGATGAAAAAGTGAAAAAACGAATAATATAAAACAAAAATGAATATAAAAAAAATAAGAAAGATATTGTTTTTCATATTTGTTCATTTTAATTTTACGTTTTACTTTCACAAAAGATAATTTTAAAAAGTTTTAATTTAGTATTTTTATATATTAAAAGTTATCTTTTATAAAATTAATGTATCAAGATTTTTAGTGTTAAAAATAAAAAAATTCATAAAAAATAATTTTAGATTAAGTGTTTAAAATATTATATAATTTTGAAACATTTCAAATAAAAAGGTGAAGGTAATATTAATTTAGTTACACGCATAAATATAGACACCATATCCTCTAAAGACAATATCAAAGAAAAGAAATGTCATGATATCAAGAAAGTCAGTATCATATTGATGAACGTATTGTTTTTATTTTGGTATTGATATGTATTTGTATCGGTGTATTTCGATGTACTGTTTCAGATTTACCGATATTTTTCAAATATTTTTTCATATATTTATATGTATAATCTATTTTTAATTTTTTTAATAAAATATATATTATATACACATGCAAATATACTACATCCATTACATGGATATATATATATTTTTATGCAAATATAAATTTTAAATATTTAATATCTAAACTTCTTAAATTTCAAATAGGTAAAATAAATATTAAACTGTTAAAAAATATAGTAAATTATTATTAATTATGTTCAATAGCCTAATTTAATGAACATATTTTATTTTTAAATGTAATTATTAACAAAATAAAAATAATCATGACACAAAAAATATTGAAAATGATTTAAAAAATCAAATAAGTGAATTTTTTTTTCAAAAAAACATTAAAAAAACCGATATGTATCGATACTGATCGATATTAACCGATACCGACCAATACAGGCCGGTACGATCGAAATCGAACTGAAAATTATCTGTATCAATTTAATTAAAAATTGAGACGTACCGAAACGATACCGATCACCATGCATAATATACTAGATATATAATCCAAAACCATTCACGGGGGAAGGGAAGAGACTGCGGATGTGGCTCTCGATGGCCGATGATGGGTGACAACCAATTCTTGAGCTGAATCCCTGAAAATGAAAAGGAGAATATAAAAAAACATTCAATCCATTGAGAATAATTACTTAATGATCTAATGAACAAAAAAAAATTACAAAATTATTATGAAAAAAATTACAAAAACTTAAATATTTTTAATAACAACTCTTTTCATTTCTCTTATTATTTATCTCATCTCTTTCCCCTTTCCCATTCTATCTTCTCTATTTTTTTTTTATAAATTTTATTTGACAAATAAATTTTCTCCCAAATTTATTCACAAATAATATTTTTAATATACAAATTAAAAAAATTCTTAAAATAAAAATAATCAAATAATCCAATGAAAAAAATACTCGTAAATCTTTCACATTGCTTTGTTAAAAATTCAAAAATTTAAATTTCCGTTTTACAATTATTTTTACACATTAAAAAATTGAATAATAATTCTCCTCTAGAAGATATCACAACTTTCTTTTTCTTTTTTGGTATATAGAACCGGCAAAGCCGCTTAGATTACATAAGTTCTATGTCTCACTACTCCCACAATGCAAAACCCTGCTCATCAAACTCGCCAAAGCTTGCACAAAAATTTGCTTCCTTGTATATGATTAAAAGAGCAAATATAATCCCTACGCAACAATTGCTTATACTTCTGGATTACTTGATAAAGTGAATCCTAGTCTTGAAGAGGTTCAATATTTTTTGAACAGCAAAGAGGGAATCCGATTTCACAATAAGCCTCCTACCATAGTTCCAAGCCAGACTTAAACCAGTAAAAATAACATAGAATTCTGCTTTGATAATAAAACTCCGTCCAACTTTCCTTGTAAACCTGAATAACCAGTAAATGAATTATATATATGGACAACCGGGTGCACTCATTTTTTTTATTTTTATAAGATCCTCCTAAATAAGAACCCAATACTAAACATTGTTTAAACTCCCAAACCCCCGACCCAAAAAATAAAGAGAGAAAGAGAACTGGATGGATTCGAACCACCAACCTCTCGATCCCATCGTTGGGATTGAGCGCTCTGCCGTTTTGAGCTTACAGATCTTTCGGAACACAAGAAACAAATGTGGGATCAATGTCCCTACTTAATAAACTTTCCTTTCTTTAAATCCCAAATTGGTATTCCATTGTTTTTATTTTACAATACGGAAGAATCTTAGATACGCACGTAGTACATTCGATTGGTGATGGTTAAATCCACCTATTTGATAAAAACAGTATCACCCCATTTAAAAAAAAAAAAATTATTGTTTCCAAAAATCTATTATTAACTCATCTTTTTCACCCTCAGAACCAACGAAACTGACTCGTAATTTAAAACTACTGGGATAATGTTTTAAGAAAAAAAAAACCTATTCACATAAAAGAAGTGATGTGAACAAATATAATTTCGAAAAACTGTATATAAAAAAAACCAAACTATTACTCTATATTTATTTTTGTTTCCGGTTTTTCATTTTATAAAAGTTCAAAATTTTAATAATAATAATAAAAAAAAAGTAAAATGAATGAAAGTTCAAAAACATAGTAAAATTCAAAGAACAAAAGGCTAACAAAACACAAGAATTTACACACATAATCAACGCTCTAAAATAAGAAGCAGAAGGAAAAAGAAAAGGAAAAACCAAACTTCTAATAGAAATATAAGATTCAGCTTCACTATCAAAATCTAAATAACATAAAACCTTCAACCTGCTAATGAAACTTAACAATGGTTTTTCCTTGATGCTTGAGGAAAGGAAAAACCAAAAACTAGATTTAACAGATCAAGAGCCAAATTCCTGCACCAAGATATCTATCAACTTAAACATGAAAATATGAACATAATTCACTGTGAAAATAAGACGTTTATCATACCTGCGATAGGCATATATCAAAACCGTGAAAGAAGTATTTCGGCTTGACATAATTGCTACAGTGCCAATCACCAACATAATTGAACAATATGAACACAAACGGGACACCAAAATTTACGTGGAAAACCCCTTATAATGTAAAGGGGAAAAACCACGGGACCGTAGTCCACTGAAAAGTTTTTCACTATGTAAAGGAACTTGGTTACACAGTCGACATGTACCTCGTATGGTATGATCAAATCTTCGACAACAAATAACAGCAGCTCTTCAAAACTAATCTCACTACAGCACTGCACATATAAACCAAGAAGGGTTTCAAATAATATGCCTTCAATGCTTTCAACAATTTGCAACTGATGGAAAAATCTTCAAAGAATTGACCTGCTGCAGCAATGAAATCTGATTATCAGGGCCTCCAAAGCTCGACTCCTCGTCTCCCAAGGGGCCTTCAAAATACCTTCAGACAAATCTTAAATCTTGAAAGTAGACCAAGCTAGATGAACACTTTACTCCAAATACCTTGATTTCCAATGTTAATCAAAGAGAAGAGAAATGCAACATGCCTTGCAATAGTGTAAATCCAGAAATACCTCCAACATCAAGCTCACTGCTGTGAAATCTTCTTCTTCATCAAAACCTTCTATAGATAGTGAAGGTACTCACAACCTTCAACACAATGTAAACAGAAGCCCATGCAAGGGCCTAAAGAACTACAAAGAGCAAGACAAGCAAAATACATATATGCTGCCTCAACCTACATATGACATTCTCCTTCTAGTATACAGTTTCGTAATGCACTAGCAAAACAATACTGATATACTATGAAAGCATTTCGCCTCAAACAAGTAATGTGAAATTGAAAAGGATAGATGAGAAAATAGCATAGGCAATTCAAGAGGCACAATAATATATGACGAAAATTAGGACACAGAAAAAATTCGAATAAACCAAAAATCGATTCGAAATCATAAAGGTTCGAATTGATTTTTTTTTCCCCGGTTCCAATTCAAATCAAATATTAAATGTTTCTATTTGTAAATAATATCATTTTAAATAATTAATTTTTAAAAACTGACGAACCAAACCTATGAAATTCGGATCGAATTGGATAGATTTGATTTCAAAGAAAATTGAATGTGAATTACAACCAATTTTTAAAAATTGAAAAATATTATGCATTAATTGAAATAACTGAACCGAAATTTATCCAATGTGTTATCACCTCTAATAAAATGGAGTTAAAATTAAAGGCGTTGGCAGAGATAAACTCAAGATAGAATATGATCATGTGTATACGCATTGTCAGCACTTTGTAAAGTGATCCAATGGTTCCGAGTAACAGTTATTTGAAATGGTTATTGCTCTACTGCTCTATACTAGAATGGCAATTGGACATTTTTAGCTCAACTTTTACTTCCAAGTATAAAAAATAAGTATTTTTTGATGCACTTACTTTTTACTGAGTTACAACTTTTTTAATTCAATTTTCATGGATACTATCTACAATTAATTTAATTAGCTCACCTTGATATTAAATTAAATTACTTTTAACTTATTCTAAGATTAAATTGATTTTTAAAGTTAAGCTTCTGTAAGAATGAAAAATTAGTAAAAGAAATAAGTAATGTTAACATAATATTTGGTTTTTAAAAGAATTGAAAAATTAGTATGATAAGTAATGTTAACATAATGATAAATTTAAACTAATATACCTACAATTTTATTTTAAGCTCACCATGATGCAGACTAAAATTAAATAATTCAACTTTAGATTGTTGGTTTTAAAAAAATTTATAAAAGAGTAAAAGAGTAGCAATAACTTACTACTGCCCATCTTTAGGGACAAGATTAAATTAAAATAATTATCAAGTTTTATCAAAAAGGGTAATTAATAATTAAAATCATGTTAAAGGAACTTGAATATAATGACCATGTACCACTTTTTTCAAAGATAAGTGTTAAATCTATGACCAATTATAAATGTAATTTTAATACTAAAAATCTTAAACCTCTTTAAAATATGTTAAAAACTAATTGAGATCGTTGCATGTTGTCAAGTTATTGATAAATCTACTTGCATAATAACTAGCAGATACTTAAATTTTAAAGTAAAATTAGATAAGGCGAATTGGGGTTAAAATTATGTAATAAAGAATACCTTGGCCTCTCGATTTGCAAGCAGTAGAGATCAATGGCTTGGAGATCATGAGAGCTTATTCCGACGTTGATGATGATGTGGATCATGAATCATCCCGTATGGTGCAGAGAATCGAGCGACTAATAGTAGATGTAAATAATGGAAAGCGAGAAGGGAAAAAGAAAAGAGTAAAAAGAGCAGAAGAGACGACACCACACCACAGCAGAGGGGAGAACCCGGGCTAACCCCCGTGCGAACTCCCCTCAAAAACACCAAAAAAGTCTAAATTTTTATTAAGTTTGGGTGACCTGCCATGCAAGCGCACCTGTCATGGCAAAGGTCTCTGGGACGACAAAGATAGATCAAGGCTTTTTGCCCTGACATCTTTTACACATCCTTTCAAAAACAAACCACCCCCTTCATCCCTCATCGCTATTTCACAACATCAGATCAGATCCTTGTTTATAACCACGGTTACATCCGAAAAACAATAACCTCGTTCAAATCCAGCCCCTGATGAGACCATCCCTGCAAAATTACAAGAATAAAACTATATAAACAAAGAAGCCTCCTATGACTTGATAATTTTCTGACAAAAAAATAAACATAGACAGAACATACTTAGAAAGCTAGAAGGACCAGAGCCCTTCAAGTTGATAAAACATCCTGATAATCTTTGCTTGCTTGCCAACTAAGGCCTTTAAAAACATAGATCCGACAACGTTAATCCTCTCCTCGTAGAAAATCTGATATCAAAAAGGAGACGGTGGATCGATGCGAGCAGATCTGGAGACAGAATCCTCGGAAGAAAAGTCATGGAGGATAAATCTGATCTGCAAAAGTAGATGGCAAGAAGGAAAATATAAGAGGGGATTAGTTAGAATGAAACGTTCCTCCTAACAAAGCCTAATTATATAGGCATTATAGGGTGCTTTCAGAAGAATGGACGGTCAAGATAAAAGAGAGTTTGGAAAGATGAATGGGTAACATGAGTCCACGTGTAATTAAGGCGGCATCTTTTTTATTTTAGAAAACTATGTTGCGGAAGAAAAGGGGAAACAGAATTCGGTAAAAGCGACCAATAATTGGGCACCACGTAAAAGCATATGAGTTGGGTACAGGTCAATGTTGTGAAATTGCGTTGTAATTACGCAAGTTGTGTTGGATTTGGATTGTTCTTTATCTTATCAATAAAGAAAAGGACTCTAGAGCCGTCGGGAATCTTTCCATCTGAAACACGACCGAATTGTACCACCGCCTTACTGTTTCAACATATATAATTATCGAGTTATATTACAGTTGAGATTAGTACTGCTCATGGCGGGATCCGATTTTTTTTTCATATTTTTTTGTTTAGGTTCTGTCCGGAGTCGAGTCAAGTCGATTCGATAGATTCGAATTTACTGTTGATCGAATTAATTTTTTTTATAATTAAAATTAAATAAAAAAATATTGTTTCAGGTTAAACTGGACTTACCCGAAACAAAAATATCTTGCTCAAGTCTGATTCAATACGTGTCGGGCCGATCGAGCTATTCGACCCATGAGTAGAGCTAGTTGAGATGAAGGAATAATAATGAAAAGAAGAATAAATTCTATTATAAACTGAAATATCAAATATGTTGAAAGTTTTATAAATAAATATTTGTTGTTTTTATTATTGAAATAAACTTTTGTTCTCTTCATAGTTGAATAATAGCAACTTTACCATATGTATTAATCAGAAAAAAGCTTCATTAAACAAATGGAGAGCTAAGGAGCAATTTTTTGCATAAAATTGGATAGAATATATTTACAGGTAATAAAAACTCTAAAACCATTTATACAGTATAGTATACTAATTGCTTTCATAAAAGCAGAACCCAAAAATGAAACTGTAACATTGAACAAAACTAAACCCACATGATGGACATCTTGAAAAAAGCCCAATACTTTTGGATTACTAAGAACAAGCCCAATCCATTAGCGATATTCTGATATTTTCATCCTTTTTACTTTTATTTATAATAATAATAAATGGAAAATTGGAAATGCAGAATTTGGTCCTCGACTTCATATTATCAGATTTCTAACAGTTTATAGATGGGTAATAATATTCCCTGTGACTAATTTCTGGTCCATGCTTTGTGGAAGAACTTGTGACAGTTCTGAAGCTGATCGCTGAACTTTTGTGTCCTAAAGAAGATTGCAGAGAAGAGGAGAAAATTGCTGGTGGCTGAGCTCCAACGGATCGAATTGCTTAATTCATTTTCGCCATCTTTGGAATTGTTAAGATCTATATATAGATTATAAAGGAATTGATTTACCCAATAAATACATATCATTAGGATTAGAGGCTAACGACAGAAATTAAGGCCGGTTCAATAGTATTCATCCAGGCTTTACTACCACACAAAAAAAAAAATCAGAAATCTACTTTCTTGTTAATTTGACACATGTCGAGCTCGTATACAGATTATGGTTACGTGGGTCTTTCAGCTTTGCATGGCATTTCCGTAGGCTAAACTTGGTTCGTGGATAACGAGGCTAGAGCAGAGCTAGTCTAACGCGGACGAGGGCGAATGAAATGCTTAGAAAAACCGCAGGTTGCCGCAATTGCCTGGCCATAAAGATTTCGATGGGGACTCAGTTTGCGGTGACTATGTCCAACATGGCCAAGACCCATTTGCAAAGCAGTCCATCACTCCAGATTTTAACCTCACCCTGGCCCATTATGTCATAAAGGTCCATGTTTATATTCGTTTTGGATATATAAACAGAGTAGAATTAACCCAAACTAGCATTAACAATAGAAGAAGAGAGTAGAACCCCGAAGAAAGCCCATACAAGATTCGATATCCAAGGTAATTGCATATTTGCACTCCAAGCTTTACATGAATTCAAGTTAGATTGCCTTAAATATTTCAAAGATCTAGCAAATTGGCTCAAATTTCAGAAAATAAATACTTTATAGTTTATATTCAGATTCTTCAATTCAAAAACAAAAAAACAAAACAGAGAATGGGTCACGTTCACTCATAAAATTGTCACTTATTCTATATCTTTGGGCAACTTGGGCTCTTTACCACAAGCCCTTGACTTTAATTATGGAAAAATGGGGTGGGCAAACCAGCAAAAACAAAGCATTTTTATATTTTAGAAAAGAAAAATGCAGCGAGAGATACGCTGCCAAGGAAAAAATAAAAGGTGGCACAGTGTCAGGATTAGTCTAGTCTTAAGTCTAGAGCAGGACAGAGGACACGTCACATTAACGAAAACATTACAAAGTCTTATGTCTCTAGATTGTGGGACCACTCGACCGTTGCTGCTTGCAGCTGCTGATCTCATCACCCACCTTCAGACCTAACAACAGTTAAGAGCTATGGGAAAAGCAAAGGGCTGGGGGTAGGGGTGGCTGTGATACGGTCACCCAGATAGTACAGGGTTCGTGCATGATGTCACGTCAGGGGGCTTTGGGCGTCTTTGACCCTTGATTTTACAGCATTATTGTCAATCTTTTCAGTGGATTTTAATGCCTTTGCTCGGGTGGACTGTCTCTTACGTTTATGTAGGTGGGTGCTATCCACCAGTGTCAATGGCGATTTCCTTTAGGATTCGAAACTGATACTCCTAGTCTTATGGTCCCATTCATTGAAATATATGGGAGAAAAAAAAAAAAAAAGAGTGAAGAAAAGGGTATATATTGTTCTATGAATAGCATTGGCAAGGAGAGTTGAAGAGGACCCATACCTGAGACTTAAAAGGTTCTTCTAGTTACATGGGGTTCACATTTCAACCATCTTATGGCTAAAAAAGTGACCACATACTTTGGTCTCAAATTCAATCACTGGATGAGAAACAACATCATGCAAACCCCATCACCTACCTTCACCTGTTCTGGCCCATTGGTTCTCAGGGAATTGGAAACAGGCTGCTTTCATCGCCCTTGTTTCATCTCTCAATTATGTCAAAGGATGAAATATCATGTTCAAGGCTACTCTCTTATATATGTCTCTCCCTTCAATTTCCACTATTGGGTGGGAAATTAGACAATGAAGATTTTAAAAGATCTATAATCCAAAGAGAAACCCGCAATCAGAGGATAAGGTCTCATGTTTAATTACATCAAGCGAGAGAGAGAGATTTAGAGTTTGATTCAGAATGAAAATGACAGCCATTAATTCTATAACCAACAGGCAACAGGTAGGATTAGAAAGGCCCATAGACTCAGAAAAAATAAGATTAGCAGGGATGGCAACAACCACCCACATGCAAATTCAAAGTCCTTTTCCAGCCAAATAAGATAACAAAGGAAAACGACGGGTAACTGTAAGATAGAAGCAGCCTAAAAGATTGAAAGTTTGATTTATGAGAAGATAGTAAAAGATAACCTGCCAGATCATTTACGCAAAATCACAGTTTCTATACAAGTGTTAATCAGAAAATCCTATTTCGTGAAATCATAAGTACTGTGTTGGTCTTCATCAAACACCAAATACAGAAAATCAAAGTTCAAAACAAGATTCAGTCTCAATCAAAACACCCAATTACGTTGTCTAAAAGACAGTGACATATTTAACTCGTTTTGTTCATAGTTTTTAGTATACCTGCAAGTGTGACAGTCTCACACATCTAGTCCAAAATACATGTTTATTAAGTGAAACAAAACTTTTACTTATAAGTCCAAGATCCATCTTTTTTTTTTTTTTTTTTCAATGTAGGATCCGCAACATTCTTCCTCATCATTTGTGCAATGCTCTTTTGGATAGATTCTGATACTACTTATTGCGAACTCACAAATTCGACTTAAAAGATATATTTATTAGAAAAAAAAATATTACTTATAAATCTAAAATCCATCTCTTGTTTCGAACGTGAGATACATGACAAGCTACAAACCAAGTGAAAAATCTGATAACATTGTACATGTCGACAAATTCACATGTCTTGGACTCAGGCGGCAACCAGTGACCAGAACAAGACTTCCAAGTTCAAAAACCTAGAGTACAGAAACTATAACTTCCAAAGTCATTAAATCAGTTTCACCTTCTATTACGAGGGAACTGAACTCAAGTTTACATTGACATTAGAGTTGGCAAAGTAAGTCCGAATTCGAAAAAATTTGAATTTGAAAATCTAAATCAGTAAAAATTCGAAACCGACAATATCTGAAGTCCGTAAAAACCCGAATACGTAACGATCCGAACTCGAGATCGATCTAATCCAAAATATTAATACTCAATTTATAAATAAAATTATTAAATAATTTATATAAAAATTTATTAAATTTTAAATTTTAGTATTTTTATCACTATGTAAAAAATAAAATTAACTATTATATTCAAAATTAAAAAAATATTTATAATTTAAAAATTCTAAAATTATTCGAATTTATCTAGACTCGTCCTAATTCGAACCGATTCGAATTCGAAATAATCCGAACTAAAATAAACCAATATTCAAAATATTTTAAATCTAAAATTCAATTCCAAAAATAATCGGATCCGAACCCAACCGTTTGTCATCTAACTTAGACCAGGCTGGCGATACACTAGCACTTTCTAAAAAATCTGTCCATATCCCTACACATATCTTAAGCAAAGACAACACAACATCCAATCATCAACGCAGAACAAACTTGTAAACTGCGATGCAACTGGTTATATTCGATTTAATAGATTTATCTGATTACAAATAACTGCAATGAGCTTTACTGTTTTCAAGAATCAAACAAATCGAAGCAAGATATAAAAATTCATCATTATACAGTTGTGAATTTGTCGAAACAGAGAAGTTGTGAACTTGTCATTTGATCATATCGGAATTTCCATTTTTTTTCAATTTAAAAAATCATGATTGCACCACCTTAAACTTAAATCGGAGAACAAAAAAGCAAAAAATCGAAAGAACAGGAAAAAAATCGAAGCAAACAGATCAAAACAAACTACAGACTACACCCTAAATCCAAATTGGAATAAAGAAGTGACAGATAGAAGCCAAAAACTTACTGAAAAAAGCGAACAAAAAAAAGAAAAGAAGGGAAGGGAAGGGAAGGCTACGATCGTACTAGCTCCGACGAAAGGAACAACAGCGAAAGGGAAGTAACGGACGGGAAACGACGACAGACGAGATGCTTGGGTGGATTACTGCTTTCGTTTTTAGTGACGAGAAAAAGAAATAAAAGAGAATTTTGGCTTTGTATTTTAGGGACTTTTTTAAAAAACTTCTTTGACATTCAAAGATAAAATTATACTAAAATGTTATTTTATACTAAAATTTTCGAAATGTAAGATCCAAAACAACACTATTGATCATCTAAATGTTAATGAACCAAATGCTATAATCAAATTACGTAATCTTACATTCTCCCAATAATCTATAACATTACTCGAATCAAACATCCTTAACACCTAAGGGAAATGTACTCCACGAATTTCATTTTCCCTATGTTACAATTTTGTCATGCTGAAAGTTCCAAACCTGTTCAAAAATACCTCAAACAAAAACAGAACCCAGAACTAAAATACCAAAGAAAAATCTAAAAGATCAAAATAAAAATAAAAAATGAAATATATATATATATGACCATGGAAATAACCCTAAAAAGCTTCTCAATTCACTTGATTTTTCACCACTGTTTCACTGAAGCTGAGCCCCCCAGAGTCTTTCCCACATTAAAATCTGTTCCATTCCACACTAGAGAAAAATTACCAGGTGGAAAATTTTATAACATTTATGGCCAAAAATCCCCTGAAATCACCATTAACGCCACGACGAAACTGTGAGTAGAGGCACCTTGTTCCAAGCTAAAGAGAGAAATCCAGATTGGGATTCAATCAGTGAATACGAAGAACTGTAATTATAATTCCACAACAGAATTTTCGCTTGACTTATCGCGTAATGGCTAAGGGTTACCGTTTCAAAACCAGCACTTTCCATTAAAACCTTCCATTGTTCTTTATTTTCCATCCGTTCCCTTCCATTTTCTGCTTCGTCCTGTCCAATAACCCCCGAGATTTTTCGACCCAGTAATAGTCTCTCAACTTGAATTCTCTCTGGTGAATCACGAGGCAAGTTCGGTTCCAACGATTCGAACACGGCCGAGTAATACCCCAATGCGTTCTTGAACCGTTTCACGAACCCAACTCGATTTAAACTCGCTTCGTACTCACCCAATGTCACGATTTTGGGGTTCAAAGATTTAGCCAAACGGAGAGCGGCTTCCACAGTGACCGGAGTTGAATCTAACAATTTATACAATTGAAGCATGAAATTTACAGCCAATACCTCATCCGCATCAACCCGGAAACTCGACCCGTTAAGTTCCTTGATCGGAGTTAGAATCGGTTCGAACTCAAAATTCAAATCCAGAAGCTTCGCAAAGTCCCGTAGACGGTTACCAGTAGCATGAAGCGAAGGAGCTGGAGATGATCCCAAAACCGGGGCAGGTATACCCGAGATACGGATTCGGGTTGGTTTTCCAGCAGACCGGGTAGCTAAAGCTTGTAAAAGAGCAGCCCATTGAACTCCTTGAACAATTCCAAAGTCGACTATGTGAATCTTGCTTGCTCGCTCCGTTGCTTCGAGAATCGCTTGATTTGCCGTTAAATGAGCGAACTTCGAGTAAGGGCACGCGTCGTTCAATACTTTGTAAGAGAGAGTGAAGTCCTCCGACGTCGTTTCAAGCGTAGTCAATCTTTTTTCTTCTTGAAGAGAGACTTTGCTATAGAGCGCTTCGGTGAAGTAAAAAGCCACTCTTTCAGTTGGATCTCCATATTCTGATACCGAATCCCTGAGTCTAACCAGTGATTTAATCGCGCGTTCAGGTTCCGACTCAGAGAGTCTGGCACAGTCGAGTAAAGTTTTAAAAAGCGGGGGAGCTGACTCGGCCTCCGGGGAACCAGATGAGACCCCTGCGGTGTCGTTTTTGGGTGGGGTCTGGCTCGGTGGACTGCTTGCTTTGGTTTCTTTAACGGTTACTTGAGGAGGAGGTGGAGGGGATGGGGCCCACGTAGGTAGCTGAGGATGAGCTTGAAGAGTAGTGCTAGGGTTTTTCTGTGCCTCTGTTGAGAAAATCACTCGGTTCATATCAGACGGCGTAGGACACGCCACGCTGAGTCGATTAGGGCACGCACTAAACGGATCGGCACCGTAAAGACCAAAATCAGCATTGTAGCTGAGGATGAGCTTGAAGAGTAGTGCTAGGGTTTTTCTGTGCCTCTGTTGAGAAAATCACTCGGTTCATATCAGACGGCGTAGGACACGCCACGCTGAGTCGATTAGGGCACGCACTAAACGGATCGGCACCGTAAAGACCAAAATCAGCATTGTTCTGCCACGCGTCACAACCAGACGGCAGATTCGAACTATCCGTTGAATCTCCACTGTTCATTAAGCTATCCATCCACTCGTCGGTGTCAAACTCACCACCCGCACCACCACCAAAATCCGGAAACCGAAACCCACTCGAATGATGATGTTCCATGTTAGGGAACTGAAACCCTTCTCCAGTATCTCCCTGAAACGGGTCGGTAAAACATGGACCCGAAAGCCCGTAACCAATATTGGGTGAGCTGGAAACGCCATGGTGGGTGTTGTTAAGCCAAGGGTTTAAAGTAAAAGGATGGAGACCAAGGAGCTGTTGCTGCTGATGATGATGGTGTTGCTGTTGTTGCTCTTGCTGTTGCTGTTGCTTTTGCTTTATAACTTGTTGAGCGATTGCCATTAGATTTCCACTATCCGCACACATATAAGCCATTCTCCGACCAAACTTCGCCGGAAAATCTTGTAAACTGCACTCACATTACCCACAAAAAACAAGAAAAGATCAGCAAAAGAGCGATTTTTTTTTTCACTTTTTAAAACACATATAGGAGGAAAGAGAGTACATACAAGACTGTAGGCCCAAGAGTGGCTGGATCAGAAGCTCTACAAACTTGGATTTTGTTTAAGCTAAGGAGAGAAAGAGAGAAATTTGGAGAGTGTAGAAACCTAAAACAGTGAGCAGAAGCAGGACGAGAGCTGAATAAAGTCCCTCCAAATGAAAAAGTGGGTCCTTATAGCTATTAAAAATAAAGACAAGTGGGTCCCGTTTTTCCTTTTTTTTTTCAGAAAATAGAATGAGAATTAAAAAAAATGACGTCGGAATATCGAAAAATTGAAAGGATGAAAATCCCATGTACCCTACTGTGAGCGACTAGACTACTACTACAATTGTCCAGCAGCTCGCTCTCTCTCTCTCTCTCTGAGTCCCAGTTGTTTTGTACATGACGTGGCGTCCATACGACGTGTGGGACCCTTTTTTTTTACCTATCGAAATGACAAACCGGGGGATCAGTAGTGTCCACGTGTGTACCCACCTCACTTGTCATTTCAACAATCTCTCTCCGCTCTGTTCGGGGACCCCTTCGAAATTGGGTTTCAAAAGGGACCCACCAACCCCCTCAACCTTTTTGTCACGAGTTGTAATCGAGCCGAGTCGAGTTTGAATATTGAGAAGCTCGAATTCGATTCGAAACTCGAAGCTCGAATCTCGGTTCGAGCTCGATCGAGTATCATTTTTTAAGTTCGAGCTCGGCTCGAGATAAAATCAAACTATTCGAGCTCGACTCGATTAGGCTCGTTTATATACTCGAGCTCGAATTAAGGGTTTTTAAGTATGTATATATATATATATATATTAAGGGTAAAATAATAAATTAATAATAAAAATATTATAAATAAAAAAAACTCGATTATGTTCGCGAGCTGCTCGAATCGGGTATTAAGATACTCGAACTCGGCTCGTTCGATAGCTCGAGTTGCTCGAGCTCGAGCTCGGCTCGATAATGATCGAATCAAATTCGAGTTTTTTTCGAGTCGAACTCAAATAGCTTGCGAGCACAGATATCTCGTTTACACCCCTAATCACGACGATACGTCGATAATTTATACAGCGACTCGGTGTCGCCGTCTCAATGACGTCATCAAACCTCCCCTTCTGTGATCGTCTCGGGAACGGCGCGATTATCTTTAGGCCTCTGGTTGGCTGCCAAAACCGCAGCTTTTGGCAGCCACCACAATGCAAAACGTCCTTTTATATTTGGGTGAAAGCGTCTTTCAATTACATTTTTTTTTTTCATCCAAACACACCACATTCATGGAGCTTTTGCGTTCAAACAATATTAAACTAGATCTAAACCGTCCTTTTTTTTCTTTTTAAGATCTGGGCTGCCTGCCAGTCGTGTCTGCATTGTCCCTCTCTTCTATGGGATTGAAAACGACGCCGTTGGTACTTTCAAACTCACGACACCATACAGCTGCATCCCAATTTGTCAAGTGTTTATTTTGGCATAGTTTCAGACTGTCAAGTTCCCTAATCTTTTTCCTCTTTAAAATTTTAGCTTTTTTTCTTTTAAGAGGGTAAAAATATAAAGATGTAAAAAAAAAAAAGTGTCAATGGCAACGGGGGAATGGACGGGTCAACAGGAGTTTTAGCCAATTAAGGTCCGTTCTTTTTGGGCGGTTAAGGGACCCACAAGGAAGTAGGGACCATGAAGATAAAAAGTGATAAAGGTGGGGGTGCAATGTGGTAATCCTAGACCATCCGAAATGCAACAACTAAGATAAAATAAAAAATAAAAAAAAAAAAAAAAGAAAGAAAAGCAACGGTGCAGGATATTTTGACGGGGGTAGGCAAGGCAAACGTCTCTCGTGGTCTTGGTTGAAAGCAACTAGACAGGCACGTTGACGTTAGCATGGTTGGTGCCTCCCCATAATAACACCCCCATGACCCAACTCTCCAACCTCTACATTTACTGTTTACAATTGCTTCTCTTTTCCTATCTCTTTTTTTTCTTCTTTTTTATTTTGCATAATATATATATATTACACGATAATCATTATTTTGTAATTTGTTGGAATGGAGCAACAAATGTAAGCTGAATACATTATAACAGTACTATTTTATCTCCAAAAAAAAATTGGGGACTATTTTATTATAAAATTTTGCTAACAAATATCTTTAGAATAATTTTTAAGATTATTAATATGTTATTTATAATAATATAAGATAATTGATAATTTATTTATCATTTTTAATATAATAAATGAAAAATATTATTATATCTAAAAAATTTTAAAAAAAATATTGTTAACAAAATTTTCTATTATATATATATATATAATATTTACGTCTTAATCAGCCGTCATTAGTTGGATCATGGATGATTGATAAGAAATTTCACAGCATTCGGTTCCAAAATGGCCCACTCTTACGACCTTTTCAAAACTTTTAATTTTTTTTTCTCACTCTCTCTTTACCATCAAAATTGGTTCACACCCTGAAATGTTTTAGTAGGATCTAGGATGGATTCCACCTCTGAAAAAGAAAATAATAGTCCTTCTGAATTTCGTTTTCATGAACGGTAGAAAAAATTTGAATTAAAAATTAAATTAATGATACCTTCGATTATTAATTAATTGGAATAATCAGTTGGATCAGTGATTTAATTAAATATTAAATATATAATTTTATTATTTAATAAATATTTTATTTAATAATACGGTCTTTAATATATTAAAAATTAAAATTTAATGTCTTATTTCAAAAGTAGCAAAAAACATAGAGCAAAAGATAGGAATTAATTGTTCACAAGAAAAATAATAACAACAAATGTAAATCTTCAAATAAGGCTGAAAGTGAAAGAAACAAAACAATTCAAATGTTAAAAAAAAAATCTTCACCTTATAAACATATAAAATATATTAATTTTCCGATTATTATTTTTTGACAGTTTTTTTGTCATTTCCTATGATTTTATTTTATTTATTTTTGCCTCTCATTCTCATTATAAATTGATAGAGGATGATGGGCTTGACCACATTCTTCCATCATTATGATATATATATATATTTTTTTTCATAATTATATAGTAGTATTTTTAATTATGAGATGGAGATCTCTTCTATCTTATTTATTTTGTCCCATTAAAGATGTTTATTGACTTCTAATTTGGACCACATCGTCCACATAAAACCAATGTCACAGTTTTTAGTATTATTTTTTTAGGAAAACACTTGACTTGATTTTTTTTATCACTTGATAATGGTATGAACCTGTTTTCATGTACAATACTTTTGTTTAGTTTTCTGAAAATTTTAAAATTATTAACAAGATTTTTATTAGGCAAAAAATACTAAAGAACAAAATGCAAAGATATAACAATGATGGGTTTCAAAAACAAGAGGGGAATTTGTACAAAAAGGCTATAAATTAGTGATATTTTGGGTCAAAAAATAAAAAATTATTGGGTAAATTATTCCATAATAACCTATGAATTATTGATAAAATATTTGTTCATATTTAGTCATCAATGGATGAATTTTGAAGATAATTCTTCTTATTTTTCATCTATCACTTCAAGGAGAAAGTATAATGTCCATTGAATTCTATGCAATTTCTATGTATATAAATCATTCTTTAATCTTCATCCCTTCTTTTGAAGAGTTACTTTGAAATTTTCAAGTTCCAAATGACTTGAAAATTTACCAAATCGCACTTTTTTCCCCTTTTTACATTTAGCTGTATTGTTTCATATCTTCACACAATTTGAAACCCTCCAAAGTCCAAACCAATAAAAAGAATCTTACGAAATTGTAATGTTTTTTCTATGTATTTTTCTTAACCCTTAATTATTGGTTTTTTTATTACAATATAGTCAAAAAAAAAAAATTTACTAAATTACCGTTACTTTTTGATTATTTCCCAAAATACGGACCTTTTTTTTTCAGCTGGGAAATCGCCATCCCCCATGGCGATTTCCCAGCGTGTTTTTTTGCAAATTTGTAAAAAACACCAAGGGAAATCGCCATGGGGGATGGCGATTTCCCTTGGTGTTTTTTGCAAATTTTGCAAAAAAATATCAAGGGAAATCGCCACCCCCCATGGCGATTTCCCTTGGTATTTTTAGCCAATTTTGCTAAAAACATGAAGGGAAATCGCCATGGGGGGTGGCGATTTCCCTTCATGTATATATTTTTTTTTTCAATTCTTAGGAAAATTTAAAAAACATGACTCAATAGTGAATTTATTGTGAAAGGGTATAATGAATAAAAGTTATTTGAAAAAGAGAAATGAATAATTAGAAATTATTATAAAGGATTAGACCTGCTCACGGGCCGGGCAGCCCGGCAGGCTCGGACCGTATTGGGCCGGGCCCGGGCAAGATAATTTATGTTCCGGGCCGACCCGGCCCGGAACAGTGATTTTTATTATAATAATATTATTTTATTTAATTTTAATTAAAAAAATAAAAAAATTATTTTTTTATTCCAATGAACAGTGATTCGGGCTTAAACGGGCGGGCCTGGGCAGAAAAGAAAAAAATACGGGCCGCGGCCCGGCCCGTCCCATGAGCACCTCTATAATGGATATTGTAAAGACAAAATTATCCTTGATAAAAAAACCTTCTCTTCTCTTCCCTTTTTCTTTTATTTTTTAATTTAATATTTAATTAAAAAATAAATATTCTGAAAATAAAAATTTTAAATTTTAAAAAAAAATTAAATTTTTTATTTACTTTTTTTATTTAAATATTTTATTTTTTAAATTTATTTTCAATTAAAATTTTAAAAAAATAATATTTCCTTAATGAAAGAAAAAAAAATAAGTTTTTTCATTAAGAGTAATTTTGTCTTTATAATATTTTTTATAATAATTTTTAATTATTCATTTCTTTTTTTCAAATAACTTTTATTCATTATATCATTTCACAATAAATTTACTATTGAGTCATGTTTTTTAAATTTTCCTAAGAATTGAAAAAAAATATATACGTGAAGGGAAATCGCCACCCCCCATGGCGATTTCCCTTCATGTTTTTAGCAAAATTGGCTAAAAATACCAAGGGAAATCGCCATGGGGGGTGGCGATTTCCCTTGGTATTTTTTTGCAAAATTGCAAAAAACACGCTGGGAAATCGCCATGGGGGATGGCGATTTCCCAGCTGAAAAAAAAAGGTCCGTATTTTGGGAAATAATCAAAAAGTAACGGTAATTTAGTAAATTTTTTTTTTTTTTACTATATTGTAATAAAAAAACCCTTAATTATTACTAAATAAAAACAGATAATTATGTTTGTATGTAATGATTAGAAAATAGAAAAGCAGGTTATAAAGTGAAGTCCCAAACGTTTCTTATTTCTTAGTAAATCATGACAAAGGTGGATCTTTTCACTCAAACATGCAATTAAGTGGATTCTTGATCATCCAAAGATTACTTTTTTACCTGCACCAAGTAGACTACAAGCAGTGACAATAACGGCTCTTGGATAGTGAAAAATACTTGGATTTTTTTAAAGGATATCTTAATCTGAAAATAAATTATGAATTGTAATTGCTGAAATTTAAATTTAAAATTTATTAAATATTATTTTTTTAGAGATGATTATATATATTTTAATTGAGTTAAATTTTGATTTCGAAAAGACGTTTTAATAGTTGAAGACACTGTACTTCTCACAAATGGAATAGAGCTTTTCTCTCTCTCCTGAAAAACGTATTTATCATTCAATTTTATATTCATACAAAAAAGAAATATACTCTTTTTTAGTCATCGTTATAATGATTAGTATTTTTGAACTAATATTGAGAACAACCCACTAGGATTGGAGTGATTAGCTTTTGCTTGTCCCCCTTGATTAGAGGTGGCAAAATGAACCCGAACCCGAAAACCCGCCCAGGAAAACCCGAACCCGAACCCGCCCAAACCCGATTTGACCAAAAAGTCAAAAACCCGAACCCGAAAAAGCCCGAACCCGAATGGGCCCGAACCCGAATGGACCCGAACCCGAATGGGCCCGAACCCGAATGGACCCGAACCCGAATGGACTCGAACCCGAATGGGCCCGAACCCGAATGAGACCGAACCCGAATGAGCCCGAACCCGAATGGACCCGAACCCGAGACCGGCCCGAACCCGAACCCGAATTTAATACTAAAAATAAAAATAAACAAATTGCAATTATTTTTTTTTACAAAGCAATAACTTTAATTATTAATTTTATTCTAATTTTTTTAATAATTTAATTAAAATTTAAAATTTAATATATTATATATATATATGATGAAATAATAATTTTATCAAAAAGTAAATTATATTTTGTACTTATAAGTTATAACTTTAACGTCTCATATCATGATGAATTTACAATCTAAATATTTTAAATTCTTGAAAATTTTAAAGATGTGAAAAAAAATTTGACAATAATTCAATTAATCTATAAAGGTAAAAAAATTGACAATAATTCAATTATTTTGGCCTTTTGGGTTATACTTAGACCTGCTCACGGGCCGGGCCTGGGCAGGATATTTTGTGTTTCGGGCCGGCCCGGCCCGGAACAGTAATTTTTATTATAATATTATTTTATTTAATTTTAATTATAAAAAAATAAAAAAAATAAAAAATTATTTTTTTATTCCAATGAACAGTGTTTCGGGCCTAAACGGGCGGGCCGGGCCGACCCAGGGCCAGGCCTGGGCAGAGAAAATAAAAAATAACGGGGCCGCGGCCCGGCCCATAAGCAGCTCTAGTTATACTTATGCGGTTAGGTTAGGGTGGGTTTAATTGGATTATGGCTTTCATGTGATTTTATTTTAGCGGGTGGATTTAATGGGGTTTTGGGTTTTATGGCCTTTTGGTTTTGGGTATATTTATTATATATTAATAAATAATCATATTAATTATATATTTATTACGTATAATTTAAATATAAATTATATTTTTTAGTACTACTTTATAATTTATACTTTATACTGATGAAAAAAATATAAGTACTCGATATATATATATATATATATATATCTTGACTATAAGCATAAATTTTTTGCATTTTATAAGTATATAAACGAATAGATGAAGGCCAGGATTTATTTTTAAAAGTTTTTTATTTTATAGTGAATATAAATTATAATGTATTTATATTTTGAAATTCAAGCTCATCAAATCAATTATTTTAAATATCAATATATTAATTTATAATATATCATATTTTTTATAATAAATTATTTCAAAATTTGATTTTATATAACAAATTAATTTCTTATTCTTTTGGTGCTAACAAATATTAATTTTAAAAAATAAATATAATTAAAAATATCATATAATAGCAAAAGTATAAAAATAAAAAAAATAATAATAATAAATTAAGAATTTGTTTTTAGATATAAATATTTAAATTACGTAAAAATGATTACATCTAATATAAAATAAAATAATGTAAAACATACCCGTACCCAGATCGAACCCGAACCCAGACCGAACCCGAACCCGAATGGGCCCGAATCCGAATGAGCCCGAACCCGAATGGGCCCGAACCCGAATGGGCCCGAACCCGAATGAGCCCGAACCCGAATGAGCCCGAACCCGAATGGACCCGAACCCGAATGAGCCCGAACCCGGATGGACTCGAACCCGAATGAGCCCGAACCGAATGAGCCCGAACCCGAATAAACCCGAACCCGAATGAACCCGACCCGAACCCGCCCGAACCCGCCCAATTGCCACCTCTACCCTTGATAGTGATGCTTTGTATAAGAGAAATAACATAATGAACAACTTAACGACTGGTTTAACTGACTTTAGTATGGATTAGCAGCCCCATACTTTAATCCTTTTTTTCTCCCTTTTTCTAAATATTTTATTGTAGAAAAAGTTGGTATAGCTAAGCAGCTTATGTCGTTTTTGTACGAGAAACTTCTCTTATAGGACTCTTGGATGTCTAATCTTAAATCAGTAAGCAAATGTACATAGGAAAGTGAATTCGTGCCAATATATGGGCAAAAGGCATGTCTCGAGCCACATGCTAGCTATAAACAGGGCCATAAATCCTTGGTTCAGTTGAATTTGTGGATCTTATATGGACTCCTATAGTAAAACAGATCTCCAAAACCTATCAATAGAAATGACCCAAATTCCACAAAGCACGCAACGTTTGCTTGAACCATAGAAAAAAAAAAAAAACCCCCACTTTCCTTTGAAGCTTAATTGATGCCAGGATTCGGGGGGGGGGGGGGGGAGAGATGATGACAGGACTCTCTTTTCTTCCTCGGGAGGTTTATTGTTTAGAGAAAGGGATTGGGGAGGGAGCTATGGCGAGGAGAAGCTAGCTAGATAGTGGTTGAAATCTCGGCAAGCAAATATCAAGAGTAGAGCTACTCATGGACCGAGTCGGGTCGCAGCCACAGTCCGAATTTTTTTAATTTCTTTTATCCAGGCCCGACCCTGAGTCGGGCCGAACCGGCCCATCAACTCATATTATTGTTCATATATATTAAAAAAATATTTTCTATATATTTTTATAATTAAATTTAAAAAATAATATTTTTATTATTGGGTAAACAGTGATTCGAACCGGGTTGACCCAAATCACTAAAATAACTGTCCAAACCCAACCCAATACGGACCAGACCTACTGGACGGACTGTCCGACCCGTGAACAAGTCTAATCAGGAGTTAAACTCAACTTAGACATGGGTCCAGTCCTCTCTTCCATTTTCAACCACTTTCACCTTTGGTTAACAATTCCATGACTTTAGTTGGATGGAGAGCATGCAGAGAAAAGGAGGGAAGAAATAGTCATACTCTATTTCTTTACCTTCCATTTCGACAACTTTTTCACAGTGAGTAAATATGGAAAGAATATATCACCTCCTCGGAACACATCCTTGAAATCGAAACTTTTAAGAGGGAAAGTATTCCTATCACAAGGCAACCATGAATTCTAATTAATGAGAACCTAATAACCATTCAAGCAAAGAACAACACAAACAACTTATTTTTCAACTTCACATGTTGGTGCTAATGTTTGAAGTACAGGGGGTTATTTATGTATAAGAATTCTCAAATTAAGCAACCATAACCTTATTGCCGACCAAGGCAAATAAAAAATTCTGACTCCGATTGAAATTTGTTGATGCTTTCAATCACAAAAGTTGCAAGATTGATGAATGGCACAAATATTTGCCAAAATGCTGTACTTACAAATAGTTTATTGCAAATCCTTGTTCTCCATAATTTACTCCAGGCTGACTTGTTGGATCCTCGTAACCATTTGCATAAAGCCCGTATCTGCCTTCTCAAAGGGCGCCTGAATTAATACACACGGGCTTTAGGTGGGAATGTCTCAACCTCATCATCTAATGTGTTCATGTGAACTGGCCGGTACTCCAGTTTCACCTTCTCATTCTCCCAATAGCTGCAAATCAAAGTAGAATTTGTGAACAATATACAATATACAACTTGATATTCCCATAGATTTAGGCTTCCTTTGGGAGCGTGGTGCGAGGCAGCCCCACCACACTGGGGGTGTCGGTTTGTCCAGTGCGGTGGGAGGCCTTAACCAAAATAATGCTGCAGTTTAGTGATTTGCATTATTTCCATAATCTAGAAAATCACTGATAATACACAACAGATGATTATCACTAGCAATAGTAACCGTTCTTGTATTCACTCTGCCAATATCAATAATGAAAGCCTAGATTTGATCAGATTCAGGGCATTAACTCTCGTTACCAATCGTACAATGAACGTAAATACCATGGAGAACCCCTAAACTTTATGCTCTTTACTGCAAGAAACAATCTATTGCAAGCATTGATACTGGAATGCCTCGCCTGAGCTACCTTTTTCATATAAGTGACTAAGGTTCATATTCTAAATAAGATTCAATAGCCTAAAGCCCAAACATTATACAACTATACATCCGGATTAAGCTCGGTTCGTTAATAACAGAAACCTGTTCTTGATAAAAAGGCGCTTGTCTCTATTAATTTTGAACTCCCCACCACAACATAAACCAATCTACATGTTCACATTGTGTTCTTCCAAAGGAAAGAGATCTTACCCCAATGTGTGTTTCATCCAGTTCTCATCATCTCTTTTCTGCAAAATAACAGCAAAAAAACTTATTATACCGAAGCTAAGCAAAAAGGACATAACCAAACTAAGAAAAAGTAAAACTAACCGTAAAATCTTCACGGGCATGTGCTCCTCTGCTCTCTTTCCTAGCTTCAGCAGAATGCATGGTGATACAGGCATTTATCAAAAGATTTTCCAACTCGATAGTCTCTATCAAATCAGAGTTCCTGCAAAACATTTTAAAAGTGAAGCTCATAAAACAAACTACAAGAATATTTGGTCACCACCATCCTAGTGCCTGCAATCTTACCATATTAAACTTCGATCCTTCAACTTAACATCATGGAAACTTTCCCATGCCTTATCAATCAACTGACAACCTACAAAAAAATACAAAGAAATAAATAGGGTTTTCCCAAGTGACAACTAGATGTTAAAAGATATATTAGTTTCAGCAAGTAGGAATCTCATGAGCAACAAAGCTAAACTAGTTACTTATTTGCCTGCAAAAAGGAACAAATGGAAGACTGAAAGGCAGGAACAAGACACGTGACGGAAAAATCGAAGGGACAAAGCTAAAAAATTAATGAGAAGAAACATGGCACACCTTCTTCTAGTGTTTCCTGTGTGCGGAAAACAGCAGCATTGTTTTGCATTACTCGTTGCATATTTAATCGTATTTTTGAAGTTGGAAGAGAACCATTAGAATTTCTTATTTTGTCCAGCCATGCAATTGTTTTCTCACCAGCATCGTTTTCCAAAGGTTTCTGCTTCTCCCCTGAAAATAACTAGTAAATGAATTAACACTTAAGACATAAATGTCATAGCCATTTATCTGCAAAAGATAGAAATACAACTTGCCTGGCCTATGGATCTCTGCAACTCTGTTTGCACAAGCCCGACCAAAGACAACAATGTCAAGAAGGGAATTTGCACCCAACCGATTGGCACCATGAACTGATGCACAAGCTGCCTCTCCGGCAGCCATTAGTCCAGGAACCACAGAATCTTGATCACTGCCTCTGATAGTAACTGCCTGAGAATCAAAGCAAAATGATTTAAGTACGGTGAAAAAATCAGCTAAAGATATGCATGACGAAGTTAAAACCACAAATAGTTGAATATCAGACAAGATCATTTGAAGAAACTAATTGTTTCAGGTTTTCATTTTTTGTTTGTTGATATTTGAGGTTGTCAGGGTTTGATCCATGATCGCTGGAACTAATTGTTTCAGGTTTTCATTCTCACATAGTATTGCAGGTCTTTCATTTTTAAATGTGTATATCAGTTATAAGATCAGCACAGACATATATCAACATGTATTTGTTCTGTGTATATCTAAAATGAATAACACAATTAAATTCCAGTAAACCTCCAGAATTATACATCCTTGTAATATCAACAGTATTTGTTCTGAACATCCACATTTAAATGCATCTATGTATCTGATTATCACACCTCTCCATGGTGATTTGTTGGAATTCCACCCATGTTATAATGTACAGTAGGCAAGACTGGGATGGGCTCCTTTGTAACATCCACACCAGAAAAAATGGCAGCAGTCTCAGAGATACCTGGAAGCCTCTCCTTGAGCACCTCTGGAGGTAAGTGATTCAAGTGGAGATAGATATGATCCTTCAAAGGTCCTATTGGATATAAGTATCAAAGTTAATAACTCCTGAGTCATGAGAAGATTCAAATTATTTTGCATGTAACTAGTAATTTCGTAATTGTCTGCACCACACAACACTAGAAACAAACATATATTTCTTATTGCATGAGCACCTATTAATATGAGTGCGTCAAAAGCGATATCTGAAACTTCAAAGAACTAGGACTAAACAATCACATAAAATGCCAGAAAAAAGTAACCAAATATCTACTCTAAACCACAAGTGCCATATTGCAATACCTCACTGCACATCTGGCAACCATACACTCCTTAAGGAAGAAAAACACAGATGACGCTGGATGCTGGAAAATAGAAATGTTAGCAATGGGGAGAAAATCATACCTACACCACGACCTTCCCTGATTTCCATGGTCATAGATCTTGAAACAACATCCCTTGAAGCAAGATCCTTGGCTGTAGGGGCATACCGTTCCATAAAGCGTTCACCTTCACTATTTCTAAGAATACCACCTTCACCACGAGACCCTACAATTGCAGATGAAAATTAGAAATGAACCCTCTCAACTTCAACTAAAGAAGAGGTGCAATTAAAATTAAATTAAAAAATAATATAAAAAAAAAGTATAATAAGTAATAACTTTCTATATCATGCAACCAAAAAATCAACCCAAGACACTGCTCTTCATAAGAAGTTGAATAAGCACAAACCTTCAGTGATGAGGCACCCAGCCCCATAGATTCCAGTTGGGTGAAACTGCACAAACTCCAAATCCTGTAGGAAGTATACATCAAAAAGGGGAAAGAACAGATCAAGAGATAGAAGAGAAAGAATTAAGAAAGCAGCTCCAGAAAACCAATTTCAAGGTTAGAAAAGCAGAAGAAACCTGGAGGGGAAGCCCAGCACGTGCAACCATAGCATTGCCATCACCAGTGCATGTGTGAGCTGAGGTTGCAGAAAAGTAGGTTCTACCATATCCCTGAAAGAAACAGACAGCAAAGGTAAAGGTCCTTTCATTCATTTTGAATAAAAATGAAAAATAATCAGGAATAAATATAGTACCCCAGTGGCCAGAATTGTAGAAGCAGCCTGGAACCGATGAAGTGTTCCATCCTCCATGTTCAAAGCTATCACTCCCTGGCAGCTTCCTGCGCAAGGCATAAATAATCAACAAAAGTTATCCATATTACACTATAAACATGAATGAAACAGAAATTATTTTGTCAAAGGTCCAAAGAAATAAAGTATAAAAAGTAAGATGACATGTTCATCAAAATGAAGAGAACAAGTAAAGCTCAAAATTATGGACAGCTAAACATAACAAGGGGTGATAAATATGCCAGACCTCAGGTAACCAACACAAACAAAAGTACTATGAAATACACTTTTATGAGAAAAACTTAAGTTCCCCGCAATAACCTACCATCACTATTCATCAACAGATCCAAAGCAAAGTATTCCACAAAGAATTGGGTATTATGTTTCATAGCTTGGCCATAGAGAGTGTGCAATAGAGCATGCCCCGTTCGATCAGCAGCACATGCACAACGATAAGCCTGTCCACCTGGTCAAGATAGAAAATGCCAAGGAGCCGAGATTAGAATTCTATCACTAATAATTTGAGTCAACTATCAAATTAGTGTACTTGTACCTTTTCCAAAGTCAAGGCTTTGACCACCAAATGCTCGCTGATATATTTTCCCATCTTCTGTTCGAGAAAAAGGCAGCCCATAATTCTCAAGTTCAATCACGGCTTTTGGTGCCTCCCTGCACATATATTGAATTGCATCTTGATCACCTACAATAATACACCCTCTCTTTTGTTAAAACAGAAAACAAAAGGGAAAACGATTGTTAAAAAGGTAGTTCACTGCACTATAGAGGTGCAAGAAAAAAAAGGTATTTTAATGCAATATAGAAATGTAAGTGCACAGCATGGCCCTTATGCCTTTAGTATAAGCCATATTGCTTTGTTACACAATCATTTAATATCAGTAGTTTGATTAGAGTTTGAAGGAAGAAAAAGGTCAACAAATGTGGTAGCCACTTCAATGAATGCAGGGAGATTTAATAAACTACTTCAGGCAAGACAAAGTGTAATTTAAGGTAAACATATACTTTTACTTAAGAAGAGAAAGCTGATTAAAAAATAAACTATTCTTACACAGTCAAAGATCAAGTAGACGCATAAGCTTAAATACATTTCATGTACGAAGTATCCTACAAAATCACAAAAGATGCAAGTTCAAACAAGTCATGTACCTAACCAATCACTTCCTTTAACTGTGTCATACATGTGCCATCGCCAGTCATCTTCACTCATATTTCCCAAAGCAGCATTTATGCCACCCTGAACAGAAATGTCAAGACAGATAGATGAGACAGTAATATTTCAATGGAATTGAAAAACTAAGAGCACACTGATAAAACCCATAATCTTACAGACTGTGCTTTAAACAAGTAAAGAAACAATGAATCTGCTTTACCAGAATGATCCGCTTTTTAAATGAAAACAAATGACTTACAACAATTTGGAGAAGTGCATTATGTCTTATAAAATATATCAAGATGAGAAATTCAAATACCCATGTATTACTCTTTAAAATGCAAAAATACAAATAGATCACAATATGAAAGTGTAAGAGTGCCAATTGATAGTATTTGAAGAATTTTTTTAATATATATATATATATATAGTTGTGGTAATAAACTATGTTGCTCCGACTCTTCATTTTTCTTGAAGTACCAGTGTCCAACACCCATGTCCAACGTATATCCGGACATAGGTATGGGGATATGATCCTCCAAGGACCCTCCAAATACATGGAAATCTTGGAAAAAATTGAATATACCCATGTCGGACACATACCCGTGTCCGACACTCACAACCGAGTCTGAGTAACATAGGTTTAAGAATGATTTCGGTAAACTTCATGTTCAGTCTTGCTTGGACAAGAGAACATCAGTTATAATGCAACCCAACAATGTGTGCTGAGAAAGGAAACAACAGCAAAGAGACAAGTACGATGTGCATAAAGCCACTAAAATCGTAGAACCAATATGCCCATAAAAACTGGAATCACAAATTCCACCTATCTATAGGACCACATATATGCCTTGAATAATAGCAAGAGCATCACTCATAATCACGAAAACCAAAATAGTTTTATACCTGAGCTGCAACAGTATGCGAACGAGTTGGGAAAAGCTTAGTAATGCAAGCAGTATTAAATCCATGCTCTGAAAGACCAATGGCTGCTCTCAGCCCCGCACCACCAGCACCAACCACAACTGCATCATATGTATGATCCACTATCGTATAAGGGGATTCTTTTTTTGGCCAAACCGTATAAGGGGCTTCACCCTGCAATAATCGCAAATGTTCACCCAAAATCCTTTTTGTTCAATTTTTTTAATAACTATATAAATTCTATAAAACATTACCGATCAGAAGAACAAATAATACTTAGCAAGCAATCGAAAATAGATGCATTTTGCATAACCTCAGCTAAAGTAGTCAAGATGGGGAGAAAATTACGGAAACTTATCAGATTAAACAAAAAAGATATTAACTAAGATTAAGTTCCATATAGTATTTGTTTCTACAGTAAATTAGCAAAAGTCAACTAAATGGAGCTAAATTAAAGATGATTTAAGAAATAAGGTGTAGATTCTATGGATTCTTTTCCTTGTTTGCATTTTCTCAGCAACCAAACAGTCCAAGCACTAAAAAATTCAAATTACATATCAGGTAAAAACCAATCAGAATCTACAAAAAAAAAATTCCAGTAATCATGAACAAAAAGAAGAGGAATAGATAAAAGCAAAACAGCTTTTGCTTTTCAAAGAATAAAAGAAAAGGAAATAAAAATCCGAAAAAAGAGTTCAAAAATCCTAGAATTAAGGGGAAAAAGAAGGAACCGTACAGCATCGGTGGAGAAGAATCTGGAAATGTGAGATCTAAGAGAGTCATTGGCAACCGATCTCTTCGAATATGGAACTCGAAGGCTACGAGAAACGCAGCGCCACATCTCCGCTCGCTTAATAAAAACTTTGTTCTATACGTTTTTCTTCTTCTTCTTTTCTGAGTTATGGGAGTATGGAAGGCGTGTGGTTAATTTTGTATAAATTTGTTGGGAATTGTTCTTGGAAGAGAGGACTGAGGAGGCGGCGAAATGGGAAGGTTTACTAATGACTAACTGCTGAATGCTATGATCAAAATATATATATATATATATATATATATATATATATATATATATATATATATATATTGCTGACTGCTAGGGATGGCAAAACCCGATCCGACCGATGGATTTCGAGCCGATCTGATCCGAATGGAGAGGTTTTTTTTTTTGAACAATGGAGGCGGAGCGGGGCGGTGCGGTTTTTTTTGTTTGAAAGGCGGGGATGGAGCAGTTGTGGTAATTGCCCGCCCCGCTCCGAATACTGAAATTATAATTTTATCCTTACATATTTAGCTTTTAAATGAATAATAAAATAATATAATTAAACTTATTGTTTTTGTTTTTATTTTTAAAAACTTAAACCTAATACTTTATTTTTTTCTCCTCCTATATTAGAAACATGTTTATATTTAATTTATATTTAAATTTTTTTAAAATGCTTTATTATTTAAAAAAAAATAAAAATAATTAATAAATATCAAATGGGGGGAGCGGGGCGGGGCGGTTATGGATGTAACCGACATCCATGGAGGTGGTAGTGGTATTGAAATTTCAACATCCATGGCGGAGCGGGGCGGGGACGGGACAGAGCAGTACTATGGCTGGGCGGGGGCGGATACTGCAAAATCCGTCCCCGCCCCGCTCCATTGCCATCCCTACTGACTGCTGACATGTGACGCACTATGCTGTTACACTTACCCTTTGTTTTTCAAGATAACTACCGAAATGCCACTCTAGTTGTATTTTAATATTTTATGCAATTTTTGGGGAATAATATAAAATAAAAAAAATTCGAAGAATTGCTTATTGGATTTTGTTAATTATTCATTTAATTTGGATTATTATTTATTATAATACAAATGTAAGTAGGATGGTAACTTTCAATCACAAAAATGAAAATAGGAGGTAGGAGGTGTATGGAGAGTAGAAGTTTTCGTGGGTGGATCAAATTCGAATAATAAAAAAAATTATTTGTTTAAGTTTGGTCGAAATCTGACTTATTGAATTTGAAAGCTCATTTACTGTTTAAAATATATTAAAGTATTAAAATAATTTATTTTTATATTAATATTTTTATTTTTTAAATTAAATTTAAATTAAAATATTTTTATTATTTAAATAATAATACATACTGAACTGAATCAGCCCGAATGATAAAAAAAATTATTTCAAATTCAATTCATTAATAATAGGTCTAGCATGAAATTAGATGGATTAATATTCTGGCACCTGAAACTTTGGGTAATGTCTTATGATCTTAAGTTATACATAATGAAACATTTTTATGTTGATTAAATGATTTCTTTTGCGAGTCAATATCCATTACGAATCCTTTTGATGTAATGAAAAATCTTTTATTTAATAATATTATTGAGGTTCATTTTTCAAAATTAATTAGTTAGCAAATGAATCTACTCCTTATACAAAAAAAAAAATAGACAAGAGCATTTGGTATGTATTTTTATGAGTAAAGTTTCTTAAGATTGTTTGAAATAAGTTGAATAATAAAAAATAAAAATAAAAAACTTTTGATGACTAACATTAAACTTGGGATGGGAACTGAAAGCCAAGTTTTATTTGTTTGCCTAATAAGTAAGGCAAAGGTCAACGGTGGAAGGCTGATGTTTAGCAGAGCTTAAACCAAGTTATACGGTGGTGGTTAATGATCTAAATGGTGCCACGTAGGAGAAGCAAAGAGAGATACGCGCAGGTGCTTTGCAGCCACAACGGACCTAACCTTTTGGGTTGGAGACATAAGCCACGTTGCCTCCACCCTCACCATTAACATACAAACGAATTCCAATTCCAATTTCATTTCATTTGATTTGGTTTGGTTTCTTCTACTATAAAAAGTCCTAAACTATAAACCATAAACATTATTTTCAATAGAATAAATAATTATGGTCAAAGAAAATCATAGTATAATTGAACTAAAAAAAGGAGTGAAAAATCAAATTAAATTGAATTTAAAGTTCTGAAGTCACTCACATTTTTCACTTCCATTTTTATACCTAGGCCCTAGCCCTTTAAAGAATAAAGGAATGGGCTATTGGATCTTCATAGGTCATTTCATTTCAGCTCAAAAGTGTTTGAAATCAAGAAATTAAGAAGACACCTTATTATTGGGCTTTTGCTATCCTTTTATGATCCAACGCTGCTCAAATTAATCCCTCGTAAAGCCCTAAAAGTCTATCAGCTAAAGAGCTGAACAGAAAAGGACCAAGTAAACCACAACTAAGCCACCACTATACTTTAGTAAAGCAAGCTAATGGATTAAGCTCGTTGAGAGATTGCAAGTAATTATAACGACCCGCGCCGAGATCTAAGCCAAAGGCAATGTTGAAAAATCATACCGATCAGTTGGACTAGTTAATTAAAAATCGAAAATCTGTTCAATTTAATATATACTTTAAAATTGAATATTTTATAAACCGATAAAAAATTGGTTTTAGTTGTTTTTTTTTATTGGACCTGTCAAGGTTAAAAGTCACTTAAGACCTGAAGCTCGAGTCTTCGACCTCTGAATGCGATCATACTATGGTAGACTATGTTTTCTGACTTTTTATTTTTTTTAAAGTATTCGTGTTCAATACATATTCAAACAGTGGTATTGAAATATAATCATCTAAATATATGAAAAAAAACTTTTTAAAAAAATAAATATATCCGTACCGGACACATATCCGTATCCGACACTTATCCCTGAATTCTGGTAACATAGATTGTAGACATCCAGCACCTTGAAATGGAGACAAGTTTAACCATATTTTCAACCTCCCATCTGCTTCAATCTAACAAACAAATCTCATACAGATGTAATAGAATATCAACCAAATGGCTGCCATATGGTAGTAAAGAATTGTATAAGAATAAATCAGAAAACAAAATTCCAACTCTACTGAGTTTAAAGAGGTCAAACAGAAAAGATAGAAAGCACTGATATTTTAACCAAAGGGCATTAACTATGAAATCGAAGAAACTTAAATCGATTGATACAACACTTAAATATCAGCAAATTTCTTACCCAACTAGCAGAAAAGAAAGAAGCCCCCACAACAGTCATGTCTTGGGAGGGCCATATACTCATTATTAAGAGAAATCATGCCATTTCTTGTCACCCTTTTAAGCTGAACAGAACAAAATGGTCCCTTAAGGGACCATGACACTATGGATGTTTATTAACTGAAAATTACACAAACAAGCAAAAGACACAGTTGCTCTGTATTTGCTATGCTTGCCAATATTGGTTCTAATATTTCAATCTGAACTCTGAAGCAAGAAGACTGAAATTCCATATATTCTAAACTAGATCACAAATAAACAGTTAATGACATCAAATTTTGAATGTATTAGAAGAAAATCAACAAGATTATAAATCTTATGCTAGATACTCTGTAACAAAATTACTCGTCAAAGAATTGAAGTATATTGCTTCATATAACCACTTAAGAATGTCAAATTTCTCTCTATCTACCTTGCCAATGAGATCTAAAAATGGTTTCTTCCATTTTAATGTTTTTTTTTTCTCTCTCTCTCTCTCTCCCTACCTCCCTCTTGTTCTCATTTTATAGGAATGTTGATGTTTTGTTGTACACATAACATTAAATAATAAAATTTCCTGCAACCCTAGATTTCTACAGGCAACTGACCGGATAAATGATGACCAGATGTCTCTTGGCTGAACTGTGAAGTGTTACAGTTTCAAAGTGTCTGGAAAACTACCATGGGCTTTGTGTATGGTTTTATGAAGAAAAAAATGAACAAGAAACCGTACCATCTACTTTAAAAGAAGATAGTCAACAGTCTTCGCTGACCAAGATCAATTTCCATGCTGTGTGAATGCGCCACATATGTTAAGCTGGGTAGTAAGCCATCCAAGGGAAGCTCATATCAATGAAAGTACTTCCAGTGCCAGAAAAAGCTCACATAGACAAGGGTAATAGAAATTTTCTCTCCCTCTTCTTGACCAGAGCCTGTCTACAACTTCTCAAGTGTATGGGAAGAAAAATAACAAGCCATATAACGATAAACGAAAGCCAGAAGTGCCTAAAATAAAGGGACAAATAGGATAATATAACTAGCACAATAAATGCAAAGGCCCAAAAAATAGCCACAGCTACATCAGTCCTGCATGAAGTCAACAGAATCTCATTAAGAACATGTAAAACCAAAGTATGCAAGAGAAATGCTAAAAAGAGACATGATATGTTAAAATGTTTGCAGTACGAATTTTTGTTGAATAAATGAACCCCTTTATAGGGATGAGGAGAATAGCTATAATCTCAGGCAGGAAGTTTTGGGTTTTGAAGCAACTAGTATACAGCTTGACTTAAGGCCATTGTCAAAATGCATTACTTCAGTTTCAAACAGTAGAGATACCTCGTACGTCAACTGTCTTTCTAAGGTATCCAGCAAAATGGATATCAGAGTAAGTATAACTCAAAGACCTTGCTTACAATTGAAAATAAAAATAAGTTCAAATCTCAACAGTTAACACCATCATTAAGAGCCTTTATGGCAGCTTAATAATTCTCCAGCGGTGCACCTAAGTACCATCCCCCAAATTGTTATAAGTGTAGTACGGTAGTAGTATATGGTACACTCCAGTTGAAGCAATTACAGTCAATCATCAAGTTTTCATCATCAAAAGGCTTCAATCAAATTTAAATTAAAGGCCGACTGTTGAGGTGAGTGGACAATGATTACGCTATTCAAGGCTTTATTAAAGCAAGATGACATGGTGGCTGCTATCTGGGTCAGGATATTGCACTTAGTTATCTGGCCCCTAAAGCAGTTAATTACTGCAATTTGATCTTAGTACGTCCCATTTCAAAGCAACAGGAATATCTAAAACTCAATCTGAGTTTGGGACCAAAAGTGGGCTCATCATAGCTTGTTTACCCCCAAAGTCAGTATTGCCTCTTTTCAATAGTAAGCAAGCAAGATGATTTCATAACATATAAAAAATGGGACTAAAAAATAACTGAAGTCATAATCAAATCACTGTCAAATAAAATGTATATTTCCAAAAATTGACTAACAAAAGTATAATTTCCTTGTCAAAACGCAATCAGACGATTGTGACTAAGCAATTTCCATTGATCTTGCTGTTATAACTCAGATAAAATTAAGGAGCTAAAAGAACGACAATTGGGAATCCATCGATGGATATTGACATAACAATGATTCTTGATAACTCGTATAATTATATAGTTTTTAGTTATGTTTTATTATTGTTTTGTGTCAAATACGAGTTATTATTGTTTAGTCTAATTGTGTTTATGATCTTTTATATTTTTATGTAATTTGGTGTTTTTCACAAGTTTCTTTGAGTGATTTCAGATTACTAGAATTAAGGGCAAATCCAGTTCAGTTTCAGTTCCGACACATTTTTCCATATCAAATATATCTGGAGTTTCACTGAAGCAATAAGGCTGAAATTTGTAGCCGTGCAAAGATAAGAGGCATATCTATCTTTTTCATGTTTTATACTTCTTGAAACGGAGTCGTTTTCCCTAGCGAAATCGACCATCAAGTTGGCTGATGTGCAATGACGTCTGTGCTGACCTGTTTTCGTATTTTGCCCATATCTGCTTATCCACATCAGCAAATGAGCTGATTCCAATGGCTATGGATCCGTAACTGATACGGGAACCTTTGTCTAGAAGACCATATGATCAGATCAGGCCTCTAATATTGACGAAATCGACCATCAAGTTGGCTGATGTGCAATGACGTCTGTGCTGACATGTTTTCGTATTTTCCCCATATCTGCTTATCCACATCAGAAAATGAGCTGATTCCAACGGCTATGGATCCGTAACTGATAGGGGAACCTTTTTCTAGAAGACTATGTGATCAGATCAGGCCTCCAACATTGACGAAATCGACCATCAAGTTGGCTGATCAAAATTGTCATACAATATGACGAAAATTGTTAGAAAAATTCACCCACCTATTATACCTACCTTTGAAATTTGTAAAGCTTGTCTCTTGTCATTTAGCCTTCCAAAATGTGTATAAATAGAGGGCCTTGGATGATTGTAGAGGATCATATTGTACATAGGTAGGATATTAGCCATTGTAATAAAATTCTCTAAGTTTTCTTCTTCTTTCTTTTCTCTAGTTTTATTTTTCTTTAGAAAGAGCAAGAGGTTGGATAATTAATATTCTTCTTCTTCTTCTTTCTTTCTTTTATTTTCTTCTTAGATTCTATTTAATTTTATGTTTATGTTTATAATGCCTATGCTAGGCTAAACTTCTATTTGGTTAAGGGTGATTTCAAAGCCCTAGACATGTTTTGTGATTGATTTTCAGATTCTATCTATCATTAATTTTCTATCAAAGTTGCTTATGTTCTTCTACAAGAATTGTTCATGATGTTGTCTAGATTTATTTAGGTGTACAACTAGATAGATCTTGATAATTATCTATTGCTAGTTTAGGAGTCTTGATCCGTGTAATTGTCTTGATTTCCTATTCATAAGTGGCAATTTGTGATTAATGATTATGGTCAAGTTTTCAATAATTGCAAAGTGGAACATAACCTAAGTTGAACAATCCGAGCTTATGTGTTTGTTGCTTAGATCAACCTATCTTTCTCATCATAAAGCTGCCATTAAATTGAATTTAGAGAGCTTATTCTAGGTTGTTTAATGGTTAGAGATTAAATAGAGAGCTTGTTCTATTTAACGACAAACTAAGGAAAGATTGGGGTAACAGAGCTTGTTGTTATCTACGGTTGTTAACTTTGATAGTTGGTTGATATTGATAGATCTGAAATTGATTCTTAATGATGTCTAGTGGTGGAGAATGAAACCTTAACCATATTTTTCATATTTGATTCTTCTTACTTATTTGTTTTCTTACTTTTAGTTTGCTTATTTTTTATATTTATTTTTATTGGCTGGTTATACCGCCTAATTTGTATATTAACTTTATTTTATTTTTATTGGCTGGTTATACCGCCTAATTTAGTATATATATTTTTATTGGCTGGTTATACCGCCTAATTTAGTATATATATTTTTATTGGCTGGTTATACCGCCTAATTTAGTATATATATTTTTATTGGCTGGTTATACCGCCTTGCATCTTATTCTTATTATTTACTTTAGTTTAAATCTGGCTTCAAAAACCCCTTTTCTTTTATTGTTCTTGAATTTAAGTTTTAAACTATTAACTTATAAACTAAAACCCAATCCCTGAGGACTCGACCCTTGCTAACTACTATACTTACAATTTATCTTTTTAGTGCAAGGTTAAATAAGATACACTCTTTTGGGTGCATCAAATTTTTGGCGCCGTTGCCGGGGATTGTTTTCTTTAGTTTATTTGTTACTTGGTTTATTCTTATTTTCAGTTCTAATGAGTTTTATTTTCTTGTACATACGGGTTTTTCTGATCAAATTTTGAAAAAAAAAAAAAAAAAAAAAACGATGGAATTGAGCAATCTAACACTTGAAGAGTTGGTGGCATACATGAACATGGAGAATCAACAAGCCAATCTCACCTTCCCAGTTCAACAATTGGCCATGGGAGGATGTCAAGGCCATCAAGTGTTCCAAGACCAACAGTATGATCATTACTCAAACACTTACCATGAGGGATGGTGGGATCATACTAATTATGGCTACTCGAAAAATTACCAAGAAATAGATCCTTATGCCAATTACACTCATCCATCTAGCTTCAATCAATCATGGTCCCAAGAACCAGATCTTTTTCAACCACCACATATGACTCAAAACTCAGGTACTTCTTTAGAAGATCTTGTCTATTCTCTTGTTACTGATACATTGCAATTTCAACAGGAAACAAGGGCAAGCATCCAGAGTTTGGAAAAGCAAATGATCCAATTGACTAGTAGTATGGTGGGATGGGTAGCACAAAGATCTGAAGAACTCCCTGCCCAAACAATGATTAACCCAAAGGAGAATACTACTATTGTGACCTTGAGGAATGAGGAACAAGATGAGGATGAGACAAAATTAGAGATGAATTCTATTCTTGAGGATAATGAAGCCAATGATCCAAATAAGAGTATTTCAGCACCTGAGGTAACGTTTGAGATTCCAATTTTTACTAATGTTTCTTCTCCACCTTTTCCTAGTAGATTCGCAAAGTTCAAGGAGGATGAACATGAACAAGACACGCTGGAAACCTTAAACAGTTTGTTTGTGGATGTCATTCAACAAGTACCAAAAGATGCACCATTCCTCGATGAGATATGCACCACCAAGGATGATGGAATAATACTTGTAATGGAGAATGCATCCACTGTTGTGCAAAGAAAGCTTCCTCTCAAACGCATAAATTTGGGAAATTTCATGTATGAGCCTGACAAGCCTAAAAAGCCAAGAAGGGGTGTTGGTTAGATTCAAAACACTAACTCAAGTGTTAATTGGGAAGGCAGCCCAATTAAAGATGAAATTGCCAACCTTCCATATTCAGATTTGCTTTCTCTTTCTTTTCCTTTTTCTTTTATTATTTTTATTGTTTTTATTTTTATTTCTTATGTTTCTTTGTTAATTGTGTTTACTGTTTTTAAGTTCATTTAGGCTGCATAAGTTTCTTTTGTTTAATAGTTCTTTTCTCTTACATATAATTCTTGCATTGGGGGATAATAGCATTACATTAATGACAATGTAAGAATTATGTGTGGGGGGAAGAATTTAGGATTTTATTTAGAGTGTTTTGTTTTTGAGTCTTTTTATGTTGTTTTTCTTTTTGATCCTTGTTTTGAAAAACACTAGATGTAAATATAATTTTTTTTAACCCCGGTTAAATGGCGGATAACGGTACTCCGTGATTATTTAAATCGGTTCCATCAGCTACCCACAAAACTGATATTGTATATAAATTTCTCTTTCAATTTCTCTTTCATTTTTTTTTTCATTTTTTTTCAGGATGGATGATATTCTCACAAGATTGCAGAAACGATTTCCTCCTTTTCCTCGAAATATTTTACTGAAGCTTTACCAAGTTCGATTTGAAAGATTAAGAATGCTTATGCACAAAGGGATTCCTGACGACATACGTTGGATAATTGAATCCAAGGTACGTGAAGATGAATATCTTCCTGCTTTGCATTTACCAGATACAGGTAGAAGCACTTTTGCAAAGAAGCGACGAGCAAAGCGCATGAGTTCAAATTGCCACAAATGTGCACGATGGACGTGTAACGGTAAATGTCGTTCTATTGGGATTCCGTCCTCTAATCGAGATGATAAAATTGAATTCATTAAGGATGGACTGAGTAAGGAGAATTTGGGTAATATCCAACTTTCTCTTGAGACGCATCCTAGTGGAGACGTACAAAGAGAAATTCTTGATTTATGGCCGCAATTCCAAAGGGAATGGCAACATCTTGGGAATCTGATGTTAAAAGACCCTGTTTGCCAGCTTGTAAGAAAACTGGATGGGAAGCATATCCTCGACTCATAGAAGGCGTTTAAGCCGTTTCTGGACGTAAAACCAGAGGAAGATGTGAGCCACAATCACAACTACAATAAATGACTTCTCAGCTTTTGGTTTGATTTGCAATAACTTTATTTCGGTTTAATTTACGTGTTATTCGATTTGTGTAATTATTCTCATTTTTTTTATTTGTCTTTTACGGTTGATTTTTCTTCTCTTTTTTACTTTCTTTTTGAAATCACGCAAAAATCTTTTGTTAGGTTAACATTTTCTTCGGACAGGTCAAATACACTTTCGGCGACATTATTACTCTTGACTTTTACGGTTGATTTTTCTTCTCTTTTTGATTTTCTTCCTGAAATCACGCAAAAATCTTTTGTTAGGTTAACATTTTCTTCTGACAGGTCAGATACACTTTCGGCGACATTATTACTCTTGTCTGATTCACTACTCAGTCCTCTATATATTACACCATGTACTCATTCTCTTTCAGGCACTCGAAAAAAAGAAAAAAAAAATGGAAAGTACTTCGTCCCAACGCATTAAAAAAATTTGTGTTTTTGGAGGTGCTTATCCAGGGAAAAATAACATATTCGCTGATGAAGCCATAAGAGTTGGAGTAATACTTGCCCAACAAAAGATCCAGTTGATTTATGGAGGCGGTAGTACGGGTTTAATGGGAGTAGTCGCTACAGCAGCACACGCCGGAGGAAGTCCAGTTCTAGGAATCGTGCCAAAACTATTCACAGATTTTTGTGGACCTACCTTGGGTAAGGAAATACAAGTCTGGAGTATCCCTGAACGGATAACAATCATGTACCATTCTGCCGATGCATTCATTGCTTTACCAGGAGGTCTGGGTACATTGGAAGAAATAGCTTGCGTGGCTTCTTGGTCATCTTTGGTCACAAATAAGAAACCCATTGGTTTGCTTAATATTAATGGTTATTTTAGTAATTTGCTTTCATATTTAGATAATGCTGTGGATAATGGATTCATGTTTTCAGAGGCAAGGAGAACCATAATTTCTGCTACAACCATTGAAGATTTACTCAAAAAGCTCCAAGCTTATGAGTATTTATCTGCTACGGTTGTTTCGCAAACGCTCGGAAAAAGAAAAAGAGATATGGACGAGCAAGGAGTGGATTGCACTTTGTCTTTGTGACATTATCTGACATTTTGTTTGTTGTGTCTCAGTTATAATAAGTGATTAGCAACCTCTGCAGGTAATATCTCCTAGATTCTACCTTTAAAATTTGACATTGGGGACAATGCCATATTTTAGTATGGGGTAAGGGACATATTTTGCTAATTTAAAAAAAAAAAAAATTTGTTGTGTTTTAAGCCATTTAGAAGTATTCATTCTGAACAAGGTCTGAGTAAGGGAGACTTGAGACATACCTTGTCAGTTTGATTTCTTCTTTTCAAAAAAAAAAAAAAAGTTTGTTGTGTTTTAAGCAATTTAGAAGTATTCATTCTGAACAAGGTCTGAGTAAGGGAGACTTGAGACATACCTTGTCAGTTTGATTTTAATCTTTTTATGTTTACTTGTTAATTTTTGTTTAGTATTTTAGGATTATTTAGGTTGCATGAGTTTGTTTTGTTTTGAGTCTAGTTATTCCTATTCTTATGTTATTAGTTCTTTTCTCTTACACATGATTCTTTCATTTGGGTTAATAGACTTACATTGAGGACAATGTAAGAATTAAGTGTGGGGGGAATGATTTAGGATTTATTTTATTTTTGTCTACTATATTTTTTTTGTAGAGTCTTTATTATTATTATTATTATTATTTTTAGTGTGTTTTAGTTCCTTTTTAATACAATGATGAGATATGAATTGCATAAGTCTAAAACAGATTTATTAGTGAGAAGATTTTCATGAGAATTGAGCTTGATGTCAACCTTTTTATGAGCCAATGTTAATATGATATGTTGATTGAGAAAGAAGCATGTTTAGACTTAATCTGACTTGTATAATCATCCTTGTGAGTTTTTGAGCCTAAAATGATTGATGCATTATACAAATCAATCTAATTTCTTTCTTGAGTGCTCTTATGATTACATGATTCTCTAGAACTTGCTTTAAACCGTTTGAGACTATATTGATGCATGTGACAACATGAATATGATAGAGGCATTAGGATTTTTAGCCAGGGCCAAACAACCATCCCTTATTGATGTTCCAAGAGAACACACCCTTAGTGAACCAATTTGAGCCTACATTGAATAAGCTATCTCTTTGGTAACCATAACTTGTCCCTAACCTAAATATACTTATATCTTTACCTTTGTTCCAAAGATGAATTAGCATGATTTGAGACAAGTTGCAAAGACAAGGGATATTTTTTGGTTAGAAACAAGAAATAAGTGTGGGGGGAAAAGAAAAGAAAAGTCAAGAGAAAAAGAAATGGAATACTGGCAAATACATTCCTATATAAAAAAAAAATGAATCATCTCTTGAATTTGTGGAAAAAGAAAAAGATGTTACAAAGTTGTTTAGAATGAAGAAAAGGCCCAACATGAATATCCGGCCTAGGTGACTATGTACTTGTAAAGAGTTTTGAGAAGTTTCTTTGTATAATCTTTTTATGTCTCTAAACTTTATGAACTCTTTGGAACCTTTGTGATATCTTTATCCTTTTGTTCTTCAACCACATTACAAACCCCTTGGCCCCATTACAACCTTGATTAAAGACCTCTTGATTTATGAAGTTGCATGATCTTTTAGTGGAGAATAGGTGGACAAGCAAGCATATGGTAGAAGTGTTTTCATGAGATTGATTGAGTGTAAACACTTTACCACTACTTTAAAGAGTGAAAATCAAGAGAGTATCCCATGTGAGAAGTTGAGATTAAATTTGAACATGCACTATTTTGATTGAGATATGTTATGCTAATATTGGCTTAACTCAAACAATTTACATTCAAGCATGATTTTTTGTGAAATTTTTTAAGCTATTGATTAGTTTATAAGACTTGTTCAAATATTGTCTCTAATTTGTATTGAAAGGATTAGGAGTAAATATTTTTAGTATATGTAGTTTATTTATATGTAGTTTATTTATATTTTAATTTTTCAATGTTTGTGGGTATCGTTCTAGTAAACCCTCACGAGACTAAACTCGTCCACTAGGGACACCTAGGGGTTTAAAGGCTTGTGTCACATGCTAAGTGCCACCGTGATTTCCTACGAAAGTGGATTAGATTAGATTTTCTTATTTTATTTTTATTGAGTCGTTGCTAGGGACTAGCAACAATCTAAGTGTGGGGGTGTGATAACTCGTATAATTATATAGTTTTTAGTTATGTTTTATTATTGTTTTGTGTCAAATACGAGTTATTATTGTTTAGTCTAATTGTGTTTATGATCTTTTATATTTTTATGTAATTTGGTGTTTTTCACAAGTTTCTTTGAGTGATTTCAGATTACTAGAATTAAGGGCAAATCCAGTTCAGTTTCAGTTCCGACACATTTTTCCATATCAAATATATCTGGAGTTTCACTGAAGCAATAAGGCTGAAATTTGTAGCCGTGCAAAGATAAGAGGCATATCTATCTTTTTCATGTTTTATACTTCTTGAAACGGAGTCGTTTTCCCTAGCGAAATCGACCATCAAGTTGGCTGATGTGCAATGACGTCTGTGCTGACCTGTTTTCGTATTTTGCCCATATCTGCTTATCCACATCAGCAAATGAGCTGATTCCAATGGCTATGGATCCGTAACTGATACGGGAACCTTTGTCTAGAAGACCATATGATCAGATCAGGCCTCTAATATTGACGAAATCGACCATCAAGTTGGCTGATGTGCAATGACGTCTGTGCTGACATGTTTTCGTATTTTCCCCATATCTGCTTATCCACATCAGAAAATGAGCTGATTCCAACGGCTATGGATCCGTAACTGATAGGGGAACCTTTTTCTAGAAGACTATGTGATCAGATCAGGCCTCCAACATTGACGAAATCGACCATCAAGTTGGCTGATCAAAATTGTCATACAATATGACGAAAATTGTTAGAAAAATTCACCCACCTATTATACCTACCTTTGAAATTTGTAAAGCTTGTCTCTTGTCATTTAGCCTTCCAAAATGTGTATAAATAGAGGGCCTTGGATGATTGTAGAGGATCATATTGTACATAGGTAGGATATTAGCCATTGTAATAAAATTCTCTAAGTTTTCTTCTTCTTTCTTTTCTCTAGTTTTCTTTTTCTTTAGAAAGAGCAAGAGGTTGGATAATTAATATTCTTCTTCTTCTTCTTTCTTTCTTTTATTTTCTTCTTAGATTCTATTTAATTTTATGTTTATGTTTATAATGCCTATGCTAGGCTAAACTTCTATTTGGTTAAGGGTGATTTCAAAGCCCTAGACATGTTTTGTGATTGATTTTCAGATTCTATCTATCATTAATTTTCTATCAAAGTTGCTTATGTTCTTCTACAAGAATTGTTCATGATGTTGTCTAGATTTATTTAGGTGTACAACTAGATAGATCTTGATAATTATCTATTGCTAGTTTAGGAGTCTTGATCCGTGTAATTGTCTTGATTTCCTATTCATAAGTGGCAATTTGTGATTAATGATTATGGTCAAGTTTTCAATAATTGCAAAGTGGAACATAACCTAAGTTGAACAATCCGAGCTTATGTGTTTGTTGCTTAGATCAACCTATCTTTCTCATCATAAAGCTGCCATTAAATTGAATTTAGAGAGCTTATTCTAGGTTGTTTAATGGTTAGAGATTAAATAGAGAGCTTGTTCTATTTAACGACAAACTAAGGAAAGATTGGGGTAACAGAGCTTGTTGTTATCTACGGTTGTTAACTTTGATAGTTGGTTGATATTGATAGATCTGAAATTGATTCTTAATGATGTCTAGTGGTGGAGAATGAAACCTTAACCATATTTTTCATATTTGATTCTTCTTACTTATTTGTTTTCTTACTTTTAGTTTGCTTATTTTTTATATTTATTTTTATTGGCTGGTTATACCGCCTAATTTGTATATTAACTTTATTTTATTTTTATTGGCTGGTTATACCGCCTAATTTAGTATATATATTTTTATTGGCTGGTTATACCGCCTAATTTAGTATATATATTTTTATTGGCTGGTTATACCGCCTAATTTAGTATATATATTTTTATTGGCTGGTTATACCGCCTTGCATCTTATTCTTATTATTTACTTTAGTTTAAATCTGGCTTCAAAAACCCCTTTTCTTTTATTGTTCTTGAATTTAAGTTTTAAACTATTAACTTATAAACTAAAACCCAATCCCTGAGGACTCGACCCTTGCTAACTACTATACTTACAATTTATCTTTTTAGTGCAAGGTTAAATAAGATACACTCTTTTGGGTGCATCAATTCTTTAATAGTAATAAGTCAAAAGCTTGAAGAAAATATGTGCGACGACTACCTTATAACTTCACAAAAACAATCATTTTATTTAGAAGTAGGAATCAAGCTTGTTTTTCTTTCACGTAACATCCTGTCCCTTTCGGATAGCTTACTTGAACTGTTAGAGAAATTTCAAGTCACCCTAGCTGAACAACCCTAACTCCTCAAAAGTTAAAGCCTCTTCCAAACAAAAAAAATGAAAGGTAACTAACTTAAAAGCCATAATTTAGTTGCTTTACGACTCAACTATTACAATTTCAGTAATGAATCGAATATGCTCTCAGTTTGACAAGATCGGTTCCACTTCAAATACTAACCTTTGGATAAACAATAAAAATTCAAACAAGAATCAATAACTTCTCGCAAGCGATACCAATGCATTTGAAGAACATCCTAATCTTCAATCAGACTTGAAAAAACACAACCTCATCCACAAATATGTTCCACAAGTTTAAGTACTTGCATGACCCAATTGCTGAATAGGGCACACAATAATTTTCCCGCCGATTATCCATCTTAGAAGCTTAACGAGCAAAATTTCTCATTTTGTTCAACTTAATACTAGTTAATACCAGCAATATGATCATGGAAGTTGGAACAATACCAAATTTCCAAAATTTCAAATCCATTTATTCTCGAAGATTAGAAAGAAAAAGATAAAAAAAAAAAAGGTACTATTTAGCGAATCTAGAGCTCTCAGTTTTTATTAAGTCAAATTAATATCTTTATCGAGAAAAAAAATGAAAATTTTCAATCTTTCTGACTACAATTTATAAATCGAACAAATAAGCAAATCATATATAGAAACATGCAATAAGAAATGCGAAATTTAAAAGTCAAATATTAAACAAAATAGTAAATAAAGGAAAATGAAAATAAAAGAGGTAAAAAAGAAGAAGAAAACGTACCGGGAAGTAATATGGGGTTTCGGAGAGAAGAAGATAAGAGCAGGGCACTTGTTTTGAGATCGGATCTGGTAACCTCTGAGTTGCTCAACGAGTTTAGATCGAGTTATCATTTCTCGAAACCGGAGATTTTTCTTCTCCGATCTTTGTAACCAAACACTCTTTGCTTATCTCCAAATAAAATTTAGGATTGTAAAAGCTCGAACCAAACACTTTTTTGGGGGGTTTATTTTTCCTGTTTTATAGCTGGAATTGGAGAGTTTCGTTGTGATCGATTTTGTATGATAAATTGAACCAAACGCAAGGAAGAGGCAGAGCCAGCAGTGAAGTTTTTGGTTCGCTTGTTTACAGTGAATTTTCGCTGATTTTTTTTTTTGGATAAATAGATTTTCATATATCCAGGAAAACAGCAGTGCTGCTACATGTTACAAAGCTAGCTTAGCCTTGCTAAACAAATCAGAAAACCAATGCCATTAGACAAACATGTCTGTATTTAACCTCCAAGAATTACATAAAAACGTATTAACTGAATCTATTTTAATCTTCCTAAGATCACTTAACCTGGTCGAGATCATGTCTCTCACTTGCTCAGTGAGGTGCTCCTCCTTTTGCTCAGTTGAGTTGAACAAACGATTGTTTCTTTCCTTCCAAACTAGGTAGATAACTGCGTTCCAAGCAAGCCTCAATATTGTTGTGATTAGAGCTTTACCTCTGAGGTTGACAGAGGCCCATTGAAGCTCTACGTTCCAACATGCAACCTGCCTTTTTAATCCACAAAGTACCATCACTCTCTGCCATATCTGTTTCGAGTAGGAGCAAGTGAAGAATAGATGATCCCTGGTTTCCCTCTCTTGTTTGCACAGCAGACATTTATCATCCACTGCCAGTCCCCAGGAGATAAGTCTATCCTTTGTGGCCAATCTATTTAGGATTGCCATCCAAGAGAGCATAGAATGCCTAGGAATATTAAATTTACACCATACCAACTTATACCAAGCCACTTTCCCAGCTGAAGGTCTGATCTTGTTCCATACTGCTGACACTTGGTACTTTCCCTCAGGGAAAGGCCATTTATAGCTTCCATCAGCAGTTGTGAGAACTATTCTGGCAGCCACCTCTCTCAATTGCATGATCTTCCTCCAATTCCAACTGCTCCCACTCTGGATAGAGATGTGCCATGGATCTCTATCCTTCAATACGTAAGTCTTGATCCAGGCTATCCATAGGGAGCCTGCTCCAATCAGTACAGCCCAAAAATTCCTTAGAATACATGCCTGATTCCAAGTGACAGTGTCCTTTACACCAAGTCCCCCTTCTGATTTTGGCAGGCAAATGGACTTCCAGCTAACTTTAGCTCCCTTAGCTTGGCCTTCCTTCCCTTTCCATAAGAAGTTTGAGCATAGCTGCATCAACTTCCTTATGCACTGCTTGGGCAGAACAAAATGTCTGCACCAGAAGTTCTGCAGGTGAAACAGAACTGAATGGATAAGCTGAAGCCTTCCAGCATAAGACAAGAACTTTGTTGCCCATCCTCTAATCCTTGCTGTCACCTTCTCCAAAAGTGGCTCACAGTCTGTCATGGTTAATCTTCTAGTGACTAATGGTACCCCCAGGTATCGGACAGGCAGTGTGCCTGTTTTGAACCCTGTGGACTCTCTGATGAGCCTTAATTCTTCTCTGTCAATTCCTGTGGAGAAGAACTCACTTTTGGTGCTATTAAGTTGGAGCCCTGAGTAGGTGTAGAATTGACTTAGCACTAGCTGAATACCCTTCACTGAATCAAGATTGCCCTTGGCAAAGATTAGCAGATCATCAGCAAAACTCAGGTGAGTTAAATGAAGCTTTTTGCACTTTGGATGATAAGAGAAGACCCCATGCTGTGCTGCTGAGTCCAGCAACTTGGACAGGACATTGATAGCAATCACAAAGAGGTAGGGGGAAAGGGGATCACCTTGCCTGACTCCTCTTGCCCCCTTAAAGAAGCCCATAAGTCCTCCATTAACAGATATAGAGAAGTAGCTGGTGGTTAGGCAACTTTCAATCCAATTTAGGAACTGCTGAGGGACCTGCATTGCCTTCAAGACTGCAAAGATGAATTCCCAGCTGATAGTATCAAAAGCCTTCTGTAAATCCACTTTTATGGCACATCTTGGGGACAGAGTATTCCTACCATAGCCTCTGACTAACTCTTGAGCAAGCAGGATATTGTCTGTGATACTCCTGCCTGGAATGAAGGCACTCTGATTGGGACAGATCACCAATGGAAGACTGCTCTTGAGTCTGTTAGTCAGAATCTTGCTGATGCATTTGTAAAAGACTGTGCAGCAGGAAATTGGTCGAAAATCTCTCATTGTGCTTGGATTAGGGCATTTTGGAATGAGAGCCACGCTAGTTGAATTGAAAGCTTTGTGCATCACTCCTGTCCTGAAAAAGAACATTGCAGCCTCCGTGACATCCTCACCAACAATTTGCCAAGCTGTTTTGAAGAAGTGAGCTGTGAATCCATCTGGCCCTGGACTTTTGTCACTATGAATCGAAAACATTGCTTCTTTTATCTCCGCAGGAGTTACCCTTTTAACCAGTTCTGCTTGGTGCTCTTCAGTGATGGGAGTCTGTAGAAGTTCAGCAAGCAAATCCTGATTACAGCCCTTGACCATATGGTCTTTGGATCCCAACAAGTTCTGGAAGTAGGAGACAGCTTCTGTAGCAATCTGATCAAAGTTTTCAAGTCTGTTTCCTTGTGCATCCGTCAAGGAATGTATGGTATTTTTGCTCAACTTTGCCCTCACCATCCTATGGAAGAAGCCTGTATTTTGGTCTCCTTCCTTTAGCCATTGAATTCTGGATTTCTGCTTGTAAAAGCTTTCCTCATCTTTGAGAAGATTATTGAAATCCCTGGAAAGGATATCTTTCTTTGCTGCCAGTTCAACATCTGCAGGCTTCTTTAGTAGTTGGAGCTGCACTTCTGCTAATTCCCTTCTTTTGGCTTGTACCTTCTCAGTAATAGCTCCATACTTCTTGAAATTGAAGTTCTTAAGCTTCTGCTTCACTCTCTTCAGTTTGATATACAAATTGGACATAGGATCGCCTCTGGTAGGATCCTGCCATGAGCTCTCAACTATATCCATGAACTCTGCATCCCTAGTCCAGAAATTGAAAAACTTGAATGGTTTGGGAGGGGAGTGATTCTCCAAGCTGGTTTTGATAAATGCAGCACAGTGATCAGAGGTTTCAGGTGCAATAAATTTCACATAGGAATATGGAAAAAAGAGGAGCCATTGATCATTGATCATGACCCTATCAAGCTTCTTGGCAAGATGATTCTCTTGATGATTTGACCAGGTAAAGATTGGACCAACAAATTGGTGATCCATCAATGCATTCTGTTCAATGCAAATTTGGAAATCTTTCATATCTGAGGTACTGTGTTGGGATCCATTAAAACATGAGCTTTCTGATGGATGAGCTACCACGTTATAATCTCCTGCCAAAATCCATGGCGCACCTTGAGTAGTTCCACTGAGGGAATGCAAGTGTGACCAAAGCAATTTCCTTCTGCTTCCTTCATTACTTCCATAAATAGCAGTCAAATAAAACCTCAGAGAGTTCAGTTTAATCTGACATGTGATGGACTGTTCTGTTGAGTCCTTCATATCTACATCCAGGTGAGCCTTACTAAGGATCCAAATTCTTCCATTTGAAGCTTCAGAGTAGTTATGATGGAGATTCCATCCCTTAAAATGCATGTCAACAATCTTCTGCACTTTAGGTAACTTTACTCTAGTCTCAATAAGACAGACAATATCAATCTGCAACTTAGAAATTCTACTGACTACCTGTTTCTGCCTTAGAGGACAATTGAGTCCTCTAACATTCCAAACAAGAAAGTTCATTAATGAAGAGTTAGAGAGTGACTCCCCAAGGCAGAAGCCTTACCTCGAGCCTTTCCTTTGTCAATAGGCCCTTTTCTTCTCTTCAAGTTCTTTATCAGATCTGCCACTCCTGCTGCAGCAGCCCTAGGCTTTCTTGTTTCTTATGGAAAAACAACCTGATGAGAGTGGCTTTCAGTCCTATCCTCTATAAATGACTCTGTTTTACCAGTATCCTCCTCATTTTCAGGAACAGATTCCAATATTGCAAATCTGTTGTCTGAGCCCATAGTTCCTGTGGCTGAGGTGGATCCTCGTTCTGTCCCGGATGGAACTGGCCTTTCCAATTGCTCTATGATTATCTGAGCAGGTAATTCTATCTGCTTTTCAGAGGTCCTTGGAATCGTCTGCTCATCAGGAACCCTTAACTCTGTTTGCTCATTCTGAGCCTTCTGCTTAGGAGTCCATTTTTTGGTTGGAATTTCCTTTGGCTGGCGAGGACAACTTTTGTTATTGTGACCAAAAATACCACAGTGAATACACTTCTGAGGCATCCATGGTGCCTCAACTGTGATAGGGATCACTGAGCCATTTCTGAGCTCCACTGCAATCGAATTGGGCAATTCTTGAGCCACATCTATCTCAACACAAACTTTAGCATATGCTAGCCTTTGCTTGTTTGCAGTTATTTTGTCCATATAGAGAGGGGTGCCAATGGCGCTAGCTATATAGCTCAGACCTTTCATTGTGAATAATTCCAATGGGACATTGCTCAGATGAATCCAGATAGGAAGCTTTTCCATGTTGAATTCTAAGGTGTTCAGGTCTGGTTCCCATTTCCTCAAGATGATTGGGCTATTTTGGATGTGCCAAGGTCCATGTTCAAGCACCCAATCCCTTGTCTCTGTATTATGGAACTGAAGAACATAGAGATTCCTTCCTACTGGCTTAATTTGGAGATCTCCATCCTTTCCCCATAGCATATTAGCCAGCTTATTGAACAAACTGAAATTTGGAGGTTTCCCTATAAATTGCGCAATCAGTGAGTTCTTCCATTGAAGAATTCCTTCTTCAAATACTTCATCTGGTGGTTTTACAGTAACTTTCCCATCCATCTTCAGCGGAGGAAAGAATCTCAAAGTTTGATTTTCACCTGCAGCAAACAATTTCCTCCAATCAGGAGCTGCCACGTCATCAGAGTTAGATACAGCTGACTCTGTTCTTCGTTTTTCTCCAATTTCCCTTGATCGTTCCACCAATTTACCACGATCCATTCCAGCTGCAATAGAGGGATAATCTCCAGTAACAACGTTTTAAAAACTTCTTTGCTGGGATTCCTCACCTTCCAATCTTTGATTAGCTGTCTTCTCCAGTAACACCCTTGATCCAGCAGATTCTGCTTTGTTCTTCCTGTGGATCTGTAATCGCTCTTGTTGTTTCCACGCTTCTTCTTACTCTATCTCTCACTTCGTTTCTACCCGACAAGTAAGAAAAATTGATTGAACGATAAAATAAAGAAAAAAATTGATGCACATGACCTTTTACTGGAGCCGGCAGGTGAATCTCCTGTTCAGCTCCTGGCAGACGGATTCATGGCCGAGTTACGCGTTGATTCTTCTGGCATGTGTTTTGGCTTCTGCTTTTTACCAGTACCTGGAGCACGTTAGGTATCGTGTCAGCCGGGGCGGGAAGCCGGCGGCGGGGACGACGGAAGAGCCGTTTTGTTGCAGCCGAAGGAAGCTGGGGAGTAACTGCAATTTTCTGATTCGGGTACAGAAAGTTCCGCAACCCGGATTTCGCTCGGGTGGATGATCCATTTTATCTCTTCAGTAAATTTTTTTTCTTAATCATATTATCCCATAGTAATTGATGTTGCTTAGAGTAATTAATTAAATAATTTTTTTATTAATAACTTATTTTTAAATGAATATTTATAATTAAATTATGACATTTATTTAACAACTTTAAAAATTAAAATTAATAAAAATAATGAACGATTATGAATATAACAATACTCATGAAAGCAAAACAGGATATTTCAGCGGCCCGCCCCACTCCTTTCCCATTCTTAAACAATGGTGACGTTAATGGGCTTAGTCGGCCCACCCAATTTCAGAACGAAAAGCCGAGGCCCATTTAATCGCCATGAATTCGTTGCTTAAAAACGCGGGCACGTCCTCAAACAACAGAGTTCGTTAATCGTTATCAGAACTCAAAAAAAAAGAAAAAAAATGGAGACGAGAGAGGAGCAATTGAATTTGATTCCAATAGCAGTGAGTAAATAACTGAGAAAATGGCGGCGAATCTGTTTGTTCATCGTTTTCGATTTCTCATTCTTCTTTTTTCGGTTTTTTTCATGATTTCTTCAACTCCTTTGCTTTTCTTAAATGCTTTAAAGAGATTAATTCTCCATGATAAATATGATGAATTCCAGCGTTATCTTTTTAAACATTTTACTGACGGTTGAGTTAATATTGGCCGCCAAGTCTTTTGGTTTACTCGTGATTCTTGCATTTCAGACTTCGAGTCAAAAAGAAGTTTTTTTTGTTATACTTCAATTTGATTTACTTAGTGTTTTTATATGGTTTAATCACAAAGTTATATTCTAACTGATGGGTAGCATCTTGCTTTACCTGGTTCAGAAGTAAAGTTATGGATAGCAATGAATATTTGGTTATTCTTTAGATTTTGCTATCACCCATCTCATCCGGATTCTTCATTTTTCTTAAAGTATAGTGTATAGAATATGATCCTCTAAATATATAAAAAAATGTATAAAAAAAAAAATTAAGCATATTCATATCTGACACATATTCAATCCGACACTCACTTCGAATCTGATTAACATAGTCTACCACATTAAGATGTATAAGAATAAGTCTGTATAAAGTAACAAATCAGATCAAATTTGATGACATTTTCAGATAAAATTTAAGATGTTAGAGTTCAATTCTTCTGTGCAGGCATTGTACAAAGTCATTCGTAGCTGGGCTTCCAAAAAGTTTATGACAGGATGGTTAGCTCTTCTTCTGCTTAAATGATTCTGTTCTTTGTTTTTTTTTTTTTTTTTTTTTTCAGTAGCTAATTTTAAAGTGATATTACTACATGTTTGAAACATCTATTTACAATTTGAGCATTGAGTCTAGCTTCATCCTAATCCTATATATGAAAAATGTTTTCCTTTTCCAAATTTTAAGCTAAGGAAAGCATAGCTTCCAATTTGGTTTTTGTAATCCTTAACTTCTGCAAGTTTTCTACTCCTTTTGGCTTGGCCTGAATATCATTTTTTGTAATCATTCATACCCCATTTTCTAGATCCTAGTCCTAAACTAAAGCCAGTAAACTTAACTAATTAGCTAGATATAAGGGCAGAATTCTAAAATCTACTCTTCTGTTGGGAAAATTCCTAAGGATAGTTGGTCAACTTGGATTGAAATCTACAATCATTGATTAGATGCAAATTTTGTAGTTAGATTCACCTTCTAATTGCTGTCTGACAAATGATAATCTTTGATTCATGTAAGCTCTAAATCTCTCTTGTCTTCCTATTAAATCAACATGAGGGCAAATATATTTGACTCATATCTGATTAGGGATCTAGAAAAAAACTGGATATCCGATATTATCTAATTCGTTTTTGCGGATTCGGATATTAGATTTATTATCCGGAGCGGATTCGAACATGAACCCTTAGATATCTGTTATCCGAATTCACTTTGGTTTTGACGAATATTCGAATCTGCTTTTTTATACGAATATTCGGATATTCGAATCTGATATCCATTTACATATTTAATTATTGTTTAATTTTATATTTTTATTTTTTTAAATGATTTAATAAATTCGGATATTTAGTGGATTTGAATATCTGACGCATATTGCTCTTTAAATCAAATGCGAATTCGAATATAATATTCAGATAAATTAAACAAATTCAGATATTTAAAAAATTATAAATATCTAATCTGCTATCATCCCTATATCTGACAGTGTTTTTTGCAGTGTCATTTTACTTCCTATAGCAATTACATTCTACATTACTTGGTGGTTCATTCATTTTGTGGATGGATTCTTCTCCCCAATATATAAGCATCTTGGGATCAACATATTTGGTTGGTATATTTTCTTTTTTTGATTCCTTTGCATGGTATAGCTTTCACCAGTAGTAGTATTATATTTTAATGGTAACCAATATATTTCACAGGTCTTGGATTTGTGACCTCAATCACATTCATCTTCATAGTTGGTGTGTTCATGTCCTCATGGTTGGGAGCATCTGTTCTTAGTTTGGGAGAATGGTTAATCAAGAAGATGCCCCTCATTAGCTATATTTACTCTGCCTCCAAACAAATAAGTGCAGCAATATCACCAGGTAAGGACAAGCATTTCAAGGTGGGTTAATATATAAATAGGCCCCCGAACTATACCCTTTTAACGATTTGATACTTAAGAAAAAAAAAATTCACAATCAAATATCTGAACTTATATTTTGTTAGCAAATTACCACAATAGACTAATGTTATTATATAAAATGCTGACGTAGTATAATTGACCAATACCAAGTTGTCACGTGTCATGCCAGGTCAATTATTTTTTTAAATGTTGACCTGACATTGACCTGATACGTGACGAAATAGTATTAAATCTATTGATCAACTAAACCATACTAGCATTTTATATAATGTTAGTCCATTGAATTAACTTGATTTTTTTTAAGTAACAAATCATTAAAATATATATATATATATATATATATATATATATATATATAGTTCGAAAGTCAATTTACATATTAATCCTTTCAAATTCTAGATTCTTAACATTAGCATCAATTCCAGATCAGAACTCGCACGCCTTCAAGGAAGTGGCTATCGTTAGGCATCCGCGGATCGGAGAATATTCATTCGGCTTTATTACTTCAACAGTTATTCTTCATGGCAATTCAGGTTCAGAGGAACTTAGCTGTGTTTTCGTGCCATCCAACCACCTTCTATATTGGAGACATATTCCTGATAAGCTCAAAAGATATTATAAGGCCTAACCTCTGTGTTGGAGAAGGAATTGGTAAGATTTTCTGGCCAATATATCCAAAAACCAGAGGAACTGATATACTTTCTGATGGGGCATAGATGTAATCTTGTTTATAATTTTCATCTGATGTAGAAATTGTCATCTCTGGTGGCATGACCATACCTCAAATATTGACCACATTGGATCATGCACATGCCATTGATATAGCTGGACTCGAAAATTTCAACAAAACCCCTATGTTAATGGCGGCTAACTAAATGGCTATCCTTTCGGTGAATCTTCCGGTCGTTTTCATGCGAAAGTGGTTCAACTTTTGGCTAGTTGAATGGAAGAAGTTCAAGCATCTTCATGAACTCTGTATGGTTCGAATCCTTGCAACTTCATGTTCACTTTTTTTTTTTTCACCATTGGGGTTGGGTATGAACCGAGGCATAGTTTTTTTTATTATTATTATTATTATTTTAAAGAAAATAAAAACTTGTACATGCCAATTTTCAGCTTGATTAATTAAAAACAAAATAAGAAACTCCATGATATGAAATGGCAACTGAATTCCGTAAATCGGTTCATAGATCCATACATTGGAATTTACCTCAAAAGGACCATTTGCTTAAATTCTAAGTTTTAGGTTGTTAAACAAACGGATTAATCAATAATCAACGTTACCTATTTCTATCAGGCACATGGACGTTTACAAAATCAGCTCCCTCAGATATTCCGATTATCCACAGTTACAGTGGAAAAGAGCTTTTTAGAGCTATTTTTCAGCTCAGCAACAAAAATCAAAAGAGGTAAACTCTGCATGGACAAGATGCACCGTTTAACTGTTGAGGGTTGAAAGCATACCTCCAGTACCAGTTGGCAGCACAACCTCCCAACCAGGACCTTTGAGGGGAACTGCATCAGCAGCAGCACTAGCCTTGACCTTCTTCTCTCCATCACCAGAATCAGCAATAAGGTCGCTGCGATCCAGAATCCTCTCCAGTTCCTCCTCACTGATATCTGTCTGAATCATCTTGTCCTCTGCAGTTTCTTCATCCCGGAGTAGTGCCAGTAGATCTTCTTCCTGAAATTTTACTCTCAAAATCAGTCTACATTCTACAACCTAAGATAATAATCTTCACAACTCAAGAGGACAACCGATACATGAAAAACCCAAGAGCTTGTATTCTATGTTACTCAGATTCAGGTCTGAGTGTCGGAAACAGGTATGTTCATTTTTTTTTAAGATCTTCATGTATTTGGAAGGTACTTGGAGGATCATATCCTCATATCCATGTCCGGATATGCGTCGGACACGGGTGTCGGACAAAAATACTTCAAGAAAAATGAAGAGTCAGAGCAATATAACTTGTAGTTGAGAGAAATGGAATGGATGATAAAACGAACCTCAAAGTGATCATTACTAGGTTTCCGTTCTTGATGAAACTGCCCTTTTCCAATCACCACATGCTCTAGCTTCAACTTACTAAAAGCTCTTTTCAAAATGCGACACTGTTAAAAAAACACTTCTTTCAGTTTCTTCTCAATCTCAATGCAAGAAGAAAACTTACAACAAAAGTCCACATACGAAAAAAAAAAAAACAGTGCTATACCTCAACGGATTGTGCTGTTGCAAGTCTGTAAACATGAACAGGTTTGGTTTGTCCAATCCGATGACATCTATCCATGGCTTGCAAATCCATTTGTGGATTCTGCAATAGACAAGCAACATAATGAATTAGGTTTTAAATCCATTAACATATAGGCACTGTAGAACAAATAAACGAGGAATGAGAACAACTGAATACCCAATCACTATCATAGAGTATACAGGTGTCAGCTGCAGTCAGGTTGATACCGAGGCCACCTGCCCTTGTGCTGAGAATAAATACCCTATAATTGCTGTTCACATCATTGAACTCCTGGATCTATTTGCCAAAAAAAAGGCAAAAAAATGTAGCTGGTTAATAAATACAAGTAATAAGAAATCTGATACTGCAACATGCAGCATGAAGCACATCGATCCAGACAGCGGATCATAATTAAAACGATGAAAATCTAATGGATTTCTTCAGGGATGCTTTTGATTATTTTGTTCTTAATGAAGACCAAAAATACACACAGATCAACAAATTTATGTGCATAACATGTGTATTTGCTTTTATGTAGTTTCAATTTTAAGGTGATTTGAGAAAGAACTAGAAAACAAATTACAATGAATGTACACTATTCATGGACTTCACACATACCTGTCTTCTCCTTTCTTCTAATTTCACACTACCATCAATCCTACAAACTTCAAATCCCTTTTCACTAAAATAATAATCCATTATATCCAGAACCTTAGTCCACTGGCTGAAGATGAGAACCTGTTAACAAAGGTCAGGGAGAATGAGTAGACAGCTTTTAACTTATATTAAGCAATGGGGAAACATACAAACTAAGAATGTTTATAACATACTTTGTGTTTGAGCTCAAATAACCGAGTCAACAACCGGTCAAGCAATTTAAATTTTCCACACTGTTCAACGATCTGCTCTACAGGTGGATAGAAATCTGTCACACAAACAAGACAGTGTAAATGGAGCTACCAAGCATTCTTTCAGAGCAAATTTTCAAGCATTTTCACAAGGGAGGTACATGATCCATCAAAGGCAGATTCTAGGAGATCAGGATGGTTGCAATTCTTCCGAAGCTGAATCATCAAATTGTTAAGCTTCCCTCTCATACCACGCGCTGCAATATTGCAAAGGTCAATTATCATACAAAACTCAATTGAATACAATGCAGAATGCTTATAATTAAGATTTTGAGTTTATCTATCAGTGGAGCAAGAAAATTTATGAATATCGATCTCTATATTCCGCTGAATTTTCCTCGTTTTCTTCAAATTGAAATGTTAATGTGCTGCTTCTAAATCAAAAGTCAAAACTGATCTAATACCTGTGTCACCCTTCTCTTGTAGATAGCCTTCCAAAGTTTTATTAAGCAAATGATCCTGGAAATTCCTTTGATACTCAGTCAAGGAAGCATATAATATGATCTCTTTTTTACGAGGGAGCATCTGCTCAACATCAGCCTTCATTCTTCGAAGAAGAAAGGGGCGCAATATAGCATGGAGTTTAGCTACCACCTGCAGGTAAAAAACAAACAAGAATTATGATTAATTTATAAAGTATTGTTTTGGGTGCGGGGAGAGGTAAACAGTCAGAAAGATGCATACTTGAGCCCTTCTTTTCTCTTCCATTTCTTCCTTTGACACTTCACCATTAATTTTTCCCGAAAAATCAAACCTAAATGTTTAAACCATGTCATAAATGAAATAGCAGTAAGACAAGTTAGAAAATCTCATCAGGCAAAAAAAAAAAGCACATAGATAAATTTTTCCCATCAAAGAATAAAAAATCTTAAAGAAGGAATATCATAACATGCTTTCCAGCAAATTTCAATGACCTAAGAGGCCAACAGAGCATTTCCAATGTTTTCCAAGTATTCAATAGTACTAGAGAACCAAGATTTTCAAGATATGCACTCAGATTAAAATTAAAAATGGATATAGTAAGCTAACTGAGTAATTGTGGAAGAAAAAGCCCATGATTATGAATTTTACATGGCAGAATTACTATAAGTGGAACCTTAAATTGTAAAGAGTAAGTAAATTTGTTAGTTAGTAACATATATTAAACTTGAGGGTTGACCAAGAAAAGATAAAGCAACCTACCATGACTCAAATTCTTCATGAGACTGAAAAATATCAGGCAAAATGAAATTCAACAATGACCACAGCTCCGCCAAATTGTTCTGCAGAGGTGTTCCAGTTAAGAGGAGCTTATTGCCAGCACGCAAGTGTTTCAACTCTTTCACTAGTTTGCAGTTGAAGTTTTTCAATCTGTGCCCCTATAAGAAAAAAGGATAACAGTTAGAATGGATAATTTGCCCATCGACAAGTTTAAAGCTTTCACATATATAGAAGTACAGCCAGAAGAGTTAGCCAGGCTATAGACTATCCAGGGCAAAATACAACCTCATCAACCACAACATATTTCCACTCATAATGCATCAAACATTTCCTTGCATCAGTCATTGCCATCTCATAAGAAGTAACAACTATTGGAAACTTGGGGCCAATTCCTTTAGGCATGTGCTTTCGACAAATCTCTTCCCTTTCTTTCTTGTTTCCATGATAAATAATTGCATCCATCGAGGGCGCAAACCTATTTAAAAATAAAAGAGGGGGAGGGAAGAATTAAAAGATGAAATTTGATTTTATTCTTGTTTACATGAAACCCAATGAATGATTATACCTTTCAATCTCATTCATCCAATTAGAAAGAGTAGAGAGAGGAGCAATAATCAAATAGGGTCCATCCATCCCATTTCCTTTCAAATGTGCAAGAAAAGCAATAGTTTGAATTGTCTTTCCAAGACCCATCTGATCTGCAAGGATCCCATTCAGCCCATTTTGCCATAAGGAGATCAACCACTTCACACCTTTGAGCTGATAAGACTTCAACTTTCCACCTGTCAACAATGGTACAAGTTCTCTCTGCTCTTTCTCACTTTTTTCCTCCTCAGTCACGTTTGCATCTTCAGTTTCCTCAGCCTCTCCCTCTTTAGATCTTGTAAGCATTGCTGCAACTGCCCTCTTGACCTTCCTCTAGAAAAAAGAAATCACAGAACAGTAATGGCTTAATACAATCCAAGGTTTCCAATTAAATTAGAAGGATCTCAAGGCTATCAATGGATCAGAAACATACAAACTGCATATTAACACTATTCTCAAAAAAGCTATTATCGTACAAGAATTATTGACTTAAATCAAACTGTTATACAGATAACAGGAGCACTGAATAATTTGCAGGTCATACAGGACATGCCAAGCAATAACGGAAGAAGAAATTAAGCATACTGAATATCAAGTCAAAATGCAACAGATATAGTACCTACCAAGTAAGAAAATAAACATAATTAATTATGTGATCACTACATTACAGCAAATTTATAATATGTTGAAGGCATTCCAGATTGACAGGGTAAATAAAGCAGAAAGAATACATTGTTGTACTGGTTAGCAGCTCTTCTTTTTGAACCTCGACCTCTCTTTGTCTGAGCAGCTTCAGGCTTGGGTACATTCTACCAATATTATAACAGATAATCAGAAAAAATCAAACCAATTCAAAGTGTAAAAATATATGTGAAAGAAAGGTGAGCGGGGAATACAAATGTTATGTCCTCCATCTTTTCAAGCAAAAACTCTGAGTACATCTGGGTTTGGGTCAAAAGCTCATCCAATCTAGTAAACTGAGTGTCATTCAAGTGCACAGACTCTTCAGCCTCCCCTTGTTTTGTCTCCTCTTTCAACCGAGCTTCCATTAGCTTTTCTTCCTCCTTGACCATAGCCTCTGATAAAAGAGAGGTATCTCCATTTTTGGCATCTAGAACTGTTTCCTCCTCCAACTTAATGATTTCTTCTTTGCACTTCTCCTTCATTTTTGTAAGAATAACAAAGTTATATAAAAACAAAAAAGAAACACTTATGATAAGTGTTCTAACATCAACCTGAATGAATCTAGCATGTTCAACATGCTAAACTTAAACAACAACTGTAACTTGGGTCTGAAATAAACTCCACGCTTATGTCAATGCATAAACAGGATTGCTTAAAGAATCCCAATGTTTACAATCATTACCAGAATTAGTTTCATTTCGTTTTCCTCAAATTCCCAGCTTTTATTTCTTTGGTTCAACTTGTTGAACACAAGTGCATAAAACTGAAATATTTAAACGTTTAGAAAATGAAAAAAAAAAAAAAGAGAAAGAAAGAAAGAACTTTAACTATAAAACCTCCAAACCTCATTGTAATAGAAAAATCAAGATAGCGAAACAGAGGTATAGCACTATAGCTTGCATGCATTATATATAAGTAGAAAAGAGCCCCCCAAAAAAAAAAACGAAAAGAGTGAAGAACACTTCCATGGAGACAATGGATTAAATACATGTAGATAAAATTCTTAGGGGTTGCTAATTTTTTTTAATAAAAAAAATCAAAAAGAACGTTATTTCTTTTTCTAATCCTCAAAGAACTACAAATGACCTAAAAATTTGCTTTAAAAAAACTAAAAGAAAAATACATTGGAAACTTTCTGTCTTCCTTTCAACTTGGCTTTCCTCTCTCACTTTTTAAGTTTCCAAACATAACAAGTTTACCTTTCATTTTCCTTCATTGTCTCAAGAACCAAACAGAAGCAGTGAAAATAATATTAAAACCTTAGCAGGAAAAAAAAAAAAAGAGAGATAAAGTATGGCGAATAAACCTCGTCTTCAAGAACTGAAGTCGGTGATTCAGCAGAAGCGTCATTTTCCTTTCCATTCTCGGCCACCATTTTCAAACCCTAAAAGTCCTTACACCAAATAATTTTAAAAAATGAATAAAACAAAGAAAAAATCAAATTCTTAGAGATTAAACAGATGAAATAAAGCTTTAGTTTCATCCCAAATACAGAAACCGCCCTAGGGTTTTCGATAGTTGAAAGGAAAGTAATACGATTCGAATAAGTAAAAGCACGAAATGTATAACAAAGAACCTGACATACAGAGAAAGAGCTTCCACTTTCAGTGAGAAACCGGAGAGAATCGGAACCGTCGAAAAGGAAAAGCGAGCAGAGCAGCGCAAAGGAGGAGAAAATGAGAGTCTGAAAAAAAATTTCACACGAGTGGAGCACTTAAATTAAACATTAAATTTTATTTATGTATTTATTTTCTAATTGACTGCCAGGGTCGGTTTGGGCGGGAAAATGAAAGTTGACAAATGCCCCTAAATTGTGCAATATATAACACTAGATTAAAATCCTTTCCTGATTCTTTGAAGGGGTATATTAGTAAATTCGTAAATTCTTCTGGGCCTATAATATGTGGCCTTTACTGGTAGGTTATGGGTTCCCAGAATTGGGGCATGCCTTGTCCCTTCCACTATGATTTTCTTGTTTTTTTGGGGGGGGAATTTCGAGGGATGGTGTGGGATTTTCAACTTTAAATGATTTGAATTTTTTTAGGGTTAATATGAAAAACATGCATTTCATAAGAAATTATTGTGAAATGGTATAATGAATAAAAGTTATTTAAAAAAAAAAATGAATAATTAGAAATTGTTATAAAAGATATTGTAAAAACAAAATTATTCTTGATAAAAAAACCTTCTCCTCCTTTTTTTTTATTTTTTAATTAAAAAATAAATATTCTGAAAATAAAATTTTTTTAATTTTAAAAAATAAATTTTTAAATTTTTTATTTACTTTTTTTAATTTAAAATTTTAAAAAAATAAAATAATATGCCTAAAATTAATTTTTATTTTATTTTTTAAATTTAAAAATATATAAATTTAAATATTTTATTTTTTAAATTTATTTTTAATTAAAATTTTTTAAAAAAAATATTTCTTTAATGAAAGAAAAAGAAAAAGTAAGTTTTTTATTAAGGATAATTTTGTCTTTACAATATCGTTTATAATAATTTCTAATTATTTATTTCTCTTTTTCAAATAACTTTTATTCATTATACCATTTCACAATAATTTCTTATGGAGTGCATGTTTTTCATATTTTCCCTTTTTTTTACTATGATAATATTTGATTTGATTAATTTAAAAGTTTTAATTAGATTATTTGATGAAAAATTATTTCTTTTTCGTTAATGTAACTTTTAAAATTTATAAGTTGAGTTAGTAACGTAATACGTATTTTTAAATATATGAAAAATTTATTAATTTTATTTTTAAGATTAAAAAAATATATCAAAAACAAATTTTTTATTTGATTGATTTAACTTAAAAATACTATACTACTAATAGTTGACTATAGGTAAACAATAACATGCAAGTACGTAAGTATTAGTAGTAAAAGATTTTGCTAAATTAGGATAATATAAATTATTTTTTATTTTTCATAAAAAGTAGTAACACATTTAACTACATTAGTACTAGTAATATTTTGAGTTTTAACTTTTAACCAATATCAATAAGCTTGATAGCTTTTTTCAAGATGAAATAAAAATTAAAAAAAAAAAATGATGGTAGTTTAATTGTTTAAATCTTTATTTTCAATAAATGACTGAAGTATATCAACTTGACAAAAATATTTAAAGCTTATCAAAAGAATGAAAGCCCTGACATCTTATTCTTATGTCATTCAGCCAAAAGGTTTTCTTATATAATTGTCAAATAAAATGTGGTAAACATAGTTTCTGGCAGGCACAGTTTCTATTTAAAGCAAAATAAGATGCCAGGAAAAAGAAATTAAAAAGAGAAACACATAAAGAAGCTCTCAGCTGGAGAAGTTTTTGCATACATTGGACAAGAAATCAATGTCCACCAACATATATAAAAACCCAAATCTTTAAGTGAAAATAATTGACAAAAATAGTTGGCTGTGAAGTACTGAAAGTTCAATGCAGTGTGAATGGTGTAGTTGCTCTCTGCTGAAAAATTCCACCTGTAATAGGGGTAAGAAAAGGAACTCAAGACAACTTGCAAAGGTCTTCAAATCCCATATACTCTTCATTTTCCAGCTTTTCAACCATATCAGCAATGCCAACTCCACCTGTAAAAATATTCAGGAAAATGTGGTCAGGTTAATTCTTACCATTTTGAGAGGTTCAAAATTAAACTGACTTGCTTTGCAAGGTAACTTTTTAAGACCTAGAGGAAGCAAGAAAGAGTTTTACCTAAACTGATTGCGCTGATAAAGATTGTCAAAGCTAGTATGAAGATGATTATCGATGCTCTTCCGAGGACTGCAATAATCTTTCTGACTACATGCTGGCCAGTGAAGGCAGCAATTGTTGCTATTAGAACAAAATAAGCAGCTGCAGAGGAAAAAAAAAGTAACATTGAAACTATATTAAGGTTGATGAAGTACTTAGTGGTCAAAGTTTAGATGTTTTTCCTAATTGCTACAAAATTGATGGTAAATTGGTAATAGTAATTTTTTATTGTCATTGCTACTTACCATATGGGACTGGGAAACGATTGAGAAGATAATATTGTACAACTGACATTGAGGAGGAAAATACCATAGCAAACGTTGATGTTGCACTAGCTACCTGCACAAGCATGTTAGTATTGTCGAACTCGGTTATTTGTTCAGCCATTTTTTATGTCTTTAAATGCAAAACATGGATCAGATCATTAAAGCTTGATCATATATATGTTTTTCAGCTTCTTCTGTATTCATACTTAGATTTTAGCTACTTACTGAGAATTTTTCTCTTAATTCCAACCTATAGTCTGCCTCTCAATGATGGATTATGAGGTCCTCAGCAATGGTCTTAAAGGATGGGGTGCTTGATGATATACTATTGTTTTGACAGATCCTCAGAATCACTAGCTGAATCACTGTGAAGAGGAATTTCTGACCGAAAAAGTTTTGGACCGCACGGTAAATTTGTCTGATAATACACTATGTCTTAAAATGATTAATAATTACTTGGTATATATCCATTTCCCCACCTTAGTTTCATGATTTACATTAAATAATACTATTTAAGCATACCTGAGGAGGAATTCCTAGTTCAAGGAATAGAGGACCCAAGATGAAGCCACCTCCCAGTCCTAGCAGCCCACCAACCATACCAGCTATAATGCCGCAGGAGCAGTAAAAAACAATCTGATATATCTTCCAATTTGTGACTTCCTTTCCTTTGGATGCAATCACCCTGGTTCCTTTGTATAGGCATATGGCTTCAAAGATTGTCACAGAGGCAGCAATGGGTATCTATAAACAAAAAAAAAGCAACAAATGAGTTGAAGAGATATTAGCCCCAAGAAACTCTAAATTCTCTGATTTGGAAACTAGTGCTTCTCAAGCTTTATTTCAAGACACTAAGATTTTATCTCCATTTTGAAAGATTAAGGCAGAGGCAAGTGGAATTAAATGACTGTAACAAGCTCTTCTTATTCAGATTAAAATGATTGGATATAAAGTTTGCTTTCACTCATAAGTGAAATCTTCAATAGACCATCCTTCAAACAATAGATATGTGTGAACTCTGAGTAAACATGGAATCAATCATATTGTCAAAAGAAAAAAACTTAAGAATCAATTCCCTTCTATCTGTCTAGATTCTGGAACAAGTTTTTATCTAGAATTTCAAGTTTCTACCTGCAAGGAGTTCACAATCCAATACATGATTGAGCAAGTTGGAAGATATTCCTGCATAAACAGACATGTGGATGACATTTAGCAAAGACAATAATAACTTCAGATGGAGAATTCTAAAATAAAGACAGGTGATTTTTTGCAAACTCATTGATGATAGTGGACTATGAAAAGATATAAGATCGTAGGGACCTTCAAAAGAACTGATCTAGACTAATCTTTCTTGTGATGTTATGGACAATATTAGCATACCTTAATAATCTGAACAATAAGAAAACCAATCCACACGTACACAAGCAGCGATAACTCTTTCCAGTATATGTTTCGCAGTAGAGGTACCTGAATTGGATATTACAACAATAGCCAATTATAACAAAGATAAGAATAACATTGTGATAAACAAAGAGTATTGTTGTAAGAAAACCGATATGTTCTTGAACTTACTTCATCATCTGGTAGGTTTCCTGGGCCACTAGGTAGCGGTTTATAGTCTTGTGCACCCCCATCTGCAATTCTCGAGTTTAGCACAATCCATTTGCAATACTTTCAATTGACATAATGAAGTTCTTTTATAAGTAGACCTCTATTATTTGTCTTACAAACTGTCATTGAATCTGAATCCATATATTATTTGCTTATTTGACCTTTGAAGTGATAATTTGTGATAAAAAAACAATAAATGGACCATAGTTTACTTTGTTTTCAGTATGATCTGTTGAGGGGCAGCCCATTTCCTTTTCCTTTTATTTTCTCCAATAGCATCTTAACTTTGTATAGCAATCGTTTCCTTTTAATGTCAATTTCTCATTTGAAGTTACTAATGAAGGAAAAGCTAATTCTATAGATAAGTTTTACTTGGGTGGGGGAATCACTAGGCACTCACCAGCTGGTTTGGACTCCTCTGCTTTCAACTTGGCTGCTTCCTGAAAATAGAATCTCAAAATCCTCATTAATAATCTTATATCAAAGGGAAGTTATCCATGAATAACTTAAGAGAAACCAAGTGGAAAATTCTACCTTTTTCATCATTGTCTCTTTCTTCCATGTATCTATACCTTTGAATAAGGCTTTAGTTGATGTACCTGGCATTCATTAATTTATGCTTCCATATCAGAGAAAAACCATGTTACATAGATCATTAACTCATGATAGAAAAGAAATAGTATCTTTTAATTTGAACAAAGAAAACCAAACTCGTTTAAGGGGATGAAATGGTCTGAATGATTCCATTTATTCGAAAGTGTGTTCATGTCATATCTTTGGATTACCATTATTGATCCTTAACTAATTGAGGAAATTAAGCTAATTTTGAATTTGTATGAGAGATAGAAGAGACCAACAATGGAAATGAATTAGAATTTCGAAAATTATGTTATTCTTATTACCAATGAAGAGGATGATAAGCAGGACTGTGACCATCCAATCAGCAAACATGACATTTAGTGCAACTCCAATGCTGATTCCAAGCATAAGCATGGGCTGGAAGAGCAATGCCAAGTCATAATCTATGAGGGGCATTTCCAGTGTTGGGTGCCTAAGTCTCAAGTTATAATATACTGTTGATCCAGCTGCTCCCATGATCATACCTGCAATCAGAAAAAATATGATTAATTCAGACCTAAATATTCAGAGGATCGATTCTGCAAAAATCGGATAAGCTTAAAAGCATCAAGCTTACGATGTTAATTATGTTATGGTCATGCTAGTACATGCATGCATACATGTATGTATGTATCTATGGCATGGATAGAAACATATTTCTTGAAGACATGCATACTAGCATGCAAGGTTTGATGCATAAATGTTAAATTACAGGAATTAAACAGGATTATATTTGAGCAAAGCTGCAGGAACTCACACTTGGAAATGGCAGTGGAAGACTTGGGGTCGAAACCTATTATGAGAGAGAGCATTGGGACAAAAATTCCACCACCTCCAACCCCTCCAACGCTACCCAATGCTGCACCAAGGAATCCAACAATTGTTCCTAAAACTATTTTCCAACCAAACTCCATTTCCTGCTCAATCAATAATTATATCAAGTAAACAAACTTGAAAAGACACATACAGATTGATTGGAAAGGTTTCAAAAGTTTTCCCTCTTTTTGATGTACAACAAGCAGAAATATATAGCAGATGGGAGTTAAACAAGGCTAACTGGCTAACAGCTAATCAACTCACCGGCCAGACAGGTTCATAGGCAGACTTCCCACCTTGCCACAGGAAGTTGACAACTCTAACAAGAAACCCTTGTGTTTTTTCTTCTTCTTTGGGAACTTCTTGATTCCTTTTGTCTTTCAATAATCTCTCTGCAATCCCCACATTGCTCATCATGACAAGAACCAGAAAGACTATCCATGTTATGATTGTCAACCCTCTTCTGTTCACCTGAATTTTAGCCATTTTTAGCTACTGTCCTGAATTGTTAGCCAAGAGGAAGAGAGAGATTCTATGAATTAGCAATTCAAATGAGAAAACTTTTCTCAGCTTTAAGTTTACTCAATTCTCTTCTTATTCCTCTCTGCTATCAATACAGTAGCTTACAAAATGAAAAAAAAAAAAAAAAAAAAAAGGTAGAAAATATGAAGAAATAATGAGTTCACTCCATTGGTACCTTCCCTGGTGTCTACATTTATACATCCCTCTCTCTCTTTCTCCTTCCCTATTTTTTACGCTCGACCGTGTGGTCCAATGACAGTTTTTTTTTTCTTTATCTTTTTTGTAAATAATTTTTTTAACTCTTATTTTCCCATAAAAAGAACAGGTAATAAAAAATATATATAAATTCATTTATTTTCAGATACTAATGATCTGTGTTTATATTCTGTTTTAGAATCAATTGGTTGTCCCCTCTGGAATCTGTACTACCCAATGCCGTTGTAAAGTTTTTTACCATTTCATCTCTTTAGAAGTTTCCAAACTTTGAACCTTGGGAGCTACTTATGGATTCCTTATACAACTTACAACCCACCAACAACAATTTCTTAAATTTTCAGAAAAGAACAGCTTCCCATTTTTACTACGTATCTTCATTTTTTTTTAAAGAATCTCAACGTAAGTGTCCAATACATATTCGGATATGAATATGAAATAAATTCTTCAAATATAAAAAAAAAAAAAAAAATTAAATATATTTGTATCCGACATTTATCTCGATCCAGATAATATTAGATAAAATGCTTTAGCAAACAATTACATGATGGGGTTTCAATTAATCTCATTACCTGCTATTTTGCTCAAAATTTTACCATATTTGACCTGATATAATCCAATGAAGTTAGAACCAAGAATTAGGGTTGTCATAGAAATGAACTTTTGCATGGGCAACTGAGAGCCTAGACTTCAATCTTTAGTGTTTCTTTTTAGCAATTTTCTTGGGTTGTGGCAGTGGCTGATAGTACTAAAACAAGCTGTCCCCACTCTTAATCTCCATTTTTCTAAATCTAGGCTAATCCAAATCAGATCCTGTCCGTACTAATTTTACGCTGCAATGGAAGCTTCATGGCTGCTTCCAAACTTCTTTCCATTGGTTGAATTGAAAAAAAAAGTTGTTTCCCAAATGATTTTAGGTAACTAATTACTCAAACTATGTTCCTCCATCCCAACTTTAATGTGATTTTAAACTTTTTCTTGCTTCCAAAATTATTTGAGGTTAACTAATTATGAGTTAAAGAAATCCAAATAATTTGGCCTTTCAAAAAGAGTAACAATAAATAAACAAACTTCATTTCTTAACATCTATTGCCCACGAATGGCTGACAATGTGAAAAAGTGATTTGTTTCAACTTATTGTTATTCGAATTATTTATTTTCTCTAAAATATCCATATTTATATTTATATTTGTATCCGATACATATTCAAATATAAATATGAAATATGATTATTCAAATATATAATAAAAAAACACTTTAAAAAATTAAACATATTTACTTACTTCGAATCCGAATAACATAAAGTTTCTACAAGTGAACTGAGGCGAGCAAATGATGAAAAGCTAAAACAGAAGAGCGAAGGCAAGGCAAGGCAAGAGGAAACTTCCCAGAAGCAGCATATCAAGTCTCAAACATTTTTGTACGAAATAACAAGCAATAATATATAGCCATCTTCGAGTTATAGTAAAAGGGACTTAGCCCTGAGACCTGAGTCATAGGCTTCGGGTACTGCTTAATTTTTTATGCTGATTTACGGCAAACCCATTAAGCTTCATAGCAGCTTCAATATCTATCTTGGCTTCTTCTTATAACTGTTTTATCCTACACACTTCCAAACAAACCCACTCAAACATTTCCTTTTTTTTGTTTGTTCCATTCACATTTATAGATTTTTTAAAAAGTGGAATAATGTAACTTAAACTTAAAAATACATAATATTAAATAGGAATGTAACATATATAAATGTTCAATGTTCAAAATATGATTGATTAACATTTACATAAATAATTCATGCACATGAAAATAGCACATTACATTCATCAATTCTAGTCTTTCACTTCTTTTTTTTGGTTAGATTATTCTTGGTATAGTATTCATTTAATTGTACTAATATTTGTTTTTATGTGCATCACATATGAATATTCACTATTTTTATCCATTTTTAAACATATAATTATATATTTTATAAATAAATAAATAAAATTAAATATATATTAATCGAAATTTGTATTGACATATTTGTTACATGTGCAAATTATATCAAATTAATGTAAAATTTATTATTTTTAATACTAATGTAAAATTAAAGTTGTGAAGATAAAAAAATTCAATGTAAATTTTAACTTTTTTATTTATTAAATAAATTCATTCTATTTTTAAAATGAATGAAAAATTAAACTCTGAAAATAAAATAATTCAATGTAAATTTTAATTTTTTTAAATTATTATCAAATAAATTCACTTAACAAAGTCTTTTAATGAAATTAACATTCTTATTTACAAATTGGATAAATCTTATTAATAATAATAAAATATTTACAATGAAAATTTAAAAATATAACGAACAATAATGATCATTTTTATCATTTTAAAAGATTTTTTCACATTCATGTTTATATATATATAATATTATAGATATAAACATAGATTATAGATAATAAATTCAGCACATTAATTATTTCTCTGAACAAAAAAAGTATGAAATAATTATGAAAACATTAGAGAAAATTTGATAAAAAAAATTAAGTTATCAATAATTATATGATCTGTTAGACTGTGAGTTCAATTCACTCCAATCTTAAATACAAAAAAAAATAATTTATTTGATGATGCAGGGCCCAAAGAGTTAGATTATGAGCCCAATTAACAGGAAATGTGGACTCTATAAGCCCAAAATCTTTTCTGCAACAAATGTAGAATCCCATTGAAAAGCCCAAAATTACAAAACATTTTGTCTGAACCGTGGGAATTTATCAATACAAGGACGAGCACCTCTTTTGTTCCATTAATCGAAGAGCTTCCAGAGGAAACTGTCTCCGGTAACATTTTCCTTCCAATGAAAGCTTTCATGGTGCGAAAGTTTGGCGCCAAATCTTAAACCCAAACCAGTTTTCAATCTTATTGTATATAAACAAAATTCTTAAATCCCAACTATGGCTAAACTTTGTTCAACAAATTCTCCAAGCTCCGGATATGGCTCAAGAGAACCTTTCAGAGAGAGTCTTCCGAGGCTTGAACGAAACCAAAACGCCGACGTTGCTCAAGTCCCTCAAAGCCATCCCAGAATCAAGAAGCTTTCGGAGAAAGCTGTGTTGCCTTCAAGAGCCTCTCCTCTCTCCGCCGCTACGATCTTTCTAAGTAATAGTAGTAGTAACTTTTAACCATCATTCAACTTTTATTATATTTTTAAGTTCCATCACCTGATAAAGACGATGAAGGTTGTAGACGCGTTTTTGATCAATAACATGTCATACATGCACAATTTTAATAAGTAGCGGATCTTAGTAATAGTTTTTCAGATAGAAGCGGTTCTTGATGTAATCTTTCTGTCAGCAAAAACTTTAATGAAACGACGTATTAGGAAGTGACGTGTTGGTGACAGAAAGATTATTGTTAGAGTCCGCTACTTATGAGAGATGCATGTATGACATGTTAACCGAAAACGTGTCTACACTAAGTAATAGTAGTAGTAACTTTTAACCATCATTCAATTTTCAAACTTTACGAAATTCAATGTCGTCCAAATTGGCAGTGCGGCAGAGGTTACGGTTCCAGCGAGAGGGAAACCTTTGGTCCCAACGGATTTAAGCATTGGGATACCAGAAGAAACATATGGTCGTATAGGTAAATTACGTGACACTTTTTTTTTTTTCAATTTATGAATTTCAGAACTTTTATAACTTCCATTGCCTAAAACAAATTGAGTTCTTTTTCGGGTTCTGAATTTGGTTTTGTTAAACTGAAGCGCCAAGATCTGGGTTGGCATTAAAGAATTCGATCGAAGCTGATTACAGAGGACCTGTTGGGGGTGTTTCTGTTTAATCATTCTGATGATGATTTCCAAGTGAAGCATGACGTTAGGATTGCCCAATTGATGATGTTTTGGAAGTTGGGGACTTGGATTCTAATCTCAGAGGAACCGGAGGATTTGGGTTCATCGGGATTTGATCATTTCCCTGATTTCCTTCTTAAATGGATTAGACTTGGATTTTGTTTTGTTCCATGGAGATAGCTTTATGGAAGATGATTAGGATGACATATCACAGCTACTTTTTTTTTTTTTTTTTTTGCTCTTGGATCGTTAAGGTTATATGATTGCATTTTAAGCATTCATGTATTGGCTATTTGGCTTTCATTAATCCAAAATTTCACAATTCCAAGAAATTGTGCGGGACTTCAGCACTAAACATAAACTTTCGCTCAAGCCAACGAGCTGCACATAGTAACTAATGATGGTAAAAGGAAGGTTGCTAGCTAACCTGGTGAAATCTTTGGGCTTATGCAGCACCAGAAATAAGCAGCTTAGCTAATAACTTCAATGGTGGATGGTAGTTGACAGGTAAAAGCCACCTTTAAATCAAAGAATGAGCATCGGAAAGACAATAATACAATATCATTATTTACCCATTTCAAGCATCGTTATACAAAAAGGGGGCAAACATAAGAGGTCAGTAGCATAAAGCTTAAAACGGTAAAACCACGTAAGTCTTGAGAAAATTAAAAGTAAAATAAACTTAAAGCAGAGATGCCATGCTGATACTAGCAAGAGTTCCAACTCCAAAGCAAACACTCCTGAACTCCGAATTAATCACATCGGAGGGAAAGCATATTGAAAACAGTTTCCTTAAAATCTAAACTAAACCAGGGCCTCACTGTCTTATGATCGTAATCACCTATAATCATCTTCTTCCATCCTGTCATAATGGTCACGGTCATGGTCAGCATATTGATCATAACGATCACGGACACCATGGGCATCCAAATCGTATTCTCCTCGACCTCGATGATGCTCATGGTGTTTGTAGTGTTGGTCATCTAGGTCTGAACGCCTATGCCCAGGATCACGCTGTTCATACCCACGGTCCTCATCTGGCTCAACATGATCATAATCTCTCTCACTATGCTGGTCCCGGTCATGTTTGAACTCAATCCGGTCATAATCAGATTCCCTATCCCTAGAACGCCCATGGTCATGGTCATAGTCACCAACATCATCCTTATCCCTCTCACGATCTCTTTCTCTATCACGCTCATAGTCACGACCACGATCCCGATCCCGATCCCGACCTCGATCCCGACCACGGTCTCTCTCTCTGTCTCTAGTTCTTTCACGATCTCTGTGGTGTCTATCCTCTCTATCACGATCCCTTGGTCTGTCATGGGAGCGCTCACGGGACTTTTCTTGCTCCCTCTCCCGTTCCCTTCCTCTTTCACGGGATTTTTCCCTGTCCCTAAGATTTCCAAGATCAATCAGATAATTATAGTAATATATAGTGGTGAACAGCCTAGAAAATGGTTCTTATCACAGATTTCCCAGCAAAAGTAAAGGTGGGATGAATAATTCTGACATTTGTGCTGAACACCCAGTACACCTTTTAGAATTTACCAGATACTGTAAAAACAAAAATAAGTGGAACAACTCAGCTGATCTTACCGGTCACCATGTCGATCCTCTCGAATCCTTGGCTCCTCAGAACGAGATGGTCCTGATTGCAGTTGCTCCCTGAGTAGAAAAAGAAGATAGCATTTAACTTCCAGAAAATAACAAATCAAACTGAGCCTCACATAAGTGACTGTCCAAGCTTGATAATAGTGGACTTCAAGTTACCAAATGTCATAACTTGAGGAAAAAATATAAATGAGAACATAAGCCAAGCAAAATTTTTGGAGTTCAGCTTATCTCCTCTGGAAGCATGTGAATTAAAGTTTGCTGGTAGCAGCCTAGCTCAAAGCATCTCCCACCCGCAAAGCAATCACAGAGGGAGAATCTGCTAAGATGCATCGCTGGTATTCTATTTTCTTGATTTCCTACTAGTTACTTAAATATTAATGCCACAAATTTAAGCAATTTCTACCAAGTACTAATTTTGAAACTTTTAAAGACACATTTCTAATCTTTTATAGGGTATGTTTATGCATATCAGCATTACAATATGCATAGCCACCTCCAAAATACCTTTGAATAACATCTTCACCTCCGACCCTGGTCGTTCCAAGTCCACCACCTAGCCTACGAGGGCGCCAATTTGGGACTGTCCTACCACGCTCAACATCAACAAGAATCCTTCTACCATCAATCTTCCTCCCATCAGCTTGTTTATAAGCAGCTGTGAGACGTTTGAAAGCATAGATTAACAACGCTCTCTCAAGCCTACCAGCTCAAAAGTGAAAAATTAATCAAATTTAAGCAAACCTTTCATATCCCGAGTATGCATGTACTCTATGAAAGCATAGCCTCTGGGTTTATTGGTGGATTTATCAGTAATCAACCGAACCTGGTAATCTCACAACAGAAGAAATAATTAACAAACAGTTGGAAGAAATGTAAAGAAGAAAAATCTTCTGGCAGGAATCAGATAATTATAATTGATGATGTTTGATCTCCACAGCTAGTGCTAGCACTACAAAAATGTTAGAAACAGTAAATCCCAAATGGCACGGCAGGCAGGCACTATGCCTCATTAGCCGTGCTCACCTTTTAATCATAGGGCTGCCATTGCGAGATGCTGACCACCACTGCTAGAGTTGCAGAAAAACTGATGTATCGTGGCATATTTACCATTTGTTGAACAAACTAAACTCCCCTTACCAGGGAATAATTTTTTAAAATAGAAAATAGTTATAGACTAGAAAATACCAGAACACCTTCTCAACTGCTGATATGTTTATGATAGCCTTTAAAAGCCAAAAGTAACATTTTCAGTAGCAGGAAAATCATGGACTAAAAATTTAAATAACAAAAGAAAGAGATGCTAATACTCCCAACTTGTTTTACCCAGATCAGGAAAAAGAACAGATGTCAGCCACCTTTTGTCGCTCGAAAATAAAGGCCAAAAGGCACAATGCACAACTTCTCTGCTCAACATAGTTTTTTCAGCTTTGCTGTGCAGGATGAAGCAGCATCTTTGGAATTGGATTGTAAAAATAGTGGGGATTGAGAAACAGAGTAATCAGACCCTTACCAGGGATACGTTTATAGGCTGATTCTTAATGGTAGAACAATACCTAAAGAGTGGAAGATCACCTATGTCTGGAGATGATTTCTACATCCTACCATATTAAAGTAACTTATCAAGGGGTCAATTGAAACAGACCCATTCACCCTTACCAGTAAATGGGCAGTGATACCTGTTTTACTTTTTCCAACTTGAACAGATATTCAAATATGATATGTTGTAACAGGCAGACGCTCAGCATACTCATAGATGCCAAAGAGAAGTTGCACCATACATTGCTATTTAGAACTACCATTTAAAGATAGATTTTTGCAACAATGATGCATTACAGCATACCAAGTTTATACAAACATTTTAAAACATAGGTTCTTAGTAAGCTTCAACAAATAAATATGTATATACGGCAGAAGATTGAACTTTTTACAAGAAAAAGTATAGCTTGTTTTGAAAATACAGGAAATAAAAAAAACTTTAAATCTTGAAATTTAGTTCGTGAAACTCTAATCTTTTATGAAGGAAAAAGAGAGGATAAAGCGGCCGCATAACCTCTTACCAAACCCGCATGAGGATGCTCAAAAATACCTACCCGCTTAATCGGTCCATAAGACTCAAACTCCCTTTTAATTCTACTTTCAGATGTCTCGTAATTCTGCAACAAATAATACAAGCTAATAACTTATCCCAGCAGGGATAACTGAAAGATGAAGTTAGATATGAAATTGGGCAAATTCACTTACAAGTCTAGCAACAAACAATGTCTTGTATGCATCACCTGAAATGTTTGGGTCGTTAATTGGATCATCTGCATAAAAGACACATAAAACCAACGATTACAAATCATAAAAAGTGCATTAAACAAATTCATCAGTCACTAATAAGCAATTCAAAGAAATGAGACTTTACAGTTTTTCAATTCCCCAGTGGCTTTCTCCACACCCTTCTCCAGTCGTAACTTATGAATTCTTGCTTTTCTTTGCGCCTAGATCCAAAAAAAAAATCATTACAAAAAATGCACATATAGGTTAAAACTTTTTCCTTCCATCAAAGTAAAGTAGGTGGTCAAATTAACATCTTACACAAAATTATATAGTGTAAACAATTCTTTCTACAACATGCTCACCCAGTTTTGACCGGCTTATAGAACTAAGCCATCTTTTCAACTAAGCGTGGTTCAAATACAAACACGAGAAAAATAACCGAATTGCTCTCAGTATAAGGCACCATCTATTAAACATCTCATTGACATATCATATTACTCAAATATAATTCCAAATTCAATCAAACAACGGAAGAAAACATAAGAAACACGATCAAAACCACTTTACTTATGCAAAGCATTTCATAGAAACAAAAACACGGTAACTTCTACTTGAGAACAAGTATCCTACAGGTGTTTCAGCTTCCTGAACAGGCGGAGCATACTCGGCATCTCCTGGCTCAGCAAAGTGACTCACAAACTGTGCCATTCCTAATAAAGCCAAACAAAGCAAAACAAATCAATACATGTCAAAATCTTAAATTCAAACGCCAAAAATACACAACAAAGACCTGAGTACGGAGGACATTTTCTCTTTTCCGGAGGCGGTTTAAACTCCAACGGAGGTCGAGGCTCAAAGAGCTTCAAAAGATTGGCTGTTAAACCAGTAGGATGACTTTGCCCAATCTGCAAAGTTAAACAAACTAGTATTTAATCATCTTTACCCTACAACAAATCAAAATCAACACAATTTTTTTTTGAAAATCCCAGGAAATCTGCATTTCTTAAAATAAAATTAGAATAAAACTAAATCCACTTTGAAAATAGAAAGCAGTAAACAATAAAAGAAAAATCTGCAACAATCTTAAGCTAACAAGTCATGATTAAAGATAATCGGATCACACTATTCAAAACCCTAAAATAACGATTACCAGCTTAAGCTGTTGAACATTGGAGCGATTTTGAGGGGGTTTAACGCGGGCCTGAACGGCGGCGGCGTTGTTTTGGTTGCGCATGAAGGCATCGTTGTAATCTCCCATGTTGAAAAGAGATCAGGGGGATTAGCTAGGGTTTCGTTTGAGAGAAACAAATCGAGGGATTTGGTAATCAGATTATAAGAAGATAAGAAGCATCGATTAGATTGTCGTTTTTTTTTTCCTGAATCGGGTCGGTTCGATTGGTAAATGGAGCCTGTAAAACGGCAGGGGAAGAAGCGGATATGTGCACGGATTATTCGTTTGATTTAGATAGATCCGATTTGAATCGAAATAGATTTTTTATAATACAAATTAGTTCGATTTGATTTAAATTAAAAATTATTTTTTTATTTAAATTTAATTATAAAAATATAAAAGTATTAATATATATTTACATTTCGTATCTAATAAAACATTAACTTCCTTTCCTTTTGCTTTGAACTAGAATTACACAAATCATAGATCATCGGGAAGTAACTTTCGTTTTCCTTTAATAAAAAAAAAAAAAAAAAAAGGTGTTTGGAATAAGTAAATTTTGTTTAATCTAATGAATTGGTAATGTTCTATTATAACTTATAATTAGTGTTTCAAACATTGGAATTTTTTTTTTTTTTTTTTTTTTTTTTTTTTTTTGGATAAGTAGATTTTCATTTATCCAAGAAAGCAGCAGTGCTGCTACATGTTACAAAGCTAGCTTAGCCTTGCTAAACAAATCAGAAAACCAATGCCATTAGACAAACATGTCTGCATTTAACCTCCAAGAATTACATAAAAACGTATTAACTGAATCTATTTTAATCTTCCTAAGATCACTTAATCTGGTCGAGATCATGTCTCTCACTTGCTCAGTGAGGTGCTCCTCTTTTTGCTCAGTTGAGTTGAACAAACGATTGTTTCTTTCCTTCCAAACTAGGTAGATAACTGCGTTCCAAGCAAGCCTCAATATTGTTGTGATTAGAGCTTTACCTCTGAGGTTGACAGAGGCCCATTGAAGCTCTACATTCCAACATGCAACCTGCCTTTTTAATCCACAAAGTACCATCACTCTCTGCCATATCTGTTTCGAGTAGGAGCAAGTGAAGAATAGATGATCCCTGGTTTCCCTCTCTTGTTTGCACAACAGACATTTATCATCCACTGCCATTCCCCAGGAGATAAGTCTATCCTTTGTGGCCAATCTATTTAGGATTGCCATCCAGGAGAGCATAGAATGCCTAGGAATATTAAATTTACACCATACCAACTTATACCAAGCCACTTTCCCAGCTGAAGGTCTGATCTTGTTCCATACTGCTGACACTTGGTACTTTCCCTCAGGGAAAGGCCATTTATAGCTTCCATCAGCAGTTGTGAGAACTATTCTGGCAGCCACCTCTCTCAATTGCATGATCTTCCTCCAATTCCAACTGCTCCCACTCTGGATAGAGATGTGCCATGGATCTCTGTCCTTCAATACATAAGTCTTGATCCAGGCTATCCATAGGGAGCCTGCTCCAGTCAGTACAGCCCAAAAATTCCTTAGAATACATGCCTGATTCCAAGTGACAGTGTCCTTTACACCAAGTCCCCCTTCTGATTTTGGCAGGCAAATGGACTTCCAGCTAACTTTAGCTCCCTTAGCTTGGCCTTCCTTCCCTTTCCATAAGAAGTTTGAGCATAGCTGCATCAACTTCCTTATGCACTGCTTGGGCAGAACAAAATGTCTGCACCAGAAGTTCTGCAGGTGAAACAAAACTGATTGGATAAGCTGAAGCCTTCCAGCATAAGACAAGAACTTTGTTGCCCATCCTCTAACCCTTGCTGTCACCTTCTCCAAAAGTGGCTCACAGTCTGTCATGGTTAATCTTCTAGTGACTAATGGTACCCCCAGGTATCGGACAGGCAGTGTGCCTGTTTTGAACCCTGTGGACTCTCTGATGAGCCTTAATTCTTCTCTGTCAATTCCTGTGGAGAAGAACTCACTTTTGGTGCTATTAAGTTGGAGCCCTGAGTAGGTGTAGAATTGATTTAGCACTAGCTGAATACCCTTCACTGAATCAAGATTGCCCTTGGCAAAGATTAGCAGATCATCAGCAAAACTCAGGTGAGTTAAATGAAGCTTTTTGCACTTTGGATGATAAGAGAAGACCCCATACTGTGCTGCAGAGTCCAGCAACTTGGACAGGACATTGATAGCAATCACAAAGAGGTAGGGGGAAAGGGGATCACCTTGCCTGACTCCTCTTGCCCCCTTAAAGAAGCCCATAAGTCCTCCATTAACAGATATAGAGAAGTAGCTGGTGGTTAGGCAACTTTCAATCCAATTTTGGAACTGCTGAGGGACTTGCATTGCCTTCAAGACTGCAAAGATGAATTCCCAGCTGATAGTATCAAAAGCCTTCTGTAAATCCACTTTTATGGCACATCTTGGGGACAGAGTATTCCTACCATAGCCTCTGACTAACTCTTGAGCAAGCAGGATATTGTCTGTGATACTCCTGCCTGGAATGAAGGCACTCTGATTGGGACAGATCACCAATGGAAGACTGCTCTTGAGTCTGTTAGTCAGAATCTTGCTGATGCATTTGTAAAAGACGGTGCAACAGGAAATTGGTCGAAAATCTCTCATTGTGCTTGGATTAGGGCATTTTGGAATGAGAGCCACGCTAGTTGAATTGAAGGCTTTGTGCATCACTCCTGTCCTGAAAAAGAACATTGCAGCCTCTGTGACATCCTCACCAACAATTTGCCAAGCTGTTTTGAAAAAGTGAGCTGTGAATCCATCTGGCCCTGGACTTTTGTCACTATGAATCGAAAACATTGCTTCTTTTATCTCCGCAGGAGTTACCCTTTTAATCAGTTCTGCTTGGTGCTCTTTAGTGATGGGAGTCTGTAGAAGTTCGGCAAGCAAATCCTGATTACAACCCTTGACCATATGGTCTTTGGATCCCAACAAGTTCTGGAAGTAGGAGACAGCTTCTGTAGCAATCTGATCAAAGTTTTCAAGTCTGTTTCCTTGTGCATCCGTCAAAGAATGTATGGTATTTTTGCTCAACTTTGCCCTCACCATCCTATGGAAGAAGCCTATATTTTGGTCTCCTTCCTTTAGCCATTGAATTCTGGATTTCTGCTTGTAAAAGCTTTCCTCATCTTTGAGAAGATTATTGAAATCCCTGGAAAGGATATCTTTCTTTGCTGCCAGTTCAACATCTGCAGGCTTCCTTAGTAGTTGGAGCTGCACTTCTGCTAATTCCCTTCTTTTGGCTTGTACCTTCTCAGTAATAGCTCCATACTTCTTGAAATTGAAGTTCTTAAGCTTCTGCTTCACTCTCTTCAGTTTGATATACAAATTGGACATAGGATCGCCTCTGGTAGGATCCTGCCATGAGCTCTCAACTATATCCATGAACTCTGCATCCCTAGTCCAGAAATTGAAAAACTTGAATGGTTTAGGAGGGGAGTGATTCTCCAAGCTGGTTTTGATAAATGCAGCACAGTGATCAGAGGTTTCAGGTGCAATAAATTCCACATAGGAATATGGGAAAGAGAGGAGCCATTGGTCATTGATCATGACCCTATCAAGCTTCTTGGCAAGATGATTCTCTTGATGATTTGACCAGGTAAAGATTGGACCAATAAAATGGTGATCCATCAATGCATTCTGTTCAATGCAAATTTGGAAATCTTTCATATCTGAGGTACTGTGTTGGGATCCATTAAAACATGAGCTTTCTGATGGATGAGCTACCACGTTATAATCTCCTGCCAAAATCCATGGCGCACCTTGAGTAGTTCCACTGAGGGAATGCAAGTGTGACCAAAGCAATTTCCTTCTGCTTCCTTCATTACTTCCATAAATGGCTGTCAAATAAAACCTCAGAGAGTTCAGTTTAATCTGACATGTGATAGACTGTTCTGTTGAGTCCTTCATATCTACATCCAGGTGAACCTTACTAAGGATCCAAATTCTTCCATTTGAAGCTTCAGAGTAGTTATGATGGAGATTCCATCCCTTAAAATGCATGTCAACAATCTTCTGCACTTTAGGTAACTTTACTCTAGTCTCAATAAGACAGACAATATCAATCTGTAACTTAAAAATTCTACTGACTACCTGTTTCTGCCTTAGAGGACAATTTAGTCCTCTAACATTCCAAACAAGAAAGTTCATTAATGAAGAGTTGGAGAGTGACTCCCCAAGGCAGAAGCCTTACCTCGAGCCTTTCCTTTGTCAATAGGCCCTTTCCTTCTCTTCAAGTTCTTCATCAGATCTGCCACTCCTGCTGCAGCAGCCCTAGGCTTTCTTGTTTCTTCTGAGAAAACAACCTGATGAGAGTGGCTTTCAGTCCTATCCTCTATAAGTGACTCTGTTTTACCAGTATCATTTTTCTTCTCGGGTGTCCGAGGTCGAACCACAGGGAAGCGTACTAGTAAGTATAAGTTTATAAATATATAAGAAAAAAGAAAGTAAACAAGATATTAGGGAATCAACAACAAAACAAGATAAACAAGATATTAGAAAATAAAATAAACAAAATAACATAAAAGAAATTAACAAGATAAAAAAAACAATAAGAAAGGATGTTGAGGTTAGAGACTCCACTCTTGGTGTTATGCTAAGATTAATCTTGTTTTATTACACAATTGAAATCCACACATAAGGGAGGTTCCAATCGGAAGGTTTAGCAATTCAGTCCAACGTCCATAGCATATGATATTATGTTCATTTGGTGTCCTCAAAACTCATAAAAAGAGTCCAAGCATTCCTTATGCCAAGGTATATGTCTACAACAAATCAAGGTTATGAAACCAAGCATTTATTGTGCCATTTTCATTGTCAATAATGAATCAAGATCCCTACTTTGCAAGTATGATTTTAAACCAAAAGAAAATATTATCTATACTAGTGTTTATAAATGATAATTCATTTTAGCTCATGTTTAAGAGACTAACCTTAGCATTTACCAAGAGCTTCACCTCATCACCTCAACAATATGATTAGCAACACATACTAGATATGAATAAAATGAAAAGAAATGTAAGAAGCATAAGTAAATAAAAAAGAAAACTAGAGAAAGGAAAGAAGAAGAAAACTTAGAGAATTTTACTACAAAGGCTAATATCCTACCAATGTATAATGTCTCCCAATACTCATCCAAGGCCCTCTATTTATACACATTTTGGAGGGCTAAATGACAAGAGACAAGCTTTACAAATTTCAAAGGTAGGTATAATAGGTGGGTGCATTTTTCTAACAATTTTCGTCATATTGTATGACAATTCTGATCAGCCAGCTTGATGGTCGATTTTGTCAATGTTGGAGGCTCGATCTGATAAAATGGTCTTCTAGAAAAATATACCCCTATCAGTTACGGATCCATAGCCGTTGGAATCAGATCATTTGCGCACGTGGATCGGAAGATATGGTCAAAATACCAAAACGGTGCAGAACAGACGTCATTGCACATCAGCCAACTTGATGGTCGATTTCGCTAGGGAAAACGACTCCGTTTCAAGAAGTGTAAAACATGAAAAAGATAGATATGCCTCTTAGCTTTGCAGGGATACAAAGTTCAGCCTTATTGCTTCAGTGAAACTCGAGATATAGCTGATATGGCAAAAGGTGTCGGAACTGGAACTGAACTGGATTTGCCCTTAATTCTAGTAATCTGAAATCACTCAAAGAAACTTGTGAAAAACACCAAATTACATAAAAATATAAAAGATCATAAACACAATTAGACTAAACAATAATAACTCGTATTTGACACAAAACAATAATAAAACATAACTAAAAACTATATAATTATACGAGTTATCACACCCCCATACTTAGATTGTTGCTAGTCCCTAGCAACGACTCAATAAAAATAAAATAAGAAAATCTAATCTAATCCATTTTCGTAGGAAATCACGGTGGCACTTAGCATGTGACACAAGCCTTTAAACCCCTAGGTGTCCCTAGTGGACGAGTTTAGTCTCGTGAGGGTTTACTAGAACGATACCCACAAACATTGAAAAACTAAAATATAAGTAAACTACATACACTAAAAATATTTACTCCTAATCCTTTCAATATAAATTAGAGATAATCATTGGACAAGTCTTAAAAACTAATCAATAGCTTAAAGAAATTCACAAAAAATCTTGCTTGAATGTAAATAGTTTGAGTTAAGCCAATAATAACATAACATATTTCAATCAAAATAGTGTATATTCAAACTTAATCTCAACTTCTCACATGGGATACTCTCTTGATTTTCACTCTTTAAAGTAGTGGTAAAGTGTTTACACTCAATCAATCTCATGAAAACACTTCTACCATATGCTTGCTTGTCCACCTATTCTCCACTATTTAGATCATACAACTTCATAAATCAAGAGGTCTTTATTCAAGGTTGTAATGGGGCCAAAGGGTTATAATGTGGTTAAAGAACAAAAGGATAAAGATATCACAAAGGTTCCAAAGAGTTCATAGATTTTAGAGACATAATAAGATCATACAAATAAAACTTCTCAAAACTCTTATAAAGCACATAATAACATAGGCTAAATATTCATGTTGAGCCTTTGCATCATTCTAACCAACTTTGTAACATCTTTTTCTAGAAGTTCAAAAGAAGATTTTTTTTTTTTTTTTAATATGGGAATGTATTTGACAATGATCCCTTTCTTTTTCTCTTGACTTTTTCTTTTCTTCCCCCACACTTATCTTTTGTTTCTAACCCAAATTTTCAAATAAAAATATCCCTTGTTTTTTTGCAATATGTCTCAAAATATAAAATTCATCTTTAGAACAAGGGTAAGGATATAAGTATATTTAGGCTAGGTGTAAGTTGTGGTTACCAATAAAACATCATATTTAATGTAGGCTCAAATTGGCTCACTAGTGGGGATGTTCTCGTAGAACATTAATAATGGATGGTTGTTTGGCTCTGGTTATAATCCTAATGCCTCTATCATATTCATGTTGTCACATGTATCAATATAGTCTCAAACGGTTTAAAGCAAGTTCTAGAGAATCATGTAATCATAAGAGCACTCAAGAAAGAAATTAGATTGATTTGTATAATGCATCAATCATTATAGGCTCAAAAACTCACAAAGATGATTATACAAGTCAGATTAAGTCTAAACATGCTTCTTTCTCAATCAACATATCATATTAACATTGGCTCATAAAAAGGTTGACATCAAGCTCAATTCTCATGAAAATCTTCTCACTAATAAATCTGTTTTAGACTTATGCAATTCATATCTCATCATTGTATTGAAAGTAACTAAAAAAAAACACACTAAGTCTAAACATGCTTTTTTTTTTGTTTTTTTGTTTTTTTTTTTTTGTTTTTGTTTTTTTTGAAGAAGAAGATTAAATCAAACTGACAAGGTATGTCTCAAGTCTCCCTTACTCAGACCTTGTTCAGAATGAATACTTCTAAATGTCTTAAAACACAACAAATTTTTTTTTTTTTTTTTTTTTTTAGCAAAATATGTCCCTTACCCCCTACTAAAATATGACATTGTCCCCAATGTCAAATTTTAAAGGTAGAATTTAGGAGATATTACCTGCAGAGGTTGCTAACCACTTATTATAACTGAGACACAACAAGCAAAATGTTAGATAATGTCACAAAGACAAAGTGCAATCCACTCCTTGCTCGTCCATATCTCTTTTTCTTTATATAGTGACTCAATTAAGAGTTGTAAACCCAAGTGCAGGTTATGTTCAAGTAATAAATTCTCGGGTGTCCGAGGTCGAACCACAGGGAAGCGTCTTAGTAAGTATAAGTTTATAAATATATAAGAAAAAGAAAGTAAACAATATATTAGGAGATCAACAACAAAATAAGATAAACAAGATATTAGAGAACAAAATAAACAAAATATAAAAGAAATTAAACAAGATATAAAAAACAATAAGAAAAGATGTTGAGGTTAGAGAATCCACTCTTGGTGTTATGCTAAGATTAATCTTGTTTTATTACACAATTGAAATCCACACATAAGGGAGGTTCCAATCGGAAGGTTTAGCAATTCAGTCCAAATTGTCCAACGTCCATAGCATATGATATTATGTTCATTTGGTGTCCTCAAAACTCATAAAAAGAGTCCAAGCATTCCTTATGCCAAGTTATATGTCTACAACAAATCAAGGTTATGAAACCAAGCATTTACTGTGCCATTTTCATTGTCAATAATGAATCAAGATCTCTACTTTGCAAGTATGATTTTAAACCAAAAGAAAATATTATCTATACTAGTGCTTATAAATGATGATTCATTTTAGCTCATGTTTAAGAGACTAACCTTAGCATTTACCAAGAGCTTCACCTCATCACCTCAACAATATGATTAGAAACACATACTAGATATGAATAAAATGAAAAGAAATGTAAGAAGAAAAAGAAAACTAGAGAAAGGAAAGAAAAAGAAAACTTAGAGAATTTTATTACAATGGCTATCCTACCAATGTATCAATGTATCCCAATACTCATCCAAGGCCCTCTATTTATACACATTTTGGAGGGCTAAATGACAAGAGACAAGCTTTACAAATTTCAAAGGTAGGTATAATAGGTGGGTGCATTTTTCTAACAATTTTCGTCATATTGTATGACAATTCTGATCAGCCAGCTTGATGGTCGATTTTGTCAATGTTGGAGGCTCGATCTGATAAAATGGTCTTCTAGAAAAATATACCCCTATCAGTTACGGATCCATAGCCGTTGGAATCAGATCATTTGCGCACGTGGATCGGAAGATATGGTCAAAATACCAAAACGGTGCAGAACAGACGTCATTGCACATCAGCCAACTTGATGGTCGATTTCGCTAGGGAAAACGACTCCGTTTCAAGAAGTGTAAAACATGAAAAAGATAGATATGCCTCTTAGCTTTGCAGGGATACAAAGTTCAGCCTTATTGCTTCAGTGAAACTCGAGATATAGCTGATATGGCAAAAGGTGTCGGAACTGGAACTGAACTGGATTTGCCTTTAATTCTAGTAATCTGAAATCACTCAAAGAAACTTGTGAAAAACACCAAATTACATAAAAATATAAAAGATCATAAACACAATTAGACTAAACAATAATAACTCGTATTTGACACAAAACAATAATAAAACATAACTAAAAACTATATAATTATACGAGTTATCACACCCCCATACTTAGATTGTTGCTAGTCCCTAGCAACGACTCAATAAAAATAAAATAAGAAAATCTAATCTAATCCATTTTCGTAGGAAATCACGGTGGCACTTAGCATGTGACACAAGCCTTTAAACCCCTAGGTGTCCCTAGTGGACGAGTTTAGTCTCGTGAGGGTTTACTAGGACGATACCCACAAACATTGAAGACATAAGAAAAACTAAAAATAATAATTATAACTAATCCTTCCAATATAAATTAGAGATAATCATTGGACAAGTCTTAAAAACTAATCAATAGCTTAAAGAAATTCACAAAAAATCTTGCTTGAATGTAAATAGTTTGAGTTAAGCCAATAATAACATAACATATTTCAATCAAAATAGTGTATATTCAAACTTAATCTCAACTTCTCACATGGGATACTCTCTTGATTTTCACTCTTTAAAGTAGTGGTAAAGTGTTTACACTCAATCAATCTCATGAAAACACTTCTACCATATGCTTGCTTGTCCACCTATTCTCCACTATTTAGATCATACAACTTCATAAATCAAGAGGTCTTTATTCAAGGTTGTAATGGGGCCAAAGGGTTATAATGTGGTTAAAGAACAAAAGGATAAAGATATCACAAAGGTTCCAAAGAGTTCATAGCTTTTAGAGACATAATAAGTTCATACAAATAAAACTTCTCAAAACTCTTATAAAGCACATAATAACATAGGCTAAATATTCATGTTGAGCCTTTGCATCATTCTAACCAACTTTGTAACATCTTTTTCTAGAAGTTCAAGAGAAGATTTTTTTTTTTTTTTTTTTTTTTTTTTTTAATATGGGAATGTATTTGACAATGATCCCTTTCTTTTTCTCTTGACTTTTTCTTTTCTTTTCTTCCCCCACACTTATCTTTTGTTTCTAACCCAAATTTTCAAATAAAAATATCCCTTGTTTTTTTTGCAATATGTCTCAAAATATAAAATTCATCTTTAGAACAAGGGTAAGGATATAAGCATATTTAGGCTAGGTGTAAGTTGTGGTTACCAATAAAACATCATATTTAATGTAGGCTCAAATTGGCTCACTAGTGGGGATGTTCTCGTAGAACATTAATAATGGATGGCTGTTTGGCTCTGGTTATAATCCTAATGCCTCTATCATATTCATGTTGTCACATGTATCAATATAGTCTCAAACGGTTTAAAGCAAGTTCTAGAGAATCATGTAATCATAAGAGCACTCAAGAAAGAAATTAGATTGATTTGTATAATGCATCAATCATTATAGGCTCAAAAACTCACAAAGATGATTATACAAGTCAGATTAAGTCTAAACATGCTTCTTTCTCAATCAACATATCATATTAACATTGGCTCATAAAAAGGTTGACATCAAGCTCAATTCTCATGAAAATCTTCTCACTAATAAATCTGTTTTAGACTTATGCAATTCATATCTCATCATTGTATTGAAAGTAACTAAAAAAAAAAAAACACACTAAGTCTAAACATGCTTTTTTTGTTTTTTTTTGTTTTTTTGTTTTTTTGTTTTTTTTTTTTGTTTTTTTGTTTTTTTATTTTTTTTGAAGAAGAAGATTAAATCAAACTGACAAGGTATGTCTCAAGTCTCCCTTACTCAGACCTTGTTCAGAATGAATACTTCTAAATGTCTTAAAACACAACAAATTTTTTTTTTTTTTTTTTTAGCAAAATATGTCCCTTACCCCCTACTAAAATATGACATTGTCCCCAATGTCAAATTTTAAAGGTAGAATTTAGGAGATATTACCTGCAGAGGTTGCTAACCACTTATTATAACTGAGACACAACAAGCAAAATGTTAGATAATGTCACAAAGACAAAGTGCAATCCACTCCTTGCTCGTCCATATCTCTTTTTCTTTTTCCGAGCGTTTGCGAAACAGCCGTAGCAGATAAACACTCATAAGCTTGTAGCTTTTTGAGTAAATCTTCAATGGTTGTAGCAGAAATTATGGTTCTCCTTGCCTCTGAAAACATGAATCCATTATCCACAGCATTATCTAAATATGAAAGTAAATTACTAAAATAACCATTAATATTAAGCAAACCAATGGGTTTCTTATTTGTGACCAAAGATGACCAAGAAGCCACGCAAGCTATTTCTTCCAATGTACCCAGACCTCCTGGTAAGGCAATGAATGCATCGGCAGAATGGTACATGATTGTTATCCGTTCAGGGATACTCCAGACTTGTATTTCCTTACCCACGGTAGGTCCACAAAAATCTGTGAATAGTTTTGGCACGATTCCTAGAACTGGACTTCCTCCGGCGTGTGCTGCTGTAGCGACTGCTCCCATTAAACCCGTACTACCGCCTCCATAAATCAAGTGGATCTTTTGTTGGGCAAGTATTACTCCAACTCTTATGGCTTCATCAGCGAATATGGTATTTTTCCCTGGATAAGCACCTCCAAAGACACAAATTTTTTTAATGCGCTGGGACGAAGTGCTTTCCATTTTTTTTTCTTTTTCGAGTGCCTGAAAGAGAATGAGTACATGGTGTAATATATAGAGGACTGAGTAGTGAATCAGACAAGAGTAATAATGTCGCCGAAAGTGTATTTGACCTGTCAGAAGAAAATGTTAACCTAACAAAAGATTTTTGCGTGATTTCAGGAAGAAAATCAAAAAGAGAAGAAAAATCAACCGTAAAAGACCAATGCAAAAAAAGAGAGAATAATTACACAAATCGAACAACACGTAAACTAAACCGAAATACAATTATTGCAAATCAAACCAAAAGTTGAGAAGTCATTTATTGTAGTTGTGATTGTGGCTCACATCTTCCTCTGGTTTTACGTCCAGAAACGGCTTAAACGCCTTCTATGAGTCGAGGATATGCTTCCCATCCAGTTTTCTTACAAGCTGGCAAACAGGGTCTTTTAACATCAGATTCCCAAGATGTTGCCATTCCCTTTGGAATTGCGGCCATAAATCAAGAATTTCTCTTTGTACGTCTCCACTAGGATGCGTCTCAAGAGAAAGTTGGATATTACCCAAATTCTCCTTACTCAGTCCATCCTTAATGAATTCAATTTTATCATCTCGATTAGTGGACGGAATCCCAATAGAACGACATTTACCGTTACACGTCCATCGTGCACACTTGTGGCAATTTGAACTCATGCGCTTTGCTCGTCGCTTCTTTGCATAAGTGCTTCTACCTGTACCTGGTAAATGCAAAACAGGAAGATATTCATCTTCACGTACCTTGGCTTCAATTATCCAACGTATGTCTTCAGGAATCCCTTTGTTCATAAGCATTCTTAATCTTTCTAATCGAACTTGGTAAAGCTTCAGTAAAATATTCCGAGGAAAAGGAGGAAATCGTTTCTGCAATCTTTTGAGAATATCATCCATCCTGAAAAAAAATGAAATAAAATAAAATGAAAGAGAAATTTATATACAATATCAGTTTTGTGGGTAGCTGATGGAACCGACTTAAATAATCACGGAGTACCGTTATCCGCCATTTAACCGGGGTAAAAAAAAATTATATTTACATCTAGTTATTTTCAAAACAAGGATCAGAAAGAAAAACAACCTCTTCTTGAGTAACATGATTTTCCAAAAAGAGTTTGAGTCTTTGTCCATTTACCTTGAATACGTTACCATTTTGAGGATTCTCAATGTCAACTGCTCCATAATGATACACATGCTTAACCACAAATGGGCCAGTCCATCTTGATCTCAACTTACCAGGAAATATGTGAAGTCTAGAATTATAAAGTAGAACTTTTTGCCCAACATTAAATGTTTTTCTTGAAATTAACTTGTCATGAAAGGCTTTAGTTCTTTCTTTATGAATTTTAGAATTCTCATATGCATCATTTCTGAGTTCCTCAAGTTCATTTATTTGTAATTTTCGTAAATTAGAAGCGTCATCAAGGTTTGAGTTGAACATTTTAATGGCCCAATATGCTTTATGCTCAAGTTCCACAGGTAAATGACAAGGTTTTCCATAAACTAGCCTATAAGGAGACATGCCCAATGCTGTTTTAAAAGCTGTTCGATAGGCCCATAATGCATCGTTAAGTCTAAGAGACCAATCTTTGCGATTTGGATTAACTGTCTTTTCCAAAATTTGTTTAATCTCCCTATTTGCTAATTCTACCTGTCCATTTGTCTGCGGGTGATAAGGGGTTGCAACTTTGTGTGTAATGGCATATTTCTTCATTAATGTTTCAAAAACCTTGTTGCAAAAATGTGTTCCCCCATCGCTTATGATAGATCGAGGAATTCCAAATCGACTCAAAATATTTTCTTTTAAAAATTTAATCACTGTTTTGTGATCATTATTTCGACATGGAATTGCCTCTATCCACTTTGAAACATAATCTATTGCAACTAAAATGTATAAGAAACCAAAAGATGGTGGAAATGGTCCCATGAAATCAATACCCCAACAGTCAAAAATTTCAATTACAAGAATTGGGTTCAAAGGCATCATGTTTCTTTTCGAAATGGAACCTAATTTTTGACAACTTTCACATGACTTGCAAAAATTATGTGCATCTTTGAACAAAGTTGGCCAGTAAAATCCACACTGTAAAATTTTTGCAGCAGTTTTCTTTGATGAAAAATGACCACCACATGCCTCGGAATGACAAAACTTAATTACACTACTTACCTCATTGTCGGGAATGCATCTTCGAAAAATCTGATCAGGACAATATTTGAACAAGTAAGGGCCATCCCAATAGAACTTCTTTACCTCATTCAGAAACTTCCTTTTATCTTGTGTGCTCCATTGAGAAGGAATTTTTCCTGTAGCAAGAAAATTAGCAATGTCAGCAAACCAAGGTGTCGTGGAGACAATTAGAAGTTGTTCATCAGGAAAAGTATCATTTATTGGTGAGGTTCCAAAAGATTCATCACAAACAAGTCTTGATAAATGATCAGCCACCACATTTTCTACTCCTTTTTTATCTCGAATGGTGATGTCAAATTCTTGCAGCAAAAGGATCCACCTCAGCAACCTAGGTTTTGCATCCTTCTTAGAGAGAAGATATTTTAAAGCTGCATGATCACTAAAGACAACAATTGATGATCCAACAAGGTAAGATCTGAATTTATCCAATGCAAAAACAACTGCAAGTAATTCCTTTTCTGTAGTGGAATAATTCATTTGGGCTCTATTTAAAGTTTTACTTGCATAGTAAATTACATGTGGTTTATTATCTTTCCTTTGTCCTAACACAGCACCAACAGCATAGTCACTAGCATCACACATTATTTCAAATGGTAAAGACCAATCAGGAGATCTCATAATAGGAGCAGTAGTGAGCATATTTTTGAGTTTTTCAAAAGCATCTTCACAATCTTTAGTCCATTCAAATGCAGTGTCTTTCATTAAAAGATTACATAGAGGTTTAGATATCGTGCTAAAATCTTTTATGAATCTTCTATAAAAACCTGCATGTCCCAAGAATGACCTAATGTCCTTTACTGTCTTTGGTGTGGGTAGATTAGCAATCAATTCAAGTTTTGACTTGTCTACCTCAATCCCTTTTGCAGAAACAATGTGACCTAGTACAATACCTTTAGTGACCATGAAATGACATTTTTCCCAATTAAGAACAAGATTTTTTTCTTCACACCTAATCAATACATTTTTCAAATTGGCTAAGCAATCATCAAATGAATCACCAGAAACAGAAAAATCATCCATGAAAATCTCAAGATTACGTTCAATCATGTCACTAAAAATGCTAAGCATGCATCTTTGAAATGTGGCAGGGGCGTTACATAATCCAAATGGCATTCTACGATATGCAAAAGTACCAAAAGGACATGTAAAAGTGGTTTTCTCTTGGTCCTCAAGTGCAATGGCAATTTGATTATACCCAGAATATCCATCTAGAAAACAATAAAACTCATGCCCTGCAACTCTTTCTAAGATTTGATCCATGAAAGGCAAAGGGAAATGATCTTTCCTCGTCACTGAGTTAAGTTTCCTATAGTCAATGCACATGTGCCAACCAGTAACAGTCCTAGCTGGAATTAATTCATTGTTTTCATTTTTAACTACAGTAACTCCAGATTTCTTAGGTACGACTTGAGTAGGACTTACCCATTTGCTGTCAGAGATAGGATAAATGATTCCATTATCTAGAAGTTTAATGACTTCATTTCTCACTACTTCTTTCATATTAGGATTAAGCCTTCGTTGCATTTGTCTAGAGGGTTTAGCATTTTCCTCTAAATAAATATTATGTGTGCAGATTAATGGGCTTATTCCCTTTATGTCAGCTAAGGTCCATCCTAATGCATTTTTGTGCATCTTCAAAAGTTGTAACAACTTACCTTCTTGTAGTTCATCAAGATGTGAAGAAATTATGACTGGAAAAGTTTCACTCTCACCCAAAAAGGAATATTTTAGCTCGGATGGCAATGGTTTTAACTCCAGCTTGGGTGGTTCAATAGTTGATGGTACAGTGACATTTGTAAGTGATGGTAGTTCCTCAAACTTTTGTTTCCAACAATGCTTATCCTGAAAAGATTTTAACAAAGAATCAGTGTGTGAAATTTCTGAAGCATTATCAAACTCATATTCAATTAAATAAGCTTCTAAAGGATCATGGAATGTGGTAGTGGTGAGATGTTCATGAACAAGTTCTTCAATGAAATCCACTTCATGTACTTCTGAATTATCACCAGGTTGCTTGCAAATGTTGAACACATTTAATTCTAAAGTCATATTTCCAAAAGAAATGTTCAACATACCATTCCTGCAATTTATCAGAGCATTAGAAGTTGCAAGAAATGGACGGCCTAATATAACAGGAATTTGAACATTTGGATTTGAAACAGGATGTGTGTCCAAAACAATAAAATCAACAGGGAAGTAAAAATTATCAATTTGAACCAAAACATCTTCAACTATCCCTCGAGGAATTTTTACAGAACGATCAGCTAGTTGAAGTGTAACAGGTGTTTCCTTGAGTTCACCTAAACCTAACTGTTGATAAACAGAAAAAGGCAAAAGATTAACACTAGCACCAAGATCAAGCAATGCACGTTCTATTCTAGTGTTTCCAATGATGCATGAGATTGTTGGACATCCAGGATCTTTGAATTTTGGTGGAGTAAGGTGCTGAATGATTGACCTCACACTTTCCGTCAAAAATGCTTTCTTTTGTACATTATGTTTCCTTTTAACTGTGCACATGTCCTTCAAAAATTTAGCATAAGATGGAACTTGTTTGATTGCATCCAATAAAGGAATGTTAATCTTAACTTGTTTGAAAAGTTCATAAATTTCTGCATTTTGATTCAAATTCTTTATTGTTTGCAACCTTTGAGGAAAAGGAGCAGGATGCATACCTTTTTCTTTGTCCAAATTTTCAAGAAGTTCAGACTTACCATCATCCTTACCATTACTTTTCGGAGGGGAAAGAGGATCTTGGTCTTTTGATGGAATCTTTTTGTCAATTGCCTTTCCACTTCGAAGAGTTGTGATAGAACTGGCATTTTCCTGTTGAGTTTCATTGGAGCAAGAAACAAGACATTGAGTAGAAGGGTTAGGCTGAGGTTGAGCAGGAAACTTACCTTTTTCTTGAGTGCGTAATGAAGCTGTCAATGTGGACAAGGTGTTTTTGATCTCATTGATGTCCTGTGAAGTCCGGCTATTCACATTTGCTTGTGTTTGCATGAATGCTTGCAATGTCTCTTCCAAGGTTTGTACACGTGAAGGTTGATAGGAAAAAGTGTTGCCCGGCTTTTGAGATTGTGGTACCTGAACATGATTATTATTCCGCCAACTAAAGTTGGGATGACTTCTCCATTCAGGGTTATACGTTTCAGAGTAAGGAGAAGGAAAAGGCTTTTTAAATGTGTTTATGGAATTTACTTGATCATGCAACGCTTCTTTAAGAATGGGAATGTTTGGACATTCAGAAGTGGGGTGTCCCATGATTTCACAAATTCCACAACTTTCTTCATTTTTAACCGTTTTGACTTCTTTTACTTCTCTAAGTTCCATGGCTTCAATCTTTCTAGCCAAATTAGCTACTTTAGCTTTTATCTCATCTTCTTGACTAAAATGATATTTTCCTCTGTTAGAAACAAGATTAGATCTATTGGAACTTTCAGAGGAATTATCTGTGTGCCAGGCTTGAGAGTTATCTGCCAAATGGTCTAGGTAGTCAAAGGCTTCTTCAGGTTCTTTTTCTAGAAACTCACCGTTACACATTGTTTCAACAAATTGTTTAGTTTCGGGAGTTAAACTTTCATAAAAGAAACTAATAAGACGCCATTTTTCAAAACCATGATGTGGACAAGAACTTAACAAATCTTTAAAACGCTCCCAGCACTGAAAAAATGCTTCATTTTGATTTTGATTGAAATTTTGAATCTGTCTTTTCAAAGCAGTAGTTTTATGTGCTGGGAAAAATTTCTTTAGAAACTCAGTTTGTAATTCTTGCCATGTGCCAATTGACCTTGGTTTTAAATTATGAAGCCAAATTTTTGCTTTATCTTTTAAAGAAAAAGGAAATAATTTTAGCTTGACAATTTCATTTGTACATTGTTGGTCATTAAAGGTGACACATACATCTTCGAAGTCTTTTAGAAACGAGTAAGCACTTTCCGATTCCAACCCATAGAAATTTGGAAGCAAAGCTATCATACCTGGTTTAAAACGAAAGTTGTTTGCATTGAGAGGAAAAATAAAACAAGAGGGTGATGAGCTTCGAGTTGGTTGCAAGTAGTCACGCATGGTGCGTACTTGTCTGTTCTCATCTTCAGCATGAACACTTTCATTGTCAGCCATGGTAGGAGTTGTATTAGAAAGATTACCTGAAAAAGTTTCACAATAAAATCTAACTAAACGACGAGATCTAAAATCACGTCGCCAAACAAGCATAAAACAAAGTAAATATACTAAATTAGGCGGTATAACCAGCCAAACAAAATAAATATATACAAAATTAGGCGGTATAACCAGCCAATAAAAATAAATATACTTATAAACTTATATACTTAGTATTGCTTCCCCGGCAACGGCGCCAAAAACTTGATGGTGACTCAATTAAGAGTTGTAAACCCAAGTGCAGGTTATGTTCAAGTAATAAATTCTCGGGTGTCCGAGGTCGAACCACAGGGAAGCGTCTTAGTAAGTATAAGTTTATAAATATATAAGAAAAAGAAAGTAAACAATATATTAGGAGATCAACAACAAAATAAGATAAACAAGATATTAGAGAACAAAATAAACAAAATATAAAAGAAATTAAACAAGATATAAAAAACAATAAGAAAAGATGTTGAGGTTAGAGAATCCACTCTTGGTGTTATGCTAAGATTAATCTTGTTTTATTACACAATTGAAATCCACACATAAGGGAGGTTCCAATCGGAAGGTTTAGCAATTCAGTCCAAATTGTCCAACGTCCATAGCATATGATATTATGTTCATTTGGTGTCCTCAAAACTCATAAAAAGAGTCCAAGCATTCCTTATGCCAAGTTATATGTCTACAACAAATCAAGGTTATGAAACCAAGCATTTACTGTGCCATTTTCATTGTCAATAATGAATCAAGATCTCTACTTTGCAAGTATGATTTTAAACCAAAAGAAAATATTATCTATACTAGTGCTTATAAATGATGATTCATTTTAGCTCATGTTTAAGAGACTAACCTTAGCATTTACCAAGAGCTTCACCTCATCACCTCAACAATATGATTAGAAACACATACTAGATATGAATAAAATGAAAAGAAATGTAAGAAGAAAAAGAAAACTAGAGAAAGGAAAGAAAAAGAAAACTTAGAGAATTTTATTACAATGGCTATCCTACCAATGTATCAATGTATCCCAATACTCATCCAAGGCCCTCTATTTATACACATTTTGGAGGGCTAAATGACAAGAGACAAGCTTTACAAATTTCAAAGGTAGGTATAATAGGTGGGTGCATTTTTCTAACAATTTTCGTCATATTGTATGACAATTCTGATCAGCCAGCTTGATGGTCGATTTTGTCAATGTTGGAGGCTCGATCTGATAAAATGGTCTTCTAGAAAAATATACCCCTATCAGTTACGGATCCATAGCCGTTGGAATCAGATCATTTGCGCACGTGGATCGGAAGATATGGTCAAAATACCAAAACGGTGCAGAACAGACGTCATTGCACATCAGCCAACTTGATGGTCGATTTCGCTAGGGAAAACGACTCCGTTTCAAGAAGTGTAAAACATGAAAAAGATAGATATGCCTCTTAGCTTTGCAGGGATACAAAGTTCAGCCTTATTGCTTCAGTGAAACTCGAGATATAGCTGATATGGCAAAAGGTGTCGGAACTGGAACTGAACTGGATTTGCCCTTAATTCTAGTAATCTGAAATCACTCAAAGAAACTTGTGAAAAACACCAAATTACATAAAAATATAAAAGATCATAAACACAATTAGACTAAACAATAATAACTCGTATTTGACACAAAACAATAATAAAACATAACTAAAAACTATATAATTATACGAGTTGTAAACCCAGAGAGTTCAGTTTAATCTGACATGTGATAGACTGTTCTGTTGAGATTTGCCTGATACATAGGTTTCATTTTTAAAGCAAAAAAATGCAGAAATTCATAAGGAAAAAAAAAAAAGCCCAAGTTAACTCAATTTCCTATCATAGGCAATCCTTACTACAAACAGCCAAAAAGAAGAAAGAAAAAAAAAACACAAACATATAACAAAAAGTTGCACTAATTTATATCTTCCTGAATTTGAAAACCAGAGATTGTATGGTGTTCTTCTCAAGACCAGGCAGTAAGTATCCCATTCACAAGAGAAAAGAGGCTAACTAAGCTCAACAAGGCCATTCACATAACCAACAATCCCTGCATTGATATCAATATTAACTTCACCCAAATGATTAGAAGCCTTTTTCTTCATGTCATAAGAATAGAATATGTTCCCATTTCGAAGCAACGCTACATCACCACCTACAAACACTATACCTCCGTGACCGTGACCGTGACCATGCCTACCCGAATAACCATAGGAAGCATAATTAGATGATTCTGCAGGCATCGAAATATCTAGATTGATGTCAGGTTGCATTTCTACCCAGGTCTTGGCATTGCAGCGCATTTGCATCGTATTCGAGTGAGTATTAGACAGCATATTCACAACTAATCTCTGACCACGTACGTGAGCTGCACAAAGCTTTCCGTTCATCGTGCCTAACGCCCCAGGTGCAGAAGAGAGGAGCTGAGACCGCTCTGAATTGAGATCGAATGCAGTAATTCCTTGACTCGACAGCCAATAAACAATGCCATTCACATGAACACCTGTCTTTGGCAGGAGTTTCCTATCAGCAAAGCAAATCTCACCGGAAGTTCTCCATGATCCTTTTCCAGAGGAATATATCTCAAACTCATATCCATCAAGTTCAGATGGAAAGGCACAAACTAGCTTATAATCAGCAACGAAGTTCAGTAATGATGGTTCGAATACAAGCACTACAGCAGGGTCAGGCCCATGATCAGCATCTGGTTTTGGAAGTTTCTTCCATTGCTTGGTAGCTGGATTGCAGATGTAGTAGGCCCGGTAACCAGTACGCCCCTGGCAACAAAGTAGTCCATTACAAGATGTCCTAATATCAACAGGTTCAGGCAGAAATGCTAAAGATGGGTCTGGAACACCATAAGCCATGGGGTCAAGAGACATGAAAGATGGCATGCCTGCTTGTGTTTGATAAAAGAAGCCAGACGTAGAACGGAAAGAATTTGATTGATTGTGAGCAAAGAAAGGTGTTGATATTTGAAGCTTCCATTCCCGACAAACTCCAGTGCAGCGAAAAAGTGATTTAGCAGGAAGGTAAGGAAGGGCATTCTCCCTTATTACATCTTTTAAATCCATGTAAATCTTGCAGTTCTTGTTCCCATAGAAGTTACCCGGCTTCTTTCCTCTATCCATTTAACTTGAACTTTCCCCACTTCTCACACTGCAGCCTAACCTCAACAATTTATCAGATCCATCAACTGACAAATATAAATAAATAAATAAATAAAATGAAACCCCGAATAATTAATTACCTACTGACAAAAATGGCTAAAATCTGAGACAAAGTTATCGGTACTAAAAATATATGTTCATAAATGCTTAAAAACCTATTCACAGTTCAAGGATGACTCAAGGTAGGCTCACTAACAAAATCTACCTCGAGAAATCAATAGGTTTCAGCATAATCAAAGTTTTTCGAGACAAATCCTTCATGCTAACAAACCTTCACATTCTTACATATCAATAAATGTAATAATAAAAATTTCAATTTCCACAAGATTAACGTACAACTTCAACAGTTTATATATAAAAAATCAAACTTAGTACCAGAATTCCGTACACCTCCACCACACCCCCAATTTTACTTCACTGCATTCATTTTTTCCCAGTATTTAGAAGTGCAAAATTTAATTGCTAAAATCCTTACATTAAAAGCCAATTGATCAACAAAAACTTTTCTTTTTTTTACTTTCACCTATTTTTTCTCAGCAACCAAACAAACTGTAACCATATCAACCTAATCAAAAGCTAAAAACTAGTAATTCTATTAAACAACCAGATCCTACTCGAGAAAAAGAAGAAACCAGAAACAGCAATCAAAGATAAGACAGCGATTAAAAGAAGAGATTGAGTGAGAAGCGATACCTTGATGTTTATTTTTGTTTTGATGTTTGTTTGATCGACAAGGAGCTTTTTGATCGAGACTTTGGAGAGAAGATTTTGATTCTGTTTTGGGCCCTTTTTATTCTTTTCTAGGTTATATCTAAAATTTAATAACATAGGCCAGCCCCAGCTTGATTGGAACTTGAAGTCTAACGGGACTGTTTGGATATAGGGATTGTACAATCTATTGCTGAATTTTGGGACAGGAATTATAAACCCTTAACAGCTCCCAATAACCCAAAAGGCCCATTAGGCAGACCAGAACCAGTTTCGGCTTTTGTGTACAAAGACCAACCCACAATCCCAACAACAACTAGATAGCTCACACATTCCAGTGGACCTATCGAGCCACCTGGCCCAGGAAGGCAGACAACAGAGACCAAGCAATCAAGGCGTCGCAACCAGGACAGGCCACCGGCTATTGCTGCTTTCTCTATAACTCCATAGCCGCTTTCAGTTGTTTACTTTGCCATGGCTAGCACTTTCGGCGGAGCCTGCAGCCTTTTTCTTTCTATGTAACAATGAAACTATTGCGTTTTAGTGAAAGTAGGGAGGTTGATGGTGGTAATAATAGCAGCATCTTTGAGGCATCCATGGCCAGAGGCGAGAGAGAGAGAGAGAGAGAAAGAGGGGTGAAAGTTCTTTTGATATCGGCCTATTTCTAGGGCGGTGCTGTTAATTTCGCTATTAAAAGACCAGGTGGGTACTAGAGAGCAATCAAAGAGGGATGGATCCCATCACTATTTAGCTAAGCTAATGGGAAGTAGCAGCTTGATTTGTTAATTATTTACTAGAAACTAACGTTAAGCCAGCTTGAAAATAATTGAAATTATTAACTATATATATATATATATATAACAACAAGAAGCTTGAAGCTACCTTCTTTTTCCATATAAAGTAAAACATTAATTACTAGATGAAAAACTATACAGTAACAATCAAATGGTAATCAAACCGTTCGATCATATTCACAGAAAACAATCTGTCAATCCTGTGACTGTTATACCTAAGGAAAAATGTACCTGATTCTTTTTTTTTTGGATAAGTAAGTGTTTTATTTATCCAGAAAGCAGTTAAACTGCTACATCCAACATCATGTGCAACATGTACTTAAAGCTATACATACTTAAACAATACTTGAACAAAACTTAAGACCACTAATCAATCAGGGAACAATAGCAACATACTTCAGCAATACTTAAAGCTATTCCAGAATGGACAAAGATCCTAGGAAAAAAGTGACAGTCCCCAATCTGCATCCAATCTTCGGTTCACTTCATCAGGACTAATGTTCTTGAGCCCCAACAATCGCATTCTGATGATCTCTTTTATCTGCTCAATGATGGCTCCTTGTGTGGATTGAAGGCGATTAAAACACCTATTATTTCTCTCTCTCCAGATCGAGTAAAGAAAGGCACTCCATGATAAACGCAAAATAACAGAAATGAGAGTTTTTCCTCTGATTCTGTTTACTGCCCATTGCAGCTCTGCTTGCCAGCTCCTTATGCTTCTATGAAGTTGACATAAGCATAGTATATGCCCCCAGATTTCCTTTGAATAGTCACATTCAAAAAATATATGATTCCGAGTTTCTTGCTCAGTTTGACATAGCTCACATTTGCCATCCACCTCCATGCCCCATGACATCAATCTGTTCTTTGTAGGCAGTTTGTCCAATATAGCCATCCAAGCTACCAGTGCATGTTTAGGAATATGAAATGGAAACCAGATCAGTTTATCCCACTCCACCTTGTCCTGCCTAGGCCTGAGATCATTCCAGACTTTAGCCACCATAAATCTGTTCCCAGGGAACTTCCAAGTTAGAGCACCATTCTGGTTGGAGGTGAACCTCAAAGCCAAAGCCCTCAGCTGAAGCATTTTACGCCATGTCCAGCTGCTTCCTGGGGAAGGTTGAACCTGCCACACTGTTCTTCCTTTCAGCACATAGGCATGAAGCCAGGCAATCCACAATGAACCTGCCTGAGAGAGAAGTGCCCATAGGTGCTGAATAATGCAAGCCTTATTCCATATTCCCAAGTCTTTTAATCCAAGACCCCCCTCTGACTTTGGACAGCAAATGGAACTCCATTTGACTCTTGCTCCCTTAGCTGAGTCATCTCTTCCTTTCCAGAAGAACCTGCTGCATAATTGATTAATTCTTTTAAGAACAGCCTTAGGCAATACAAAGTGCCTGCACCAGAAATTGGACACATTAAAAAGAACAGATTGAATGAGCTGAAGCCTTCCTGCATAGGATAACATGCGTGCTGCCCAGCCATTGATTCTCTGAGTAATTCTATCGATCAAAGGAGAACAATCCTTTTCAGAGAGTCTTCTTGTGACCAAAGGGACCCCAAGGTACCTAACAGGTAGTTTGCCAAGTTTAAACCCTGTCAACTCTTGCATCTCAAGTAGAGTGGTCCTACTAACACCAGAGGAGAAGACTTCACTCTTGGAAGGGTTTAATTGCAAACCAGAAATGGTATAAAAGTAATAGAGAATACCCTGTATGCCCATAACAGAATCCAAGTTACCCTTTGCAAAAATCAGCAGATCATCTGCAAAGCACAGGTGAGTAAGCTTGATTCTGTGACATTTAGGATGGTAGCTGTAAACTCCATGAAGAGCCCCTGCATCCAGAAGTCTGGATAAAACATTCATAGCAATGACAAAAAGATAAGGAGAGAGAGGGTCTCCCTGCCTTAACCCCTTTGCTCCTTTAAAGTACCCAACTAATCCTCCATTAAGAGAAATTGAGAACTTTGGGGAAGTGATGCATGCCTTGATCCATCCTATGAACTTATCAGGCAATCCATAAACTGATAAAACAGTGAGAATGAAGTCCCAATTTAATGAATCAAAAGCTTTTTGGAGATCAATCTTCATTGCAAAACGGGGGGATAAGGTTGCTCTTCCATACCCTTTGACCAGTTCCTGAGCCATGAGAATATTATCTGAGATGCTTCTCCCTGGTATGAAGGCACTCTGATTGCTGGAGATCATAGTAGGAAGGAGTGGAGTGAGCCTGGCAGTGATGATCCTGGTAATACATTTATAAATGACAGAGCAGCATGAAATAGGCCTGAAGTCCTTCATATGATTAGGATTCTGGAATTTTGGGACAAGAGCAATACATGTAGAGTTAAAGACTGATATCCGGCTCCCTGATTGAAAGAAGGATAAGATTGCTGCAGTGACATCCTCTTCCACAATAGGCCAAGCAGTTTTAAAAAACTGTGCAGTGTATCCATCTGGCCCTGGGGCTTTGTCCCCATCTTGCTCAAACATGGCTCTTTTCACCTCCTCTTTTGTAACAGCCTTAGCTAAATTGTCCTTAGCTTCAGCAGGCAAGGCAGGCTGAATAAGTTCAGTAAGAAGCTCCCTAGGGCAGTCTGTGACCTGTTTGTCCTCAGTCCCAATCAACTTCTGAAAGAACCTTACAGCCTCCTTTGAAATTTGGCCAAAATCTTCCAACTTCCTTCCCTCATCATCATAGAGGACTCTGATGGATTGCTTGCTATGCTTTGCTGACACCATTTTATGGAAATAATGAGTGTTCTGATCCCCCTCCTGTAGCCATTTTATCCTTGATTTCTGCCTGTAATAACTTTCCTCAGCCTTTTGGAGTTCCATCAATTCTGCATAGAGTCTTCTTTCTGTTTCAACAAGAGTATTAGATGGCCTTTGATGCAGATTGATCATCTGCATGCTCTCCAATTCTTGCCTTTTATCTTGAACCTTCCCTGAAATGTTGCCATATATGGCCAGGTTAAATGCCCTCAGTACTGCCTTTAATCTCTTCAATTTGTGGAATAGAGTGGTCATAGGATTGCCAATGAAAGGCTCTTGCCAAGAGTTTTCCACAATGTTCAGGAACTCTGGATTCCTAGTCCAGAAATTAAAAAACCTAAATGGCTTTGGGGGAGAATGAGCAGTCAAGTTCATCTTTATGTATGCTAGACAGTGATCAGAAACCATTGGAGCCAAAAACTCAACAAATGAGTGAGCAAACTGTGTATGCCAGCAATCATTGACCAAAACCCTATCAAGCTTTTTAGCCAAGTAAGCATCAGTTTGGTGGTTGGACCAAGTGAATGCTGGTCCAGTACTGGTATGATCAAACACTGATAGCTGTGTCAAGCAGTCCTGAAAATCCTTCATATCAGAGGTAAGCATGTAGGAGCCATTGAAATCTGAGCTTTCCTGTGGTCTTGCTATAACATTGAAATCTCCAGCCAAAAGCCAAGGAGAGACATCAATTCTGCCTTGAATGTCCTGAAGATGGTGCCAAAGCCTTCTTCTACTTATGCCTTCATTGCTTGCATAAATTGCTGTAATGTAGAACCTGGTAGAATTATAAGTGGTGCAGCATGTAATGCTCTGATCAGATGTTGCAATAAGATCAACCTGCATCTGATTTCTCCATAGGAACCATATTCTCCCATTATAAGCTTCTAAGTAGTTGTGATGTAGCTTCCATCCCTGAAAGAGCCTATCTACTATAGCTGGCATGTTTTGTTGTTTCACTCTTGTTTCCAGTAAGCAAACAAGGTCTGCCTTCAGGCAGTTTATTCTCTGTATAATACTTTTCTGCTTTTGAGGGTTGTTTAGCCCCCTAGTATTCCACACTATAAAATTCATGAAAGTTGAGGGGGGGTCACTCCAGAGGCAGGTAAAACTGCCTTACCTCTTTTTCCCTTGTCAATGGGCCCTTTCTTCTTATTCTTCAAGGCTTTCATCAAGTCTGCAACTCCTGCTGCTGCTGCCCTTTGCTTCTTAAGAGAGTTTGGAAGGATTTCCACCAATTGTTCCTCCTCTCTCCATTGTTCAGAGCCACTAGTTTGTCCAGGGTCTACATTTGTCCTCTCTGAGTCACTCAGGATGTCAAATCTGTTTTGGGAACCAGCTAATACTGACTTCTTGCTTTTCTGTATGCTTCTGCTTCCTCTCCCTTTACTGCCCTCATTAACTTCTGTTTCCTTCATACTTGCCTCTTTCTGTTCTTGAGCCATAGGCAGGGCACTGCTTTCAACTTCTACGCTGCTTGTAGCCTGTGCATCATGTTTTGACAGTTCTGCTTTAGGCCCCTCCTTTGGAATCCAAACTTTGGTAGCCCCTACAGGCTGTTTGGTGCAATTTCTGTCTGTATGCCCAAACAAATTGCAATGCTTGCATTTTGGAGGGTACCAAGGGATATCCACAACAACATTTGCAATAGTGCCATCACATAACTCAACATTAATACATTTTGGGATGGGGACATCCACTGCAATCTCCACACATACCTTTGCATAGGCCAATCTCTGTTGGCTAGCAGTGATTCTATCCATATACAATGGAGTTCCTAGGGCACTAGCAATATAGCTGAGTCCACGTCTGGTGTACAATTCCAGAGGAACTCCTCCCAAATGGATCCAAACAGGTAATTTCTTCAAATTAAACTCTAATGATTTCATACCTGGCTCCCATTTTCTCAGAATGAGTGGCTTATTCTGAATGTGCCAAGGTCCCTGCTCAAGAACCCATTCTCTGGTGTCAGCATTCGGAAATTGAACTAGGTATAAGTTCAGGCCAGCAGATTTGATCACCACTGCTCCATTCTTTCCCCATAACATGTTGGCAAGTCTCTGAAATGTGCTAAAGTTTGGTGCCTTGCCAACAAACTGCGCCACAACTGAGTTCATCCACACAGTTGCTCCTTCTTCAAAAACCTCAGCTGGAGGTTTGACGGTGATGGATCCATTTGAGTGTTGAGGTGGGAAAAACAGCAACGATTGATCGGAGGAGATTGTGAAGAGCTTCTTCCAATCAAAATTGGTCTTGACTGATGCCACGTCAGCAAAGGTGGTTGTAACTAACTTTTCTGGAATGTGCGAGCGCTCCGTAACTGTCTCACGATTCTCTCGAACATTTGATAGTTCAGTATTTGGATCACCATTGATGAGATCATGATAACCTGGTTCGTTGTTGAGAGCAACAGCAACCACTGTAGAACCTTCTTTTCTCATGCCAGGATCCATACTCTTCATCTTTTCCAAAAGAGCCTCAGCATCCTCTTTCTTGAAACACAACCCAAGTGATTTTTCAGTTGAAACACCCGAAACGAACGCGAATTCCTCCTCTGAAATACTGAAAGCATAAACCGAAACCCCAACCAATCTCTTAAGGCAGCCGCTGTTTTTTTTTTTTTTTTTTTTAAATCAATCTGGTTTTTTTTTTTTTTTTAAATCAATCTTCCCTACCTCAGCATCCTCTTCCCGTTCTCGATCCCGCTCTTACTCCAGCTCAGACTCCAAGTCCAGCTCTCTCTCTCGGTCTATGTCCCGCTCCAGATCTGCTGAAGGAGTGGTGGTGGTTGACGGTGGAGAAGCGGTTGGGGAAGCAGTGGTAGCCTTGGTTGGAATTCCCAGATCTGCAGGTTGGCTGTGGCTCAATGTCAAGAAAAAACACTTGCGGGAACAGCAAGTGACAGCATCTAATTCCTCTGCTCTACCAGATCGTCCATGCGGTTAGATCTGAAATCACCATGGCCAAGATTAACTCCACAGGCAGCGGCGCCGCAGCTGGTTTTGCTTCTTCTTCTGCTGAGAATGATGACGACTATGTGGAAATCACCTTGGATATCCGAGGCGATTCCGTCGCGGTTCACAGCGTTCAAGGTGCCGACTATGTTAGCAGCAGTTTTCTTCAATAACAAAGATCTGGGAAAATGAAGAAAGCGGTCTTGAAGTAGTTGCTCAAACAAATTCTTTTTAGGAAAGGAAATGCTGGAAAAAAGGAACCCTTCTTTTCGTCCTAGGAGAAACAAACTTAGGAGATTCCTGCTGTAAAGATATTAGATCTGAGCATGGACTATCATATCTGAGCACTTACAATAAACCCGGAAAGAGCATCTTCGAATCTAATGTTTAGTGAGGAAAATAAAAGAGGAAAAAGGAAAGAAAGAGGAAAAAGCTATTTTTTTTTTTTTTTTTAACAGATCATTTCAATCTGTTATTGGAAAGGAAACAAGAAGGCAGGCGATGAAGAAATCATGAGGATTCAAATTTTGGGGCCAAAGAACGAGGGTTGTTGGGGAAGCAGAAGAGGTAGGGGAGACCCAGATCTGAAAGCAGAACGAGGATTCAGTTTTTTTCCACTTTATACCACTAGACCAAATGCCCTTATTCGGGAACTTTGATCGAAAACACAAACGGATCACCAGCGAGACCTCAAAAACCCATTCGAATTCTCAAAAAAGAAGAAAACTTTTCTCCTTCTCTAGCAAATTCTCTAGAAAATGGACTCAGACTTTGCTACACTTTTTGTACCTGATTCTTTTGCCTACGTGCTGCAGCTCATAAATTAAAAAACACATTCCACCAATCACATCTTGACATGTGTTATAATAAAAGTACTGAGCTGGTCAATTGCCCGAAGCCCCCCACTTGCTTGATTATTATTATTATTATTTTTTCTTTCGGTACATCCCACTTGCTTGATTATATCAAATACAAAGTCCCCCCTCCCCTTTAAAAAACCCGCTCCGCCAAACACCAGAAAAACAAAGATTTATTAAGTTCTCTTTTCCCTCCATTCCCGTTAAGAAATAGACTCCCGAGTCCCGACTCCCCTGACCTGAGAGAGCTGGAACATGGGCGGTAAAACCTTCATAACTGCCATTTGAATTAACAAATAGTAACGGCTATATAAAAAAAAAAAAAAAGTGAACAAAAATTCTAACTACTTTTTGAACTAAAGCATGTATGTAAAGTTTGGTCCAAGAACACAGCCAACAACACTACCAGACTATATCAACCACTCTATCTAAACATCAAGTTCCCCTGTTTCCAAGCTTTTAAGCATTAACAAAAACATTCTAACTCGGGAAATCAAAAAGAGCTAACGATGTTTCTTTGATGCCTTTGCAAACTCAACAACATCATCTTCTTCCTCCTCACCATCCTCATCTTCATCTTCCTCTGCATCATCACTTCTCTTTCTCTTTAGCTGTGAAGATGACGGCAGCACTTCCTCATCGTCTTCAACTTCTTCCTCCTCTTCTGCATCATCTTCTTCATTCCCCGGCTCCATATCAGTACCTCCAGCATCATGTTCTTCGGCCTGGCATACTGGTTGAACCAAGTAACCTTCACCATAATCTTCATCCTGCCATTCCAGTCAACAAAATTGAGTTTAAAAACAATTTCTATTATTTCATCATAAACAATGAGCTAAACCAAAAGTATCACAATCAACAACAAAAAAATGAAATTAATAAAAGTAAAAATCGAACTACATTCAAAACAAAGATAATAACAGACAGCTAAGACAGCACTGCAATTAGCGAAAATATCCAGACACCCCCAAACTCTCCTCTTCAACACCCCCCCCCCCATTTTTTTCTCTCAATCCTCGAAAACAACCCAAAAGTGAACAAGAAGCAAAATGACATTAAAAATAACAGTAGCGCTATTCTTCTGGAAAGGAAATATCTTAGCCACAAGAATTACAGTAGTATAGAATAATTGATTAACTAAAACTAGTGCAACAACACAACCAGAATACTCACATGCCAATAATTTTTTTCAAAAGAGAAACAATAAGTTTCTAAATCCACAAGCAAAAACTACTCCACGAAGAATGTAATATGCAGGCATAAAACAAGCCAAATAAGTTAAGAGAAACTGATGAGGTTATCAACTAAAAATGTTCAAAATAACCCATAATCCCCTCAGATACCATAAATTTCAAGGTAATACAGAAACTTCATAAAAAAAAGCAGCCACGGCATAGGGAAGTGGCTTATCAGCTTTACAACTGCACTTTAGCTGCAATCAATAGAACATAAATTTAGCCAACCAAGTTGCCATGGATTTGTAAATAAACTGCTTAGTGAACTAAAACAATATTTCAGAGAACCAGAAGACAGAAATAACATAAAAGAAAACACTGAATCCACTCAAAAGAAAAATATTTTAGATGAGAAAGCTAAAAACTTCCTCATGATAGGGTCATAGCAAGGACAGGCAAACAGCAACTACAGAGAACAAGTTAACAAGTATATTCTCATGACGAAGAACTTGCTCAACAAGGGATTAAAACACACTTCAAAGACAAAACCCCAATTCACCTCCTCTGGTAATGAACACATACAGCAACAAATATCAAAAGTTTGAGGAAGAGCTGATGAGCTACACTTTCAAAGGATTCAAGAAAAACATTACAGAAAGCTCTAAAAATCCAAAACCAGTGTGCTTTGAAGTAATTTCTCTCCAGTCCTCACTGTGCAAAGACTTACAAGAGTGAATGAGAAGAAGAGTTGAAAATAAGAATTAGAAACCACCGGATACATTACCAAAACAGAGAAATACTAGAATCACCAAGGATTCAAGGAACGATATAGAAAAACTGTAAAAAGCTGTGTATATGAGCTCTTTCATGGGGGGAAAAGTAATCCAAATATATGATTTCTAACAAGTAACAACAAAATCAGTCAGATTTATGGCGCAAAATTCTAGGGTAGCATCATGACAGAAGCACAGCACTTGTTCTCTTTGATGTTTCAAAGAAACATAAGAACACGGCAAAATTAATTAGAAGACCAAGAAAAAATTTTGTAACAACTTTGCAGAGATTCCACAAGTAACAACAAAGAAACAGCATTAAAAAACATAGCAGCACAGCCATGCCATCTCCTTTTCCTGACAAATCTAAAAAGGCTATTTCAATCAAACAATTCACTCAAGTTAGGGCACAAGCACAGAACAGTAAGCAAAAGTAGAAACTAAAACACATCAATTAGGTTAAACCATAGAAGCATGAGATAGTAGTATTGCAAGTAATAAGGAATCTCACCTCCTCTTCACCCTCTTCTTCATCTTCAAATTCCTCATCATCTTCAACACCTTGCTCTTCTTCCTCACCAGTCTCACCATTATCATCATCATCCCCATCATCTTCTCCATGTTCATGTCCATCAATCTCCCCTTCTGTGCTTGTCAAACGCCCAGTACTCTCTGGCTCAGCAAAATCCACTTCATCATTATCTACCTCTTCCTCCTCATCATCCTCATCATTTTCTACCCCATCTTCCTCATCATCACGATCCTCAATCTCATGAGCTTCCACAATAACATCTTCGTCCTCCTCCTCATCATCAATTTCCTCACCTGAATCATTTTCATCATCATCATCATCGTCGTCTTCATCATCATCTCTCCCTACTTCCTCAATACGAAACCCGTTCGCCTCATGGCTCTGTCCATTTACTCTTCTACCTGTCTCCGTCTCTTCTTCATCAGCATCGCTCTCTTCATCTTCATCTTCATCGTCGTCCTCATCAACAATCTCTTCCCCTCTTTCGCTATGCCCATTATTCATTCTGCAGGGCCGATCCTCTCCGTCGATTTCCCCACTCCCTGGATCATCTTCAACATCCTCCTCTTCATCTTCCTCCTCATCATCCGACTCCGGCCTTTCATTCTCCTCAGCATCCATTTTATCCAAATATTTCAACGATTTAATCAACCCGAAAACCCTAGATCGATAATCCTTAACTCTGGTAACCGGACACGCATAAAGATCGAGCGAAACAAGCTTAAGCTGAGCAAGCGGGGCAAGATCCTCAATATTTTGAATCCGATTGTTGGACAAGTCGAGGTCTCGGAGCGAGTCAAGGCCGGCTTCAACAAGGAACTCGAGACCACCGGCGATTCTGTTGTCTGAAAGGATAAGTTTCTGGAGATTTCGTAGACGAGGAAACTGTTCTAGAGATGAAACGCCGATATTGGCAATGGAAAGGTGTTGAAGATTCTCAAATTTTTCCAAGAGGCTCGGCGGCGGGAGGCGACCTTGGACGCACTTCACCGCACCGTCAAGTGTCAAGGTTCGAGCCGCCGCGTGGTCCGCTTGCCCGTCTAACGCTGTCTCCACCGCTCTCTCCCAGATCTCGTCCATCAAATACAGCACGTTTTTATCTCATATACCCCTATTTATATAAACAAATAATAAATCAAAGCTTCTTTACCTATATTTTCTAAAGAAGTGAATAGATTCAAAGGGATGGCTCGAAAAGGAAGATATTGAGGAGTGTCATGTCCAGTAAAAATAGAGTAAAAAAAAAAATCAAAGGAAGAAAGCTAAAAAGGTTTGGAAAAACATAAAGGAAACCCTAACCCTAATTTTTTGATGATTGAGAGTAAGTTCGGGTTTTAATCTGTCTGATCGGCTTAAACCCTAAAGATTTTTTTTTTCTTCCAGATGTACGGATTCTGTTCTTTCAAGTTCCAAAACGCTTGAGAAGGAAAAACACACAAATATAAATAAATAAAAAACCTAATTTGAGTTTCAATTTCCTTTGTTCCCCTCTCTCTCTCAGTTTTTTTTTTTTATTATTTATAATTTTCTTCGTTTCTTATTGGTTAAGGGTGGGCGAGTCGGGATAAACCTGAGGCCTGTGGTTCGCGGCTAGGGCTAAGGGTGCGATTGGAGGTTTTGTCAATTGTTGGAGGACGGTAAGCCGTTGGATTGATGAGGACACGGATCGCTGACGCGGACAAAATGAACGGTGGAGATTGGAGGTTGGTGTGTTTGTTTTCGAGAAAGATGTAGGTAGATGAGAGAGAGTGAGCTGGGGCGCAGGCAGGGCGGGCCTGCCAATGTTTGACACGTCACTTTGCGTGTAAATACGGGGAAGATTAAAAGAATGCCACTTAAGTTCGAAGAAATTGCGGAAGTGCCACACGGGTTATGGACAGCTAGATTAGCTAAGCTTTGGTGAGTCACGTCCGACGAATCACGGCCTTGCCTACTGCTTGCAAACTCAAAATATTTCAATGAAAATGAGAGTAATAAATTTAGTTGTTAACGAGTGAATTAAGATTATTTTTTAAAATTATTATATGTAATAAAAAAATATTAATTAATATTTAATGATATTAGTTAAGATGATGTATAAAAATAAAAATATAATTAATACATAATTTTTTTTATTGCATTCGTGAAAATAATATATTAAATTTAATTTTTTTAAATAATAAATAAATAATTTTTAATTGATATTTATAGACATCGATTAAACAAACCTATTTGATAATATCTAAATTTAATACATTAAAAATAATGAATAATGTTATAAATTATTACACTTAATATAATAATATTATTATAAATAATATATCAACATTCATTAAACTCATAAATTTATAACAGTAAGAGAAATTAATTCTTCGAGGAAAATAAAACCATAAAAACATATTAGATTCCATTTTTTCCTTTGCCACCCAAAAAAATCATGAATTTAATTTCAAAAAAATTATTGCCAAATATTAACCAACATTAATCACAATCACCAAAATTACAATTAAAATACAAAAAAAAAAAATAATAAAAAAGCATATTTATCCAATTAAAATATTTAAAACAAAATTTATTTATTTATTATGAACTAATTTTATAAATGCAATTAAATTACAACAAGATTTTACTATACTCCCACAAAATTGAATCCCTAATATCAAAAGTTGGAAACATTTGATTGAGTAATTAATGTATGCATTTGAGCACGGTTCGAATTTACTTCCCCAAATAAAATAAAATAAAAAGGTTTAAAACCTTTTTGTTCAAATATATGTAATAGAAATCTCTTCAAAAAATTTCTAGCTTGAATTTATCTGGCTAAGGTAGGAAGATTGTTTCAGTTTTACCACCCATAGGACAAGATCCTGACAGCAAAAAAAATAAAAAATAAAAATAAAAGAATTGAGAACTTAACTAAATAAATACATAATATGTGTCACTGTGAAAAAAAAATGTAAAGAACTATATGGTTTTGCCGAGCATTTACCTCTGACAAACTTGGGCAGAACACGACCAAAATGAGAGTAGAAAAATGTAATAAAGATTTGAAGCCTCAAATCCAGCATTCTTCACAACATCATTGACCACTTTCAGTTGAGGTTACCTTGGATCTTACACTCTGCTAACATAAATGGTAAAAAGTATTCCAAGGCCAATGGAAATTAAATTCCATGCTTGTCTCACTCTACTAAGCTAACAAAAGAAAACAGTCATAAACAGTATAAAATATAGAATTTACTATTTCTATAACTTCATTTCCTTCGATTGTTCCTGACTGCAATTTTACTCGTTCAACAATCAAATCCACCTTAAAAATTAGAATGGATATATGACATTTTACCCTCTGAATCGTCGTACATTATAAAGTTTTCTACTATGAGATTATTCGTTAACACATTGAATTCCATAGATTTTAACCATGAAGAAAAATTTACTTGAGAAAGAAGGAAAACTTGGGGGCAGGATCTTGCAGATGATTCACTCTTATCAATTAAATAAATACAATTCTAGGAATTCAATCATGAGCACTCGATAACGTCCAGGCTTCCACCCATGATCACATACTGACTATAATCTATTAGATAAACTGGTTCTTAATTCTAGAACATCCTTGTGGTTCATCAAATTAAAGTGCAAACGATTGGAAGAATAATTGAAAGAATGAAATAACTTGATGTAACTTGATTGGTTTCTTGAGGAGCCATTAGTTAACCAATGAGATCCCAAACAGATATATAGAACAAATGGCACTTCAACTAATTCGATTCTCAGAGTAAAAGTAACTACATTATCACAGGATTGCAATGAGGACAATCATTAAAAAGACAGGAAAATGCAAATTACCATGAGACTAAACATGCAGAAAGCCATGCTCATAATACAAGAGCATATAACATGGTCAAGTTATTCAGTATCTAAATCCTAGCAAACAGATAAAGTTTACAACCGCAATTTATTGGAATTCGGAAATCTCCAATACAAAAGGGGGGGGGGGGGAAGAATGCATAGTAAGAAAAGCAAATACTCCCGCTCATAATTAGACCTGTTCATAGGTCGGGCTGGCCGGCATGGATTACTATTTATTTATTAATTTAAAAATTATTATTATTATTATTTTTTTATATTTTTATAACTAAATTTAAATAAAAAATAATATTTTAATACATAAAAAAAGATCCGAACCTTGCCGGGCTGGATCATCAAAATCCTTGTCCAGACCCGGCCGAATATAGGTCAGGTCTGCCAGGGGGCTGACCGACCATGAGTAGGTCTAAGCTCATTGTTAATAAAAATTTATTAAATTTATTTTTATATTTATATTTATATATTTTTATAATTAAACTTAAATAAAAATTAATATTTTAATACATAAAAAAATCTGGATCAGATCGGGTGGATCATTAAAATTCTTGTTCAGACCCGACCCAATATAAGCCGGATCTGACGGGGGGCTGCCGGGCCGGTCTTAGCCCATTGTTTGTCTCCTTAAAAACATGGTCAAATATAGCAAACCAAGAATGTCTACAGCTGAAAATTCATGTCAAATTCAGATAAGCTCCATCTGTCAAACAGGTTGAGTGGCATAAACCTACATATTAGTTAATTGAATTAATTAATCAGATCCATCTGCCTTTCCATGTGAAACTTTACCAACCTCTGGTCTAATTCAATTGATCAAATCCTTTTCTTTTTGGCCATTTGTACCAAACAATTCAATAATAGAGAAACTTGAACCACCAAAGCTTTTTTGGTCACTTACATGTAAATTGGCCAATTATTCATGTGTTTAATCAAATGCTTAAATGCATGAATAGCGACAATTGTTCTAGATCACCAAAAACTAAGCTAAGAACGAAAAAAAATGATAACAAGCAGCAAATCAGCATAATTCACAAGGCAAAAAATTAAAAACGTTAAATCCTCACCGTTGATTGGATGGGAGGAGGATCAAGATCCACGTAACGTACGGACATCTTAGCGATCTCAGTGATTGCAGCCTCTCTAACCCCAGGCACATCACTGGTCAACTCCTCGTAGGCAGCCTCAAACGCCTCTTGCCAAAACCTCGGTAATCTGATCCGACGGCTGTCAGTGTACACATCCCACAAGTGCTTCACCACCTTCTCCCTCTCCTCCATTTCCTAACAAGAAAAAAAACAATGGAGAAAAAATAGACAATGCAAAATTAGAAGGAGAGAAAACAATTGAGAGGAACATACGAGGACATCTAGATCGTCGTGGATGGAGCCATCGATATCATCGGAAAGACGGTTGAGGTTACCGGCTGACCACCAGAGAGTAACGGTTCAGTGAACATAGACCAGAATGCGAGCAACAAAATCGCCGTTAATGCCCGAAACTTGTACCGGCCTAGGGCTGTAATCAAGCCGAGCCGAGCCCGAATAATGGAAAGCTCGAGCTCGACTCGAAACTCGCTGCTCGAAACTCGGCTCGAGCTCGACCGAATACTATTTTCTAAGCTCGGCTCGAGTTAAAATCGAACTATTCGAGCTCGGCTCGATTAAGCTCGTTTACTCAATTTACATACTCGAGCTCGAGCTTGTTTCATGTACAATTTTTTTGCATTTAAATAATGATTTTTTTAAAATGATATAATGATAAAAAACCTTACACAACCAAAAATGTTAAAATTTTAATCAAAATAACAATATTATTATATCAATTCAAATTATTAAACTTAAAAATAAAATCCTTGTTCCATTTAACATAATTGAAAAAAGTTAAATCCATAATCTAACACAACATCATATGATTCTCCTCAGCAATACAAAGCCAACCCATACTCAAAAGCTTGCTTTCTACCTTTCATCATCCTCTTCACGTTCAACTTGATCAAATCAACAATATACATTAGAAAATGACATCTCTTAGTGCCTATATTATGTAAAGTTCACCAATGATAGTAAATATACAAAAAAAATGAAGGCATCTTTTAGTAGCAAGTAGGGCTGTAATCGAATCGAGCCGAGCTCGAATACTGAGAAGCTCGAGCTCGATTCGAAACTCGAGGCTCGAAGCTCGGTCGAGCTCGATCGAGTATCATTTTTTAAGCTCGAGCTCGAATTAAGGGTTTTTAAGTATGTATATATTAAGGGTAAAAATACTAAATTAATAATAAAAATATTATAAATAAAAAAAAAGCTCGATTAGGCTCGTGAGCTGCTCGAATCGGGTATTAAGATACTCGAACTCGGCTCGCTCGATAGCTCGAGCTGCTCGAGCTCGAGCTCGGCTCGATAATGACCGAATCGAATTCGAGTTTTTTTCGAGTCGAACTCGAGTAGCTTGCGAGCAAAGGTGTCTCTTTTACACCCCTAGTAGCAGGTGAAACCCAGAAAACAGATACATTAAATGCAACCTTATTTTCCATAATGATGTAATGTAATGTAATGACATGCTCTAAATATAAAAAAAAAAAACACCTAAAAGACACAACATCTATCAACTGAGTGTAATTGAAGTTACAACTTAATAAAACACATTTAACTTCCTCGTTTCTTCTGTAGAGGATATGGAATGGGCGATAGACAACAATCTTTTCCCACCCAAATTTATCTGTACTTTCTGATTAGTAATTCCATTTTTACTTTTCAGAGTCCCTTTGAGGTAATTAACCACTCTCAATAAAGTTCACTAAACTAAGACAAATAAACATCACCATATATTCCTATTAATTCCAGTCCAGCAACAGGTTTCAAAGGGGAACTTGGCCTTGCTTTGATCACTATCATTACCAATACTGTGATTTGTGAAGCAAGCATACAATGATTAACAACAAAGTAATTAATAAAGTAATCACACAACATGAAGAAAAAAGAATAACTCACGTACTATTAGACATTGATGGCTTCACAAGTGGGGATGGGATAATAAAGCTTGCTTGGCTTTTGATTGTAGCCAGGAAAAACTGTAAAAATGTAATCATGGAACTTTCGGTAACATTATTAATTATTATATATATATATATATATAAACTAGTATATAAGGAGTGAAAACTGGAAAACTCCTAACTTGATTAGTAGTTTAATTTCGTCAAATGTGACCCCAGCTATGGATCCTGCACGAATTTTATCTTATTATATATAATGAAGCAACATTCATAAGAGAGTTTTTAAATCCATAATGATGCCCAGAACTATTTATATCAAAAGTTATAAACATGGAGAAAATCTCTATCAATAAGTTGAATTTAAGAAGTACATATTTTTGGCCATTGTTGGCCTCATGAGTTTAAAGAACACTAAAGAGAAACAACATAAAATCCAAAATCTTTGTAATCTTACTGCAAAAAAGATGAACAACAAATGCATATACAGCAAATACATACCTCTCCTAAATGCAGGAATCAAATTAGAAGAAATAGCATCCCTGCATGCCCTCATTGCTGCTGATGTAATATCTTGCCTGCTTCCATACAATATTCAAAAAACCAACACAAACAAATATGTTTTTATTGGATTAAACCAAACAAGCAAAAAAGGAGTTTTTTTATTTTTATATATATATAATAAAGAGAATCCAGAAGAGCGAAGAAGATAAACCCATGTTGATCATAACCGACACCCATCTCCACAAAAAGGAGTTTCATGGGTGGGTTTGAGGTGTTGCAGGTAGTGCTTGTGCCTACTCTTTGATCTGTTTCCATGGCTGTTGTAGCTCTGATTAGGCGTTGAAATCTAGGATGACGAGGAGGCTGGATTATAGAGGAGAAAAGTGGTGGCTTTAATGAAAGTGAAGGGTATGTTTTGAGAGTGGATAGAGATTCAGTAGAAGTAAAAAATGGCAACTTTGAAACGAAGCAGACACAAATACTCATCTCCTCTCTGCCTTTGCCCCAACAAAACTAGGAAATTTGAGTAAATTCATCAAAATTTCCCATTCATATTTACTTTTTTTTTTTTTAACTAGCTTATTTTACTTAGACACAACAATTTGCCAAAAATTGTATATGTAGATGAACAGCTTAATATATATATATACACTACTGATCAGTTCAAAAATACGAAGAATAAAAGGTAAAAATTTGATTAACTAACCTGGTGATAAAAGAAATTTTGTCTCGTAAGAGCAATCACAAACACAAGATCCGAAGATGAGAGTGAAGAAGGTGAGAGTCTATTTGTGAGGGTTAGGAGCGACTGAGAGTATGAATGGAAAAAAAATAGGTTTTACACAAAAAGATTTAAAGATGAGAGCAGAAGAATTTTGTGAGGGAAGAAGGTGAGACTCTATGAGGGTGAGGCGTGGTCGTGCGGTTGAGAGGATTAGTGGAAAAAAATTAGGTTTTAGGTTTTTAAGGATATTATATATATTAAGGGTAAAATAGTAAATTAATATATATTATAAATAAAAGGTTCGATTAAGCTCGCGAGCCACTCGAATCGAGTATTGAGATGCTCGAACTCGGCTCGTTCGATAGGTCGAGCTCGGCTCGATAATGACCGAATCGAATTCGAATTTTTTTCGAGCCGAACTCGAATAGCTTGCAAACACAAATATCTCATTTACACCCCTATACCGGCCTTTACCAAATAAACTCGAATCTGAGCTTTCCTTTTTTACATTCGCTATCATCGGCAGATTGTCCTCTTCCTTCATCTCGAATCAAAATGTGAACAATATTTTTTCTAATTTTTCGTTGCAAATTTATCAATTAATTTATTTAATTTTTGTTCAGTACTAAGAAATGGAGTTTGGATTTGGGAAGGAATTTTAAATTTTGAAGAATTTTGAAATGTTAATATTTTAAAATGCATTAAAATTTTGGATGAAAATTTTTAAAATTTTGAAGAATTTTGAAATGATAATATTTTAAAATGCATTAATTCAAAATATTAGTATTTGTAATTGTATTGTTTGGATAAATACTTTTTAAAAAGAAATTTTGAATATTGAAATTTGATGAAGTAAAAAAATAATATTAGAAATAATAAAAAAATATTTAGAAAAATATGCAATATGGATGTCATTAGATTTATAAAAATATTTTTGTAGTTATAATTGAAAAAAATAAAAATTGAGTAAAAAGAAAAAATAATAAATGTTAATATCTTAGTAAAAAATCAAAGAATTTCATAAATTATATCTCTGAAAGTGAAATTTGAAAAAAAAAAAAAATTGAGCCATCTAAAAATCTTCTTTCAAATTCCAAAAATTTTAAGAATTTTAATTTTATCAAATAAGATAATTTTATTTTAAAATTTTAAAAATTTCTCTATAAATGAATTTTCTTTTTAAAATCTCTCGTCCAAACACACCTCAAAGATTTGCCGTTTGGAGGGGAAGAAATTAATTATTACCTTTTTCTCATTTGGAAACGATATTAACCGTTGATCTGATTGTGATGACAGATTTAACGGTTTTGCATGGTACATGTCAATTTCTCATTCTCTATAATATACGACTGGGCCACCTACTATGTACGGCGTCGTCCTCCGAGATTGCATTTCTTTTACTGGTGATATTTTTCGATATTACAATTTTATTTTTAAGTTATAAGGTACTTGCCCTTTCAGACTAATTTATCAAAACATTATATAATTTTTTTATTTATCAAATTACCAATATTGTGAAATTAAATATCGAAATATGCTTGAAAAAAATGCCATGAAAAGTCACCGTATGATATAACGACTTTTGATGGCTAATTTAAAAAAAAAAATTGAAAAAACTAGAAGGGAAGTTGCCATATGATATGGCGACTTCCCTTCTAATTTAGAAAAAAAAAAGTTTTTTATAGTTCAGAAGTCGTCATATGATATGACGACTTTTGACTTATATTTTGTAAATTTTTTAAAAAAAATTAGTTCGGAAGTCGCCATATCATATGGCTAGACCTGTCCACGGGTCGGGTAATCCGCCCGGCCCGTATTGCGCCGGGCTTGGACAAGGTCTTTTATAATTCGGGCCGGCCTGGCCCGAATTACTATTTATTAAATAAAAAATATTTTTTATTTAAATTTAATTATGATATATATATAAATATAAATATAAAAATGATTTTTTAATATTTTAATATTTATGAATAGTGAAACGAGCCTATACGGGTCGGCCCGGGCCCGGCTTGAATGGGCTTGGGCAAGAAAAAAATAATTTTCGGGGCCGCGACTCGACCCATGGACAGGTCTAGGCGACTTTCGAACTAGTTTTGTTTAAAATTTAAAATTTTAAACGTTTACAACGAAAAAAAAAAGAAAATTTAAATTAAATTTAAACCGTTGTAAAACAAATAATTTTTTTTTTGAATTTGGCTACGGTCAATTGACCGTTGCCCACCCCCTATAAATATCCCCTTCCTATCATATTTTTTCATACAAATTTTTATTTACTACTCTCTCTCTCTAAAATTTACTATTCTCTCTCTTTCTAAAATTTTCTCTTATTGTACGAATTCAAATGGCTTCATTGTTATTAAGGTTGCAAGATAAGCACATATCCGCCATTATATATGAAGAGGTTAGTAATTTTTTATAATTTTTTATCATATTTTTATAATTTTTTATAATTTTTCATTATTAATTTTGTATTAATTTTGTTACTAATTTTTATAAAATTATAAAATTATTATTTATTATCAATCGAGGAAATTTTTTTTCGAGGATCCGCATCCATCTATTATTGACCACTTAAAGAATGCCGGATTTTATTATGCAAGTCCAATTCGACAATTTATGCTTCTACCGGAATTAATTAGCGCGTTGGTTGAACGACGGAGACCCGATACGCACACTTTTCATTTGCCGTGTGGTGAATGCACAATCACTTTAAAATATTATTTAGGCTTTTAAAATAATTTTTAAAAATTAATTTTTTTACAAAAATACTTTAATAATGTTAATTTTTAAAATTAAAAATAAACTTTAATTACAAAATTTAAAATTTTAATATTTTTTTTTTATAAAAAATGGTGTTGGGAAGTCGACATATCATATGGCGACTTCCCAACATTATAAAAGATTTTTTTTTTACAAATTGCACTTGGAAGTCGCCATATCATGTGGCGACTTTCAAGTTCAATTATTTTAATTTTACAAAATTTAAAACTCAGAAGATATGACGACTTTTGAGCAAGATTTAAAAAATTAAAAAAAAAATTAGTTGAGAAGTCTTCATATCATATGGCGACTTCCCAACTGATTTTTAAATGAGCACATTTTGATATATAATTTGAAAATGTCGGTAATTTGATAAAAAAAATTTTTTTAGCAATATCTTAATAAAAAAAACCTGCCCTTTCACTTGTTTGGTTTTCTATTTTATTTTCTTTAACCAAGCAGCAAGCAATATGACAAAAAAAAATGTCTTTCAAATTATACTCGATAATCTTGGATATAACATGATTATATAATACGAACATGATATAAAAAATAATTAAAATGTATGTTGAAATCTATATAATACGAATTATTTATGTATCAAAATTTATATAAATATATAATATCTTAAATACGATTATAATATAAAAAATAATATGAATACACATTAGGTTTATTTAAAACAAAGGGTTAAGTTGGAATAAAAAACAAATGTAATTTTTTTTAAGAAAAAAGGACGCCACAACTTAAAAAAAAAAAAAAAAAAAAAAAACAGATTGCAAATACTAAAATTAAACTCAAACTTACTGTATTCACCTAGTGATTGTATGAACCATATAAGAAGTTGCTTCAATTTTTTTTTTTTTTATATCAAAACAATGCTTTGAAGTTCTCTAGTATATAGCCATTCTTTTTTCCTTACCATCTTCAAAAACAATGAAAAAGAGAAATGCAAATTTTCTCTTCTTATGCTCTAAACTATAAATCTTTAAGTTGTTCGCAGATCAGATGGAGGCAGAAAATCATCTTTTGTCAAACCCCAAACATTGAAATCTACGTCTTCAATTTTCCATTTCTCTTCAATCTGCCTCTTGTGGTTAGCCGATTGCTCCCCATACCTAAACACCGTGACGCTTGTTTTACCAGAATGTGCAATGTTAACGCCATCGATATACTTATAGTCATCCATTACTGACTCAGTCCTAGTCTCCCAAAACACATCGGTGTCGTCCTTGGTTTTCATCATCAATAACCTGGAATCCTCGAATTGAATCATGAGACCCGACCTTTGGCTAAAGTATCCCCAGATTGTGTGGTTTATGATCTCGTAGTTTGGTCCGCTTTGCGCCTCGCGGATAGCTGCATTTGTCTCAAGCTTGAGGATAAAGCAGTCTTCATTGCTTATAATTTTCTCTCCTATGCATGTTGCATCTATAAACAAATTTGCCGTAGACCTTGGATCCAACCCCTACTCAATGAATGCAAAAAAAAAAAAAAGTCAAATGTTGTTGCTAATTAATGCCAATGCTGAGGAGAAGACTCTGTTACTCGAATTCGGGTGAATGTCAGATACTCATAGGGATGACAACGGGTTAGATATCTATTTTTTTTTTTTATAATATCCGAATCCGTTTATTATCTATATTAAATCCGAATATTACTATCCAAATTCGAATCTTAATTAAATTACATTATCCGTCGAATATCTGAATCCACTATATATCCGAATTCAGTAAGTTAAATAAAATATAAACTAAAACAAAAATTAATTTTAAATTCAAATAAAAAGATAATGGATTCGGATTAGGATATCTGAATCCGAATCCGCAAAAGTAAGCGAATTTGGATATCCGAATCCGTTATACATATAAATAATGCGGATTCGGATAATGGATACCCGAGGTTTCATATCCGTATCCGCTCCAAATCCGCTGCGGATAATAATTATAATATCCGAATTTTATCCGAATCCATAATATCTGAATCAATAAAAAATAGATCGAATAATTTATAAATATCCAAATCCACACTATCCATTGTCATTCTTAAATACCCATATCTATTAGACATGTATTACACATGAGTACTACGAGGAAAATAAAAAGTATAATTTTAATCATGAGAATGAAAGGAAGATACCTGAAGAAAACGGCGCAGGGGTCTAGGAGGACCTTTTGAAATGGGAGTTTGTTGATTAGAGGAATGCCTCCAGGAAAGTTTGCCATTGCTTCCACAAACCACCTTGCAACCTGAAACTATAAGCTCCAAGCACCATAAATCTGGATCTTTTTGCCAAAGCACATATCCACCCATTTCCTCTGTGCTCTTCACTTTAATGTTTGCATCACCTTGGTGAAACTCTGAGGCTTTGATTTTCACTTGACCGGTTACACACATGCTATGCACTGCGTTTAATGCTTGTTGTCCACCTGTAGCAGCTATGTACTGCTGCACAATGTATTTTGCTGTTGAAGCTTGCTGAGGAGGGAAAAAAATTTGAGTCGATGATTATAAAGTCCTTAAATAAAACACTTATTTCCCAAATCTATTCACTTTTAAATAAATTTATCAAACTCATTTTCTGTTGAAATGTTATTCAAAAACAAGTTTTCTTTTTTGTGTATTTGACTCAGGTTTCTATGTGTCTTAACTCTTAATTTATGCTGAAACTGTTCTTTAAAACACGAATTCAATAGAAATGTCTAATATTTGTTATTCAATTCAAGGCAATTTAAGAATGGGTAATGCTATAACAAATGAATGCAACAATCGGGATTGGTTTTGTGATAACACCACTTTAACAAGTAATTCAACTTAAATATAAGATCACAAGTAATTCAAGAAATAATCGATAACACCAATTTAACAGGCTTATCATGTATAAGCAAAGATAAAAAATAAAAATAAAAAAAAGCCTACCACGTGAAGGAGGGGAGATAATACTACTTTAACAGGCTCATCATATATAGGCGTAGATAAATTCAAAATGGGTAACAGACAAGAATAATATACAAGAAAAATAGAACAAAACTTGAGTTTTGATGACTTTTTAAGTATCAACATAAAATCAATTGATAATAGATAATGAAATCTAATTTAAATATAAGATCGTAAACAATCTAAAATTTAACTGACGTGAATAACACCACTTTAACAAGTTTAAGATAAAATATTGTAGAATTTAAGCAAGGAAGTGTAGATTCAAACGTGAGTGAAGAGTTTTTGAGGGTAATAATATGCTTACAATTGAGCAATCCTTGACAGGCTTGTGAACAGAGTGGCCCAATTGCACCTGAAGAGGGATAAGAGGAGATCCAACAAGGTAAAGAAGGAAGCGTAGCTCGTTAATCCGACCCGCAACGACAGGTTGCGACCACTTATCAGAAGTTTGAGCCTTCATCCATGTTAACATGTTTTCCAAACGCGCTTGAAGATTGCCTCCCATGCTGGTGAACATTTCTTCCGGTACTGGGACCTCCAGAACCGTCTCAAGCCCATCTTCTCTGTCAATGTTAGGACAAAGTTTCCTCATTTAACAATTTCAGAGTCAGGCAAAAAAAAAAAAGAAGATAGCGAATGAAGAAATCAGTAATTTGGTTAGAGATCAGATGCAAGAGGAAGAGCGAGAATTCGAGTCAAAAAACACCAAGTACCCTTTCTCCTCCAGGATCTCTTTTCCTGAGAGTGAAAAAAGGACATACGTGGGGAAAATGAATGCAAGAGATTTGCCTAAAGGGCTCTCCTTGCTTGTAGGAATCGTGTGGGCACGATTTATATATGACTTAGATCGTTAATTATTGCAGCCTTATATTATGTTCCGGCAAACTTTCGATGCATAGCCAAATGATGATTTAATGGACTCGCACCAAATTGATCAATGCACCCGGCTCAAGATATTTGCTTATCCCTCTTGATATATCTAAGTCAATTATTGATTCATTTATTTGGCTTGATTATGGTGCCTCGTGAAAGCCCGCAACTCATATTGCTGACTGCTGAGCTTAACATGATTGCCTTATCGCTCATCCCTCTTGATTTATGGCCCCATTGATAATCAAATTTTCAAGTTTAGGCCTTGCAAATTATTTTATTGAGCCTGTGGAGCGAGCTCCTAGTTTCTTGTATAGAAAAGATGGATCCATCAGGGTAGCGTTGGCCAAAAATTGCCCAAAAAAGAGTGTTCGATCCATGAATCAGCAACAATTTAAGCCCATTATGTACTGTCTGGCGCAGACCCCATGATTACTTGAACCCAAGTCTCAATCGTCTTAGTGGTACTTGTAGTCTTGAACCATTAAGCTAAATGCCCCGGAACAGCCAGTTGCAATGCAATTCTTAAGTTACAAGGCCAGAGGTCAATCCAGAGCCAGCCTACACAAAAAGCTAGGACGACCCTTTTGTTAGAGAGCCTAATTGAACTGGCCCTTTTATAAATTTGTTACGCCCATAAATTCTTTCAAAGGTATTTTAGTGTATGACAAGAGCTTTCTAAAGGATCATAATAAATTTGAACATCACCAAGATTAAAGTTAGAAATTTCAAAAAAAAAAAAAGAACACAAAAATCGACAATATTTGAGACTGGGGGAGTGGGGTTTGACTAGCTTGGGAAGTCCGGGAAGGCAACCACCATGTTGGAGACAATTGAGTGCAAAAGAAGGTTTTGTTTTGTTTTGTTTTTTTACTGTTGACAAAATGAAGCCTGTCGTTTTAAAAGGATAAAAAGGAAAATAAAGGGAGAAAACATTTAGATTTTTGGATGATTTTGTTTCCTTGGATCCCTACCATGTGCTAGAGAAGGAGCTTCTTCGGATTGACTTTCTTAGACTCTATTCTCTTCTCTGCCCCATAGATTTATTTTTATTAATCCTTCACAATACAAAAAACATAGGCCTCCCTCTTTTTCCGGTTGCACGCGTTAATTTGAAGTTTCAATAATTATATATATAATTATTAAAAAAAATGTTAATTAATGCTTACTAACACTGATTAATTTAATATTACAAGTTAGCTTTTAATTAAGTATATTTCTTTTTCTTTTTGAGTATGTAATTATTCTCTTCCATTAAAAAATATACCACTACTTATTTAAAATAAAAGGAGAAGAAAAAATGAAAGGGAAGCGAAGCGAAGGAACATCAGCTTTTAATATTTCAAACAGGTGCTAAACTGCTAGCAGTGAAAAATTTTACCCATCATTGAAGAACAATAATTAGATTAATTAGTGTATTCGTATTGTGTTTATATAATTTTTTGTGTCGCAATCGTATTTAAGATATTATATATTTATATAAATTTAAACAAGTTAATAATTTTTTATATAGATTTTGATACATTCGTGTATTCATATTGTGTTTGTGTTATTTTTTTCATATCATATCGTATTTTAATTATTTTTCTCGTATTGTTTCCAATATTACCATATCTAACAATAACTTTATGGGGAAGCGATTATACCAAGATTACTTTACTGGAGCTTTAGGCAGCTCCCTTAGGCTCCTCTGCTTATGGAGAAATTATTGCAGATAATATTTTAACATATATTTTGCTGATAAATATTTTTAGGATACTTTTTAAAGTTAGTTAATATATTATTTGTAGTAATAATATTGTATTAAATGTAGTAATTGATAATTTTATTCATATAAAAATATTATTATACATAATAATCTTAAAAAATAACTTTACCAAAATCCCTCTTTCAAATGACAATTAATCACTAATTCAAGTAAACCAGCTTATAAAATAATAAAGTTAAGGTAAGATTAAAAAATTTCAGCAAATGGAGAGCCTATGAAATTAATTCTTACATCAAAACAGTTTATAAATTATACTATATATGATGATTACATTATTATTAGATTTGCATAACATTTTTACTTGATAATATCAAAAATATTTTGCTAAACGAATGAAGACTTTATGATATATAATAATTTTAAAATATATTTTTAAAATATTCGTTAACAAAATATCATATTAATTAATTATTATGGCCAATTTGAAGTGATGTGAATATTTGAGTGGATCTACCTTAACTATAGTTAAATGAGAGTTTTTTTAAAGTTTTATAGCTTACAATATTATTATTATTTCCTATTATGCATGCAAGCTTTTGCTTTAACAACAGATTCCTTTTGAAAAACACAGCATAAACTTATGAGATTAATAATCGAATATATTTTGCTCAAACCATGAGATGAGTTTACTTTTCCTTGGTGATTTAAAAAATGTTACCCTATTCATCAACGTGTCTTAATATAGAAAACTTAATTATCAGATCTAAAATCGAAAATATTTTTATATTTTGTTTAAAAAAAAGTTAAAAAAAAAGAGAGAAAAATTGGAAATTATTTTACTTGGGAAGCGAACGACCGTGAGGATCCAACTTTCAGATACGAACTTTGTCGTGACATTATTGACTTGGCCTTTAAAGAATACGAGTAGAATAAAATTAAAGAGTTGGATTCACTAATCCAATATATTATATATATATATATATTCTAAGTCATATAATTCTTAATATGAAAATAGAGTTGTAAACGAACAGATCGTTTGACGAACCGTTCGATTTTTGTTCGTTTATGTTTATTTATTAAGCTAAATAAACGATTATGAACACAATTTTAATGTTCGTTTATTAAACGAACTGAGTTCGAACAGATGTGTGTTCGGTTCGTTTATGTTCACGAACAAGCTCGTTTATCGTTTATTTAAAACTCGTTTATTAGTTTGTTTAAAGCTCGTTTATGTTCGTTTATTTTATTTTATTTACTTATAATATAATTAATATTATTTAATAACTTAAATTTAATAATTTAATAATAAATTTAATTTAATTACGTTTGTATTTTATTATTTTATATTTAATAATAATAATTTAAAATTGATTTATTTTTTTATTTGTTTGTTAAAATTGTTTAGATTTGTTTGTTTATTGTTCATGAACATAATTTTAATTGTTCGCAAACATGTTCAATTATATGTTCATGAACATATTCATTTAATGTTCACGAACAAGTTCATTTAATTTAAATGAACTTGTTCATGAACATTAAATAAACGAACACGAACACACTTAATTTTAAACGAATAGAGCTTGAATACAATTTTAAAATTCTTAACAAACACGAACCGAACACGAACAAACTTAAAAATAAATAAACGAACACGAAAATAAATTTATTCGTTCAAATCCGATTTATTTACCGCCCTATATGAAAACCAATTTTAAGTTAATAACAAAATAAGAAAGGAAAGGGTCCATCATCTATGTGTAGATGAATTCAGCAGTTTTCAGTAACAAGGGAAAGAAATAGATTGCGTCAGTGTACGATTAGATAGCCGGAAATATATCATCATTATTGGATTTCTCGAATTTTTAGATATTTCCTTCCTGGATCCACTCTGTTCTCTTGGAAGTCGGCTTCCACTGTGTTTTGATTCAATTCAAGCAGAGCAATGAAAAAACTTGACAGTGTTTGCAGCAGTAAAGTAACCCGAGGGCTGGACATATCCGGCATGTGTTTTAGGGCTGTAAGTTAAGTATTTAAATTGCAATTGAGAACGTTTTTTTTAATTGTGTAGTATTTATAATGATTGCGGATATAATAAATATTATTACGATCAATTATATTGAATATTGATGAAAAAAATTGAAAGCATAAAATAACGATCGTAAGATTGTTATTAAAATCCGGATTATTTGATTGAGTTGTAGGAATTATTTATATATATGTTTGGGTATATACTTGTTCTTTTTGAGAAGGGTATAGGCGATGAATATCGAGCACTACTTTTAATAAAAACGACTAATCGATTCCCTAACATTTGTGCAGTGATCGCCATAATTGCTATCTTCCTCCTGATCAGTCCTGGCCCTGGATCGTGTTTCTTGCTTTGTTATTTAAGTACCCTTTTCACCATTTCAAGAAAAAGAAAATAATTTTTTTGCATTCATCACTGATCATCACCAATACCATGATTGCTATTGATGATCAGTTCCTATCAAAATAGCTTCGTTTTCTACATTTTTTTTTTTACCATTGGGGCCGAGGACTAAACAGATAGGGGAATTGCAAGGTTTGAAGCTCAACTTAGTGCTTAATTGATGCAAGATCGAACTATGGCTGGGTATATGAATAGGTTTTTTTATACAATTAAGAATTAACCTTTTAAAGTTAGAAGTCATTGCTATTCTCTTAAGTCTATAAAGCTAGATCTAGACCGTTGAAAACATGGTCATGATCATTATTGATGTCTTCTAATAGTGAAGGTGGGTGAGTTTTTGAAAATTATCACATAAAGGTCTAAGATAATTTGTAAGATAAAAGAGGTAAGAGAATATCGAAATTTGATTTTCAAGATTTATTTTGATGTTTTAAATTAGTATGAATTTAGGTAATTTTTAAAATAAAGACATGAAACTATTAGATGGTTTAATGTTTATTTTTTTTTTTTAAAATCAAACGTTTACTCATTTATTTATATTTAATTGATGAATGTATGTGAATTTAACATGAATAAATTAAATATATATTGTGTTAGGAGTTACTAATAAAAATGAGTTTACTTTGCATGTGGAAGTCCATGACGAGTATAAATATCATAAGCTCAATAACTTTAAGATTAATTTGTGAAATATATAGAGTATATTAGCTATAACTCTCCTTTTTTTTTTTTTATCAATCAATCAATCACGCTCTTCCTAGATAACGTTGAAAAGTGGTCAAAACAAAGTGGTGAAGCTTAATAATTGCTCCAACATGACATAAACAAACTCACTGTATTTTCTTGTTTCCTTTCAGCAAAATAAGCTGTAGCACTCCAAGTTCATTTATTTACTCTTTACTATATATAGCACATGACATAAAGGAAAAAACAAAAAAGAAAACCAATAAATTCGCAGACCCTTTTTTTAAAAAAAGACAGCTTCCCTATATATAAGCCTAACTTTTCTTAGACAAAACAATGCAAATCGCTTCAAGACAAACCTAAACAGAGAACTAACTCAAAATAATCTACAAAAAAATGGCGAAAAGTTTCAAGCTGAAGCTGAAGACATTCCGCCTCTTTTTTTCCTTTCAATCTTGCCGTTCCAAAGACCCTTCTGATCTCCCATCAAATCCTGTCCTTTCATTGCTTAGACTTTCTTCAGTCAACACTAACCCTATCACCGTCCATTTACCCCCACCCCCACAACAACCAACGTCGACGTCAAAGCTGCCTCATTACTCCTCCATTAAACGCCACGTTTCTTCAGCGTTCTCTTCTATCGGCTGTGGCCTCGGATCAAGAAGATCATCCGCACAGTACTTCTCTGAAACTGACCGCAGCGAATCACCGCCGCCGCCAACACCGGAGTTTCACTGGGAAAGAGAAGACAGATGGCACGTCATCGCTAAAGTTTACGACGGCGACGAGACCCCCCGTCGCAAAATCTACAATAGTTCTGAAAACGACGATGACTTGTTTCCTCCTCCTCCACCGCCTCCTAACACGGAGAAGAAAAAACGACGATACAAAAAGAAGAAAACGACGTCAAAATTCCGGATAAGCACCTCGTCAGCCGAAAGCGGATTATTTAGCAGCGAGAGCTTTGACGACGATGATATTATCGACGAAGAAACAGAAACCCTAGTTTCATCTTCTAGGAGCTTCTCCACTGATTCCTCTTCAGAGTTCAACGCCAACTTAGAAATCATACGCGAAACAATGCCTATGAAACATAAAAAGAAGAAGAAGAAAAACAAGCAAGTTAAGAATGCAAAAAGGAATTTGATAATGAGATTATCGTCGTCAGAAAGCGAATCTCCGGCGAGGTTGTCGAGCTTTTTGCAACGGATGATGCCATGCACGGTGGATGGGAAAGTGAGGGAGAGTTTCGCTGTGGTGAAGAAATCGAAGGATCCATACGAGGATTTTAAGAGGTCGATGATGGAGATGATATTAGAGAAGCAAATGTTTGAAGACAAAGATTTGGAACAACTCTTGCATTGTTTCTTGTCTTTGAATTCTAGGCATCATCATGGGGTAATTGTTCAGGCTTTTGCTGAAATTTGGGAGGCTTTGTTTTCTCGAAAATCGACTAGTTTACGACTTTCTTGTGCTCATAATTAATGGAGTAATTATCAAATTTAATAAATAATCCAACTTTTAAACCCCCCTTTATTTTTGTTACTAATGTTTTAGTGAGACTAATGTTATTGTAATTTTTACCTTATCATCTCAGCAATGTATGCAAATACTTGAGAAAATCAAGGAGGAGATTAACTATAGACTAGGGGGATGAAAATCATAAAGGATGATACTGTTAATAGAGATTTGCATGTAGCATGGGGGTTAAAAAGCTAGCATGGGGATTAAAAAGCTCACTGATAGCATAATTGGTTCTTAGCTATGTAATGAAGACATTGTAAAATAGTACATTTGTTTTGCCAGCTATGCTGATTGTATTGATGTAGCAGTGCATGCTGCTTTCGGATAAATAAAAACTTTGCTTATCCAAAAAAAAATTTTACCTTATCGGAATCCGAAAATTTAATTTAATTGATTAATACAATCATTTTTGAAAGTTAATATCCAATATATTTGATATTTGAATCTCAACTTCCGCAATCACGGTAAGCAGTAGCGTCTTGGTTCCTCTCAGCGGAATTTTGGCCAAGCAAGTTCGCTCCGACACCGGGAGCGATTCGCGTAGTCATTTTCTTTGGTTTGGCTGTTCTTTTCCTTTTCTCTTTAGTTGGTGTCTTCGATTCTTTGCTAAAACCCTGATTAAGCTCTTTCGCGTCTTCTGGTTTCCGCTTTTCTTTCTGGAGATTACTGACAAACAACGAAAAGTGAAGTGATGGGCTGCGTTTCGCGGTGGACTACATTGGCCGGATTTAAGATTTAGATTTTGTTTAGTGTTTTGTGCCCATTTCATAAATAACGGGCTTCTCAATTGCCACGCGTTGGCCCATGACCCTTGAGGCGATTTCTATCGCCGAAAAAAGGAGGCTTGATTAATGGGCTGTATGGGCAGCTTAATAGATGGTAGGGCTTTTCTACTCTTTTGTATGGGCCGTTGGCCATGTTCCAATGTGACAGGCAAAATTAAAAAAACAAAAGCAATCCATATATTCGTATTATTTTTTCATAATTATGTTTAAAGTGTTATATATTTATATAAATTTTAACATGTTAATAATTCCTGTTATATAAATTTAACACATTCGTATATTCCTGTCGTGTTTTAGTTTTCTCGTATCGTTTTCAAGATTACCAAATCTAATTACTAGTTAGTAATAGTAATGCAGTAATTGTGAAATTGTAATAGTAAAAACTGCTACTATATGATTTTTATTATTTAATAAGTTTATTTCTTGAATTGATTTTTCATTGTAAGTTCCACATCAAAACAAAATTACCAAGTACCAACTATATCATCTTGGCAATTGGCAGACAACAGCTAAAGGCTTCTGGAAATTGGAAACCCTATTCCTAAGGAGCTATGTTCTTCCTTTACTTGGAGAAGTAGCCAATGTTCTTTAAAGGTAAAAGCTACAGCAACCAAACATTAGCCATCAACAAATACAACCTTTGTGGAAATTCTGAGAAGCAGTGAGTGCTTCAGGGTTATGTTGCTCCGACTCTTCATTTTTTTTTAGGTACCCATGTCTGACGCATATTCAGACATGGATATAAAGATATGATCCCTCAATAACCCTCCAAATACATGAAAAAACTTAAAATAAATCAAACATACCCGTATCTGACGCTCACACCTGAGTTCGACTAACATAGCTTAAGAGAACAGCTAAAACCAGCCTTTAATTGGTTTCAGTCTTTCAGAGTAGAAAATTTGTAAATTAGTGTTAAGAGAGCTTAGGAGGACAACCACAGATTGAAAATAGCAGGGAATAGTTTGAAAACATTCATCAACAAAAGCATTTAAAGAGGGATAGAAGAACAAAGCTCAATGTCATGGACAAAATAAAACTAGAATCTAACAAAGTAAATAGTTTTAACAGAAAATTCATTGAATAAGAGAATTATAGATTATTAGAATGTTCTTTTCCTTCCAAAACAAGTAGTAGGCCAATAAAACAAACAAATAGCAAAAAAGTAACATCAATCCTTACAATTAAAGCAGAATTGACATTTGTAAAACTATCTGAAGCTAAAAATAATCATCATTCAAGCTTCTGTGGTAGCTTCACCTGAAATTAACATAGCTGATTGCATAGTTCATTACAAGTCAAAAATCATTCTTAGCTGCAAATGAAGTGAAAGCAGCTAATTCAATCACCAGCAAATAACAGCTAAAATCTCACTGCTAAGTTCTAACCTGTAGACGCTATAGCCTCTCGAACTTCACCACTAGCAGTGGCATTAGCAGAAACCAAACCAAGTTCCTCCTCAAGCTTCTTCCATGCATTCAAAAAATTAGAAGGAAACGTCTTCTTTACCGTCCTGATTAACCCTTTCGCTTCCTTGATCTTCTTGTTCATCACCAACCCTTCCACCAAATGCTTCAATGTATTAAAATCTGGAATTTTATGCAACCTCACACTCTCTTTGAACACCTTATAACCTTGCTCATACAACCCATTCAAACATAAATAAAACACCAGAGTCCTAAAAGTCGCCGCATTCGGATTACACGCATTGCCTTCCAATCCATCATAAACCTTCTTAGCTTCATCCAACATTCCATTCTTACAATAACAAGTCATCAGATAATTATAACTAATGGCATCCGGTTTCAACCCCAGGCTGCTCATATCCTCGATCAATTCCTTTACTTTCTCCGGCTCTCCGCCTTGGAAATTCGAAATCCTAACATTATAAGAAGCAACATCTAATTCACAACCGGTCTTCATCATCTTACTCCACAACTTCTCGGCCTCTTCTGTTTCCCCCTTCTTATACAAAGCATTTAAAATTGTTGTAAAAGTAACAGTAGTTACCTCCACGTTTTTCCTTTCCATTTCTCTTAAAACCTCAAGCCCTTTCTCGGAATGACCCGCTTCGCAATAAGATTTAATTAAAATCCCATAGGAAACTTTGTCAGGTGAAACACCGACGTATTTCTTGGGAATTTCATCGAACAGTTGGGGGACTTTATCGAATTGCCTTGACTGATTGCAAGCAGAGAGTAAGGTGTTGAAAGAAATGGTTGATCTGGGGGTACCAAATCGGTCCATTTGATGGAAAGTTTTGATGGCATGATCTACCATGCCAGCGATGCCATAGGATCTTATGAGAGTAGAGAGGAAAGGCTCCTGAGAAATCTTGGGGTCGGTCTTGTGGGACTCGATTAAGGATTCAATGTCGGAGAAACGGCGGGACTTGGCGAGACGGCGGACGGTGAGGTCTTGAGCGTAGCGGGAAGAAGAAGGGGAAGAGTAGTGTTTGGAAACGGAAGAGTAGATTTCGAGGGCTTTGTCAGGGTCGTATTCAGTGCGGAGTTTGCTTTTGGCTTGGGAAACCGAAATGGAGGATGAGGAAATGGCGGCGGTTGCGTTGGTGATGGTGGAAAGGTGGCGGAGGTGACGAAGAGATATAGAAGATGACATCTTCTTTGGGGACTTTGGGGGTTTGGTTAGGGTTTAAGGGTGGGAGAGGAAACGAGGGCAGCTGGAGCCAATGGTCAAAAGTGACTCGAGAGTCGAGAGAAAAAGGAGAGACTGGAGAAGTTAGTTTTACGGTTTTCTGGGCTAGGCAGTAAAGTCCCAGTTCTCAATTTTTTTTTTTTTTTTCAGCCATTCTAGTTCATCCAATAAAAGATTTTATTGCTATTTTATTTTTGATTTTAATTTATTGCTAGGAATAAGAATAAGATAGATAAAAAGTATGTTTAATTCTTTATATTATATCAATCGTACACACATTCATAAAATCTTGGCCAAAAAATAATATTAATAAAATTAATTATATATATTTGTTCTATGAGCGAATTCATTTTTTTAAAATTTTAATAATTAAAATGGATTCTACTATTTTTTTTTCTTTTTTCTATTAGTAGAAAATGATAATAATCTTGAAATTATTACACCATAAAATAGAAGAAAAAGAAGGTAAAGAAATCAGTAAATCGTAACACCAACAAACTAAATGTTTTTAGCTATAGCAAAGCATCTCAGAAACCTGGCTTGAAGCGCAAAACCAACGTTAGAATTACACTTAGAGGTGGGCAGGGCAGTCATGGATAAAATTCTTCATAAAGCATATATATATATATATATATCTGAAGTCAAAAAGCCTAAACAAAGAAGCAGTTCGTACAACTATAATGCATAGCAGTAGCAGAGAAGATAACATTAGGCATCATAATCCCGCTCTGCAAATTTGTTCTCTGGATAGAAGACAGCAGTAACTTGATTTTCACCAAATCTCCTTCCATTCATTGCAGCTTGGGCTTTTCGGGAACCTTCAACGTCTGCGTACTCCAGAAATACCTTCAAATATCAACAAAGAATTACAGCACAGGTCAGTAACAAAGGGGGAAGGAATGCATGTCCTTAACCAAACCAATAGGATTTCTTAGAATTAGCTAACATAACGTCAACCGAAAAATGATAAAACATGGAAGAAAAATGTCGAACACTGACCTTCCCAACACCTGGTAATGGTTCACCATTTGGATCTGGGCGGGGTATGACAACATTCACCAATGCACCTGCATGCATATTTCATGTGTAAATTTCGAATCCGCAGAAAACTTTATTCAAAGAATTAGTTGGGAGAAAACAGTATGAAGAATATATAGATAAAGGGTGTTATTGTGTCTTCTATCTCTGTATGTTAAACTTGATTCTTTAAAGCAAAAAGTGGACCTAGAAAGGTCTGTAAAACAGAGATATAAACACAAAAAAGAAAAGGAAATTTAATAAGTTATACAAGAGACTTAGCTGTGTTAAACTTCAAACTTAAAAAGGAGGGCCAAATGCAAAAATGACGGACCAAATAGTTTAACAAGAATTTTACCATGTTTTCCACCCTCTTGTCTCATGTCTTCAACAATGTCCTCATACTCCTCATCATCTCTAAGATCATCTTCACTAAGTGCTTGAGTCAAGCACACAACCTTTGTGGCCACACCTTGTGGTTGCAAAATAAGCCTCTGAAAAAGAAAAGGACTCAGCAAATTAGGCTACAATCTACAGATGATAATTGCAATAGATGAGACAGAATAAAATTTAGAAGAAAAAAAAATAGTAATACTTAATCTTACCTGCAAAGCAATCTGCTGCTGTGCATGCTGAAGGATACTCTCTTGCTCAGGTTTAGGCTGGGTAGCAGAACCTTGGTTTGCTCGCCTAACAGTGAGAGTTTTATCACCCATTTTAATTCCATTTAGAGCAGCACAAGCAATGTCTGTAACTGACAGATCTTGATAAATGCAGAAGGCATAGCCTTTTGAGTTTCCAGTTTCTCTATCTTTTACTAGATCAAAACCTCGAAGGGGGCCAAAAGACTCTAACAACTCCCTGATCTGTACTTCTGTGAAGTAATATGGAAGCCCTCCCACAAAAATGCGGTCTGGACCCTCAAGGCCACCAGCAGATCCCGGAGATAGACCCACAGCAGCTAGATTAAGATTGGAACAGGGTTGGCTTGGACCAAGAGTTGCAGCAAGCGAAGGGTTATAGTCACTGGGTCTCCTAACCTTCACAGGCGCTCCCTAGAAATTCAAACAGGTCATTGCAACTTCTTGTATCTAAATGATTTCAGTATGAAGATCTAGAAGAAAATAAAAATACCTCAAAGATAACCCCATCTAAAGCCATTGCATTACTAGCTTCCTCGACTGATCTCATCTCTACAAAAGCAAACTTCTTTTCATGGTTTATGTAGACATTAACAACAGCATCCCCTGAATGTAACAGAAATGGATGAGCAACTAAAGACATAATTACATAAAGCAGGTAGTTCAGTCATGCAATAGATCAAAAAATTTCTCCGTATACCTGGACCAGCAGTGTTTCCACCAATTGCAGCCATAACCTGGCTGAAGTAAGTCGCGACTGACTGTAATATAATATTTGGGGTCAGTTCCAGCACTAAATGCAACCATAACAATGAGTATACTAACTATAGTGTAGAGTAAAACCTGTTCATTTGCAGTAGGAGAAAGCCCTCCAACATAGACGCGACGAGCATGCCTGGTAGCCTGAAATGAAAAAATAAATCATATAAAGGTCTGTAATTTAAGAAAATTATTTTCTAGAGAAGAGGTCTAAACTACTAATGTATGCATAATCCAGCGAACCTGCTGAGTCATTGCCTGAATGGGCATAAGAGGGAGACCACCAAACTGCTGCAAAAAAACCCAAACTTATACTAAGATTACATAGGGAGCTAGCAACTATCACATACATATGAGAGAAATACATACCTGACCAGTAGCCAGAGGAAACATGTTTGGAAACACTCCAGGTAGGGCTGGATTATTCCCTGGAATCTGGACTGCAAAAGAAATTCAGATTTCATGTAAGGATATAATTATAAATAAGGGTCTTATTCCTATAGCGGTTGATTCAACAAAAGGACTTTTATGCCTCCTTTCCCATAGCATATCTGAACCTCTTTAAGATAAAAAGAAAAAGAACACACCATGAGCAAGATCTCGAGGAAATATTTGCAGACTACCCAAAAAGGCAATAGTTGCCAGTGGAAAGACGAACAATACCATTAAACCGGTGCATTGATTCCTCCTTGTACACAAAAGCTACAGAAGTCGGCTCACGCCATTGCCTTCTTACAACAAAGACAAAAACATAGAAACAAACAAACAAACACCAAACACAAGACAAAACCAAAACTCTCTCAGTTCCAGAATTATTTCACCAAGTATATAAAAATAATATTACAACCCTTCTAAAGACCGCAGCTTAAAAGGCTGTATATACAAAATGGAAGAAAAAAATACAGCTTACCAAAAGCACACCAGATTTTTTATAGGAACTTTCCACGATAGATCAACCAAAAAGAAAGTAGCAGTTAACAAAATATAACAATCTTAAATCTTGTGAAGGCATATGTACCTGTGGCGGCGGCGGCGGCGGCGGCGGCAGCAGCAGCAGCAGCACCAGGACCAGTTGCTAACATTGCTGAAGAAGGAGGTGCCATGTCAAAGCCACTAATCCTTTTGCTGCAGACAAATAAAGTTAGTACGAGAAATATAATTGACATAAACTAGGGTAAAAAAACTTTAAAATGCTCATACTTTACTTCCAAGACTAGAACAATAAACTTACTGAGCAACAAGTATGCTCAAAATAACCAAATACTGCTTCAATTTCTAAAACAAGGAAAACTATGTTCTTTACAAATCAACAAGTTCTTTATAACCTACCTCTTAGAGGGTGAGCGAGAGCGGGACCTTGACTTTGATCTGTGTTCAGATCTACCCCTTGGACGAGACCCACGTCTATTTCTGTCCTCCCTGTCTCTATCAAAATCCCTTCGCCTGTAAACAACATTTAAAAATATAACTCCTTTAACAATTAGCAATAAGAACAGCGAGCATGATGTGAAAAGTGTAAACAAAGTCAAGGCAGCTTAAATTGATTTATTTATGCTACCTATCAAAGTCTCGACTTCGGTGAAAATCATCATCATCCCTATCTCTCCCCCTTTCCCTCCTGTCACTCCGCTCCCTATGACGATCTCTGTGATGACGGTCCCTATCCTTACTTCTCTCCATGCCCTTCTCCCTTTCCATGTCCCTATGGCGATCAGGATCCTTCTCCCTTCCCTTATCACGGCTTTTCTCTTTTTCCCTACTTCTAGAAGACCCTCTCTCGTACTCACGAGATCCATGCTGCAAATAGTTAGTCATATTAACATTAACGAACATGAAATCCACAATTATATTGCCAAACGAACCTGATTCGCGAAAAATATGCCTAATTTAAAACAAAACTAACCCTAAGAGATTTGCTTTTCATAAATGAGTACACCCATACAACTACAATGACATTAAACAAACCCTAGAAATTTAACCAACCTAAAATTCCTTCAAATTTTTTTCAAAATTTAAAAAAAAAAAAGGAAAAAAAGAGAGAGACTAAAACAAGCAATATCAATAGCTGGAGACGTGAGAGAAAAAGGAACCCTAACTTCATGCGATCTCGTGGTAGTGAAGCAAACGTACCTGAGATTTGGAATCGCGGTGATCATGAAGACCGCCGAGACTACCTTCGCGAGGCTGAGGAGAGGGAACGCCGCCATTACTGTTTTCAAGGTCCTCTCCGTTACTCTGGTAGCGAGCTTCGTAATCGGTCATTTTCTTTTTTGGTGGTTTTGGTTGGGTAGGGTTCTTTCTCTGTTTTTGTTTAGACTGTTTCGCTGCGACTACTGAAAAAACAAGCGGCTTGAGAGATTTATTTACTACATACTACTTCTAGACTAGAATACATTTTTAAAAATATTATTATAAATTATTTTAATTGAATGGATAATTAAAAATATTTTTTGATAAATAAAAATAATTTTTAATTATATTATATTATTATTATTATTAAAACAAATTTATTTTTTATAATTTTTCTATATCATGTTATTATAATTATATTTTATTAATTATGAAAATTATGTATGTGAAAATCAGTTATTTACAAATTTTATAAACTTAATTTAAATTGAAAAAAATTTGATTAATTTAATTTATGTTGAAATTTTTTCATTTTTGTTAAATTAATAAGCTATCTAACCCATTTTTTAATATTTTTTATTAAATCTGTTTAATTTTTCAAATTTTAAAAATAACAACTAAAACTAACAAAATAAATAGCATTAAAAAAATTTAAAGAATATTATCCGAGTGGGCTTAGGCCTTAGGTTCAAATTTAATGACCCAAAGTGACTGAGCTTTGACCGAATTCGAATCATGTCGATTGCATTCATCAGGTCATCTCCTTCCTTTTTTTTTTTTTTTTAATTTTTCTTCTTCTTCTTTTATTGCCAAAAAAGCAACATTTTGCTGCTATTATAAAAGGCAAGATAAATTACGGTCACGAAAACGATTTCCATCTCATCACGTTTATCGTGAATAATATCACCGTCGATCGTCAATTGTGATAACTGTCGGCCGTGAATATCGATGATAAAAAAAACCGAAACCGTAAAATAACAACTGTAACGTTACGTTGCGACTGTTGTTTAACTTGAACATAACCGTATCTGATTCTCACATCCAAATCCGGATAACATAGATTTTAAATAAAAACACTACATCGAAATGTGATCTAAATCTGAACAGTGGCTGAATCAATCTCCAATTATTCTTTTGTTCTCAATCAACTACACCATTACAACAATTTGAACTTTGGTTAAAATCTTCTCTCTCTTTTTTGCAAAATAAAGATTGCAGTTATAAAGGGTTAAGGGTATAGATTAGTAAGGAAAACAAATGACCAATTCCTAAACTAAAGCCATGGAAAAAACAATATTCCTGGATTACCAAGAAATTACTGCACAGGCTGCAAGTTATCTCTGCAGGTTTTCTTATTAACTATTCCCCTCACCACCTCCTGATTGAAGAACCGAAGAGGGGTTGCCTTGCTCGAGGTTACTTACCGCATCCGGTCCACAGATCCGCGTAAACTCATCCTGTTATCGAAGCAGCAAATCATATTTGTTGATAACACATTAAAAAATATGCATAATGAAGAATTCATTGCAAGTTTGCAACACATATGATAAATAAATGAAACTAATAGTGTTTAATGATCAGCAAGGTTCCACTCTCCCTTTCATTGAATAAATAATAGTGGGGAAGCAGATCAGCAAGGTAAAAAAAAGATAGATGAACATTAATAAAATAGACAAGATCCGAGGTAACGCGTAAAGTGAAGGGGTGGCAGCTTTTCTATACCTTAATAGAACTATTTTCAGATGTAAGCTTCTCGCATTCATCGGAAAGCTTCTTTAATTCATCTCTAAGGTTGTGGTTTTCATTTGCCAAGCTCTCCACCCTGGCTTGTAGCTCTCCACACTCGGCCTAGGGAAACACGAAAATACAAGCTACAGATCTTAAGCTTGAACCCAAAGCTGTATAATTCTTCAATATGCTATGGAAATAAGTTCTAGAACCATTGGTTGATGAATGCATGTTATAAAACCATTCTACCTGCTTGCGTAATCTCGATCTCCTAGCAGACTCCCTATTAGACAGCTTCCTCTTCTGTCTTTTCAACTCGCGTTCATCCTGCAAGAACCCACAGCGTCGATTTAGTTAAAAACATGAAATTACAGAAGTATATTGAAAGCCAAACTGCAGAAGTCACATCCAAATGCTATAGCTGCTTAAAAGGACGCAAAAGGGAGCAAACAAAGTTAGACCTTAAAGGGAGCAAATAGTAATGAACGAACATGCAAAATAAGAAACAAAAATCACCAAGTAAAGCTCGTACTTGAATCCACGGGTCAGGCATCACACCTCCGGCAAGAACTGTGGCTACAGCACCAGATGAGTTAGGTCTCATTTTTGCAGCAGGGGATGCACTCCATAGGTCCATCCCTATATTCAAAGTAGTTGCAGGCATAGAAACTACGGGTTTCCCATGAACTAAAGCCCCATCAGTGTTACTCTGTGCATTGGCTGGTAACAAGAGCGAGCGATTGTAATTACATCACAGTATATAAAATCAACAAAATCAACCCTAAGTTTATTACCAGAAAGTCACTTAGCAACTATTTTTTTTTCTTTTTTCTTTCAAATTTCATACACTTATAGTCCCTCATGACACTTTCCCACTCCCGATTTTATAACATCTCCAGGAAGTAAGTTTGTGTCTCTGAAACCATAAAGAGAAACTTTTTATTTTCAAAATAACTTGAAGCTCATTTTGTGAGTTATCCTACAATAAAAGCAGAAATTAGACACGGAAACCCAATATACCATCTGCAAGCATTTGGTCGAAGCTTCCCTTTTTACCAGCAGCGAGTTCCTAAAAAAAAAAGCACATATTCATTAGAAAGGACAATTTGGCATATTAACAAGCTATCCAGTAAACCATTTTGATGAGAAAAACTGAATTTCTAAAGTAGTCAGTGCCCTTGAAGATAATCAAATAAGGATAATTACGCACATACTTGTTGATTATTCTCATCACTTCCATCTGATGTACCCTCACTGTCACTTTCACCACTGTTAAGAAAAGCACTTAGAATTAGAAAAGGCATGCACAAAAATTGAAGAAATTTTTTAACCAAAACCCAATGTTGAGAATGAATTAATGTGAAAATTGTGTTAGAGGAAATATTGAAACATCAAAAGGCTAGTGCACCTTTGAGAACCACCATCGTTTCCAGAGCCTGAAGCCGCCTTTGCAATCTCTCCAACCTTGCTTCCCGAAGTTCCCTTGGATTTTTTGGTACCACCTCGATCCTTTCCATCGGCACCCTTCCCTTCATGGTCAGCATTATTCTGTGCAGAACTTGGTGTCTATAGAAAAAATTGCCAAGAGGAAGGGCATTTATTTTATGAGTAACTGGGAGTCAAAAGGAAATACAAACTGCAAAAGAAAACACATAAACAAAGAAAAAACTAGTATTACCGTGGCCATATTAGGATATGCATAGACTCCCCTTTGAGGATATATAGCTGAGTATGGAACTGGGGTACCATATGGAGGCATTAAAGGATGCTGAAAGATTAACAACAGAAAAGAAAAGTAAGAACATTACTCTGATCAAATATCGAAAGAAACAGACTATTGCAAAATGGTGATTTTGTATCACCTGGCCTCCCCATATATATGGATGCGGAGTTGGTGCAGCAACGGTTGAGGCAAATAAGGGAGGTGGAGTAGCTCCAGCACCATAATAAGCCTAAACAAGAAGCTGAGTTGTAAGTTCGAATGATTACTTACATGACAACGACTTTTTACGAATTTCATAAATGAGATCAACAATTAAAAAAAAGAAACCCATGATTTATGTACTATAGTACACTAACCTGCATCGGGCTTGACCAATCAGGATATGAGGGTGTTGCTGTTGGTATTTCCTATAAGTACAAAGGAGAAATGTCAGAAAAACTCATCCACATGTTAGTGATGAGAGGGCAAGAACGATATGGGCACATTTTTAGTTCGTGTCTATGAGTGGGATGGAAGAAACTATGATAGACCTGAGTTGAGGCAGTAGGTTTGGAAGGCTTGGCAGGTTTGCTCTCCTCTTCTGTTCCCATATCACTTTGGTAAACCTCTTAATTTCAGCAAATCTAGAATCAAATTTGTATATCCTCAACGACTTTTATGAAGCACCTGGGAACCCAATTCCAAGAAACCATGTATTTCAGAAATGAGAGATCCCGAGAAAATTATCCAATGTCACAGCTAACAAGGGAAAACAACAAAAAAAGAAACTATAGAGTACTATTTGGAATATGCAGAATCGGATAAAATGTATTGTTATCACTTCAGAGCTTTCACAAGGTTTTTATATTTATGAGCCAAAACATGATAACATAAATCTATACAAATTTCAGCATCAGCATATTATCATTAAACAACTTCAAACAAGAAAGATAATACAACTAAACTGAGCTCAGCAGTGGTCCCACTCAATTTCCTTACAAAACCATATCCCAACTTGGAAGCTCCGGGTATGCAAGAAATCATCTTACACTCCGCATGATCCAGCAGAAGACAAAAGCATCCCTAAGATATTGTATAAAGCCTACACCAGTTCCAAAATACCTTAATAACCATTTAAAGAAGCTAAAATATAATAAACTCGTTTCTTTTCAAGAACTTCTCTTATCTTGGCCACACTTCTTGCGGCGAATTAACAATTCCAAAATAATACCAACTGGGGTTAATCTGATCCTCCATAAAACTAACTTAAAAGACAAAACATCCATCCCTGTCCTAACAAGTGAAGGAGTCAGAGAACAGAACAACATCATATTTGTAATTTATTTAGTGATATGGAAAACAAAGTAGAGTATCAGACAACAAACCTTCCATAAACAACAAGCTTGAAATAGAAAGGAATTCTTCAATTCCAATAATTACGTTCCAAAAACAAATACAATTTTCAACAATTCCTATATTAACAAAACATTGGAAGGGAAAAAATCACTAGAAATTGGCAGTATCTGTTTTAAATAGCCCAAAGCTAAAGCTAGTAAACATTTAGCCCCCTTATTTCACTACAAATTATAGTAAAAACCTAATGTTGACCAGCAATAAACGTCTTACAGCTGGAATCCATCCACCTCCTCCCAGACATGTTAGAAAAAAAAAAAAAAACCCATAAATTAATTAATTATTAGTAAAAATGCTAAGGAACTAATTTTTTCCAAAGATTAAGAGCTAATCTTAATCTTGAAGCCTTAACTTAACCCACAGGGATTCCCAACAGTCATAGGATAAGCAAAGCTCAAATGAAAAAGAAAAAAGAAACAATTTAACACTAAAGTTCAGAGAAGAACAAGTAATTAGCACTAATCCAACTGCCTAATCAAAATTAAAGCATGAGATAGAAGATCCTGAAACTAATTTCTTAATGGTACAATATAAATAGCTAAAATTTAAGAAAAAATAAGAAGGAAAGAAATTTAGCTTCTAAATGCTTTTAAATTACAAATAAAAACAAAATTCAAAGAGTAAAATAGGAAAGAAAATAGAGAGAGAAAGAAGAAAGACCTGTTTTCATGGCGTTGAAGAGGGAAGTGAGGTGGAAGTCCAAGTTGAACACAAAAAATAAAAAAAAGGAAAAAAGAGATATTTATATAAATAATGCTCTCTTTTTTTCCTTCTTCTTCTTCTTCTACTTCTACTTCTACTTCTACTTCCTTTATCAGACGGCTGAGAATTGAGAATAAATATAAATAAATAAATAAAAACCTTGTACGAAAATTTTGAAGTACAACTTAAGACATGAAATTCTTGTTTCTATTATTGCTGTTTGAAACAGTTTGGGGGTGTGAAACAAAGTCGGTAGTTGTTGTTGTCTTAAAAAGATCTGATCCGGTGTGGTCGTGTGCATAGTAGTTGTAGTGGAAATAGTGAGTCCAGACTCCAGAGAAGGAAAGGGAAGGAAATAGAAGGGAAAGGGGGTTTGGGGCTTCGCCGGGGACACGTGGAAGGAAGATCATCACTATGACGAAGAGGAAACGGAAACTTTTGTTGGGAAAATTACGCCGTTTCCCTTTGGGTTTTGACTTTTTGTTTCTGTTCCGTTCTCTTTTTCTTACGGTTATTATTATTATTATTATCTGTTTGAGTTTGTGTGACTTCCACGTCACTCAAATATTATCCGTTTGTTTTGTCTGTGGAATTCCTCACTTAAATGTAAATCCGATAATTTTAAACATGTTATGAAAATATAAAATAAATATTATATGTTTAATAAATATAAAAATAATATAATAAATATTATATAACATTTTTAAATATAATTCACATGATAAATTTATACGTATTATATTTATATTTAAAATTTTTATACAATATGAAAAAATATAAATACACACGAATTATTAAATTTTAAATGACCTAATTTGATGCTTTATCCTTTAATTAAATTGGATTTGGGTTGTTCTTAATGGGCCATGGGCTATGGCTAGTGCTGAAATGGAAACGAAAGTGTGGATATGTGGCAGCAAATTTTTATGGGCCATTGTTTTAGAACTCAAGCCCATCATTTCTTCAAGGCATGGGCTTTATATTGTGGAATATTAGGCCCATATCCTACCGGCCACCTTTTTAGAACTCAAGCCCAGAGTTCTTGCTCTATACCCAAAAAATGGGCCATTGAGTTTCTCTACTATAAAATTGAATAATTTAATCTTTGTTCTTTTAAAATTGAAACAAAAATGTAAAATCACTATCTGATGTAACGTGAATCGTTAAAAAACTGACGTGGCACTAATAAAATATATTATTTTAAAATGACGTGGACAAAGTAAGAAACCAAGTTGTTAAAAATGTCACATCCACGTCATCAACTAAACCTAAGTTAAACGTCACGTCAGTTTTTTTAACGGTTCACATTATACCAGTTAATGATTTTAACATTTTGCTTCAATTTAAAAAAAAACAACGACTAAATTACCTAGTTTTATAATAAATAGATTAATTTACATTGGATGGTATAGTATAGAGATCTTACGAGTACTTTGACCTATATTATGGGTTTTCTTAACCTACACTTCAATCTAAATAACACATGCATGACTTGAGAAGATCGGGAACTGAGTCTCATCTTTGATCAGGTGCTCAAGTAAGTTTCAAGTGGATCAAGCTTCAGCCCTTAGATGAACAATGTTATGCTCATTATTCACTTGGACTAGAAGTCCAAGAAAAAGTTCAGTCGTCAAACAAGTAGGAATCATATAAATAGAAATAGACAATTTCAATCATTATCAGCTATCCAGATCAGTGTAAAATATATGAACTACCCAGATCAGTATAAAAATTATGAAGACCACAAAATCCTAAGATCAAATTTCTGACATCTCATTGCTTCTATTATTTTTTACCTCCTTTCCTTTCTTTAGAGTTCAGAACTTGTTGACTTAAATATTAGAGTGCGTCTCGAAATTATCAACATCCCTTTGATTGTTTTTTGTGTTTGACACGTCATGCTAGCCATCTCCTCTACAATTTCTCTAAACTCTCCAACTACAACCCAAAAGCTCCTTAACAAACAGTTCATGTTGATTTATGTTGAATAGTAAGCTTGCAGTTTTACAAGATAATTAATAATAAAAAGAACCAGCACGTTTGGAGCACTAAAATGAATTCTCTTGACAAGGGAAGATGGGAGTTGGCGAATGTGAATTACAGCAATTGATTATCTAACTTAAAAGCAGTCTCAAGTCTCAACCAACTCGATCGGGGCCATGAAGTTGGTTTGAAAGCATCTGAGATAAAATAATGATGGGAGAATGGGGGCAATTGCCCATATAAGCTTTCTGGGGCTGCTGCGGTTAAGAGCCTTCAATGGAGTTGGGTGAAGATTGATGACCAAATTTTATATGCGCTACAAGTGGAACCAGGTCCCAGGACTGAGTTAAGTGGTTCTTAACATGCTTTAGCTTCCCAACAGACCCGACAATTGTGTATTTGTCTCGTATTCATATATTTTTTTCTTGTCGTAATCATGTTTAAGACAATGTTTTATATTTGTATAAATTTTGACCTGTTAATAATTTGTATTAAATAGATTTTAACGTGTTCATGTATTCGTATCGTGCCCGTATTTTTTTTCTTCATATTATATCATATTTTAATTATTTTTTATGTATCGTGTCGGATCTAGCTACCAAGCGAAGTTCAAACTCTAGGGAAGATAGACAGATGGCGATGGGCGCATGGGCATGGCCATAAACAAGCACAAATTATAATCCAATCTCTTATTCTCAAAGACACTAAAATCCAATTATGCATGTATTCAACCAGTTGATAGGCCATGTTCATTTACACTAATTGAATATTATAGATGTTTTTTTTTTTCCCACAAAGGAGTAGGTGACTTGGATTTATTCTAGGTAAATATAGTAATATACTCCAAAAACATCATTAAACAACAATCTTTTAAAATTATTCGAAAATTATATAATAAGACTCAAGGATAGCTACTCCATGTAACTAGTCATCTATTTCACACAAAAATTAATTTTTTTTATGAACATGATGAATATAACACTCTCAATTTATGTTATTCGGATTTTGAATGAATAGATGTCATATACAGTATATTTGAAAAATATTTTCATATTTATATTTAAATATGTATCGAATATAAATATTAAATATAAATATTTTAAAAATATAAAAAATTCATATAACATAACTCTATATAAAATCTCCATGAATCATAATAAAACAAAAATGGAATCAAAATCATACACATGAAATAACCATTAAGCATATCATGAAATCCAACCATTTGAAAGCAAATTTCGATTTTGGGTCAATGCACATTTAATTGGAGGATGAATTAAAAATAAATTTTGTTTGTTAAAAAAACAAAAGGAGGGCAAAAACCTAAGAAGGCATCGTTTAACATTTACAAATTGGGACACGTGTCGTACGAAGAAGTCTTGTAGTCTCAGCTACAGCTAATCCATTTTTTTTTTCCTTCTACACCTACTCTCATCAAAATCCAAAGTATATATTTTTGTATTAGTTGGAATTGTATAAAGCATGCGAATCTTCATCTTCTATGTTTTCTCACTTTGGATCCAAAAACTTCAAAAAAAAACCCTTCTTTTCTTTAATTCTTCCTTTTCAGGCTAACCCCAATTCCCTTTAATCCTCCATGGGCAAAGGCGGTGGCTGTGTCCCAAGCAAAAAAAAACATCCCACCTCCGCCGAAGACGCCGCTCGCACCATCAGCGACAACGCACCCATTGCTGCCGATGAAGAAATCCACGAAACCCCCACCGTAACGGTGAATTCTACGAATACCCAATCAGTTACCGCCACTTTAAAAGTCTTCATTGTGTTTTACTCCATGTACGGTCACGTGGAGAAGCTGGCGAAGCGGATGAAGAAAGGAGTCGACGGCGTGGAAGGTGTCGAGGCGGTTCTTTATAGGGTTCCCGAGACGCTTCCGGATGATGTGCTGGAGCATATGAAGGCGCCGCCTAAAGCCCCCGAGGTTCCGGAGATTAAGGCGGAGGAATTAGCGGAGGCGGATGCGGTTCTGTTTGGGTTTCCGACAAGGTATGGATGTATGGCGGCTCAGATGAAGGCGTTTTTCGATTCCACGGGGCAGCTTTGGAAGGAGCAGACGCTGGTTGGGAAGCCGGCTGGGTTCTTTGTTAGTACCGGAACTCAAGGAGGCGGCCAAGAAACCACCGCGTAAGTTAGAACTGTGATTTAATTTCTCTGTTGTTATTGTTGAATACTTTAGTTAATACGTTTCCCTCCAAACCTCTCCACCATCAGGAGAGAAATTTTGAGAAACAATTTCAATTCTTTCTCTTTTCCTTGCTTCTTTTCCTGAATTTGTTATCCAAACAAGAGAAATTTAAGAATGTTGGCCATGGGATATATTTAGGTGGCTTCTTATGAATTACGTCATAGACTCAAGATGATCCATGTTTTGTCTAGTTTTACATCTATGGTTGAACAAAGTGCTAATGGCTTAGCTCAGAAGTTAGAATCGTGGCAGATGTCTCATGAGATCAAATATATGAAACATTTGAAGTGTGTGAATTGGAGCTATAATAGAGTTACTTGGAACTTGGAAGTGAATTTTTCTCGAATATGCATCAGTTAGTTACCATGATCTGTGGCTTTGTGAGAGACTTTATTGTTTTTTACAAGGCTGGTAGGCATAATAAATCCTTAAATTCATTGATTTTATTTTGAAGAGCCTAGTACTACTCGTTTAACACTTCATTAGTTTAGAAAATTAAGACAAAAAATACTTGCTTCCAATTTTCATGGCTAATTTTTCCTATTAAGTTATGATTTTTATGTCTTGTTCATGCTCAGTGAAAGATGAATTTTGCCTGACATGAAAAGTAAACGTGAAATATAGAAGCTTTCTAGGCTTTGGAAATGTTGGGTGGCAGTCGTTTCTTTCCATGGTATTATAGCTTTTCATCTCTTGCGAGTTTCAGTGTTTTTTTATTGGTATGTTAGCCATAGAAGTTGCTCTCAGCATTTCCAGATGATTGGATATCAGATAATAAGCTATATTTGTACTGAGATCATTAAAATTCGAGGATCTAAAATCGTTTCATTTTCAATATGATTTTTTTTTAAGGTGCTTCATGCTCGAAGTTATCAGCATGGAGTTTGATTTGAGACCCATTGTACATCAGGATTTGATGTAAATGATCTTTTTCTGACCTTAAGTTGTTGTCTATTATATATATATATATATATATTATAAATTTGTGGATAAAGATGAACTACAATTGCTGTTATAACTATGAGTTATATACTTATCAATGAACACATGTACTTAGGTATATATTTATCAACATTCTGACATTTCTAGTGCTTCCTTGATCCTTCTGGTTCAGTTGGACGGCAATAACCCAGTTGGCACACCATGGAATGCTATTTGTTCCCATCGGCTACACTTTCGGAGCTGGTATGTTCAAGATGGATTCCATACGAGGAGGCTCACCTTACGGTGCTGGAGTTTATGCTGGTGACGGCTCAAGAGAGCCAACTGAAACAGAGCTGGCTCTGGCTGAGCATCAGGGAAAGTACATGGCTGGTGTGGTCAAGAGGCTTTCTCAGGCATGACATTCCCCAGATTTGAGGTCCCCATATTCTGTTCAATCTTCATTAATTGGAATGTGTTTGGCTTTGTCATTGGTCTTGGCATTTCTCCCATTACCATCAGCATGAAAGATGTCACCTAATATTGGTAACCTTTTCTTCTATTCCTTTTTGCCAATTCCTTTCAGTTGAGAAAGATGTACATGATTTGATATATTCTTCTCTCTTGGCTTATCAAACTAGATGTCTATATGCGGGAATTGGGATTCTTCGTTTGTATAATTTTCTGTGTGTAATTCACTCAAAGCTTGATTTAATAAAATTTCATTTTCTTTTCTAGTCATTCAAAACCACTCTGAATTCATCTCTGGTGGATTCACTATCATCCATTTTGTTTATAAATGAACTGTTGTATCTATTGATAATCTGAGCATTGGAGTTTCTTCGTTATCGGCGGATTCGAGAACGGGAAGAACAGGGAACTCAGTACTGTTCTATACTTCCTATTTATTAATTAGTAAGGTGACAAATATTATTAGAATATAGGATTATTATTTTGTACACCGGTCACATATCCTGTTTATTAATTTTTATTTTTTTTTAAATATTTCATAAGGACATGTGACAATTTTTTAATTTTACTTGTGAAATTTAAAAATTCAACTGCTAGTGTACAGGATAATAATTCTATATATTTTTAAAAAAACTAAATTAAAAAAAAATAAAACATATGTCAATCTCTTAATTTTACTTGTGAAAAAATAAACTGCTAATGTATAAAAGACAAACTCTATTTTTATTTTATAGTAGTATTTTCTTACTTTTTTTCATTTTTTATGAAAAATAATTTTATTGGCCCCAAAAAGGGAGTTTAAAGTTAGGGAGTGGGCCAGATAGGGTAATACGGGCCGTGGTAAATTTACTGTTCAGGCCCTCCTTTACTTTTAAATTTTAATCCCTTCTTTTTGAAGTCAAAGTTTAAGGCCCATATGGATTCTAACGGAGCAACAGAACGGTGCGATTAGGCTACTTTTTGACCTAATCGTACTACGGGAAGGTGTTTGGCAAATACTATTGCGGCCCAGTTAGACATTTTAATCGCACCATACCCCTCAAAAGTGACTGGAGCAATACATGTCCAGTGAACTGACCGTGATAGCTATGGACAACATCACCCTCAGTATTTACTTTTAATTCTTATTTTATCCTTGCATTTATACTTATGTGACTACAATATTTTTATTACATCTAAAAGTCACGTTCAATTTTATCTATTTTTGTTTTTCTTTTTCAATTTTTACCCTTAAATTTTTGTTTTCTTTAAAATACCCAAAAACCTTCAAATTGTAGTTTTATATTATTACTTTTAAAGACAAAATATTTTTAAGTACTAAATTTATTAATTATTAATTTAATGCAAATTAATGTGTCAAGATTTTCTATTAAAAATAATAAATATTAAATATAATTACAATAATATATGAAATTATTTATTAATAATTTTTTAGTTTGTCCATAATGATAATTTTATTTTTTTCTCACTATCATCGTTGCTTTTGCATCCAAACACATATTATATCATTAATTTTAATATAATCGTTACAATACATAATTTCATCATTATAATAACTAATCTCATTTTTATCATAATTTTAATCTTATCATAATCAATCTTACAAACATTTAAGCCAGCTCCTGGCATTCGAGTAACGCACTTTTTTTTTTTTTACCGTGGCGTCGCGTCAAGAAGGATTGTAATTTGTAAAACAAGGTCAACTCTGGAATTTCCGAACATAGAAGAAAATAGGAGTTTTTTTCATTTAATTTGAGACTTTCCTCAGATCAGCTTACACAGTCTCCAACGAAACTCCAACTCCTCAAATCAGCAGCAGCCTAACTTCCATAAAAATCGCAATTCCTCCCTCTATCTATCTAATCATCTGAAGAAAACTCTAAATTTTCGAAAATCTTTCCAGAAACTTTGAACCTTCTCTGATGGCGGAAACACTTGCTGCTTTGAGGTCTCTAATGGCTTCTCACTCTCCTCCTCTCGATGCCTTAGTCGTCCCTTCTGAAGATTATCATCAGGTAAAATTAAAAAAAAAAAAAAAAACTCTTTTTAGATACTAATTCCTTTATCATTTCTAATAATTAAATTTTTTTGTTTAATTTTGAACCCATTTTTGCAGAGCGAATATGTTTCTGCTCGGGACAAAAGGCGCGAATTTGTTTCTGGATTCACCGGAAGTGCAGGTCTCTATTTCAATTTCTCATATTCTCATTATCATTATTATTATTTATTTTGGAAAATACTTTAGGGTTGGCACTTATAACAAAAAATGAAGCAAGGCTATGGACGGACGGCCGATATTTCTTGCAAGCAACGCAGCAGCTTAGTGATCAATGGAAACTAATGCGTATGGGAGAAGATCCTTCCCTTGATGCCTGGATGTCTGATGTAAATTTACCATTTTTCCTCACACAAAATTCAATCTTTTGCTTCAAATTTTGATACTGTTATTATTAGTTTTTTATTTTTTTATTTATAAATGATTTAGAATTTGCCAAGGGAGGCAGCTATTGGGGTTGATCCTTGGTGTGTATCAGTGGACGCGGCTCAAAGATGGGAACGTTCTTTTGCGAAAAAGCAACAGAAATTAGTTCAAAGCACAACCAATTTGGTTGATGAGGTTTGGAAAAACCGGCCACCAGCTGAAATTAATCCAGTTGTTGTTCATCCCTTGGAATTTGCCGGTCGTTCTGTTGCTGAAAAGTTGAAAGATTTGAGGGAAAAGCTCGCGAAAGAAAAGGCTCGTGGAATTATCATCACAGCTTTAGATGAGGTGTGGCTTTATCAAATTCTTGGTTTTAATGGAATTTATCGATCATTTTTTTTTTAGTTTAAATTTCTAAGTTACAGGTTGCTTGGTTGTATAATATCCGTGGGAGCGATGTGTCTTACTGTCCAGTTGTTCATGCATTTGCTATTGTAACATTGAACTCGGCTTTCCTTTATGTGGACAAAAGGAAGGTTTCTTCTAAGGTAGGATTTTAAGTATATATATATTTTTAAAATTTTTAGTTTGTTGAAGTTTTCACTTTTTATGCATTCCTTGGTGTATTCTGTAATTTGCTATCTATTACTGTATTACATCACCTTAAATGAAGGTATAACTTTATGGCTAGATGGTTTAGATTTATTGATTACATGCATGTTAATGCAGGTGAGCTCTTCCATGCAAGAGAATGGAATTGAAGTTCGGGAGTATGGTGCAGTGAGTTCAGATGTTGCATTGTTAGCAACTAATCAGCTTGGCCAGGACACAGGAGTGAATTCTGGTCAAAATGGTGTTGGTGCAAATGATACTTGTGAAGTAGAAGAAAACTATAATGATCTTATATGGGTTGATCCTGCTTCATGCTGCTATGTTTTGTTTTCGAAACTAGATGCTAATAAGGTGCTCCTGCAGCAGTCACCTTTGGCTCTCGCTAAAGCCTTAAAGGTTGTCGATGCGATTCCTATCTGATTGAATCTTACTTTAGAAGTGCATAGAATATATTTATATGAAGTCTCTTCTAATATTCTGAAAATAATTTATTTAGAAGTTAGAACACCTTAGATTTTGGATGTTTACTTGTAAATACACATGCACTGATCCAGAAGAACAAATATATGCTGCCTTCCCAAAGAAGAAAAAAAAGGGAAGAGACCATTACTTATGTAAAAGAACATGACAGGATCTTTAATATTTAAAGAGACATTCTATTTGATCATGTTTCATCTTAAATTAATTAATCCTTATCAACAAATTTTGTATTTTTAGAATCCAGTTGAGTTGGATGGATTAAGAAATGCGCATATCCGGGATGGTGCAGCTGTTGTGCAGTATCTTGTCTGGTTGGATAAGCAGGTATAGGACTGTGACCTTTTTATATTATATTCTCTTGAAAATTGATAAAGATTCTCTGATTGTTTAAGATTCTACTCATCGGTTTAGATTTGATCCTTATTTCAAAGTAATAATGTTTCTCAAAATATGCAACAAGATTTTAGGCTGTTGTTAGGCTGGAAATGATGCTATTGCTCTTTCAAATGCTCAGATGCAAGAGATTTATGGGGCTTCCGGTTACTTCTTGGAGGGGGAGGGAGCAAGCAAAAAAAGACTGTAAGTTATAGAATTGCAAGTTGATATCTTGTCTCTCTTTCACCCTGCTCATTTGCTGTTTTTTGGGCCTGAAACCAAACAGGCTGTCCCCGCTCTTCAGAAAAATTTCTGAGCTAGAGGTGGACTGACTAACTCTTAGTTTTTTCATGCTATTGGAACGAACCATGCAGGGAGACTATGAAACTGACAGAGGTGACTGTTAGTGATAAGTTGGAGGGATTCCGTGCATTAAAAGAGGTAACAATACTTTTAAGAAAGTTTTGTTTTGGTGATAAGGAAAATTAGTCAAAATGTCATTTTGGATATAACTATAATAATAACATTTCAAGTGAGAAATTCTTGTATTAGTAGTGATAAATTCTGTTGTTTTGTGTCCATCATCAACCAGCAATTACTTTGTTTTGTAAACTTGGGCATCTTAGCATGTGAAGGTTAAGAATTTCCTAAGAGTCACAACTTATAAGCATTTAGTGTGCACTGAGCTTCTCAGTTCAAGTTGTTGCTAAAATGTTGTGCATTCATTTGTATTTGTTCATCTCACAAATTTTGTTTCTCTGTTACTAATTGCAGCACTTTAGAGGCCTAAGTTTCCCTACTATTTCTTCCGTTGGTCCAAATGCAGCCATCATCCATTACTCACCTCAGGCCGAAAAATGTGCTGAGCTTGATCCAGATAGCATTTATCTATTTGATTCAGGAGCGCAGGTTTGCTATCGAGTCCTAATATTTTAGTTTATATCCACTAACCAAAGCTATCAATAAAATGCCTACTATTTTTTATTCTAGATTCTTAGTTCTGATTTTTAATTCCATAACTGATAATATGGATGGCATTATTGAAGTATCTAGATGGAACAACTGATATAACTCGGACGGTTCATTTTGGGAAGCCTTCAGCACATGAGAAGGCTTGCTATACCTCAGTAAGTGGCTTTTGTTGCATTCTCTTCCGGATGTTTCATTATTTGTTACCTATATTCACCTTCTTTTGGTCACACTATACAATTTTAAATTCTGATGTGCTTATATTTCCAAAGTCCCTGGTGCATTTGATAATACAAGCTGCATCTCCATCTCTTGTCATTTTTGTTCTTCTTGCCTGGGAAATGATGTGTCACATGAATGGTTGTGACGCTTGATAGGAATCATAGAGTGATTTGGATGTCTTATGTATATTTGACAATACATATAAAGCTTTAAATTAATATTTTTGTAAGAATAGAACGATATATATTGTTTGTGATGATAAGCCCAATGAGTTATCAATTGTGATTGTTTTATACATGTCAACCCAATTTGTGTTCGCATTAAGGCAGTTGAAGACTGTTCAACATATTGGAAGTTAAAGTTTATGACTCTTAGACTAGTTTTTTTTTTTTTTATTTGATACTGCTTATTGTAAAGATAGGTTGAGATGCTTGCGTCCCACTTCTCTTCTTTCCTTTGATTCACATGGATTTCATTTCCTATTCTTCCTGAACTTAAGCCTTGAAGAAATTGGTTGATTCCATGCAGGTTCTAAAGGGCCATATTGCTCTGGGCAATGCTCGATTTCCTAATGGAACAAATGGTATTAAAAGTTTTCTCTATTTATCTGTTTAATTGTTCCCTATTTATTTGAGCATGTTTGTTTGAAGTCATGTAGAATTTGTCTAAACTCCAATATCTAATTATTATGTATACACACACATACACATACATATATATTAGTTTGATTGGTTGATTGCTTTTATAGGTCACGCTCTTGATATTCTGGCTCGAATTCCTTTGTGGAGGTATGGTCTTGATTATCGACATGGTACTGGTCATGGAATTGGGTCTTACCTGAATGTTCATGAAGGTTAGCAATGAGCTACAATTGCTTGCTGAAGTTAGGTTGCCGTAATTCAATGAAACTTTTCATTTAACTTTGTTTTTTCCTGTTTGAACTACTTGGAGCAGGGCCACATCTAATTAGTTTCAGACCACAGGCTCGTAATGTGCCACTTCAAGTTTCCATGACAGTAACAGATGGTTAGTATTTTTTGTCCTGCCTTACACTCTAATGGTGTCCAAAATTTTCGTTCTACTTGACAAAGTGTTTTTGTCCCGCCTTATACTGATTTCACTTCTTATTTTTTTTGTACTTAATGCTTTAATGCATGGTTTACTTCTAGCTTTTCATGCATACTTGTTTCTAAGCATTTAATGCTGCCTGGGTTGTTATTCTTGGCTGGAGTCTTTAAAGCAGTCTTGGCCCCCCATTTGCGGGTGTGGTTCTTGTGTGCATATGTTACCATAATTATAAAGTTCTAATAAATTTAAGAATTCTATTTTCTCAATGTTAAAATACTACCTGGCGTATGCTTGGTCTGAAAAGTAATGTGTCATTACTAAATAACTGGAGTATTTACTCTAATTGTATTTGGAAATTCCATTTCCCAGAACCTGGATATTATGAAGATGGGAGCTTTGGTATAAGATTAGAGAATGTACTCGTAATCAAGGAGGCTGATACCGAATTCAATTTCGGTGACAAGGGATACTTATCATTTGAGCATATCACATGGGTAAGTTTGTCATTATGTGTAATTATTCATCTTTCCTCTTCCTCCTATCAACCATGTTGCATTTGTGTTTGTTTACACGTGCGTCCATGCTTTGGAATTTTTGGGTCTCACATGCTTGTTGCAGATTATAATTCTACTCTTTTAGTGTGGGCTTGACTAACTTGGTTGATAAGTTATTTGGTCTCCTCAAGACTTACTATTAATGTTTCATTGTGTACTCTATTGCAAGTATTTTTGAAGTTATCATATCCGACTCTTTATTTTTCTTGAAGTATCCGTGTCCGACGTATATCCGGACATGGATATGGGGATATGATCCTTCAAGAACCCTCCAAATACATGAAAATCTTAGAAAAAATTGAACATACCCGTGTCTAACACTCACACCCGAGTTCGAGTAACATAGTCATCATTTATATACCTCTCCGTATTTCCATATCTTGGCATGTCGAATATGAGGGTTTTTTTTTTTTTTGTCACACTTCCAATGGTTTAATGTGTATACTTTTCTGAGACAACTGATTTTTAGATTTTAATGGTTTATCTTATGTTCAGGCACCGTATCAAATAAAGTTGATCGACTTGAGCCTCTTGACACCCGAGGAAATTCAGTGGGTGAATACCTACCATTCAAAATGTCGGGAAATTCTTGCACCTTACATGGATAAAACTGAGATGGAATGGCTGAAGAAAGCTACTGAAACTGTAAGTGCATGAAATCATGATATGTCTTGTCTATTCAGGAACACTTTCGCATCGTTCTATGCTTTTCTCCTTCTATTATCTATATAAGAATCAAATATGAGATTTGTTCTGTAAATGATCTTATTTTGCAAATTTATGTGTGATCTTTGTGGAGTAATTAATGCTTTGTGTATCTATTTATAAGCTTCCTTGTAAGTTGCATTCACTAGGATGGTGAATATCAAAGAGCCAGCTTTTGCATTCTGGCGCTGCAGGCTGAGCCGCTTTCCTGCTGGCTACAAACTTTTTAAGTCAAAAACCAAAAATTAAGATTCCATAATTCATGAACTTACTTGATTATTGTTTATTCTTGCATGGGACAATTGTTAATTGAAAAGAATCAGAAATTAATTAAACAGAAATTTAATTTGAAATTTAAAGCAAACAGATCATTGATAGAGTTTAATGAGAAAATTATCAATAATATGTAAAATTAAAAGTTAATTGAAAAGAACATTTATGCCCATATAGGATTGATTTATAGAACGTACGATAAAAATTGTCTGAATTTTCAATAGAATTGTCTATATATGTATATATATAAGAATAAAGGTGAAATTTTTTTGAACCAATGAAAATGATTATTGTTGTTCATTCTATTTTTAAATAATCATTGTAAATATATTTTTATTATTCATAAGATTTATTCAATTTATAAAAAAATTAATTAATTTTATTAAAATACTTTCTTTAAATGAATTTATTAATAAAATTTATTTAATTTATGAGTAAAATGTTTAATTTTATTAAACGATTTTTGTTAAATAAATTTGTTTGATAATAAGTAAAAACAATTTAAATTTTATATTACATTGCTTTATCTTCAAAATTTTAAAATAGAAAAAAATTAAAGTTTACATTTAGTTTTTTTATCTTCATAGTATTAATTTTACATTAATATTAAAACAAATTTTTTTATATTAATTCAATATAATTTGCACTTGAAGAAATTTTTTTATGTTAATGCAAATTTTGATTAATGTACATTTTATTAACTTTATTTATTTGTAAAATATTCAATTATATATTTAAAAATAAATAAAATAATAAATATTCATGTAAGATGACAAATAGTAGTTTAAATAACATAAAAGCACTTTTGCCACCGACAAGACAAGAGACCGCAACTTGTTATCTCTTGAACTTGGAAATTTAAGCCACAATCATGTCAAGATTGAAAGCAAATCTTAGTGTTCTTTGGTCCTATTTATGAAATTAAAAATCGTAATTTAAAAATAAAAAAAATTATAAATATTAAAATTTTATTTTATTAAATTTTATTTTTAAAAATGATTGTATAAATTAACTGAATTAAACTCTTAATTTTATGAAATTCCTTATTTACTTATCGTAAAAGTGGTAATCAAATGTTTGATTCTTAAAATTGTAAGAATTTTAGTTAATGTGCTAGTTTTAACGATAAGTATTTAATGAATTTTTTTTAACATTCCATTTTATTCTTAAAATTCATAAAATTATAAAAAAGTTATATTATTTCATATTTATTTTTATTTATTAAAAATATACAAAAATATTATCAAATAATTTTTGGGCATTTTATAACATTTCTGTATTAAATTTATCAAACGTAATTTTACTTTAGCAAATTTTTTTTTTATAAAAATTTTCAGCCGACCCTTAATAAAATAGCTGGTCTAGTTGAATAAAAAAAAAACGTTGTAAGGCCATTGACTAGATTTAACTTCGGTATTGATGCTTATATTGAATTTTTTTTGGCTTTACTCTCGATTTTTGTACTAATTTCAGATCAGCCAATCACTTGTAAAGCATATTGCATAACTCAACATCTTTTGTCTATCATTAAAAAGAACATCTTTTGTCTGTTGCATACATATAAAAAGCCTTAAAAAAACCATTGGAAGACAACATTTATTTTTCAAATGTAAAATAATTTTGTTATATTTATATTTTATGTTTGATAACTGATCTTCTACCATGTGATCCTTTTCTAATTGCGACAATCAACAGATTATATAATACTCAATGATCATTTGTTTATATGATTATATATATGTGTTATACTAGAAACAAGTTGATTATGTAATAAATATGATTTTTTTATTGTGATTATAATATATACATAGTAGAATTCATGAGGCAAACGTCCAGATAGTAAAAAAAATTTACTTATTCAAAATTCGACATGTTTCTTCGAGCTCAAAAAATCCTTTTAACAGTTTAAAATATATTATATATTAAAAAAATTATATTAATATTTATAATTAAATTAAATAAAAATATTTTTATTTATTAAATAGTAATTAGGATTGAGCCAACACGAATTTAAAATATCATATTTTACACTCAATCTAATTCGGATGAAATCCACCGAATCAAATAATTAACTTAATCTTTAAACATGTCTAATGCATAAAATATTAAGGAGTTGTTTTAGATGAAACCTCAAGTACAGTGAGAATTTCACCTTTCAGATTGGAGTTTGGATTGATATCAAAACATTATTGGAATTTCGTATGGAAATATTTAATTTATATTTCCATATTTTTTTAAAAAGAATTTTGTTAACTTAATAATATATTACCTACGAATACTAGTTAATAAAATTATTTTTTTAATATATCTGTTAACTGAGTTTAAAACAATTTATTTTTCGTTGGTTGTCAGATGGCTTGAACACATAAGATAAGGGGTATTTGTTGTATTGCTATTGCCCATTGCCCATTAATGAAAACAAAGACAAAGACTTTTATAGTCATAATAGTCCATGCTCGTGTAGTACGTGCTTGAAAATTCCAATAAGGTTCATTGAATGGAAGGTGCAATTTACTTTGATACTTTCAAGTAGGATATTGTTACATGTGTTTATTTTATACATTTATTTTTTTATTTTAAAAATTTAAGTGAAGAATATAAAAATTTTATAGGTTATAAAGAATTTTAAAAACTTATATAATATATAAGTGTATGAAATGAATGTATTAAATGAATATATATATATATATAAGAATTCGGGATTTAACTCAGTTATTTCATATAGTTACTTTTAAAAAGTGACATTCAATAAATTTGGAATTCGAATTTCAATATCTGCAACTTTTTTTTTCCTCCTAATCTGCGACTTCTTTTGTAAAAAAATTGAGTATATATAACTATTTCCTTTGATATATAGGCCAAGTTTAGTTTGAACCTCAAATTGATCCTTCATTACCCCATTTCTAGAACAAATAAATGAAATGTGTGTTACGTTTTGGCATGTCCCCTCTTTATTCAATTGTGGTTTTTTCTTTACAATTTCAAAATGGAAACTTTGTCTACGTTTTTCATGAGTTTCCACTTTAACTATGATTGCCATCTTTCAAACTTTTTCTTTTTCATCTTTATCAAACAAAAAAAAAATTTAAAAATTTCTATCCTGACTCTAAACTGTTCCAACAAATGAAGCTTTTTTTTTTTCTCTGTATGAGAACTTTTTTATAACTTTCTATCCAGATTCTTAGTCATTTCAACAAAGTAAGCTATAAGGTGACATGATTACATTCTTACTTTTCTTAGTCATACTTAATGGAAATCTTAATACATTTAACAACTTCACATTCACAATATATGGAAACAAGAGCGAAAGCCAGAAACATCACGAAAGAGAGTTGAAATAATAAACCATATACATGAGGTTCGAATTCTAAATTAATGGGGCCAAAGTAAAACCATATATAATAAAATTATATTATTAAATTTTTTTAAGGATCATGATCTTGCCTGCCCTTAAATTCGTCTTTGGATGGAAATTAACTATTCTAAGGAGCATTCAGGGAGTTATTTACTTTTTTTTTTCTTTTTATAGAGGAGATCAAAGTTTCGAAATAAAAAAAATTATAAATGTTGAGATTCAAATATTAAACTTGATAAATATCATTTTTAGTAGATGCACGAAAACGGATGAATTATTTAGATTAAACCACCATGTTCACTCTCATAATATATAAATATATAAGGATTTAAATTTGATGCATTTACAATATATAAATTTATAAATTATCAGTGAACCAGATGATGCCATATCATTAAAAATAAACTTATTTTAATTTATTTTTAAAAAAATTTAATGAGGTGATATTATTTGGTTCATTGACAGTGTATAAATATTTACACTAAAGATGCATCAAATCTAAACTGAAGATATAATATATACTACATAGGATTTATATTTAATGCATTGTTAGTGTATAAACCTATACACTGACAATGAATCTTACGATGACATTTGTTAAAAATTAGGGTTAAGATTAATATTAGGATTAAAGTTAGAGTTTTAGGATTTAAAGTTTATTTATTAATGATATTGTAAAATTCAAGTCTATAATGCATCAAATATAAACTCTACTACATAAACATGAAAACCGACATCCTAATATTAAAATATGATCAAGCCCCATAAGCCTTTGTTTTCAGGTGCCGATTACAGATCTCTGCTACTTGTGACAGTGAATTATACGAGGAACCACCTTCGGTCAATGCTTTTGCTGCACTATTTTTCAGCAGCTTGATCCTAGCTCGTATGTTTGGTCCTTCATGATCCACCAATATTTTCCTCACCATCGATCTTATCTCTTCTCTTGCCACCACTCCATCTGATTTCACCGCCGCCTTTACTCGGATGCTTGCTCCAATCTCTTCCGTCAACATCGCAGCATTCATCTTCTGCTCAGCGTAAAGCGGCCATGCAATCATCGGTACCCCATTGATAATGCTCTCCATGGTTGAATTCCACCCACAATGGGTTAAAAACCCACCAATCGAAGGATGACTCAATACCTCGACTTGGGGTGCCCACATAGGGACCAATAGTCCTCGATCTTGAGTCCTAGCGAAAAACCCATCAGGCAAGTAATCTGGGGTACTGCCATCAGATCCGTTCCCCGCCGTGAAAAACGACCCTGCTGCATCATTTTCAATAGGAGGGCGAACCACCCAAACGAACCTTTGTTGGCTAAGCTCCAGCCCCCAAGCTAGCTCTATAACTTGTTGGGCAGATAAGGTTCCACCGCTCCCAAACGACACATAAATCACTGATTCTTTCGGTTGTTTATCGAGCCAATCTACTATTTTGTTACCCAAAACCGGCTTTTCAATTCGCCTCACCAGTGGACCAATTGGGTAAATGGGTACCTTTTTTGCCTCTCTCAAGGCTTCAAGAGTAGTGGGTTCTAGTTCATCCCAAGAATTCACTAAAATCCCATCAGTCAATGACATTTTAATCCCTGCGGCAAGATGGCCTTGATATAATGGATCTTTGGGATCCACCAAAAAAATATCAAGAGTATCCTCCAACTTAACCGGCTTGCAACCCGGAATTTTGAGTGGCTTTCTGTTCTTAACATGCTCATCAATCTCCTTTATATCAATCTCCGGACTATATAGCATAACTGCAAGAAACCATGCATTAGAAGCTATGAATATGTACTTTAACATATTGAATTCATCGGCAATCCCCAAAGCATCAGTTCCGAACAAGTCCACAACTAGAGCAGTCGGACGAAACTCCATCTTAGAGATTTCAGATCTGAGAAATGGCAAAGACTGTAGCATCATTACAACTATTTTTGTTATGAACGATGCACCAGGTTCAACTATGTTGGAAACGTCAATGAAAGGGAGTAAAATAATATTATCAAGGAGATCATCATCATCATTATTCGAGCCTGCTGCTGGTGATTGGAGAAGTTGGGAGTTTGAGATTGAGGCAGCCGGGTCGGTTGGCACAACAAAGACAGTAACTTTGAAGCTTTGATGGGAAACGAGGTGTTTGGCAAGCTCTAGCACGGGGATCAAGTGCCCCATGCCAGGGCTTGCAAGGAGGGCTAAATGAGGTTTTGTGCTTTGCATGGATGCTGGTTGGTGAGAACTAGCTTAGAAATTAAAGAAAGAGAAACAACTAAGATGGGCTAAGCTAAGAGCGGTGGTGCATGCCTTGGTGCAAGGCTATTTATAGATAATCAAAAGGTTCAGTTCACTTTTCAATATTAAAATAGGTATCATAGGTAATAATAAGTAATTAAATATAAAATTTGTATTTGATGCACTGTCAATGTATAATACATTGATAATGAATCCTACACTGACACCTTATTAAAAAAAACTAATCCCTAACCCTTAACCCTAACCTTAATCCTAACCCTAACCTTACAACTTAACTTTAATATCGTAAGATGCACTGTCAATGTATAGACCTATGCACTGACAGTGCATCAAATGTATTTCCTTAAATATATAACTAAAGTTGGTTTTTTTTTTCTATAAAGAAAAGGTTGGGTTTTTTTTTAACAAAAAAGTTTGCAATTTGAAAATAAAAAAAAAAATTATAAATATTAAAATTTGAATAACAAATTTAAATATTATTTTTTAAAAATAATTATATAAAATAATGGGACTAAACTCCGATTCAAAAAATTGAGTTTTTAATTATACGTACCATATGTAATAATATTGCTTTTGTGAGACATAATTATCGACCATTTTTCTCCGTACGACACCCATCTCATCAAAACATTTTTTGAGAATGGCAAGTGCACCTCCTATGGCTTCTCAAACCTTGATCTTGTGTAAAATTATTACAAAATACACTTTTCTTACCATCATGTATGTATAAAACCAAGCAATCACTATACCAACATATATTATATATATGATTTATATTTGATGCACTGTTAGTGTATAAATTTATACACTGATAATACATCTTACGATTCCACTTGTTAAAAGTTAAGTTGAAGGGTCATGGTTAGAGTTAGAATTAAGATTAAGATTAGGAGTTAGAGATTAGAGGTTAGGGTTTAGAATTAGGGTTAGAGTTAATTAGGGGTTAGGGTTTAGAGTTAGGGGTTAGGGTTAGGATTAGAGTTAGAATTATGGGTTAGTTTTTTAATAAGTTGTCATTGTAAGATTTATTATCAGTATATATCTTACACTGACAATGCATCAAAGAAACCCATATATATATATATATATTTATATATATATATATATATATATATTTACATGTTTTTAATGATAACAAGGTTGTTGTAATTATGAAAGAGTAAATACCATCCATAGTCCTCAAACTTTAAGGTATATATCGTTTTGGCCCCTAAACTTTAAAACGTAACAATTTGATTCGTGATTACAAGTATCATAACAAATTGGTCATTTCCGTTAACTTTTCAATTACCATTCCGTTAGTAGCCAGTTGGTGACACATGTCACCACCTGGCTACAACACATGTCTCTTCCTTTTGCCTTTTCATTTTTTCTTTTTCTTTTTCTTTTTTCTTTTTCACTTTTTTATAAATAAATATAAATAAAAATAGATAATAATTTATATTATAAATTAAATTAAATTAAATTAATTTTATAAAATATAATGAATTACAAAAATATTTATATGCATTAGTTTTATAAAAATATTTTAATATTTTAATGTTTTCATTTTCCCTTTTCTTTATTATTCTTTAAAATAAATACAAAAGAAAATAATAATTTAAATTAATTTTTTAATAATTAAATAATTTATAAAATAGAAATATTTATTTACATTAATTTTATAAAAAATACTTTTACTTTTTCTTCTTTCCTTTTTTTTTTATAAATAAATTAATTTCATAAAAATTAAATAATTTATAAAATATAAAATATTTATTTACATTCATTTATTAAAATTTTATTTTTTTTACTTTTCTTTCTTTTTCTTCCCTTTTTCCTAAAATTAATGTAAATAAAAATTTTATATTTTAAAAATTAATTTAAATTATAATATGAATTATTATTTTTTATATATTTATTTACAAACAAGAGAAAAAGGGAAAAGATAAGAAAGGAAAAAATAAAAAAAAATTATAAAACTAAATAAATATTTTATATTTATAAGTTATTTAATTTTTAGAAAAGTAATTTAAAATATAATATAATATATATATTTTTTTGTATTTGTTTATAAAAAAGATAAAAAAGAAGAAAGGGAAGAAACAAAAAAATATATATTTTTATAAAATTAATGTAAATAAATAGTTTTATATATATTTTTTCAATTATTTGATTATTACAATATTAATTTAAATTATAATGTAAATTATTATTTAGTTTTTAGTATTTATTTATAAAGAAGAGAAAAGCAACAAAAAAAAAAAGGAAGAAATGAAAAAATGAAAAATATTTTTAATAAAATTAAAGTAAATAAATATTTTACACTTTATAAATTAATTATATTTTTAAAAAATATTTTAATTTATAATATGAATTATTTTTTTGGTATTTATTTATAAGAAAAGATCAAAGAAAAAATTAAAAATTAAAAAAAATGAAGAGGTATGCGTTAGCAACCAGCTGATGACACATATCATCAATCGTTTGCTAACGGCAAAGGTAATAAAAAGTTAACAAAAGAGATTAATTTATTATGATACTTATAATCAAAAATCAAATTATTACATTTTCAAGTTTAAGAACTTCCAAAATGATATATGCTTCAAAAATTGGGAACAGCTATTTACTCAATTATGAAATGCATGAACTTATGTATATTGATATGACAAGTTTTAATAATATGTTACATCATGATTGGATAGATCTTAACCACCTCCAATATTATAACAAATAATGAATGTCATATTATTTTATCTTTATTTATTAAAACATGGCACTAAAATTTGCTCTATGATTTGTATAATAACATCTCAAGGAATTGTCCAAACGACATGCCATGTAAGTTACAACATAAATGAAGGATCAAAATGAAATCATTTTAAAAGGTTAGAGACTGAAATAGAATGATTCCAAGGTTAGGAATTAAAACGAAGCCAAAATAAAATGTTAGAGATTATAGATGAAATTTAGAGGTGAGATTTTACACACTCTTATAATTTTTTATATAATTTATATTTTAATAAATTGATAGTTGATTTTAACAATATTATAGTACTCGTCGTGCACGTAAAGTTTCGAATCGATCTAATATCTCTATCATATCAATCATAAATACAATTTTTTCAATATATATTTAACAGTTGCAAGTTTTTTATATCGAACAAATAGTTAGACATTTTTAATTTACTCAAAACTCAACGTACATGATCTATGTGAATAGAAAATGAAATACGATGATAAAATTAAACAAATATAAATCATAAAAAAATTATAAAAATATATAAAATTAATTTAATTTCATTCTAATATAAGTAGATATCTCTTTCATGTATATCCTCATGCCATGTGATTTGAAAGTAAAAAAATAAAAACAAATAAATGTTTGACTTATTATTGGTATATATATATTGGCGATAATACTGAAATATATTAATTATTACTATTTGCTTTCAATTTTTACGGCTAATTTATCTCCATGCGAACAGGGCAAAGGATCTTGTAATTAATTTATCTTTATCATGTTTGTACTAGGAATTCTCAAAATGTGTCCCAATCTATTTTGTTTAGACATTAGACATACGTAGCATTTAATTTACATTATGTTTTGGTTGCCACTTGCCACCGTTCAAGGAATACTATAAATTATATCTGTTGAGTGTTGACTTTGCCTAGCTAATTTAATTCGTTTGCCTTTTCTTTGATTGTATTTGATGTTGTGTTGTCAAGGGTGTAACTTTAATCAGTAAAAATATAAATTCAACATTTTATATTAACAGATAACACGTTTATTGATAATTTAATTCTTGATTTAACAAAAATTAAATTATTTAAAATGTTTGGTCATTATGTTACTCTTTCAAAACAATAAAAATATAAGGCTTTGAATACTTTTTATAAATAAAAATTAAAAAGGAGGGATAAGAGATATATTTATATTGGTGTGAAATTAATTTAGTTTTATACTTATTTATAATTTAGTTTTATATTTTCTAATCCAATTATTGTATTTTATCATCTATCCACTTAAATCATGTAAGTCAAATTTCAAAATAATTAAAAATGTCTAACTATTTATTTGATATTAAAAAAAAATTAATTGTTAGTTATATATTGAAGAAGATAGTATTCTTGAAATATATGATAGAGACATCGAATTGATTCGAAATTTACGTGCACGAGAAGTATAATTAATTATATTGTTAAATCTAACGATCGATTGTTAAAATATTAATCGTATATTAAAATTATAAAAAAAATGTAAATTCAGTGTAATTTGACCTCTCTTTATTTTTTTAAATACTACTGGTAATAAAATAACATGAAAAAAAAAAGAGTTTAATTTGATGAAATTATGTATGATCATTGTTAGGCCTATGCATTATATGATCTGATAAAAGAAATTTCTTTTACGTAGACCACTACTTCAGTTAGTCAATGTAGAATTTGATAATTCAACAAAATATAAAGTCCATAGCAAAATATAAAATCAGTTTTGTTGGAATCGCACCGGATCGATCGATCGAACTGATTGAATCGAAAACTGATGGATTGTCCGGTTCTGTGCATGTTATAGAACCGAATTACTTAAGAAAAATAAAATAGTTGAAGAGTTTTTTTTTGTAATAATTTAACCTTGCTCCAAGAGAATTTATACTAGTATTTGACACCAAATTAACCATGTAATATCTATTTATCATTCATATTTTCTCATAAAGTTTTTGAGCAAAATTGATTGATAATTACAATATCAATTAATAAGGTTCGTCTTTAATACACTGACAGTAAATTTTTTTAATTTTACAAGCGAGACTAAAATACTGTTACATGGTCTATTTTTAAACCTGTTTGTGAAGTCAAAAAACTACTAATATTTTTGTAGTATTGTTTTTTTTTTTTTTTTGCTTGATAGGAACATGATAAGATTCCCAATGAAACATAAGTGACAAAAAAGAGCTTTACTTAAACTCATTTGAATATAATTAATCAACCTTTTATTTAAATCAAAGATTAATTCAGACGTCTTCATTACATTAACAAAAAGAAAGAACATTATTGATGGGAAACTAATTAAGCACCTTGAGCCTTTGCTTTGAGGCTCATTTCAATGATTTTTATTTACTAGAAGTAACATGGCACTAAATTTTGCTCTATGATTTGTATAATAACATCTCAAGGAATTGTCCAAACGACATGCCATGTAAGTTACAATATGAATGAAGGATCAAAATGAAATCATTTTAAAAGGTTAGAGACTCAAACAGAATAATTCCAAGGTTAGGAATCAAAATAAAATGTTAGAGGTTATAGATGAAATATAGAGGTGAGATTTTACACATTCTCATAATTTTTTATATAATTTATATTTTAACAAATTGATAATTGGTTTTAACAATATCAAGGTGCTCATCGTGAATGTAAAATTTCGAATCGATCTGATATCTCTATCATATCGGTCAAGAATACAATCTTTTTCGATATATATTTAACAGTTGAAACCTTTTTATATCGAACAAATAGTCAAACATTTTTAATTTACTCAAAACTCAACGTGTATAATTTACGTGAATAAAATATAAAATAAGACGATCAAATTAAATAAATAAATCCCTTCTCTATATATATCCTCATACCATGTGATTTGAAAGTAAAAGAATAAAAACAAATAAATGTTTGACTTATTATTGGTATATACGTTGGCGATGATATTGAAATATATTAATTATTACTATTTGCTTTCAATTTTTACGGCTAATTTATCTCCATGCGAACACGACAAAGGATCGTGTAATTAGTTTATCTTTATCTTGTTTGTACTAGGGCTGTAATCGAGTCGAGCCGAGCTCGAATACTGAGAAGCTCGAGCTCGAGCTCGATTCAAAACTCGAGGCTCGAAGCTCGGTTCGAGCTCGATCGAGTATCATTTTTTAAGCTCGAGCTCGGCTCGAGATAAAATCGAACTATTCGAGCTCGACTCGATTAGGCTCGTTTATATACTCGAGCTCGAGCTCGAGCTCAAATTAAGGGTTTTTAAGTATGTATATATATATTAAGGGTAAAATAGTAAATTAATAATAAAAATATTATAAATAAAAAAAGCTCGATTAGGCTCGCGAGCTGCTCGAATCGGGTATTAAGATACTCGAACTCGGCTCGCTCGATAGCTCGAGCTGCTCGAGCTCGAGCTCGGCTCGATAATGACCGAATCGAATTCGAGTTTTTTTCGAGTCGAACTCGAGTAGCTTGCGAGCACAGGTGTCTCGTTTACACCCCTAGTTTGTACTAGGAATTCTCAAAATGTGTCCCAATCTATTTTGTTTAGACATTAGACATACGTAGCATTTAATTTACATTATGTATTGGCTGCCACTTGCCACCGTTCAAAGGGAATACTATAAATTTTAGAGTTCATTTTTAATGTATTATCAGTGTATAAATTTTATACATTAATTATTAACTTTTAATTTTAATCACTAATTCTTAACCATAACCTAACCACTAACCTCAAACTCGTATAATCCTATACACTATCAATACATCAAATATTAATACTAAATTATATCTGATGACTTTGCCTAGCTAATTTAATTCGTTTGCCTTTTCTTTGATTGTATTTGATGTTGTGTTGTCAAGGGTATAACTTTAATCAGTAAAAATATAAATTCAACAATTTATTAACAGATAACACGTTTATTGATAATTTAATTCGTGATTTAACAAAATTAAATTGTTTAAAATGTTTGGTCATTATGTTACTCTTTCAAAACAATCAAAATATAAGGCTTTGAATACTTTTTATCAAAAAATTATTTTTAAATAGGAGGGATAAGGGATATATTTATATTGGTGTGAAATTAATTTAGTTTTATACTCTTTTATAATTAAGTTATATATCGATTGATAATTACAATATCAATTAATAAAGTTCGTCTTTAATACATTGGTAGTGAATTTTTTTAATTTCACAAACAATACTAAAATATTGTTACATGATCTATTTTTAAACCTGTTTGTGAATTCAAAAAACTACTAATATTTTTGTAGTATTGGTTTTTTTTTTTTTTGGTTGATAGGAACATGATAAGATGCCCAATGAAACATAAGTGACAAAAAAGAGCTTTACTTAAACTCATTTGAATATAATTAATTTATTTAAATCAAAGATTAATTCAGACGTCTTCATTACATTAACAAACAAAAAAAAAGAACATTATTGATGGGAAACTAATTAAGCACCTTGAGCCTTTGCTTTGAGGCTCATTTCAATGATTTTGGCAACTTGGGAAAGTGAAATGTACGAAGAACCGCCCTTGCTCAAGGCCTTTCTTGCACTATATTTTAATCCATTGGCTCTATCTCTTATTTTCTGCCCATCCTTATCCACCATGATTTTTCTCACCATCATTTCCAACTCCTTCCTCTCGACGATTCCACTTGACGTCAACGCCTTTGGCCTCACCGCCAAGCCAAGCTCTTCCGTCAGCATTGCGGCATTCATTTTTTGCTCGGCGTAGAGCGGCCAAGCAATGAGAGGTATCCCATTGAGTAAACTTTCCATGGTTGAATTCCACCCGCAATGTGACAAAAATCCACCAACTGATGGATGGGCCAAAATCTCTGTTTGTGGAGCCCAAATTGGGACAACTAGTCCTCTGTCTTGGATTCGGGTCAGGAATCCTTCGGGCAAGTAATCCGGGGTACCATCCGAATCGTTTCCAACAGTGAAAAAAGTCCCCGATGGGTCATTTTCAGCAGGGGGACGAACCACCCAAATAAACCTTTGTTGGCTAAGTTCCAAGCCCCAAGCTATCTCAGTCATTTGCTTGGCTGACAAGGTACCTCCACTTCCAAACGAGACATAAATCACTGATTGACTAGGTTGCTTGTCTAGCCAATTGCAAACAGGGTCAGCTAAAACCTGACATCCAAGTGGTCTCACAACCGGACCAATTGGATATACAGGAACTTTAGCAACCCGGCCTAACAGCTTAGCATCTCTCAAGGATTTAAGCGGTGTGGGCTCTAGTTCCTCAAAAGTGTTCACCAAAATCCCATCAGCTTCTGGTATTTCAAGCCCTAAACGCGTATATTCTCCATACAATTGATCATTGCGGTTCAAATAAGCTTCCAGGGTATCCTCAAACCGAACAGGTTTGCACCCAGGAATTTTCAGAGGCTTTTGATGCTTAACGTGCTCTTCATCAACTATCTTTTCAACGGTTGGAGCGTAAACAGTGATTCCAAGAAACCATGCATTGGAAGCAATGAAAACGTACTTCAACATCTTGAACTCATCGGCAACTGGTAACGCTTCGGTTCCAAACAAATCAACAATCAAAGCTGTCGGGCGAGACTTCATTGCAGCTATTGCGGAACGCAGGCCTGGCAAGGACTCGCGCATCATGACGGCTATTTTGGTTACAATGTGTGCAGCTGGATCAACTTTGTTAAGGATATGATGATCTATAGATGGGAGGGAAACAATGTTAAGAATAACGTTCATGTTGGGTGATTCAAGAAGTTGGTTTTGTGCAACCGATGCTTCAGATGCCAAGACAAAGATTGTTACATGGAAGTTATGGAAGGTGACCAAGCGTCTACCAAGCTCGAGCAAAGGGATCAGGTGGCCCAAGCCAGGGCTTGCCAAGAGGACTGCATGGGGTTTTCTGGTTTGCATGATAGCTAATTAAGAGCTTCACGAGGGAGTAATTTGAGTTGGTGAATTTAGATGGTATAAGGTTTTCTGACGATGTTTTCAGATGAACATTAACGTTATTGCTTGTATATTTATAAGCAAAATTGTTGGATTGAATCGAGTACCTATTTTTTTTTTTTTTTAATTTGGTTGCATAATTGCATTGGCAGTTGCGTTGTATATTTAAATCAACAATGGTCCCAATGCAAGGTTGGAATCGAGTAATTTTTAAACCCTGCAATCAATCAGCGCTAATGACAGTTAAAAAAAAGGAAGAAATAAACAGAGTCTCATCTCGATTGGATACATATGCATGTAACAAGTTCTCACATGGCTACTAGCTATATTTAACAGAGCCATATATTATGTAACTGGCCAATACAAAATAATAATAATAATAATAATAATAATAATAATAAGACAATGTTTATATATTGCAATGGATACTTGTGATTTGTAAAATACTTGACTTTCAGTTTTAAAAATAATAACAGCTTCAAATATTATAAAATAATAATAATAAATTTAGCATTATTTGCAAAAACGTTGATATATAATTAATTATAATACATCAACCTTCCACCTTAAAATCTTTCTTAAATGATAATATTGGACACGATACAATTACATAATACAAAAAAAAAATAATTAAAATACGATACGATATGAAAAAATAATACAAACACGATATGAATATACAAATGTTTCAAAATTTATATAATACGAATTATTAACGTATCAAAATTTCTATAAATATAAAAAATATCTTAAACACGATTATAACATGATAAAATGCACAAACACGATACGGATACACAAATTGTCAAGGTTAATCTTGATCCGATTCCTTTCTAGCAGCTGTCAATTTCTTCTATCTGTCTTATTACCACTATTTGATAATGGTGGAAAACTTTCGAACTTCTTTTCTTGGCCTAATTGACAGCTTTCCAAAAGCTTAATTTGCCTTCTCCCGAAAGAAAAACTAAAATGGAAGTTTAGAATTAGCTGCTAATTAACACAGACCTAAATTATTACCTAAGATTGCAGTTGGCATAATTAATACAGCGGAAAATGAAATTGTTTGAAAACTACAACTTGAAAATAAATTCCATAAAGAAATTAATTCAATTAAAATTAACTTAAAAGGGTTTCAAAAGCATGTGCTGTGCTGACCTTTAGGATTTATAAAATAAAATTTAGCCGTTTAGAAAATCAGCATATAACCATAAACAACCACCAAAATTATTTATTTTATCATTAAAATTAGTATTTTTATAAGAGAGTTAGACTTAATTATTTTCTTTGTCATATATATATATATATATATATATATAAAACAAAAGGTACTTTTACATAGTAATTAAGATCATTTTTTTCAAGATTCTTAAAAATCTATGAACACAAGATATTAAATTAAATAATAAACAAAAAATCAAGGGTTAAACAGTGAGCATAGGCAGCACCCTCCTTGCCTAAATTCAAAGGGATAGCCATCAAAACACATACAATCAATCTTTAAAGTTTTATTTGTTTTGGTAGAAAAGCCAAATCTTAGAAACTTAATAATAAATAGACCTTTTTAATAATAAAAGTCTCTGAATTAAAATTAAATAATTATCTAATTTTTTATCATTGTATTACAATCAATCGAGCCCTTAAATATTTATTTTTATTCAACTGAGCCCTTAAACATTTATTTTCATCAATTTGCTCTCAAATATCTATTTAGTTTTTAGTTCAGGGACATTTTTTAAATTTAAGCTTATTGAAAAACATAAAAAATAAAAAGATCATGTCATGAATGACACCTAAAGTTTATCAAATTTGTCGATTTGGTACTTGTATTTTAAAAATGTTCTTTGCACACGGTGCTTAACAAGTTTGATAAACTCCAGGCTATTCATGACATTATCCAAAAAAAAAAAAAAAATTCTTTTTATTTTAAATGTGCACTGTAATTTGTAGGAAGCTCTAGCTCTTGCATGCAAACTCACTAAATTAAGCACCCTAATCTTATGCTTGGAGGCGGTGCAAGCAATCTTTGGCCAGTTGGGACAAAGAATTGTAAGAGGAACCGCCCTTGCTCAAAGCCTTCTCTGCGCTATTGTTCAATTCCTTGACTCTGTTCCTCATTGCATGCCCTTCCTTATCCACCATGATCGTTCTCACCATCTTCTCTATCTCAACTCTCCCAACGATTTCCTCAGTCGTTGACACCTTTGGTCGAACAGCAATCTCAAAATCCTCGGTTAGCATTGCAGCATTCATTTTTTGCTCCGCATAAAGCGGCCATGCAATCATTGGCACCCCATTTGTAATGCTCTCTAAAGTTGAATTCCATCCACAATGGGATAAAAATCCACCCACTGACGGATGGCTCAGAATCTGTGCTTGAGGCGCCCACATTGGGATCACCAAGCCAATGTCTTTGGTTCGAGTGAAAAATCCTTCGGGCAAGTAATCTTGGGTGTCATCCCCATCGTTTTTCCCTACAGTGAAATAGGCCCCAAGTGCATTGTCTGATGGAGGACGAACAACCCAAATAAATTTTTGCTGGCTTTGCTCTAAACCCCAAGCCAACTCAGTTATTTGTTTGGCTGATAGAGTCCCTCCACTGCCAAATGAGACATAAATAACTGATTCAATTGGTTGCTTGTCGAGCCACATTTTTACTTGTTTATCTAAAACCTGCTTTCCATCTTTCCTGACCAGTGGACCAATTGGATATATTGGAACCTTAACAAGTCTCCCCAAGTAGTTGTTATCTCTAAGTGCTTCAATGGTTGAGGGCTCAAGATCTTCCCAAGTATTAATCAAGATCCCATCAATTTTCGTCATATTAGTTCCCATAAGTTGTAACCCATCAAACCTATCAATGTTGCTCAAAGATTCAAGGGTATCCTCAAAACAAAGCGACTTACAACCGGGAATTTTTAATGGCTTTTGGCCCTTAACATGGTCCTCCAAGATTATTTTTTCATCAATGCTTGATGAATGTAACGTGACGGCAAGGAACCATGCGTTAGTGGTGTCGAAAACGTACCTAAGCATTCTAAACTCTTCCGCTATTCCGAAAGAATCAGCTCCAAACAAGTCCACAACCAAAGCTGTGGGGCGAAACTTCATGGCAGCAATTGAAGACCTGAGGCTTGGCAACGACTCCCGCACGATCGCGAGCAATTTTGTCACTAGATGTGCGTTAGGGTCGACTAGGCCTGAGATATCCACCGATGGGAGTGCAACAATGTCGAGATTCTTTGGGTTCGTTGGTGATTTGAGAAGGGTAATTGAGGCATGATCGCTTGCAATAACAAAGACTGTTACATGAAAATCATGGTGAGTGACCATTCGTTTGCCAAGCTCCAAGACAGGAATGAGATGTCCCATGCCAGGGCTTGCAAGGAGGGCAACATGAGGCTGAACCTTCGGCATGGCTATGGCTTAAAAAAAAAAAATTTGTTGGTGGACAGAGACAGCTTAGTTCAATTCTTACAGGTTGGTTTAGGGTTAAGGGCAATTAAACTAATTTATAGACAAAATTAAACCATGGCATCTATTACATGTTTCCTTTCATGAGAGAATATCTTAATTTATGCTAATTGACACAATTTATGGTTAAATTTGAAATTTAAGAAAAACAATTTGAGAATTTTGAAATTCTTGCTTGCTTAGGGGCAATGGAGGGCAATTCATCTTTTTTTTATTGACTAAGTTTAACTACACGTGTGTTGCATGTGAGTGATATATCATGTAATTAATATATTAACCCACTAATTCTTCCTTGACCATTATTTCACTCCATTATCTTGTTAAGATTCTTTTCAAATTTTAATTAATTCTTTTTCTTTTCAAAAATTGATGAATCAATAACTATAGGCATGTTTGGTATGTAATTTATTTGGTCATTAATTGTTGTTTGAGGAAGCATTGGCTGGGAATTTTTATAATTCTCTTTTTTTAATCTCTTGATGAGATTATATTGCCTTTCAAAATGTATATATATATATATATATATATATATATATATATATTCTTTTAATAGTTTTTTTATTCAATACTATTAATTAGTTTATGCTAAACTTCCCATATTATAGTAGTAATTAAATTCATGCTTGCAAAACAGCCAATTAAAGCATTAATCCCTAAATTTCTTGGCAATGAGTCATAATCTCTCAATCTTTAATTCCAGTTGTCTCTAAAAAATCATGACTATTGGATTCGCATGCATATGATATGCATCATCAATCTTATTACAGCATCTAATTTTTCATTTCCTTAATAATCTTCTAGATTATATTGCAAGGGAGCATTGGTGAGAGACAGTACCATGAATAGCAGTGGCTAAAGCCTAAAGTCTAACGATTATACTAGTAATTTACAAGAACAACTTTATGTTTGGGCTAAATATTGGGCTTAGACATCCTTTTTCTTTAAAATATTTATATGAGATAATCAGAGATTGAATATTGATTATCGTCCGACATATTTCTTTTTTTGGCCCAAAAAAAGTTTAGTTGGAGGGATATTATTTCAGTCCAGAGTCAGGATACGTCATAGACTAACAATGGTACAGATCACCCACTAAATGAGACTGCTGGTGAAACTCGAACTTGGTGCTTGTCAAGATACTAATGAGTACTGAATCAATTCATATTAGCTCATCCGACATATTTATAGCTTGCCTTGAACATTGAAATTAATGGGTTGCTTTAGGTTTTAAATTTCTACACAATGGGCAAGCTAACTAGGCTAAAAAAAAATTACAATAAAGTGGGTTATTCTTCCCAAACATATAATAGTAGTACAATTTTTTTTTAAGAGACACATCCAAATACACAATTAAACTGATACAGAAAAGATTAACACAGTAATTGAGCCAATGCTTTAGAAGAAGAACCATTCTCATTCCAAGCTTTTTCTGCACTCAATTTGAGCTCCTTGACTCTAGCTCTCATTGCATGCCCTTCCTCATCCACCATTATCTCCTTCACCATCATCTTTATCTCCTCCCTTCCCACAATTCCCTTTGATGGCAATGTTTTCGATCGCACTGCTATTCTCAGCTCTTCTGCCAACAATGTAGCATTCATTTTCTGCTCTGCATATAGGGGCCAAGCTATTAAAGGCACTCCATTGATGATACTTTCCAATGTCGAATTCCACCCACAATGAGAGAAAAATCCCCCAACTGCTGGATGCCTTAAAATTTCTTCCTGTGGAGCCCAATCTGAGACTATCAACCCCACATTGTTGGTCCGGTCCAAGAATCCTTCTGGCAAATAGCTTGGTAGTAATATTTCATTATTGCAGCCATTTCCAACAGTGAAAAATGACCCATCACCTGATTTTGCAGCTGGTGTTCGAACTACCCAAATGAACCTTTGCTGGCTTAGCTCTAAACCCCAAGCCAACTCCCTCATTTGCTCCTTTGACAGCATCCCTCCACTCCCAAATGATATGAACAAAACAGATTCACTCGGTTGCTTGTCTAACCAATCAAATAGTACATTTTCGTTCGAGTCAATTGGTCTGGTTGGCATTATCTTTGGCCCAACTGGATAGATTGGTACTTTGCTGATACGACCCAAGAGCTTATCATCTCTCAAAGCAGCAAGTGTTGCAGGTTCCAGTTCCTCCCATGTGTTAACCAAAATCCCATCAGCCATTGGAATTTTGTTGCCCATACTTACATATTCTAAGTACTGCTTATCAGATCGACACAGCATTGGATCGACTACATCTTCAGGTTGAACTGGCCTACATCCGGGGACAAACAAAGCTTCTTTTTCATCAACATACTCTCCTTTCACAACCTCATCTAGTATTGGAACATATATAGTCAATGCAAGAAACCATGCATTCGAAGGGATGTAAACAAACTTCGGAATCTTAAATTGATCAGCAATCTCTAAACATTCATTTCCGAAGAAATCAACTATGAGAACAGTAGGAGGGAAACTCAAAGCAGATATTGCAGATGAAAAAGCTGGTTTAATTTCACGCATAAAAACTGCTATTCGTGTAACCACTGCAGCATCAGCATCAACAAGGTGAGAGATATTGGGTGGTGGGAGAACGATGACTTCATAGAGCTTCAGGCTCATGGATGATTCGATTACCTGTGATTCTGCTGCTGATGTTTGTGAGGAAACAACAAAGATTGTTACCTTGAAATTACGAGCAGTTACGAGGCGCTTTCCAAGCTCCAGGACTGGAATAAGGTGACCTAGGCCAGGACTTGATAATAGCACTGCGTGAGGCTCAGTTGCGCCATCCATATCTGAAACTTAAACGAGGATCAAAGAAAATGTAAAAGGGTAAATGCATATAGCAAAAACTTATTACTCAAAAGCCTAAAGTCATGAAGTTGAAACTACGAATCAATATTTCTTTCCAGTCTTGCACAGTTCCAAAATCGTGATGATTTATGGTCAGTGCCGACAATGATTGTACGAGATTGACTTTAGTTTTCCATGAAAAATTTATTTTTCTGATGAAATTGGCTAGTGGTGCAGATTACTTCTCTTTTCAATATCCAATAGCATTCTTCCAGACTTGAATTGGCCTTGATTACTATGGCAGTCCCTTTAGAAACAGTAATTAACTTCTATTATTTAGACTGCCCATATTTTTTGTCGAGATGTAGCTAGCCATGGCCCATGGGTAGTACGAAAACTTTGATTGTACTGCCTCCCTTGTTCCTTCCTTCTAAGTTCTAAGACATTTTCTGGCTTGATTTAATTGTTCTTTGTTTTTTACTTTTCAATGATTAAAGTTCATTTTGTCTTTAAAAGGGCCATGATCATGATGAAGAATGTAAAAAATTCAGTATCTCTAATATTTTTTATTTTCAAATTATGATCTCCTTTATACTAAAAGAAATTCACAAATTTGTTTTTGTGTACTCATTCTTGATTCTCATATGTATATGTAGGAGATTACCTTCTTTTTTTCAGCAAAAGAGTTCGTTTTTCTTTCTTGAAATATTGTAGCTACCATAGTTCACAAGTTAAGGGGAAGTATTTTTTTAAAATTTACCTGCCACATATATTTTTTTTTCATATTAAGAAAAAAATAGTTAGGATGTAAAGAAAGTATCTCTCTCCATTATTATTACAAAATATGAAGAGAATGAACCTATGACTTAAATAATTCATCCACTTATAAGACAAACAATTTTGATTTATTTTGTGAAGTTTGGTATATTTTTAAGTTTCCATGATCTGTCATGTGAATCTAACGTATTAGATGGTTGAACTTATGCTTTTGTTTGTGCAACGAACAATATCTTCTTCAATTTGATGAAAGATTAAAGAAATTAAATAGAGGGACAAACTTCTCTGATCACCTTTCTTGCCCACAAGACCTGGCAGACAAGCCTAACTCGAGACAGGCTTGGACTTGAGCTCGAAGATCTGGCTGACCAGCCTGATTCCCTACATGCTTGGGCTTGAATTCTAAGCACAATGGACAGGTTTGGTTAGACCCAAACAGGACCCACTTTCAGGTTGGGCCGTGATAATAACCCTTGATAATTGATTATGGATGGTATTTTAGAGTTTTTTTTTTTTTTTGGTTGAAAATTGGTATTTTAGTTATTTAGATCAAAACTAGGGTAGAAACTATGGTTCAACGCACTAATACCATATGAAACAAGATTTATAACATCATTTGAATATTTAGATTACATCTATGTCCAAGTAGATTAACCAAATAAAACATTTTAATCCATTTTAATATCACAATATAATATAGAGATATTGTAATTAATAGAGTGAGTTTAATAAAAATCCAAATGTGCTGCTAGTTATATAATGATTTTTCCTTTTTGAAACCTAATAAAGAGCACCCAATTAACCAGTTCACAAAATTTTTTTTTTAAACACTCGTTAACTGCTCTATTACACCTCGAACATTTGACTCAATGATTTTATTACACCCGAACATTTGATTCAATAATTAGTAACTTAACTGCTCTATTACACCTGAACCTCCACCACCAAATAAAAAATACAATAATTGCTATAAGTTGGGCTGGTGACTCTTAGCTAAGATAAGATTACAAAGAAATAGTAAAGCATCAATTAAATTGGAGGGAAAAAGGCAGGGTCTTTTTGGTCTTAGCAAATACATTAAATAATTGAGAAACGAAGTTATTGAATTGGTTGGTAGTACATTTACAACAAGAAGCGTGACATAGATCAGATCACATGCCTACATAAAAATACACATCACATGGTGGAAGCTGGAAGGGGCCCTCAGCTAGTCAGCCTCGGGGGGTGGGGTTTTTTTTTTTATTCATTCATTCATTGTAAGATGCTCTTTGACCTACGCAACCCCCCAAAAACTGCACAAATTTCAGAATACATTTTCTATAAGAAACCAAACATTTTAGACAACAGAGAAATGGCCCTACCATTCCCACACAAAATCAACTAAGTACTAGTATTATTTCAGTTCAATTGTCATTTCATATCTATTTTTCTAATGCTGGTAATCATATAAATTCAATGGTGAAAAAGAAAGAATCAAGGATCAATTTCCATGAAGATATCTAGTACTAGTAATTACTGTCTTCTTCCAAATTCTGAGTTTGTGTTTTTTTCAATTTTTGCAAACTAGAAAATGAACACAATCTCTCTATCTGACAAAATAGAATCCTATCAATCATATGATAAATGAAAGAAATTATAAGAAAACTGTAAACATAAACATTGAGAGGGGAACAAAGTTTTATATAAACCCCTAGATTTCTTGATCACTTCAGTTTTTCTTTCATATCACTTGATGATTGAACTTGTAACGTCCTCAAATGCAATATTAGGCTGAAGTTTTTCGATCTTGTAAAGTCGATCTCCTTGAGCTCAAAACTGTACAAATGTGATGGAACGATGATGTCTGAGCAATGCAAGAACTCATATAGGAAGACTTCAAATATGGCAGGCGACGATACAACTCGTTAAGAAACCGAGCAATATTGAAAATGCACAAGGAACTGACATTCTGAGGAAAAAGCTGGAAAGGTTAATTTCTTAATGCAAGCTTATGCACAAGTCTTGCTAGTTCCTAGTGTAAGTTCCAGATCATCCACACCAATCTCATGTATTATCTCACCTTCCCAAGGTTTTACTCTACAATTCTCAAACTCAAATTCTGAGCCTCTCCCCATCTCTGTTACTGTCCCCCAGGCCACCACTCCATGTCCATTGACACCATCCTGTAGAGGATTCTGTTGAACAACCCTTTTCACAAGATTAAAAGTAGGTGAAGGAGGAGCTGTGGATGATGCCATTGTCTGAAAACTCACCCAGCGACCAGAGTCAACAGTTGAGACATCAGACTCATCACATTCTGGTATAGTGGCTGGTAAGTGGTGATGCCGCCTTGTGGGGCTAGATGGGGCTGATGTAGCGAAAAGAGGGTGACGAAATGAGTTTAGGGAGCCATTGGGAAGGGATTCCCAGTCAGTTTTGCGCTTAGATCCTCTTGAAGTAGGGGAAGAAAGAGGCGGAGTTACAGGAGCACTATTGGATATTCTAAGAGGAGGGAGATTATTAGGGATGGCAGCAATGTTGCAGAGGAATGGAAGAAGGTAGGTTGAGGGATTTGAATCGAAACGAGTTGGGCTCGGACATAAAGAGGAGGAGGGACTAGCATGGTAGGAAGGTACGGGACTTGGGAAAGATGAAGACTGTGGACTTGGTTGAATAGATGAACATGAACTTATGTTTGTTGAGGCCCCTGCAAGCTCAGATGGAGGTGGCTTGCATCCCTGCATCAAAGCCATTAACAAAGGAATTAGGAAAAAAACAAAAAAAAAAATCATTCTTTTCTGCTAGTATTAAAGATCTATGACTATCTTTAATAGAAGGAGAATCTTTGATCAGGTCTTAAGAACAAAAGAATGCTTAGCCAGATTAGTGAAAAGATGAAACTTTTATGTAATTTGGTTTAGCACAAAGGAAATCAAAGAGTTGAGAAGCACATAAAACTTTCCTATTAATTCTTCCCTTCTTCAATCCAGGTCAAGCCAAAGTAAAAAGACCCAGAATTTCAATCAATCAATAATTAAATCAGAAAAATATACCAGATTAAAACAAGTTGAACACACTAGAAAAACATAAAAAGACCAAAGATCAATCAAAACCCGTTTTAGAACAACCATCAAAAATCAAAATTTAACATCTTAACAATGCATGCATGTAGATCTAGTATTGTGAAATGAAGAAAACCCAGAAATCTAGAAGGAAAAAGAAAAAAAAGCAAACCTTCCGATAAGTGGTACCATCTTCTTCAACGATCCAACCAACCTCAGAACAAAGAGCTTTCAAGACCTCGTTGTTGTCACAATGTTTAGGAAGCTTATAGTTGCCTTGAGCTCGAAGGCCAGAGTATATCTTTGCAGCTATAGCTCTTCTTCTCCGTTCTCTCCTCTTGTTATTTTCCCTCTCTTTCCAGGTCGGTAATCTCCCTGATGCCCCCGTCATCTTTTTATCTTTTTCTCTTTCAAAGACCTTTGCTTTTTGTTTCAAGTTTCAAGCTGTATATTTTCTCGATGAAGAAGAACAAGAGCGTTGCATAAAAAGGGAGAAACAGAGAGATGGCAAAGTCCAAAAGAGAGACACGCAGGAGACAACTCTCACTCTTTCACGAGGATATTGCTTTCTTTTATTTTTTTGGGTTCATTTTATTGTTGAATTCGTTTTTGACGCAGTGTAATATAGACTTAATCCTATAATCACACTTAATAAAAAAAATTAATCATTAATCTTTAATTTTAATAATTAATTCTTAACCTTAACCACTAATCCTTAATTTTTATAATCTAACTTTAATACGTGACATCATAAGATGTACTGACAATGTATAATTTTATACACTCTCAGTGTATCAAAAATATTAATCCTGTTTGGATATTGCTTTCTTTATTGTTGAACTTGAAAGTTTTAGAGATAAATTTGAAAAACATATCATCAATAATACAATAATTGTTAAATGATCTAATGATAAAAAATTATGTGAAAAAGAAAAATTAAAAATTAGTAAAAGAAAATTACCATTTAACAAGAAAATATTTTATTTTATTTTTTAAAATTCTAATTAAAAATAAATTTTAAAAATAAAATATTTAAATATTTATTTTTAATTTTCCAATTTTTTTTTCAAATAATTTTTTCTTATTAGATCATTTAAAAATTATTGTATTGTTGATGGTATATTTTTTAAATTTATCCAAGTTTTATTTGTTCTAGAGGAGAGAAAATTAATAAAATAATTTTGTTTATAAATACCCATTAATTGAATCTTAAAATCAATAGATTTGATTAAGAATGGAGTCTAAAAAGATAATTTAGAAGTTTAATTATGAGAAGATTAAGGAAATTAAAAATGGCAGATGGGGTTTTGAGGGTTTTTTTTATTACAATATAGCAACAAAAAAAAAATTCTCAAATTACCGTTGGTTTTAGATTATTTCTCAAAATACGGTCTTTTTATTTTCTAGCTGGGAAATCGCCATCCCCATGACGATTTCCCAGCGTTATTTTTTGAAAATTTGTAAAAAACACCAAGGGAAATCGCCATGGGGGTGGCGATTTCCCTTGGTGTTTTTTACAAATTTTGCTAAAAATACCAAGGGAAATCGCCACCCCCCATGGCGACTTCCCTTGGTAGTTTTAGCAAAATTTGCTAAAAACATGAAGGAAAATCGCCAGGGGGTGGCGATTTCCCTTCATGTATATATATATATTTTTTAATTAATAAACAAAAATTTAATTTAAACAAAAATTTAATTTGATAAATTTATTTTTAAAAATTATAAATTAAATTAAAATATTTTTTTATAGGTTTGGTTATTTATTTTTTTAAAATATATATTAAAAATGTAATTTAATTTATTATTACAATTTTATAAAAAATAAAAATATATTTCTTATTAAAATTTAAAAAGAAGATTATATTTTTTTTTAAATTTTTATATCAAAAATTTTATTTTTTATAAATTTGTAATATTATAAAAAAGAAAATTTAATTTATATCAGAAATAATTTAATGATGTAAAATGTAAATAAAATTTTTTTTAAAGAAATTTATGGAGTTACTTTTTTAAATAAAGAAGTTATTTTTAAGTTGGTATCGTAAAATAATTTTTTTAATTTGATTAGTTTTTTTGAGTTGGTATTCGATTAACTCGTGACATCAATTTAATCATTGTTTTTAATAATAGTATAGATTGTTACAGTTTAAAACTGGATATTTGATAAAATAATTTTAATTTAATTTATGATTAAAATTTTATTTAAAATTTAAAAAGAAAATTAAATTAAAATGAAAAAAGAAAAGCAACTTATCATGTAATTTGGATTATTATATTAAAATTAAATAACAACATTAAGATATAAATTAAAATAAAATATAACAATTAATTTCCGAACAAATTTAAAATAAATAACATGAAATGCAAAACATATAAATTTATATTAGAAATTTAAAACACATTACAATTATTCTAATTATTGCGTGGTGTAGAGCAACAGTGTCGAGCTCTTCTAGTGCGTGGTGGTTGCACCCGTCGTTCAACCTCGTCAGTGGCACGTATTCGCGGTCCACCACGACCTCTTGCTATAACCGCCACTGGTTCCGGTTGTATGTCATCAGTCGTTTCATCCGTATCAAAAATTTGAAACCCACTGCTGGATGAGCCAACACCTAGTTCACCCATAACGGGAACCTGACTACTAGATGCACCCATAAATGATGTAGCATCAAATGCTGACGAAGGGGTTCCAAACTGATACATGGATGTTAAATATGCTGAACTTGGACTTAGGATGGGGAGCTGGTCATCTAACCTCGTTCTTGACGGTGATGGTCGATAACACTCATCAACGTCATATCCGGGGTGACTTACGGAATAACGATGGCTGGATGGTACTCCATGATCCCGTTCAGGTTCAGGATGATCAAATGACATCCTCGGTGCTGTGAACTCCGATGAGGTCGGTTGACGCGTTCGCCCACGTTGTCGGCGAGGTCTAGGAGCATCCATATCCTGTGTAGGAGGGACTGGAGCTGAAGTTTGTCCGGTAAATGGCATACTCCTAACATCCTCGTGCATCGACGGTGGACAAACGAAAGGCCGACCTTCATTTCTATACCATCTTATGTAATCAGTAGATGGGTTGAAATTATTACCAACAATCGGGTAACCTGTATGAATTCGTTGAAAACGTATGTTCTACCATTGGATCCAATGTTCATGCTTCGCAGGCCAGAATTCATCATTACGACCACGCATGTTGACCTTGTGAAGCTTATCAAGGTTCACCGGGGCTGCAGGAATTGGTTGTTGCATCCCAAATTGTCGCAACACCCGGTCAGTTTGGTGCCACTCTACATATGAAAAGCATATCAATGCTGTGTTTGCTTTCCATATATTGAAATTATTGTAGGCATCCGATGGGAGGCATGCCATAATTTCACTCGAGGAATATGGCATCCACAGAAACTGCGAATAATTATTACAAATTATTAGTTTCATATGGATTAAATAAATAAAAAAAAACTTCAATGTAACAATCGAAATATTTACCTTATCATATCCTAGTCGATCTAGTCGTAGTCTTATACTTGCAAGATCGCTCGGAGTCTCTGTAAAATCTCTACTCGTACTCCTACTCCACCTATTAAAATGCATATAATATCTTAATGACCTATAAAAATACAAGTTCGTACAAAATTAATAAAATAGTAAAGATTATTACCTGCTTGCAAGGGGGTATACAGCCGAAATATCCACGCGCGGAGCAAGAAATGGTAGCCGATACCAAGCCCATGATTGTAGAAGCACTAAACATCCACCTATGTCATGGATTTTTGGAACTGTAGCTCGGCAAAGTTCTCTATACAAAACCGCCAAACACGCAGAACCCCAACTATAATTTGCTGCTTGCTCTAAATCACGTAGCAATGGAAGATACATTAAATGTACCCGACTGCTCGATTTGTCAGGCATCAGTAATCCTCCAATCAAATATATGCTCTAGCAGCATATTGTATTTGTTGTTCGGTTGCATGTAATGGCAGATTTTGAAACGATTTCAACCAAGTTAGTCTCACCGTTGAGCCAGATACATAGTCTTCTGGAGGTACCTCACCCAATAGATCTTGACACACTTCATTCCAATCTAGCAGGCTTCCGCCTGTAACTGCATCGCCATGGATCGGAAGTCCAAGTTGCAGCGCAACATCTTCGAGAGTGACCGTGCATTCACCACATGGAAAATGAAAAGTGTGCGTCTCGGGTCTCCATCGTTCGACCAACGCACTGATTAAATCGGGTTGTATCACAAGTCGTCGAATTTGACTTGCGTGATAAAATCCGGCTCTTCTTAAGTGGTCGATAATAGATGGATGCGGGTCCTCCAATGTAAATTTTCTCGCACGTAACACGCGACGAGTTTCCTGTTATAATAATAAAAATTAATATATTATAAAACTATAACAATTAAAAATTAATAAATAAAACTATAAAATAACAAAATAATAATAATATAATATAATATAAACAATAATAATATAATATAATATAATATAAAACAATAATAATATAATATAATATAAACAATAATAATATAATATAATATAAAACAATAATAATATAATATAATATAAAACAATAATAATATAATAAAAAAAACAATAATAATATAATATAATATAAACAATAATAATATAATATAAAACAATAATAATATAAAAAACAATAATAATATAAAAAATAATAATAATATAAAAAACAATAATAATATAACAATTTACTTACCTCGTTAAATATAACCTCCGAGATGTGATTTTCTTGTAACCTCAATAGTGAAGCCATTTCAAAATATTGTTGTAGAAAAAAAAAAATTTGTAGAAATAAATTTTTTTGGTAGAAGAATGAAAAATTGTTGAAAGAAAATGAAAATTTGAATGAGAGGAATGAAAATTTGAAGGAGAGGAGGAGGGTATTTATAGATAAAATTAGTGGGGTGGGGGACGTGGGGGAGGGGGGGCAACGGTCATATGACCTTTGCCCCCCTTTCAAATTTTTTTTTTTTAATTTATTTTTTCTAATTTCAAATTTAAAATTTAAAAAAAAATTTTAAAATATTAAATTATAAAAAAACCTAAAATATATTTTACGATTTTTTAATTTTTTTTAAATTATAAAAAAAAATATTTTAATTTAATTTATAATTTTTAAAAATAAATTTATCAAATTAAATTAAATTATTGTTTAAATTTAATTTTTGTTTATTAATTAAAAAAAAATAAAATATACATGAAGGGAAATCGCCACCCCCCATGGCGATTTCCCTTGGTGTTTTTTACAAATTTTCAAAAAATAACGCTGGCGATTTCAAAACCGTATTTTAGGAAATAATCAGAAACTAACGATAATTTTGTATTTTTTTTTTGCTATATTATAGTAAAAAAAAACGGGTTTTGAGCCTATGAATATAGGTAGGCTGATTGCCTATTAACTATTGATAATGATACTATTAATTATAGCCTAAATCAAAGGTTGAAATTGAGATAATAAAACTTGAAAGTTTTATAACTACAAATTTGTAAGGATTTTTGGTGCCTTGTTTCTCTTTAATTTTTGGTTTGTGGAAAAGAGGAAAGGGCTAGAGTTTGGTGAATCTATGACCTCACTTCTGCTGTGCTTCAAAATGATTGTCATTTGTCAGTTATTCCTGAAAAAAAGTTTCAAAGGAACTGACCATTTGGGTGTTTTATTTTCTACCCTGCTGGCTTGATAAAATAAATGAAGAGTTTGTTTAACAGATGTCCTGTTAAAAATTTTTGATTTATTATTTTTTTTAAATTTTATATTTAATATATTATTTTTATTGAATTAGAAAAAAAATTATATATTGATTAAATTTTTATATATATATATATCATCTTAATAAATGTCATTAGACATTGATTAATATTTTTTATAAATGAAAAATTACAATCAAAATGAAAAAAAAAAAGAGTTTTGTTATAGCCACATGAGATCTACATGCAAAATATAGTAGATTCATAATTGTTTAGCATTTTCAAACAGAATAAAAATTTGTTTTATATTTATCAAATTCACATATATTTAACAATCAAATAGAAATAAATAAGTAATCGTTAGTTTGAGATAATATATATATATATTGAATCCTTTGATTTTTTTGTTTTTACTCTAAATTTTTTTCTTAATTTATATTAACTTTGATGCATGATTCAAAAATCAAATTTCGATATCTTCTAATTTATGTTATCCTTATAAATTATTTTCAGCCTTTACTCGACAATTTTCAAAAACTCGTCTAATTCCACCATTAAAAAAACATCAACAAGTTTATAAGAAAAAATTTGATAATATTTGAGATGTTTGGAGCTAAATGATAGCCACAAAGGCTAAAAAGACCAGTCAAAGCTTTGGTGACACAAACTTTCCATGAATGGGTAGCCTCCATTATTGACAAGGATAATGTTTTTGCAATTATCCCCGCATCCACTTTTCTTCTTGATTTTTCTCTTTATTCATAATAATTCTATTCATACAAATTAATGTCTATCACACGTATGGTGATGGTATATGTCTGTTTCCTATCTCATATCGATTATCAAAGTGTATGATATGTGAATTTATAAAGGATATCGCGCTTAACAAAATCACTATAATTTTATTAAGTGACGTATTTTTTCTTTAAAAAAAAAAATAAAAATCGACCACCCCATCCCTCGCGTAGTCCAATCAAAGGGTGGGGACCAACTCGTTTAATAGATTTACTCAAAAGTCGAATCCATCCATTTAATAAATTTTGCATCTTACCAATAAAGGTTGGCCTGAATAAAAGGGGTTCTGATCGCTTAAGCAAGTGTTCTTGAGTTCGAGTCCTTATGAAAGCAAAAAACTTTATTAGAAAAGGTCCTCGTCTTGGTGCCCGAGTACATTGAAGGATTAGTTCTAAACGAAATCTGAAAATATCTTTGATAACAAAAAATAATAATAATAATAATAAATAAATAAATTTTGTATTTTTTGATGCAAAATTAGGGGGCCAGGTCGCCCCTTCATTTATGGTGGCTACGTCGCCCCCTTATTAATTTTTTTTTGGTTGAGGGTTAGAGAAGGGAGAAGGGAAAAGAAAAAAGGAAAAAAAAATTTGATAGGAAGAATTTTTTTTTTATATGTTCGTGTTATTTTATTTTTTTTTAGAAGTATTATAAATTGATATATTTTTTTACACGTTAATAATTCGTTTTATGTATATTTTTAAACATTCGTGTAATTGTATCGTGTTTGTGTTATTTTTCGTGTTGTGTTTTAATTATTTTTCCTATGTTGTGTTTGTGACGTATTCGTGTTCATTTTTTTTTCAAAGTATTATAAATTTATATAATTTTTACACGTTAATAATTCGTTTTATGTATATTTTCACACGTTCGTGTATTCGTGTTGTGTTCATATTATTTGTTGTGTTGTGTTTTAATTATTTTTTCTATGTTGTATTCGTGTAATGTCTCAATTCATGACATATTTTACATAATTTTTCATAGTTATTTAATTTAGAGAAAAATTTGTATGTTCGTATTCGTGTAATTTTTTTTGTTTTTAAAATATTAAAATTTATATAAGTTTTTATACGTTAATAATTTATATAAAATATTATAAATTTATATAAATTTTTACACTTTCGTGTATTTGTGTCGTGTTCATGTTATTTTTCGTGTTGTGTTTTAATTTCTTTTTTTATGTTGTGTTCGTGTCGTGTCTCAAACGTCTCATATTTTACATAGTTTGTCATTGTGATTTAATTTTAAAAAAAATGTGTGTTGGTGTCGTGTCTCAATTCATGACATATTTTGCATAATTTGTCAAAGTGATTCAATTTAAAGAAAATTTGTGTTTTTATAACGTGTTAGTGTTATTTTATCTGTTTTCATTATATTATAAATTTATATAAAATTTTCATGTTAATAATTAATTTTATATGTTATTAGTTTATATGTTCATAATATTGTTATCATTATTACAAAAATAGAAAGCGAACCGTTTCACTTGCAGCGTAACGCGAGTATTTTTTTTAGTATTCATTTAAATTTAAAATTTTATTTAAAAAAGGAGCAAAATTTTAAGTTTTATTGTCCAAACTAGTTCGGTATGACATATTTTATTATTATTATTACTATAAAATTTTAAAAATATTGATTTATTTAAAAAATATCAATAATTTGTTAAAAGAAATCGATTTTTTTTATTATATAAATTTATGCAAATTGAGATAATACTTTTATATGATCGATCGTACTTAAATAAAAAATTTTACCTCTATTTTAGATCTGCATAATACATACTAATTAATATGATCATTCGAGTGTTCTATAGATTTAAGATTGATAAAAAACATTTAATTATTAGTATATTTAAAATTTTTATATGTCTCTCATATATAATTTAAAATTTAAAAACTCTGATATTATCTCAAGTTAAATGATTAAATTTTATAAGTTTAAGCTAATAAAAGAACGTAATTATCATATTTAAACTCTAATGATGTTTTTGAACAAAGCTATTTGCAGCAATTAATAATTTATTACTAAAGTTAATGAGTATATTTTATTCAAGCATGTCATTCAAAATTTACATTCTTTAGTACTTTCTTTCATTTTTTTTCAAACTAATTATAGTTTAAGTTGGTAAATCAAGCTGGCGAAATTGATTTTTTTTTTTAGAATTAGAATTAAAATTTAATTTAATTTAATTTAATTGATTTATACAATCACTTTTAATTAATTATTTTTAATAGGTTGTAATGGTATGTAATAAGTTTGAGTTAAAATCTCGATACTTGTAATCTCTTTTATTCTCTATCCTCAAATTGCGTCTTTTTTATAAAATATTTTTTTTTATTTTTATAAAAAAAATGGTTTTTTATTGTTATTGTTGTTTAATTAGATAAATTTACAATTTTTTTTTTTTTTTGTAATTGAGATTATTTCTTGATCATTAAAATTAAAAATTTAACAATCTATTATTGATAATATACAAGAATTTTCATTTTGAACAAAGTGACATACAGAGAAAAAATTATGTTGACCAAAGAAAAAATCACAATTCCACAGCTCGATTAATAGTTATAAGTCTCGTGTGAATTAAGCGGATAATAAAATTTGAAATTAAAAAGTACAAATATATTGACAAAAAAAATCAAATAAAGATAAAGATATTATCGCATATTTTATTTTTTGAGATAATTTCTCATGTATTAATTAAGAGAGGCAGCAATGGTCGTGACAAGGGCACGTGCGGTTCCAGCTAAGCTTAAAAGTGAGAGGGAAGAGGAGAGGGGTTAGCTGGCAAAGCCATTAAAATCAACGAGACTTTGCCCCACGTGCGGGAGAGAGGCGTGCCTTTTGCTTGGTGGGACCACCTTGGCTTTTTTTTTTTTTGTGTTTTGTCTTGTTGTTCGAGAAGGGCTGCTCGGCCTCTCGTTGGTCTTCATAGGTAGGGGAGCAGCACGTGGGGGTTCATTGCTCGAAAACATTTTCCTAGAAGCTGATTTTGTTGAGCCACCATATTTTCATCTTATGTTTCCTCCTCTTTAGCTTTTTATATATGGTTTTTTTTTTTTTTTTTGTTAATTAGTGTTTTTAAATGTTTTAAAATTTAATTAATTAATTATAATAAGGATTTTGCTAACAAGTGCCCTTAGGACACTTGTTAAGGTTACTATATATAGTAATATCTCCATCCAATGCATCGAAAATGATGAATAAAGTTGTCAACTTTTACATTTAATACAATATTATTATTATAAATAGAATATTAACTAATCTTACCCTTATAATAATATTATATCAAATGTGATATTTGATAATTTTATTTATTATTTTGGCATAATAATAAATTTGACTCTCGAAGTAAACAGTTAAAATCATTTTGGTCCTTATATTTTTTTTGAGTCAATTTAGCTCTCAATCTATTATTTTTATTGATATCGTGTAATTTTAACGAAAATTGATAAAGTGCGAGTAAGAGGTTAACAAATTCGTTAAATTTAGATTAAAAAATATTTTTAAGACATTTATTAATAAAATCTTTTATATATGTCAGAATTACCGACTAATGTTGAGTTGATATGAAAATTACTTAATTAAGCTAATTTCTTAAATCAATTTCTTTGTTGAACAAAATGCATTGAATAAATAAGTTATTGAATTTTCAGGTCAAATAACATGTGTGATATTTTACAAAGATCATACTAATTAGGAGTATGTCATGGTTTGAATTCAAAACCATTTATTATATATACTGACGTTGAAGTAACCTTGAATTATATATCAAACTCACTTTTGGTGTTTGTTAATCAAAATTTCATTTTTAGCAAGTAAAATATTAATTAGTGTTATTTAGTATCGATTAAAATGATATTAAAAAAAATGCGTATAAATATCAATTAATAATGATTTAATCATAATTTTTATAAAAAATTTATATTTAATATATTACTTTTATTAAAATTTTAAAAAAATATTAATTATATTTTTATTTCTCTAAATATTATTTTAATCAATAACACTTATTAACATTTATAAAAAAAAAAAAAAATTGTTATCAATTCTTGAAGTTGCCATGGAAACATCCCAACTACATAAATTCAAAATGGCCCTACAAAGACTTTTAGATGTATACGGCTTTAGTTCACGTGGGAAGATGCAAACAACTCCAATTTCTAAAAGGCTGATGTTTACTCACGATGCTTTACATTATTTTAATCAATTAGAGTCGTGTTTAAGGAATATTAGGACTAATCTAATCCAAATTCGGAGGACATTAAAATAGCTTCACATTGTATCCATATAAAAACACTTATTAATTGAAACATTGATATTTAAAAAAGATTATTTTTACAAAAAAAAATTTACAAATATTATGATTTGAATTCAGATTTATTAAATGTCATTATATAAACCATTAGGTTAAGCTTTAGATATTGAGAAGGATTCCTTTGACATAGGACCGATCCTTCTTCACCTCTCCTCTTTGAAGTTGGAGTTTAATAAAACCCGTTTTGGTGAGGCAAAACGGTATGATAAAGATCTCTTCACCACACTACATTCTTAATATTTTATTTTCGTTCGATTTCTTGATAGAATACTAAATTTTTAATCTTATTGACCAAAATTAATTTTTGACAATCTCAAATACTAAAATAATAAAATAAAAATCTCATTACACCCCAATGGATATTAAGAACTCACTTGAAGGCCCAGCTCAAACTTGACATTGTATGAACGAAAAATATTTGACATTGATACTTGGAGAAAAGGGCCCATTCATTTTGTAACCAAGCCCGACGTTTAAGGGATTCGGCCTTTGGGTTAGGTGGCATTTGTATTATGACATAAGGGCATAAATTAGCCCAAATTCTCATGGGTAAAATGTAACATGCATATATAAAAAAGGCCCATACTCCCAACGAGATCATTCAAATTTGATAATTTTAAATATGATATGAACCATAATGATACGATATGAAAATACGAATAAAACGTGTTTCATGTTTAACCGTATCAACAAAATCGACACTATTCGTGTCTTACATGTCTCTGACATGTTTAACACATATAAGACACATACATTTAAATAAATCGTATTTAAATAAATCGTATCATACGGGTGTAAGTTTAACACGTTTTATTATATTATTTTTAATTTTTATAATATAAATTAATAATTTATTAGTATTTATTTTAAATCATATTATCAGAATTTACAATTTAGACCTAACTAATGCTAACCTTGAAAAATATTTCGTCATTTCATAGCCACCGACACTCTCCTCTCTACGGCAGCTAATGGTCCTATGTTTGCCCAAGTCGTCCCTGGACTCCCTGCTAAACATCGGAACATGATCTATGCATTTGATCGTGCTTTTGAAGGATAGTTTTCTTCTTTAGCTGCTCCCTTGGTCGGTAGCTGCCCTGATTGGGTTGATGAGCATATATATATATATATATATATATATATATATATATATATATATATATAATTCCGACTCATCATTTTTCTTGAAATACCCGTATCCGATGCATATCCGCAGACATGAGTATGGAGATATAATCCTCAAAAGAGCCACTAAATACATAGAAATCTTAAAAAAAATTGAACATACCCGTGTCCAACACTCACACCCATCCGAGTAATATATATATATATATATATATATATATATATTAAGGCTCATTGACGTAATATCATTGATATCCTGTAAACTAATAAGCAGAATTAAACGACCTAACAAGAACATGGAGATGAAAAATCATGACCAAAGATGTTATAATGAAACCACCAATTACAAATCTATCAGTATAGTTTTTCGAATATTGTAATAAAGATTCATTTAAAGACAGCTGCAAAGATGAAGTCCAATTCCATATATATATATATATATATATATATATATATATATATATATATAGTTCAGGAATCATTTCAATTATCGGAACGATTGTTCAACAAGCACATCGGATTTCCTGCCACAGCAAAGCAAAAATAGGTTTAAGAAACAAAGACATCATATTCAAGGAAGAATGTCATGTTCTAAGCCAGTGCATAAAATTCAGTCTATCCTAGTTCCACATTAAGACGATATATGCCTCAGCAACATACAATAGCGTTAGGAAAGTTAACGTAAAGCATAGATGGAATTTCAGCTGGTTGGTCTTTTAGGAAATAATTCCCTGAGCTCCACTGAGACAATCAAAGGGGATGAAAAAGGTAATTAATTTGCAGACAAATTATACAACCCGTGGAAACTCAAGTGTTGATATAACATGTGTGCATTAGCAGTTTAGCACTTTGAGCTACCTTGCAAAAGCTTAGATACACCGTGGGAAAAAGGTTTGCCCCACATAACCACCAGACATAGCCCTTCTCACATTAGACTCAAACATCTTCGGATTATCCCTCAACACGGCAGCAGCATCATGGTTGAGGGGATCCTCGTAATTTGGTTCCTGCACACAAAAATTGAAAGATTCAAAATATCAGATGGATACAAATTCATAGATCAGATGGCTGCGAATTCGCAGCACTAGGCATTACCGTGAAAAGATGATATAATCCATAGATTATGGTGTTTATATTGAGCACAGGTTTCCAGTCTTCACGTAAGATGTTAAGGCAAACATTTCCTTCCAAATCAATATTTGGATGGTAGATCTGGAAATTGGAGTTCAACATGAAACAAGCCAGGTTATAACCAAAAGCAAATGAGACCACAACACGATCTTGGTAAGGGATCAGACTTCAGAGGACCTAGAAGTAAATAAGATGAGCCCGGTTTACCTTGGTCTTGCACTTAACTTTTGGAGCCTCGTGTGGATAGATGGGAGAAACTTGGAAGGAGAACAAAAATGTGCCACCACTGTAAAAACAGCAGCCATTCAGGTGGATACTTGTTTGCTTTATTAATAAGAAGAAAGGAATGTAAAACAATTGTATGAACGAATAGCACCTCTTCCCCCGTAAAGAAGAATTTTAACCAAAAAAATTATGTTAGAGAGCAAAAGCTTACTTGTTTTAACATAAGAGTCATGAAAGAAATTCCTTACAAATAATATCCTTCATCAGGTCGAATTGAAACCTCAAAGTTCATCAGCTCATCTTTTCCATTAGGAAATGTTATGGTACAAGAATTAGGTAGGTTCAGCTCAGATATGTCTGCAAATTGAAGGCCAAATTAAACATGAGACTCAAATTTATTAAGCCCTAATTCAATCCTAGATCAAATGCAAATCCTCTTAAATCCAGTAGCTTCATTGCTCGAGCAACATTCGATTAATTAAATCAATCTCATGCAAAATCCCTCACCATCACAAAGCTAAAGAAACTTGCAAAAAAAGGGGGGAAAAAAAACATATGCAAGCAAAACACCAAATAACAAAAACTGAAGGAAATTTAAATAACTCAATTCAGTAAACAGGAGAAGCAAACCTTTGTGTAAACGCAACTCCCCTGCAGTTTGCTTTTTGATAGGTCCTCCCCCATTCGCATTTTGAGCTAGTTCTCTCTGCTTTTCCTTTACTTTAAACAACCGAATCATAGTTCCTACATATATATTTTAAAAAATTAAAAAAAAAACCCATGAATTTCCATAGTTGATAGCAGAATTTAGCTGTATACAAACAGAAATTCATTTTCTTTAAAGAACCAAAAAGATCGCTTCTTTAAAAGTGATTTCAAAATTGGAATCACCCAAATAGCTATTTGATTAGACTACTTTCAATCTTCTTTTAAGAAAAAAGAAGTGCCTTTTCTTCATATTCGCAATACAAATTTGAAAAACAAAAAAGATTCAGAATTAAATTAATATCTAACAGATCATAATTCAAGATAAAGCTAGTTGCAAACATATAGATCGTTAAAGATAAGCGAAATTTAATCTGATTTAAGAAAATAAATCTAACAAAAGAATTTCTCAGTAATCAAACCCGATTAAAAGGAAAGTGGAAAAAAAAAAGATACAAAAGTGTTTTGGTTTTATCAGATTGTAACGAACCTGCTCGAGGAAAAGCCGAAGAGAGAAGAAAAAAATGAAAATTCTTCGGATATGGATGTAGGAAGGAAACTTAGATTGGACCCACTTTATATTTTCTTTCCGGTGTTCCAAAAACTAGCGGTTTTGCGGTTTGGGTTTGTAAAAAATGAAATATGTCTGTTTTTTTTCTCTTTTCCCTACGCCATTGTCATTACTCATCGTGGAAGGAACCTTTTACCTTTTCTTTGATTTTCTAGTTTTTAGGTATGAAAAAAGAGATAAATTAATTCTAAATCAAAATCAAATTAATTAGCTTAATTATTTTCAACTTCTTTTTTTTGTTTTGTATTTGAGCTTGAGATCTATGAAGTTAAGACTCTTTTTTTTAGGAATGATGAAGAATAATAATTAATGGTTTATAGATTTAATGTTAATTAATAAAAAAAATCAAATTATAAAATAAAATAAAATAATATATATTAATAAGATTACTTTAATAATTTATTTATTTTTTAGAAATAAAAAATCATCTTTTATTTTATTTTTTGAAAAATCCGTAAGTGTAGTTAAGTAATTTTTTTCTTTCGTCCATCTATTTTTTAATATAATTTTTCACTTATTTTTTTTTCATATTACAAAGTTGAATTTAATATTAATTTCCTCTTAGCTTAAAAAAAGTGTTACAAAATCCAAAATTAAATACTACCTAAAGTTCATGCATTTTCAAGGGAAAAAAAATAAATCCAAAATACAATCATCTTAGTTTAGTGTTCATATTTAACTTGGTCATCATTTTTCTTTTCCCATAATAATCCCTATTAAAACAAAAAGAAAAAAAATTAACATTGAATGAATAATGTCCCTACTACTATAAAGTTATCATGAAATTATCTCACAAAAATTTAATAATTTATCATAGAAAGGTAGGGACCAAATTATTTTACATATATTTGACAAATAAAAATCTTATAAAACCCTTAAAAATTCTCTAATTTTCACAAATTACATACATATTTATAAATAAATAAAAAAGAAAATAATTTTGTCAAGAAATAAAAAGATAACTTGGGCCTTGACTATGGGCTAAGTCTTCAAAAACGAAATTCCATTGCAGTGAAGATCAATTAGGCTTGAAGGAAGGTACCGGCCCGTCTTGAATTTGACGAAACGGTGCGTTTTGCTTTGAAGTTTCAACGGCCTCCTGGCTCTCCTCCATTTCTTTTTCCCCACACCGCGGAGGAGGAGAAGCCGAGAAGAGTGAAAATGAGGAACTTTTCTTTCTTCTTCGTCTTCGGTTTCTCTCTTTTTCCTCTTTTTTGTTTCTCTTTCAATCCAGAATCTCCGACGGATAACCGAGTTTTAGTATTACTCGACGATTTCTCGCTCAAATCGTCTCATTCCATTTTCTTCAACTCCCTCAAATCCCGCGGCTTCAGCCTCGAATTCAAACTCGCCGACGATCCATCTCTCTCCCTCCAACGCTACGGCCAGTACCTCTACGACGCCTTGATCCTTTTCTCTCCTTCCACCGAAAGTAATCTCACAACTCGGAAACGGTGCCGTTTCTTTTTCCCTCCGTTCGTTTCTACGCGTTTTGGTTTATTTTGTATTATCTTAATCGTAATTTTGAATTCTCTTGGCTAGCGTTTGGTGGATCTTTGGATTTGGCAGCGGTGCTTGACTTCGTTGACTCAGGTCACGACTTGATAGTCGCAGCTGATGCGTCTGCGTCTGATTTGATTAAGAACATTGCTACTGAATTTGGAGTTGATTTCGATGAGGTCAGTCTTTTTCTTTTTCTTTTGGATTTTTAAAAATAATTTCTTCTAGTTTTAAATGAGTTTGATAAATGGCTTAGGATTCATCGGCAATGGTTATTGATCACAAAAACTATGCAATTTCCGGAACTGAGGGTGACCATACATTGATTGCCAGTGATGATTTTATCCAATCTGATGTCATTTTAGGGAAAACCAAAATCGAGGTCAGTGTTACTTGAATTAGATATGCATTTAAAAAAAAAAAAATCTGAAATTGGTGGCAAAAGTATTCATCTTATTAATTGAAATTTTGCTTGTTGGGAATGTTTTAGGCGCCAGTACTTTTTAAAGGGATTGCACATTCAGTAAATGCAGCTAACGGCCTGGTATGGTTGAAGATGAATGGTGTTTTTTCTTTTGCTTAATATAGGCTAATCTTTATGAGGTTTATGATACAATGTGCAGGTTTTGAAGGTGCTTTCTGCATCTCCTTCAGCTTATTCTGCTAACCCCGAATCCAAATTGTTGACCCTTCCATTGCGTACTGGATCTGCCATTTCATTGGTCTCTGTTGTGCAGGTATTTTGTTTCTTCTCAAATATCTTTCACCTTGAAATGAGCTATTTATTTTCTCGATAAAGTAATATTTTCCTTTGTAATTGGCTTTTGTTATATGAAGATATGTGGATCCATAATATGAACTTGTGATTCAACTCCCGTTTCCCTGAAGGAAACTGGATAATTGGTTGCATCTACTTTTTATAGTGTCCAGATGTTATTGTTAACAATCCTTTTATGTACTGCAGGCTAGAAACAATGCTCGGATCATGATCACTGGCTCTTTAGATTTATTCAGTAACCGGTATATATACTATGTGGTGTTCTTGATTTCTGGATTTGGAATTTTGTTTCTTCATTTTCATTGATAAAATTCCTCTCTGCAACTCAGGCTGTTAAGAACTGCAGTGCAGAAAGCTGGGAGTCCAGATAAGTAAGTGAGATTTTTCCTTTTTGTTGCATTTATGTAAATGGCTTGTAAAAAATAATCTTATCTTGCATTTTCTCATATTCGGAATAATACTATTATCCAGTAATTCCACCAAAATGGACCGTTTCTTTGCATTGTCACTACATAGATATTTGTTTGTGTGTCTTGATACTTATAGTTTGCTCATGCGTAACTTTATGAGAACATGAAATTGATGGTCGATTAGTTTCAAAAGTTCATAAAAGTTTCTTCCTGAATATGGCAAAGACTATTGTCCCTTGAATTGTAATTCCAATGCGCTACATATTTACATGTGAAATTTTGCTTGTTAGACACCTTTCTTCTTTTCTCCCTTCCCTAGATTGCCATATGTTGTGCTCATTGCTTTTATTGATCCGTGTTAATGCATAAATTTACTAGTTTCTGACTTGCAGCTGTACTGACTGTCATTGGCAAATCGTGAATCGACCTCTTGATCATAATTGTACAAGCACAAAGTTTCTGCTATTTTATCTGATGCTCTGATTCATCCAAATTAATGCATGAATTTAGAAGTTTCTGATTGCAGCAATGCTGCCTATGTTGTTGACAAATCATGAATAGACCTTTTAGGCTTTTCATTTTACATGTTCTTTTTGCACATCTGGTGGATTTTGAATACTTTTGATGATTTTTAGCACTAAAAAATATCCTCTGATGAATATTTGTGTGACTTCGTATTCCTGCAATGTTCTTTACTTTTCTTCTCCCGCCCGTGTTCGTGTTCTGCTTGAGAAAAACAAGCAGTTTTTGCTGTTTGTCACTGATATTTTCAAGCAAGTAGCTTACATTCTTCTTGACTTTGCTATACCAGATATGAGAAATCGGGTAATGAGCAGTTTGTGACAGAAATTAGCAAATGGGTCTTCCATGAAAGGGGTCACTTGAAGGTGAGGCATTCTGAACAATTTCCATTTGGTGTGGTCTATATAGTCTATTAAAGAGTAAATTTTTTGATGCAGTAAGAATGCCAATGGTCTTGCTTATCCAATTTGCACATAAAAATACTTTTGCTTTATCTTCTCTTACACTATTATCTGATTTTGTTCTTAATTTCAGGCTGTTAATCTTAGACACCACAAAGTTGGGCAAACTGATGAGCCTGCAATGTATAGGATCAAAGATGACCTGGTACTATCTCCATCAATTTGTTCTCTTAAAACTTTTTGTTGAAAATATATGCATTTAAGAGAACTATTCACATTGAATCTTCCAAAATATATATGATTGCAGAAATTTTCTGTTGAGATATACGAGTGGTCTGGAAAGAGCTGGGAGCCCTATGTGGCAGATGATGTTCAGGTCCAGTTTTACATGATGAGCCCTTACGTGCTAAAAACACTATCAACTGACGGAAAGGTATTCTTTGGCCACGTTTTATGTTTTTTTTTTTTTTACTTTGCAACCCTTCTTCTGCAATCTCATGTTTATACGAATGTCTAATTTTACAGGGGTTATACCATGCATCATTCAAGGTGCCTGATGTTTATGGGGTATTTCAGTTTAAGGTTGACTATCACAGGCTTGGTTACACTAGCTTATCTCTTGCCAAACAGGTAAGCTTTTAGCTAATTAAACATCGTCTGTTTTCTCAACTTAAGCAACAGCAGTACAGTACTTAGTTCTATATGTATGATACTTCTGGGTTCTGGCTTGATTGATTTAATTTTAATTGTTGGTTGTTTTTACTTTTTTCATATTTTACAGCCAATCAGAAATCCATTTGGATTTAATAAGAAAACGGTATTAGAAACATAATATGTTACCCAACTGTTAATGAGTGGATTGGATGAACATTTAGGAGTTAAATGGAAGATGTTGTAGCTTAATAACTTGATTTTAGAAAAACTGCAGATACCAGATGTTATCTGGGGATGGGTTAAGTGTTCTCCTAATTTCTGGTACATGAGATGTGTTTCTCCAAGACTAAGGCATGTAAAACTTATTTTCCAAACCCAGCACTAGAACTGCATGTCCCTTGAATGCTTCAAAATTGTAGCTATTTTATTAGCAAAAGCTTGTTTTAGAACTATGGTTTTAATATAGACAAGAGGCTATTGCTTTTAAAGAAATGCTGCTCTTAAAACTTGTTTATAATGGTGTAGAGGAAATATTCATCATAATGCTTTTAAAGAGCTTGGTTTAGGCTTGTTTTTGTTTATTTATCAAGCTAGCATTCTTTTTTTTTTAAAACTCAAGAGTCTTTTCTCTCCTTTTTTTTCCTCCTGAAGTTTGTTGATTCTCTTTTCTCTCTCTTCACTGTCCATTTTTCTTCACTTCCCCCCTGCTTTCTCTCCTGCTCTCCTGCTCTCCTCCTTTCCTCTTTCCATTCTTTTTTTCTCCTTCCTCACCATTTTAGTCTCTCTCTCTCTAATCTAAATCCAGCTTTCTGATTGCCACAGATTTCTTCCAAAGATCATTCCAATTCCCCTCTTCAAATCTAACTTTCCCAACACACACATACACACATCATACATAATCTCAATCAAATCATGTGCGGGATGGCAAAACTTGATTCGACCGATGGATTTCACACCGATCCGCTCCGAATGGAGAAGTTTTTTTCTTCTTCTGAAAAGTGGGGGCGGGGTGGTTTTGGTAAATGCTTGATCCGCCCCGTCTCGCCCCATTTTTTGAAATTACTATCTTACCTCTTAAAATATTTTATATTTTTCCTTATATTGTTATATATATATATATATAATAGATATATATACTAAAATTATATATATACTAATATCTTATATATATACTTTTAGTATATATATGTATATTAAAGAATTTTATAATTAAATTTATATTCATGAATAAATTATAATACAATTTTTTATAATATTAAGTTAAAAATTGGGATGTAGCAGAGTGGAGCACCGTGGAGCGGTTATGAATGTAATCGACATCCATGGATGTGGATGTTTCCAACATCCATGTAAGAGTGAGGCGGAGGTGGATAAGGCAATCACCGCTCCCGCCCCGCTCCATTGCCATCCCTACATGTGCATGTGTTCAGACTATTTGTATGAAATATTGTCTCTGTCATTGTATGGGCTTATACTGCTAGCATACTCCTCAAAAGAACATATTTCTTGTTCCAAAACTATTAATGGACATTGTAACTTGCAGATTCCAGTTCGACCCTTCAGGCACAATGAATATGAGAGATTTATAACAACTGCTTTCCCATATTATGGAGCTTCTTTTACAACGGTACTTTCCCTCTGTGTTTTTGTGTGTGTATTTGCACTATATCTCTAATAATAAATCTGTGGTAAACGTTTCTTTGAGTGCAGATGGCTGGATTCTTTATCTTCAGCATACTCTACCTATATAACAAGTAAGACCTGTCAATTGAAGAAAATTGGATTGTCATCACTTAGTTCTTTGATGTCTTTTTGAACAAAAAAGGAAAAGAAAAAATGACAGCTCATCCTTCTCTCGAGATATATCTACTTGGATGCTAGATTAGGGTTTAGATGGGATATATACAGAACTATCCATGGTTAGATTTCACAATTTGCTTCTTTCACATTATTGTTTCAACCACCGACGTTATGGTGAGGACTAAGATTTTGCAATCAGCTTGATATCGTTGAGTTTAATCATATGATAGAGATTATTTGAAACTTTTTATTGGAACATGATTATCAATTATGTTACTCGAATTCGGGTGTGAGTGTCGAACACGGGTGTGTTTGGAGGGTCTTTGGGAGATTATATTTTCGTACCCATATCCGAATATGCGTTAGACACAAGTATTTCAAGAAAAATAAAAAGTCGGAGCAACGTAAATTATCAAACTATGAGACGTCCAGATTGTAGTGAGAATATGATGTTATGAGCATGACAACTGACAAGTGAAGACTTTAAAAGAAAGAAAACGAAATCAATTTGGTTTTATCTTTGGATTATGCGGCTGATGAATCAAACTTACGAATTCAGGACCCAAAATTTCAAAAACGTCTTTAATGCATGAAATTTGTTTTAGGCAGGCAAAATCGAGGAACACGTCCCTGGAGACTGAGAGTTTAAATATCGTGTCGATCGGACTTTGTCTTTTGACGTAGTCTTCTTACATGTGATGTCCATGTTCTGCAGTTTATTTCTTGTCTTCATTTTTGTTTTCAATTCGATCATTTTTTTCCTGGTCTTTAAGTTTCTAAGACTAGTAAAATCTATGCAATATTATGTGAAAGATGGGATCTCTTATATTAGAGTAGAAAAGGATTTGAATCAAGATTTAATTCAATTGATTCATGAAATCATTTTAAAAAAATTGATATTTAACATATCTGAAATTCGAATTTTAATATTTATATATATATTTTTTATATTCAAATTGCAGAGTATTATTTAAGATTATTATATATAATAATATTTTTATTAAATGCAATGAAATGAATATGATGAATAAAATTATTAACTATAATTTTTGATGATAGGAATCTTTTCTTGTTTTAATCTATTCATTTGAAGAAAAAAAATTCTTTTGAAAATAAGATACTTTTCATCTTGTCTTTTAAAAAAAAAACAAAATTTGAAGCTTTTTTTTTTTATGTGGATATATTTTTTTTTATTGGGAATTAGATTGTGGACAAAGTTCAATTGTTAAGGTGATTTTTTTAAAGAGTATCATATGATTCATATAAACATCAAATAATAATAATAAAAAAGAATATACACAAATTAATATGCTAAACTAAAATTTCCAAGTCTATTTAAAGATAAAGCCAATTTAATTACTATATGGGAAGGTATTAACCTTAGAAGTAACATTCAATTGGACTTATTTTAATATTACTTTTAAAAAAAATAATTTGCACAACTTTTTTTTCTTCTATTTTATGTTTCATGTTTTTCACAAAATTAAAAAAAATAAATAAATGAGAATTTAGCTTAGAAAATTTAATTAATAAAAAAGTTTACTTAATTCATATAAAAGAATTTCATAAATAAACTTTTTTTTTTTAATTTTTATAAAAATTGTGTAAAAATTGTTTTGATTTACAAACAAGTAATTCCAGTCCACATCAAACCAGGTCTAAACTAGCTGCTGATGTGAACATTAATTTAATGCTTAAATAGTTATATAATACTAGTATTGGTGCAAACCTGCAAGGCTATAGAATTCCCATTATATATATGGTGGCGGTAGGGGTTGCAAAAGATGCCAATGCTATACGAAGCCACCCAAACCTCAAAATCCTATCTTTGTCTTTAAGCAAAAAAATTCTTATCTTTGTCCTTCAATTGGCTGCTCTTTGGCTGATATTTAAGTTTAAAATTAATGCTCATCCATTTCCAAATCCAATCATTTTTTTAGCTTTCTTCTCTTCTCTTTTCCATTTCCTTTTCCTTTTTCCCAAGTACCAACATTTTTCACCCAACTCCCCATGGCAATGGCATGACTCCATAACCATTTTTTTTTTTTTTTGGAAAGTGGAAATTTGCATTAGAATTTGGTACCTTTAACTGACACCTTAAACAACTGTTGACCTTTTTTTTTTTGCTTTACATAAAAGAAAAACCCAATCTTTCAAACACCCAAAGAAGAAAAAAATGGCTTCAGTGAATCTGGGTTCTTTTCAATCTTACTCCATTATCAACCAAGCTTCCAGATCCAGATCCAAATCCAAATCCTTTCCTTTACCCAGACCCCTTCCTTTCAATCCCCTAAAAAATCTGTCATCCTCAACCCCAAAAACACGCATCTCTACATCTCTTCCTTCAATTTCCTCAGTCCTTACCAAAGAAGACACTGTTAAGGAAGAAGAACAAGACCCTCAAAAACCAAGCTTTGATTTCAAATCCTACATGGTTCAAAAAGCCACTACAGTTAACCAAGCCCTGGAGTCAGCTGTTTCACTCCGTGACCCTGTTAAAATCCATGAAGCAATGCGTTACTCTCTTTTAGCAGGTGGCAAAAGGGTCCGTCCAGCGCTTTGTTTAGCTGCCTGTGAACTTGTTGGTGGCCAAGAATCCATGGCTATGCCATCAGCTTGTGCTGTTGAAATGATCCACACCATGTCTTTAATCCACGATGATCTTCCTTGCATGGATAACGATGATCTTCGTAGAGGAAAACCAACTAACCACAAAGTCTTTGGTGAGGATATAGCTGTCTTAGCAGGGGATGCTCTTTTAGCCTTTTCTTTTGAACATATAGCTGTTTCTACAGTCGGTGTTACTCCTGGTAGGATTGTAAGGGCGATTGGGGAATTAGCTAAAGCTATTGGGGCTGAAGGTTTAGTGGCTGGTCAAGTTGTGGATATAAACAGTGAGGGACTAACAGATGTGGGATTGGATCGTTTAGAATTTATTCATGTTCACAAAACTGCTGCTTTGCTTGAAGCGGCTGTGGTTTTGGGGGCAATTCTTGGAGGTGGATGTGATGAAGATGTGGAAAAGTTGAGGAAATTTGCAAGGTATATTGGGCTTTTGTTTCAGGTTGTGGATGATATTCTTGATGTGACAAAGTCATCTAAGGAATTAGGGAAGACGGCAGGAAAAGATTTGGTGGCTGATAAAGTGACTTATCCAAAGTTGATGGGGATAGAGAAGTCAAGGGAGTTTGCAGAGAAGTTGAAGAGTGATGCGTTAGAATTGCTTCTAGGATTTGATCCTGAGAAAGCTGCTCCTTTGATTGCATTGGCTAATTACATAGCTTACAGGCAAAACTGATTTTTGTTTTGTTGTTGTATAATTTGTAATCCTGATGTTTTAGATGAGGTGGAATTGTCTAAAACATTTCTTTAGACAAACGGCCTTGTCTCTGCTGCTTCTTGTTGTGTTTGAGGATTATAAAGATAGAATTTTGTTTTTCTCTCTGTGCTGTAGTTTCTTTTATTCAAATGGAATAAGTATGGTGATAGTGATAATAGAATTCCTTCCCATTAAATTGGGGATTTAATAGTTAATTTCTTCCTCATTTGTTGGTCTTATGAGTTCTTACACATACATAGTAATCTCTATAAATAATAGTTATAAGGAATTGGATGTTTTGAATCTGGAAACTTTTATTTTGTAAATGGTACCATAAATCTGAGTCGGTTCTGCATCTTGTTACAATGATAAATCTGGTGATTTCTGTGTCATCAATAAAGTCAGGCTCTTCCCAATATTCTTCTAGTTCCAAGCATGTTTTCTGCAATGTTGGTTACTTTTGAGAATGTAATTGTCCCTCTGCGGTGCTTGGTAGTAAAATTTTCACTTACTGTTCAGTGTCCACAAATTCTGGATGAAACTACTGATTTTAGTTTGTCAAGGGGCAGGTTGTGTATCTTTTGACATATTGCCTGCTATAACACTCTGTGCAATTCCTTTCCCAATTTTTGTATGAAACTATCTGTTAACGAAGGCTTTGTGATAGGTGCTCATTAGAGCCTATGTTATTCGGATTCGGATGTGAGTGTCGGACACGGATATGTGTCTGACACGGGTATGTTTGATTTATTTTAAGTTTTTTCATGTATTTGGAGGGTCCCCATACTCATGTCCGAATATGCGTCGGACACGGGTACTTCAAGAAAAATGAGGAGTCGGAGTAACATAGATTAGAGCAGCTTGAAGGAAATTTCAAAACAAAGCTTGTTTTTCCCTAATTTTTTCATGTAGCTTTGCTTTATAGAAGATACTTTTGAAATATTTATTTACCTGGTACTGGAATTTTCTGGCTTGTATGCATATGATAAAAAAAAAAAATTCATCACAGGGAGAAATAATAAGCAGCAAGGACATGATCTATGTCAGTGAAAGTGGAATCTTTGAGGTAAGCAATGGAAAATAAAAAGAAGTTTGTGAATCTTGTTTGTTTATTTGTAGTACTTTTGGTTTTTGAAAAGTGAAGAATTCAACTGAAGTGGTTGAAAAGTGAAGAACCAAACTCCACTAAAGTTCAAATTATGTTATTGTCTACAATGATGATTGATAGCTTGCTCATTCACTTCCAATTTTCTTGCTCAATCTTAGGTGTGATGTTATGATATTTAAGTTCAATATGGTAGTTTATTCGGTTGCTTGATAGATTTCTTCTGCTTTTCTTGCTCAATTTGAAGGCAAAAAGCTCTGGTCCTTGGTTGATAGACAACTTTGCTGAGCTCTGATTGTAATCTGCAACGTTTGATTAGTTTTCACTTTCTGCTGGTCTTTTGATTTCTGGGTTTTGTCTGCCGCTATTAAGTATTAATGAATATATGTATTTATCGATCCCATTAAGATTCTTGCTAGTTGGTTGATGGACCAGCATCTTGAGCTCAACTTTCATTGAATCTATCTACTTGCCCATGCAATTCAAATATCCTTGTCTGGTGTGTCTAAGTGTCTATGTTAGTCGGACTCGGATGTGAATATTGAACATGGATATGTTTAATTTTTTCTATGATTTTCATATGTTTGAAAGATCTTTGGAGGATCATATTTTCATACTCATGTCTGGATATACATCGAATACGGATGTCGGACACGGATATTTAAAAAAAAAAAAGTCGGAGCAACATAACTAAGTGTCTTCTGCCTTACCAAGTACCAACTATTAGCTCTAGCTGTCTAGCTTCTAATAGTTTCTAATGCCATTGTCAGCTTTCCCTGGAGGACAAGTAGATAAACTTGGTAATAAACTGCATTGAAGCCGACAATGGCTGCTCTTTTTGTCTCATCTTGGTTTCTTCATAGCTTGTATGCTGAAGGTCAGAAAGTCACCCTATGGAAAAATAACAAGGTTGATTTTGTTGTTAAAGGGTTTATAAAATAGCAATTTCCCCCATCCCAGGAACCGAAACCAGAAAAAAGTAAAGGTTAAACGTTTACAATTATAATGGATCAGCATGAAATTTCAATTCCATGACGCCTGCCTGGTGTGATTCTTGGGCTGAATTGAATGTTAGCAGTTCGAAACTCAAGGATCCTGCTGAGAAGGATTTAATTTGTTGTTAATAATGTTGCATCTGAAACTGATTGTTGATCGATGGATAGAGTTCAGAGTACGAAATAGGACTTGCAGAACCTGCATTAGGCAAACTATATATAATATATTGATTCCTCCTGGCAAATTGTTCTATTCTGTTCTTCTTGGTTCATCATTTGCCTAAAGATAATGAAAATTCACAGGTACAAACTATGAACGAGTAAAGATTTATCTTTGATTATGGCACTAAACTATTCACAATTTTGCCTCAGTGCACTTAGAAAATCTCTACTTGCAGTAATTCAACAACTGAGGCTTAGTTCATGCTTGTTCTGTAATATGGTCTTCATCTTCCATAAATGACTTTTAATATCTGGGGTTTGGCTACATATCAAGCCTAGGACAGGGGTGCCACTGATAAGATCCAAGATGGCCCAATCCCATGACAATTTTTATATAGGCCAAGATCCAAGAAGACTTAGGAAACATGGCAAGAATCGGTGAAATTCACTTGGACCATGTTGCAAGTTATTCAAAAAAGGCTTCAACATGCAAGATGGGCTGGCATCCAAGTTTGGTCCATGTGATTCAAGAACACAAGGTGGCACATTAAGAGGACTTATTTGGGTTTATTTTAATTCTTATAATTACTTAGGCATTTAGGCCTATATTATGTAACATGGACATCTTTTAATTATTTATGTTTGGGCTTGAGCATGTTCAGCCCATATTTTACATATTATTACTTAGTAGATTAGGGTTATTGTAGGGAGGCTATAAATATATGTTTTAGCCGCCTACTTCAATTATCTTTTGATCAATTAAGTCTGATTTTATTCAGTAAGAGTTTTCTCTTTTAGTTCTTGAAAGAATTTAGGAACTTATCAAAGAATTCTTTCTTTGTGGCGTTCAACATATCAAACTGAGGTTCTTGAAACGAGAGTTCTTAGGGTCTAGCTTACATGCTTAATCTAGGTTCTTTGAAACAGGCTTTTAAGGATTTAAGTTTATTTAGATTTGGGCTTGAGCATGTTCAGCCCAAACCTAAATAATTAAAAAATATTCATGTTACATAATATAGGCCCAAGTGCCTAAATAATTATAAAAATTAAAATAAACCCAAATAAGTCTTCTTAATGTGCCAGCATGTGTTTTTGAATCACATGGACCAAACTTAGATGCAAGCTCATCTTGTATGTTGAAGCCTTTCTTGAATAACTTGCAACATGGTCCAAGTGAATTCCACACATTCTTGCCATATTTTTTAGATCTTCTTGGATCTTAGCCCATATAAAAATTATCATGGGATTGGACCATCTTGAATCTTATTAGCCACCATTGGGCCAAGAATTGAATAATCTTACTATATCTACCTGTCTGATCAAGATTCTTAATAAGTGTTTGGTAGGCAGCATAGTTAACTCAGCTTTCATAATGTTCAACATGGTCAATGGTCATGTACTTAAATCTCCTTTTGGGGGACTTCTTCTCCTACTAACCGAAAGCTTAGTATAGAAATAAGTTCCAGTTAAACCCAGAGTTAATCCAATTGGTTTATATAATCATCTTTAAAAGGTGGCGGCATCTAGTAAGTCTGAAGTTCGAATCTTAACATATGAAACTCTTTTTCTTATTCTCAAATTACGATCTCTTTTATATAAAAAAATAAAAATAAATAAGTTCCAGTTTTTACATGCTAAAACAGATACAGGAACTAGGCAATCAACTGATAAGAAGAATTAGCAGACAGGCTCCTAGCAAGCACAAAGATTTCATGATCATGAACTCACATAGTAATTTTCTAGTATTTCGTTTTCAGGACTCCAAATTCTAAAATCCAATTAACTTCATCACTCTTACAATTCTCGCTCCTTGACAAAGATTTTACAACCAAAAACTGCATCCCCATGCCCTGAAAGTCGTAAAAAAAAAAAGGCATGATTAACCAGCCTGTCTTAGTAGATCAACCATGCAACTGAAATGTTAAAACTCTTGATAGCATCTGGTCCTAATACAATCTCTCAAGTTCAACTTCTTAAACCCTTCGCAGAAAGCACTGAGTTCCATGACTCGGCTTCCATTTTCCATGAACTCATCAACTTTGAGCTCCGGCTGATATGGATTAGAATTTAGAGCTTAGCAGCGTAGAATGAGGTTGTAAATCCCCAATGATTTAAAAAATTGACGCCATTGACAGGGATCAAGCCCGGTCGCCTACAACAGCTCGATGCTGTTTTGGTCCACACATAGACATTGTAATAGTAAGCTTAGTTTCATGTATAAGCATGTTTTTCCCCTACAAAAACATCAGTTTTTTTATTTTTAATAGATCAAGAAATAATTATAAATAAGAGGTTAAAATGTTGCTTATAATTTTTTTGGTAACTTTTTGATATAATAAAAAATGTATTTATATTTTATAAAGTAATTATAAATATTCAATAAGTCCTTAAAATTAATTTTTTTAATTAATTTATATCTATATTAATTTTAGACCGATATAACTTCATCATTATGAAAGCCAAAGTAATAGTACTATAATCTTATTGATGAATGATGATGAAACAAATTGACATTTTACCTACTCACCTTATTAAAGCTATAGTGTTCGGTAAACTTGTTTACGGGTCTGAGATTTAGGTTGAATTTTACTAATTTGGATAAGTTAAGTTCATATTATTATTTAAATAATATAAAAAAAATTATTTAAATTTAATTATAAAATTTAAAATATTAATATAATTTTTTTTAAATATTTTAATATGTTTTAAATAATAAAATGAGTTTTCAAATAGATTAGGTCGGATTTGAACAAACAATTTTTTTTTTTATTCGAGCTTGACTTGACTCATGGACACTGTAAGTTTTTATTTTTTATTTTATTTTTTTAGATAACAGCAATATAAATCTTTGATGGCAAATTAGAAACTGAACATAATTAGAGGGTCATTAATCTTTGATGGCAAATTAGAAACTGAACATAATTAGAGGGTCATTATTAGAGTTTTAACCAAAGTAGTGGTGGACGTATCGTTTTTGTTCTGGTACTGATACGTATCGGTATCGATGTGTTTCAGCGTACCGTTTCGGTTTACCGGCATTTTTTAAATATTTTTTCATATATCTATATGTATAACCTATTTTCAAGTTTTTTAATAAAATATATATTATATACACATGCAAATATACATCCATTACATGTATATATATGTTTTTATATAAATATAAGTTTTAAATGTTTAATATCTAAAATTTTTAGTAAAATAAATATTAAAATGTTAAAAAAAATAGTAAATTATTATTAATTATGTTCAATAACCTAATTTAATGAATACATATTTTTAAATATAATTATGAAAAAAATAAAAATATCATGACATAAAAAATGTTTAAATTGGTTTAAAAATTCAAATAAGTGAATTTTTAAATAAAAAAAAATCAAAATCTTGTACCAATCGGTACAGACCGGTATTGACCGGTACAGACCGGTACAGGCCGGTACCGTACGATCGGTACGCGCCGGTACCAAAATCGGAACGGAACGAGACTCATACCGTTTCGGTTTACCTTAAAAATGATACGTACCGATCGGTACGGTCGATATCGATACAGTATCGATAATGCTGGTTTTAACTACAAACACTACCCAAAAAAAGCCTTTTTAAATTTTGTACATATATATATATATAGTTTAATTTTAATTGTATCTATCTCAAATAAGTGGACAAAAAACAAAATCCTTTATGCTAGGAATATGAATTTGAAAATTTAAATTTGAATTTCATTGTTATATATGTGAGAATGAAATGTATATATTATGTATAAATTAGTTAAGATTCAATATGATTATATATTTGAAAGGTATAAAAATATGAATTTCAAATTCACAAATAGCTATAAGTATTCTAAATTCACCACTAAATAAGTATCCAACAAATCCGTAGATTTGAAACATAATAATCAATGTTATTTTTACGTGTATTTATTTATAATTTGCACTATTTTTAAAATTCAAAATTATTTTTTAAAATTCAAATTTTAAAACGCAACTTTAATATTTTGCAAGAGTTTCTAAAAAAAAAAAAACATTAATATTGTACTAGTGGCGATCAGCCGATCACCACATTATCATACATAAGAGAAGCAACTTCGAGGGTTCCGCCTTGTCTTTTAGTACATGGCTGATGGCTTTGGTCCTAAAGCTTACCAATTCAACTTTCTTCTTTTGACTTTCTCATCAGACAAAGAGAAAAATCAAACTCTCCTCTTACCCTCCACACCATACACTAGCTGAAAGGATGTAAGAAAAAGAAACATTATTGATTACATTCCTCTTATCTTTCACTGTCTTACAATTATTTTCTCTCATTTTCCTTCTTATAATGCCCTTTTTTTTTTTTTTTCCTTTTGAAACCCTTATTCTTAGTAATTGTGTGATAAGATTGCTCCTTGAGTTCACAGGATCATAGCTTTTGAGCTTGGTTGTTGGTGGTTAGCTTCGATTTTTATCTGCTAGATTTCAAGTGAGAAGAAATCAGGAAACCATCGATTCTTTGACTTTTCAGCTCAAATTCAGGTACTTTAAGCTTCATCCATTTCTGGGATAATATCTCAAAGAATTAATCTTTTACCTTTCGGGATAATTAGTTTATTCTCATTTCGATCTAATTGGTGTCCACACTTGAAAACTATCTCTGGGTTTTTAAGATCTTACCCAAGCTTTGCTTCTTCTTTTTTTTTTTGTTAATTTGTTGTACTTCAATAAAGTATTGGCTGTATTTTGTTGGATTTATGAAAAGTTTTCATTTCAGAAGGCCATCGGAGTCCACTTGATTAATGGGTTCTACTTAAATTTGAAAAAAAATTCAGTCTGTGGGTTACTCAAGTTTACAACAAGCGTTGACCCTTGAGTCAATTAGTGAAAATTAACCTACCTTAAGGTCCAAAAAGAGTTATTTTAGCATTGTAAACCAATAGATTATAGGTAAAAAGTGGTTCTGGGTTTTTAAGATCTTCTCCATCACCATTTGAATCTTTATCAGTTATGATGGGATGTCAATCTAGCAAAACGAAAGGAGGTGATCCAGGACCGTCTTCCCAAGTTAGGACTGATTCTCAGTTTGAAGCTGATTTGAGCTCGTACGAGGCTGCTTGTAGACATGATTTAGCTTTGCAACAGTTTGATGCAACCCTCCGACAACGTACTAACGATGTCATTGGCACACTTGCTGCTGGTTTGGGTGTTCAATCCTTATCTTTTGACTCACTCAAAGAGGTTACCGGATGTCTTCTTGAAACGAACCAGGATGTGGTAAAAATCATTTTAGAATGTCAGAAAGATATATGGAACAACCCGGATTTGTTTTCTTTGGTTGAGGAATACTTTGAGAACAGTAGAAAGACTTTAGAATTTTGTACTGCCCTTGATAATTGCCTCAAACGAGCTCGAAACAACCAGTTAATTATTCAGTTGGCAGTTAAGTATTTTGAGCAAGAGGTAGATTTACAAGTTGGGGCTGATGAGAAGAAATTTGTGAAGACTTTAGAAGAACTAAGGAAATTTAAAGCAGCTGAGGAGCCGTTCACAAAGGAGTTCTTCCTACTGTTTGATTCGGTCCGTAGGCAGCAGGAAATAATGCTACGGAAATTGCTAGATCGGAAGAGAAAGCTTGATAAGAAATTGAAATCTCTGAAAACATGGAGGAGGGTGTCGAATGTATTGTTTGTAGCAACTTTTGTCTCTGTGTTGATCTTTTCTGTGGTGGCAGCAGCCATAGCTGCGCCGCCTGTTGTAACAGCTTTGGCAGCTGCAATGGCAGTTCCTATTGGTTCAGTTGGAAAATGGTGCAATTGGCTTTGGAAGCGCTATGAGAATGAGCTGAAAGGGCAGAAGGAGTTAATGACTACAATGGAGATTGGTGCTCGGATTACAATCCATGACATGGAAAACATAAGAGTGCTTATCAGCCGATTGGAAATTGAGATTGAATCACTATTGCATAATGCTGATTTTGCAATTAGAGAAGAAGATGCGGTGAAGCTTGCAATTGATGAGATCAAGAGGAAGTTGGAAGTATTTATGCTAACCATCGAGGAATTGGGTCGACAGGCTGATAGCTGTAGCCGTGATATTAGGATGGCAAGGACAGTGGTTTTGCAGAGGATGATGAGACGTTCTTCTGGCACTTCATCAACTGGAGACAGCCCTTGGGAACTCTAGCAATCACATTATTTCACTGTGTTTATTATGTTGTATTGATTTTATGCTCTAGTGTAGGTCATGAAATTCCACCTCCACGGGTGAGTAGATCTGGATTTGATCCTATATATCTATGTTACTCGGACTCTGGTGTGAGTGTCGGATATGGGTATATGTCCGATACAGGTATGTTTAATTTTTTCCAAGTTTTTTCATATATTTGGAAGGTCCTTGGAAGGTCATATCCTCATACCTATGTTCGGATATTCGCTGAACATGGATGTCGGACACGAATACTTTAAGAAAAATGAAAAATCGAAACAACATAGCTATATATAACAATTACATTGTTCAGCCGATCTAATTTTGTTTCAATTTCAGACCATTTTCTTTTGTAGTAAAAATCTTCCTTGATTCTAGTGTCAAGTGTTTGGATCTGGTTTTTCATAAAATAAAAAAATGTCTGGATCTGGTTCCTGGGTTAGGCTTAGATTGCTACAGTTATAATGCACATGATTGGGAAAATTTCTGCCCATTATTTTGTGCCAATTAATCTAACACTCAGAGCTAATCAAATAAAAAGTTGTTTCAGCAATTCAGGGTCATGCAAAAGTTGTATGTTGTTTCACATAAATTAAATTAGTCAAAACTTGAAAATTTTGTTATCTATTTTTTTTTTTTTTTGATAAGTAGTTTAAGTTTTCATTATCCAAGAAGCAGCAAAGTTGCTACAAGGTTACTGTTACATCAACTATGGTTAAGCAAAGATAGCAGGATTAAGCTTTCAGGCAGAACATAATGCCCTGTTTATAGTGTCCGTTGTGACCTTGGTGAGGTCGTGTAATCGCAAGGAAACTGTCTCCTTGATCTGCTCCAGTAGCAAGTTTTCATTGAGCTCGACTTGGGTCTGAAGTCTGCTGTTCCTTTCTCTCCAGACAAAGTAAATCAATGCATTTTAGACAATGTGAAGAATGGTTGAGATTAAGGCTCTGCCTCTAAGGTTGCTCATGGCCCATTGCAGCTCTCTTTCCCAGTCTGCAGCCCCCTTTATGGAGTCTGCATAATTCCACCACCCTTTTCCATATCGCCTTGGAGTACCTGCAGCTGAAGAACAAATGAACCCGTGACTCCTTCTCTTGCTTGCCTAGGAGGCACGTCTCGTCCACTGTCATGCCCCAAGAAATCAGTCTATCCTTGGTTGGCAGTCTGTTTAGCACTGCCATCTAGGATATCATAGAGTGCTTGGGGATGGAAAACTTGAACTAGATTAGCTTATGCCATGTCACCTTCTCCTTTTTTGGCCTGATCTCCCTCTAAACAACTGCTACTGAATACTTGGTGCCAGTGAAAGGCCAAATGGTACCATCATCATCATATTTAACCACTTGAGAAGCTACTTGCCTTAGCTGCATGAGCTTCCTCTAGTTCCAACTACTACCACTGGAGATAGGGACATGCCAAGCATCCCTACTCTTCAACACATAAGCCTCGATCCATGCAATCCAAAGAGAGCCTGCTTATGTCAAGACAGACCAGAGATTCCTGATGATGCATGCTTGGTTCCAGGAGAAGATGTCCTTGATACCTAGCCCACCTTCAAATTTTGGCAGACATACTTGATGCCAGTTGACCTTAGCACCTTTAACTGATCCTTCCTTTCCCCTCCAGAGAAAGCTCGAGCAAAGCTGAGAGAGCTTCCTTATGCAATGTTTGGGAATGATAAAATTTCTGCACTAGTAATTCTGCAGATTAAAGAGAACAGACTGCACCAATTGTAGCCTACCAGCGTATGACAGTTGCCTTGCTATCCATCCATTGATTCTAGTTCGAACCTTTTCTATCAAGGGTTTGCAGTCCTTCCCAGTGAGTCTCCTGGTTACCAAAGGCACTCCCAAGTATCTAACAGGCACAGTACCAATCTTGAACCCAGTGCTGTCCTATATAGCCTGCAATTCCTCTTTGCCTATCCTTGCTGAAAAGAGCTCACTTTTGGCGTTATTGAGTCGAAGGCTAGAGAATTGGTAAAATTGATTCAAGACAAGCTGAATGCCCTTAACTGAGTCCAAATTTCCTTTGGCAAAGATGAGCAAGTCATCAGCATAGCTCAGATGAGTAAAGTTGAGCCTTTTGCATTTTGGGTGGAGAGCAAAGACCCCAAACTTTGCAGCACTATCAAGGAGCTTGGATAAGACATTCATTGCTAGTACAAACAGATACGGGGAAAGAGGGTCACCTTGCCTCACCCCCTGGCACCTTTGAAATATCCCATCAAGCCACCATTGATTGAGATTGAAAATCTGGAAGTGGCGAGGCAACTATTAATCCAGGAGATGAACTGGTCAGGAACTTTCAATGCTGCTAGAACAGCAAAAATGAATTCGACCAAAGATTATTTTTAATTGGTTGGGTCATGAATCTCGGTTTAAGTTGGCAAATCGTAGTGTCAAATTTTCTTTACACTCGAATTGGTAAGAAGGAAATAGAAGAGAAAAGAATGAAACATTTTTTTTTCGAGGTCATTAATAAAAAATGAGTTGTAAATATTGAGATTCGAATATTAAACTTGTTAGATGTCATCTTTTAAAAATGACTGTATGTTAAATTAAATTTCAAGTTTTGAAATGAAGCACTTTTAATTTAATAATTAAGTTAATCAATCACTTATGTTGTTATAAATTTCAATTATTAAATTTTTACTTTTTGTAAAAAATTCAATCTATTTTATTCAAATCAAATACTAACACACATAGCTTTTTGATTAGTATTTTTTTTCTGATTTTTTTTCTGATTTGTTTCTATTGGAGGACTAAATCAAATTTTAGGTTGTTTAAAGATTTAAATCAAATATTTTCTTTTTTTTTTTCTTCTTAGTAATTAGTCATTACCAAACAAGCTATTAGTGCCGACGCAAATAAAGTAATAAACCTTTTTTTCTCATTTTCTCCGGTAATTCCAATTCCAATTTCCAAGCGAAAAGTAAGTGAAATACAACGTGGCCCCACTGGCCCAATAACTGATTTTCTTTTTCATTTAAAAAAAAAAATATAAACCAAAAAAAAAAAACTTCAATTACTTCTCAAAATTGGCTTATAGAATATAAACAAGGAAAAATTCGAAAACCCTCGAATCTAACTTCCCATTAATAGTCCTCTCCCTTGACTCCACCAATCAATTCCTTCAATTCTCAGGTTAGCTTCTTTTACCCAATTCTTAGATCTAAATTTTGTTATTTTGTTGATTATAGTTTATAATGTATCCGATCTTGTTTTTTAGAAATTTTTTTTTTCTGGGTTTTTAATTGGTTGTTATTTGATTTATTTTCTGATTTTAGATTAGGGATTTCTTTTCTTTTTTAGACTAATAAAATTGTTGGGATTGGCTTATGATTAATGTCGTTTATGGGATAATTTGATGAACTATTACGAAAGATTCGATTTTTAGGGCTCTATCGGTTGTGTGGTTAGTGGCATCTCAAGTTTTCTAGGGTTTTTTTTTTTTTTTTTAATAAAAAAATTGGGAAATGGGCTTTGAAGTGAAGCTTATTTGGTTGATTGAAAGTGGTGAATTTTTTTTTTTTTTTTTATTCCATAACTTTAATTTTTGGATTTCTCATTTTGCCTTTTTAATTGTGTATTTTCCACATGATATTTTGATTTATTGATGGCTCTGTTGGTTCATTGTGTTAGGTTATTCATTGTGTTAGGGTATATAAGGAATGGCGAGTGGTTTTGGGGAATCAACAAGCATATCTCCCCCAAGTCCATCTTGCTCGGGTAGTAATAATGGTAATGATGCTGGTGATTTCGAATGCAATATCTGCTTCGATTTGGCTCAAGACCCAATTATCACACTTTGTGGTCATCTCTTCTGCTGGCCATGTCTATACAGATGGTTGCACCATCACTCACATTGTCAAGAATGCCCGGTTTGCAAGGCTCTCATACAAGAGGAAAAACTCGTTCCTCTTTATGGCAGGGGCAAAAACCAGACTGATCCGCGCTCAAAATCATATCCGGGCATGGAAATCCCGAACCGCCCAGCTGGGCAAAGACCAGCAACTGCTCCTCCTCCACCCCCCGAAACTTAATCCGTTTGCTAATTACGGGTTTGGACTAATGGGGGGTTTTGTTCCGATGGCAACCGCAAGGATCAGTAACTTCACGATGGGTTTTGGAGGCCTATTGCCATCCTTGTTTAATATTCAGTTTCATGGGTTTCCAGACGCCACTGTGTATGGAACAACTTCAGGATTTCCTTATGGATTCAATACAGTTCATGGTGGCCATCCTCATGGGTTTCCCCAGCCAACGACTCGAGGACAGCAGGCAGATAATGTTTTGAAGAATCTTCTTTTGTTGATTGGGGTCTTTGTCATCCTTGCTCTGCTTTATTGGTGAAATAAGTTTGCCATTTAAGCTCTCAGCCAGTGCTGGTTATTTAGTGTCTGTGTCTGTAAATATACTAGCAGCACTGGAGATTATGTTTTGGCTTGAGAAAAAAAAAAGTTGTCTATATGATACTTTTGTCATTTTTGTTTCATTTAGCATCAGCAATAACTCAAACCAGTGTTATAATTTCTCTTTCCAAAATAAAAACTAGTGAAAGTTTTTTTCTTTTCTGAGACATGGAGACATTTTGTTGATTGCTTGTTCGGCTGTGGTTGCGAGTAATGTAATCACAACTAGCAGTTGAAGAAGTGATCTTGCATAGCCTATTATACTCTTGTGGCATGGAAAACTTCTTCTTTTTCATCTTTAAGAGAAAATGAAATGTTCCAAGTGCGATTAGCCAATTATTGGATATCCTGGATTTCATCAGATAACCATATTGGACATACATGACTTTGTGTCTGGCACTCAAACCTCTAGTTTTTAACTTGTAAAGGAACAATGGACGTCGTTTATAGAACACAAATTCGCCTAACCAACATCGAGCAATAGGTTGCGTTGTCTGTAAAAATAATACTGGGTTTGCAAGCATTAACATGATATTGAACATTATTCCTGCCATTAAGGATATCCCAGCCCAAACATGTTTCAAAGTTGTGTAGTATTTATGCGTTGTTCGCAATGCTTGTAGCTAAGCCGTCTTCAACAGTTCCATGTTCATCAAAGCTAATTGTCTCCCCTTTCATAATTTGATGCTATACGGCCATTCTTTTTACTCAATTTCAATACTCGAGAACTCCCATGATAAGCACTCGTGTTCAAACTAATTTCAAATATCTAGTTTTTTTTTTCTCATTGAAGCACACAACGACACATGAAACATCCGAATAGGCAGCCCGTCCGGCCCGGTAGGTTCGGCCCGTATTGGGTAGGATATTTTTAATTCGGATCTGTCCGACTCGGAACAGTGTTTTTTTAATTATAATATTATTTTATTTAATTTTAATTATAAAAATATATAAAAATATATATATATATTTTCAATATTATAAACAGTGAATTCGGACCTGCTGGGCCGGCCCGGCCCGACCCAGGGCCTGGCTTGGGTAAAAATTTTAAAAAAAAAATCAGACCGCGACCTGGTCCGACCCTTGAGCAGGTCTAGTAGCGACTATAACTTCATCAAATTACCCTTCTGTAGGGATTCTAATTACGGAAAATGACCTAAGAAAGAATTTTATTGAAGTTGGTCCTTTGAAACATTGATCCTGCAAGTAGATCCAATGTCAAAAATTTACTCCTTGCAGTAGGATTTATTGCTTAGATTTCCATTGTCGTGGTTGAGAAGTTCCTAACAGTTTCAGTCTAATGCTTGATCCCGCAATTTAACTACTGAAAAGTACTTAGGAATTATGGGGTCTCTTGCCCTTGTCAAAGGTTATGTTCCCATGGATCATAAGTTTTCAACTTCAGCCTTCACGTCAAAGGCTGTCTGGAAAAATATTTCTTTGTATTTCCCTTCTATCTGAGATTAATCTTTCTGTATCTCTACTCTTAGTTTTTCTGGAAAAGCTATGGGAGAAAACAATGAAATAATGGACGGGATTAAGAAAATAATATCCCTTCATTTTCTTTGAAATAATCATGTTCGATACATATTCGACCAATATGAGTATAGAGATCCAACCCTCTAAATTTATTAAAAAAACTTAAAAAAATATGAATATACTTTTGACGGACATATACTTATATCTGATACTTACTCACAAATCCGAGTAACATAAATCATGTTTATAGCACATCACAAGTTTAATGAGAAAGTTTAACATATATAGATCCTTCGTCTACGACCTTAAAAGACATAACACAACTTTAATCAGTTGGACTTCATTTTTCACCGTGTTCATGTTTCTTTAGGTAATTTGGCAGATGAAAAATGTGACACAATCTAATTACCTATATAGGTTTTCCAATCATGTTACTTTTATTATTTTATTTTATTTTATTTTTTTCTTTTTTCAGTTTACCTGCAAAAATATAAAACCCATTAAAGCTGCTGCACTCAGTACTCAGTACTCAGTAATCATTTGGAATCTGAAATCAAGAAATTGCATAAAAGTAAAAAAAAAAATTATAAAAAAATTCCTTAAAACGAGTTTTTTTTTTTATATTTATTTTATATTTCATTATATATATATATATATATATATGTAATTTATCATGTTTATATATAATTTGTGTCGTATTTATATGTAAAAAAGTATACTATTTAAAAAATTACATAAATACATGATAAATTTATCATGTTTATATGTAATTTATCATGTATATATATAATTTGTCATGTATATATGTAATTACATATAAACATGATAATTTTATGTAATTTATCATGTTTATATGTAATTTTATCATATTTATATATAATAAAACTTATTTTAAGCTCACACTAAAGAGTTTATTCCAGAACTCCCCTAAAAGTATTGCTTTAACCTTTCCTTGCAATGGTAATAGATGATATATCTTCTTTAATTTTGACCCTTAAACTAATACTATATACTGCTAATTTTATGGTCATAGAGTAAGCTTCTATTAAGCAACTTTGTTAATAATGAAATTTGAAGTATATTTGACTATATATATTAAGCTTCAAAAACTGAGTTCTGTCACAATATTTGATCGATATGAGTAGAAATTTAATGCCAAACCGTGTCAAAATCAATGGCAAGGATCGGGCTCCTTATCTTCATATTTTCTGCTGCACTACGTGGTTAAGTTCGATTCGATTTATTTTTTATATAAAAAAAAATTACAGTTTAAAAATAAAAAAATATTAAAATTCAAATTTAAACATATTAAATATTATTTTTAAAAATAATTATATAAATCAATTATACTAAATCCGAGTTCGATCGAGTCTTTTCTTTGACTTATAATTTCGTATCTGTATATTTAAATTGTACAGGTTAAATATTCTGATATGCACGTTTCAAGGGGTCCTAATCAAATTTATTGTGCAGCATTAAAGCCTCTCTGCAACATGATTTGAAATGGAAGTCACTCAAATTGGCTGTATAAACCACCTTGTCGTGTCAAAGTAAGATAAATTTATTCAGCATGCGGGCAGGCAGTCGATTAACTGTATTTTTTTTTGGATCCAATAAAATCTAATTATATTATAGCCTAAATATTTCATGAATTAAGAAACAATTAGATTAATTGACTCTTAATCTATATATATATATATATATATATATTTGTTTCCAATTTTGATTCTTAATATTTATAAGTAAAAAATTGTTGAAAAGTCTTAATTTAGATAACAAATTCAAAATCATCCAAAATTACTCGTTGAGGGATAACTTCAGAATCAATTGACACAATAAAATAAACCTGTTCAAGTGTTTGGTATCATCAAAATCAAAGGCCCACTCAATATTTAAAAAAATTTAGATAAAAATATTAAATTCGTTAAATGAATTTGGATAAAAAAATAAAATTCATTTTAAAAATGGATCGAGTATTGGTTGTAGTACATTTAAGGCTAAGCTTGATTTGGTCTGAATTATCTAAAATATATTATATATATAATTTATGTTATATTTATATTATATAAAAGATAAATATATAATATTATAGTCTAAACATTAAAAAAAATATTAAATTCATATTTTTAAAAACTTAATTAATGATAATAATCTAGATGAATTTAGGTTGTACCATTTATAAATTTGAATAAAATTTAAGATTCGAAATTTAAAATTGAATCGTTATTTTAACAAACATATATATATATATATATATAATGTTAATATTTTACCTAAATTCGAACTAACCTAATCTATTAATACGTCTATAAGGGTGCATGGATTCCATCGCACCCCCACTGCGATGGAATCTATGTACTTTTTAGCTATTTTCCAAGAGCAAATGTACCTTTGGTGTATTTAAAAAGTAATTCAACTGGAGGGTGGACGGTCCAGTTGCTAACTGGACCTCCAGTGAAGACAAAATATCCATTCTGTCTTATTTTTATTATTTTATTTATTTATTATTTAAAAAGTTTAATTTACTTTTAAATTATTTCATATTTTTTTTATTAATTTTTTATTTTAAATTTTAAATATTTAGTAATTTAATATAATAAATAAATTTATACAATCAATTAAATTTGAAATAAATATATAAAATAATATATGTTAAAATTTTAAATATTATTAAAATATTTAAAGATAATTTATTAATATATTTTTATATTAATGTTCTTAATAGTAATTTTCATTCTTATTTCACTGTCACCGTTACGTTTAAATCTAAACACTAATTTTAATCTCACTAATACAATATTCAATCTCACAATTATTATTATTTTTAATTTTACCGAAATTAATTTTATCGTTTATCGAAATGAATCCTAAAATAATGTGAAAAGATTGATGAAAAAATTAGGATTTCATTTAATGTACTGGGAAGGCACTCTCACATCACCGTTCCTGCATCAAATCCTAGCTTTCAAAAGTACTTTTTTTTTATAAACGAGAATACTTGCATAATCATAAGTTCAAAATATAAATGTGTTAAAGTCGTTAGGTCTAGAGATTAAATCAATAGTGTTAAATTGTCCAATACCAGTCCAAGGAAAAATAAAAGCCTAACATTGTGTGGTTTAATGTGTGGTTGTAATTGTGTGATTTAATATGTGGTTGTAGTTGTGTGGTTTAATGTGTGGTTGTAGTTGTGTGGTTTAATGTGTGGTTGTAGTTGTGTGGTTTAATGTGTGGTTGTAGTTGTGTGATTTAAATGTGTGGTTGTTATTAAACAACAATGGGTGGTTGTAATTTATTTAGATTTTATATTTGTGTGGCTTGTGTTTGTCTTGGTATTGTATAAATACCCCCCTCCCTTGCATTTGTAAATCATCAAGTAGTAAGCTTCAATAAGCAATAAAAGTTCTAAGTTTTCCTAAGGAGTTCTTCTCTAAAGAGTGTAGTCTAGAGTGAAGTGTGAGCATTTGTGAGTTTTCCTAAAATCTAAACTTTCTTCTTTGAGTGGTAAAATTAGAGTTATCTACTCTAAGTTTTTCTCAACAATTGGTATCAGAGCCATTGGTTCGTGGTCCTTATTCCGCTGCAGTGAAAGTGTTGGTTCTTAGTATGCTCTGTGGTTGCAGTATTGTCTGATCTTCCACATCAGAAAAGAATTATTCTTGTTGCTGGAAATAAAGTGTGGTAGTGTGAAAGTGTCTAGGGAAGTTCTGGCTAGGAAAGACTTGGTATTTAAGTGTGTCTATCAGTGACCCACCTCTCTTTCCTGGGAACCTACCTGGTGCACTATTCACGGGCTACGGTCACTGTTCCAGTATACGGTCACTATTCATAGATACGGTTACTATTCATACGTGTGGTTGTATACTTTTGCAGTAATTGTTAACGTATACTGGATTTGTTCTAGTGTACGACATACATACAATACTGTTCACGTATACGGTACTATTCACGGTGAAATAGTTATTCAGGTACTATTTTTGGTTTGAGTGTTCTTGAGTTGTGAGGAGTTTGTACTCTACAAGTTTGTGTCTCAAAATCAAGCTTGTTCGGTATTGTTAGTCTTGCCGACACGATGGGTGATCTTCAAGTAGTTGGAGGAATCAAGAAGCTCAATCACAAAAATTACAACACGTGGAAGACGTGTATGATGTCTTACCTACAAGGTCAAGACCTTTGGGAAGTCGTTGGTGGTAGTGAAGTTACGAAGCCCGAGCAAGAAGATGCTCAAGGAACCTTGCGCAAATGGAAGATTAAAGTGGGTAAAGCCATGTTTGCCCTTAAGACCACAGTTGAAGAAGAAATGTTGGAACACATACAAAAGCTAGAAACGCCAAAAGAAGCGTGGGATACTTTAGATGCACTATTTTCGAGAAAGAATGACACAAGACTTCAACTTCTTGAGAATGAATTGTTATCAGTTGCACAACGAGATATACCGATTGCTCAATACTTTCACAAGGTAAAAACGTTATGCCGTGAAATTTCTGATTTAGATCCTACAGCCGCTATTGGAGATACCAGGGTAAAAAGAATAATTATCCATGGTTTGAGGCCCGAATATCGCAGCTTCGTTGCCGCTATACAAGGATGGCCAACTCAACCATCACTTGTAGAGTTTGAAAATTTGCTTGTTGGTCAAGAATCTATGGCCAAGCAAATGGGAGGGGTCTCGTTGAAAAGTGAAGAGGAAGCACTCTACACCAACAAAAGCAAAGGCAAATTCAAACAGCACGTCGGTGGTGGATCTAAAAAGTATGGTGACAAGACAAAAAGTCATCAAGGAGAAGGGAGCTCTCGTCCAGGGGGAGCTTCAAAGAATCGTAGCAACAATAAAAGATTTGAAGGTAACTGTTACAACTGTGACAAGAAAGGTCACATGGCAAAAGATTGTTGGTTTAACAAAAGGCCCGCTGAGAGCAATGCTGCTACTTCTAGTACAAAGGAGAAAAGCGAAGATGATTGGGACGCTGAAGCATTTTTTGCTATGGAAGAGGAAGAGTTAGCTCTCACAGTAACAACGGCTGACCGAATTGACTATGAGAATGACTGGATTGTCGATTCAGGTTGCTCAAATCACATGACAGGCGATAAACAGAAGTTGCAGAACCTGTCAGAAAAGGAGGTGTTGTCAGATTCAAAAGAATTTGAAGACATGCTACAACAGAAAATGGGAGAGTATGTTGTCCAACTTCAATCAACTTCAGATGAAGTAGAAGACCTATGTGATGATGATGATGACGAGCAAGTGTTAGTCCAGAGTCCTTGGCAAACTGGTGTGTATCAACCAGATGTTAGATCGAGTGAAGTGGAAGAACCATCTCCACAATCACAAATCCGAAGGACAACAAGAGCTCGGAAGCCAAATCCCAAATATGCTAATGCAGCCATAGTGGAAGAACCAATTGCAACAGAACCTGAGACGTTTGAAGAAGCATCACAGAGTTCTGAGTGGATTATGGCTATGAAAGAAGAGATCACTACGCTTGAGCAGAATCAGACTTGGGATCTAGTGCCAAAACGAAGAGATGTGAAACCCATATTCTGCAAGTGGGTTTACAAGATAAAACATCTTCCAGATGGGTCGATTGAAAGGTACAAGGCACGGTTGGTGGCTCGTGGTTTCTCTCAGAAGTATGAGCTAGACTATGATGAAACGTTTAGTCCGGTGGCAAGACTTACAACCGTACGAGTCCTACTTGCCCTTGCAGCCAACAAAGACTGGAACTTGTGGCAGATGGATGTGAAGAATGCATTCCTTCATGGAGAGCTAGATCGGGAAATCTACATGATTCAACCATTGGGATTTCAAAACCAAAATCATCCTGAGCATGTGTGTAAGCTGCGAAAGGCACTTTACGGATTGAAACAAGCACCTAGAGCATGGTATGGTAAGATTGCTGAATTTTTAACTCATAGTGGTTATTCAGTGACACCTGCAGATTCCAGCTTGTTTGTCAAAGCTAATGGAGGAAAGCTAGCTATCGTATTGATATATGTGGATGATTTAATCATAACTGGTGATTATGAGGCAGAAATTCTTCAAACCAAGGAGAATTTATCAGTTCGTTTCCAAATGAAAGAACTTGGACAACTCAAGCACTTTCTTGGTCTAGAGGTTGATCACATACAAGAAGGAATATTTCTCTGTCAACAAAAATATTCTAAAGATTTGCTAAAAAGGTTTGGAATGCTCGAGAGCAAGCCAATTTCAACACCGATGGAACCAAATGGCAAGATGTGTGCACTTGAAGGCAAAGACTTGGAAGATGCAACTATGTATCGACAATTGGTAGGTAGCCTGATCTACTTAACCTTGACTCGACCTGACATTTCTTATACAGTTGGTGTGATGAGTCGGTATATGCAAAATCCGAAGAAGCCTCATTTAGAAGCAGTTCGACGAATACTGAGATATGTGAAAAGTACAATAGATTATGGTCTTTTGTACAAGAAAGGTGAAGACTGTAAGTTAGTTGGTTATTGTGATGCTGACTATGCAGGAGATCATGACACCAGGAGATCAACAACTGGGTACATGTTTAAACTTGGTTCTGGAACAATTTCTTGGTGCAGTAAGAGACAACCAACGGTATCATTGTCAACTACCGAAGCTGAGTATCGAGCAGCAGCAATGGCAGCTCAAGAGTGTACGTGGCTGATACAACTAATGAGTGATCTACATCAACCAGTAGATTATGCAGTTCCGTTGTATTGCGACAACCAGTCAGCAATTCGTTTGGCAGAAAATCCAGTCTTTCACGCAAGAACCAAACATATAGAAGTGCATTATCACTTTATCAGAGAAAAGGTTCTACAAGAAGAGATTGAAATGAAGCAGATCAAGACAGATGATCAAATGGCAGATTTATTCACAAAAGGTTTGAGTATCAACAAATTTGAAATGTTTCGTCGTCAACTCAACATGGTGCAAAGAGGAAGAGCTGGTATTGAGGGGGAGTGTTAAATTGTCCAATACCAGCCCAAGGAAAAATAAAAGCCTAACATTGTGTGGTTTAATGTGTGGTTGTAATTGTGTGATTTAATATGTGGTTGTAGTTGTGTGGTTTAATGTGTGGTTGTAGTTGTGTGGTTTAATGTGTGGTTGTAGTTGTGTGGTTTAATGTGTGGTTGTAGTTGTGTGATTTAAATGTGTGGTTGTTATTAAACAACAATGGGTGGTTGTAATTTATTTAGATTTTATATTTGTGTGGCTTGTGTTTGTCTTGGTATTGTATAAATACCCCCCTCCCTTGCATTTGTAAATCATCAAGTAGTAAGCTTCAATAAGCAATAAAAGTTCTAAGTTTTCCTAAGGAGTTCTTCTCTAAAGAGTGTAGTCTAGAGTGAAGTGTGAGCATTTGTGAGTTTTCCTAAAATCTAAACTTTCTTCTTTGAGTGGTAAAATTAGAGTTATCTACTCTAAGTTTTTCTCAACAAATAGGTTCGATAATCCAAATCAATATTATAAAATACATCAACAAAATGTAATCAAATTACTAATGTAATGATTTTTTCTAGCATTCACTAGCTAGGAAGTAGTCTTTCTCATTGCCAAAAAAGAGAAAAAAAACTGTGTTTTGTTTTATAAATGAAAAGGCATCGCACTTTATGTTATTTTAATACCGGCAAAAGATATAAATTATTTATAACACACACAAAAAAAAAGATAAAAATTATTATACAAAATCTAAACTTCTACAAAATATTAAACCCTGTGTAAATCCATATCCATAGTAGAAAAAAAGAAAAGAAATAATTTTTTTTTTGAAAATTTGATGAATAATGGAGTTTTGTTGTTTTGTTTTTGTCTAAGTGTTAATAAAATTACACTCACGAATTCAGAATTTAATTTAATTAATTTTTAAAATCATTTTAAAAAAATTATATTCAATAAATTTAAAATTCAAATTTTAATATTAAAATTTTAATTATATTTTAAATTGTGACTATCTTTATAAAAAAAAATAACATGATTTTTTTTATTATTTAAAGTTGAGGATTCCAATTCTTTTGTAACAGTTTTCCACAAATTTTTTGCTTGTATGTCCCTATCTCTTATCAAATTGACAATAATGGGACCCAAATTTTCTCTCTTTGATAACTATGTCTTGCTTAGGTGGCAGTTTATGAGCTCACCTATTGCAGTTACGTGACATTCTTCATTTGCCTCAGTATTGTATCGGTGGACGTATCAATTTTTTTTTAATATTAATATGTATCGGTATCGATGTGTTTCGGTCTATCGTTTCAAGTTTATCGATATTTTTTAAATATATTTTTATATATCTATATGTAAAACCTATTTTCAAGTTTCTTAATTAAAATATATATTATATACACATGCAAATATACATCTATTACATGCATATATATGTTTTTATGAAAATATAAATTTTAAATATTTAATATCTAAAATTTTTAAATATCAAATAGGTCAAATAAATATTAAAATATTAAAAAATATAGTAAATTATCATTAATTATGTTCAATAGCCTAATTTAATGAACATATTTTATTTTTAAATATAATTATGAAAAAAATAAAAATGATCATGATAAAAAAAATATTGAAATTAGTTTAAAAAATCAAATAAGTGATTTTTTTATAAAAAAAATCAAAATTTTGTATCAACCGGTATTGACCGATATAGATCGATACGGACCGATATAAAAATCGAAACGGTACGACACTGATACTATTTCGATTTATCTTAAAAAAATATGTACCAATCAATGCGATTGATATCAATACGATACGGTACCGATAACACTAGTCAAGTGTAGAAGCAGACTAAGCTGATGTGACCTTTTTATTTATTTTATTTTGACATAAATTTTGGGTAATGCCTCTTTAGTCTTTACCTTTGATGCAGGAATAGACACGGTAGGCCTCTGCATTAAATGTTCAACGGAATATCTGGATCAAATTAGAGAAAAATAATACTTAATTTATTGCTTTTATTTGTTCAGCTGAACATGCGAATCCTTAGATTGAAGGCCAAAAAAAAACAAAATTGGTGTGCTTTAGCTTTTCTAGACATGGATGGCTCAACCAAATCGTTGATACGTCATTGTAAGATCTTACAATTCAATTTTGGGGGAAAAAATCCAAGTTAAACAATCTGCCCTTTGTTGGTTTCTCATAATTGACGTCCATTTAAATTACAGTAAGAGCTAATTTTAATGTATGTTTTTTATATAAAAGAAATTGTAATTTAAAAATAATAAAAAAAATTATAAATATTAAAATTTGAATTTTAAATATGTCGAATGTCATCATTTAAAAATGATTACATAAATCAATTGAGATCCGATTCAATTAACAAATTTTAATTTCAAAAGTGAAAAGCATACCAAATTTGAACATAAAAAATAAAATATACTTTAAAGATTTTATTTGCTACCATCTTTAAACTAATTAAACCCATATCACATACTAATAAATTTTGGACTTTGATTCCATTTTTTTATGCCAAAGAAAAAGGAGAATGAGAGAGCAAACTTAAAAATGGAAGAAAGAAATGTGAAGCCAAGGCTTGAATTTTGATGCCTTGGTTTCCTAGCAGCACCCTTTTTCAGCCAAAGTGGGTTCAAAGACAAAGGTCAGTAGAAATCATTGATGTGTGATGTGTCCCCTTCCCCAATCTAAAAGGTTAAAAGCCATAATCTTAACAAATTTTTTTTTTTTCTTTTCTAATTGCTACATCCTCCTTCCTTTCCCTCCAAGAAAAAATGCCCAAACTTGCATTAATCCCACAACATGATCACCTCCTCCACCGACACCACCAGTACCTCCTCCTCCTCCTCCTCCTCTTCCTCCTCATCTCCGCCACCAATGCTGCCCCTGCCTCCGCTACCATCACTAATTATCAAAGATTCAAAGAAGCTCCACAATTTTATAATCTCCAACCTGCCCTTCCATTGACACTAGTGACACCAATGAAATGAGCTCTGATCAAGCTGTTCATGTGGCAATGACCTTAGACGCCGCCTACTTACGTGGCTCAGTGGCGGCCATTTTATCCATCCTCCAGCACTCTTCTTGCCCTCAAAACATCCTCTTCCACTTCATTGCCTCCGCCTCCGCCACCAAAAACCACCAGCGCCTCCGCCACACAATCTCCCGCTCTTTCCCTTCCCTCAAATTCCAAATCTACCCATACGACTCCTCCGCAGTCTCTGGCCTTATTTCCACTTCCATCCGCTCAGCACTTGACTGCCCACTCAACTACGCTCGCAACTACCTTTCCGACCTCCTCCCTCCATGTCTACGCCGAGTCGTTTACTTAGACTCTGATCTCGTCCTCGTCGATGACATTGCTAAACTTGCTGCAACCGCACTGGAAGACCACTCGGTTTTAGCTGCGCCCGAGTATTGCAACGCCAACTTCACTTCCTACTTCACCCCAACCTTCTGGTCAAACCCTACTTTATCTTTAACATTTTCTGGTCGCAAAGCTTGCTATTTCAACACGGGGGTAATGGTGATAGACTTGCAAAGATGGCGTGTAGGAGATTACACTAGAAAGATTATAGAATGGATGGAGCTTCAAAAGAGAATGAGGATCTACGAGTTAGGGTCTTTGCCACCGTTCTTGCTTGTCTTTGCAGGGAACATAGCGCCTGTTGATCATAGATGGAACCAACATGGGCTTGGAGGAGACAATTACAGAGGATTATGTAGAGATTTACATCCTGGTCCTGCTAGTTTGTTGCATTGGAGTGGGAAAGGGAAGCCATGGGTGAGACTAGATGCTAACAGGCCTTGTCCTTTGGATGCTTTATGGGCTCCTTATGATCTGCTGCAAACACCCTTTGCTTTGGAGTCTTAGAAAATTTTGGTATATGTTCTATCTACCAATAAAAAATCTTCTTTTTTTCCCTTTCTGGGCTGAGATTTTTAGGTTCAATGATGCCATAGAAAAGGAGAATAGAGATCTGAGTGTAAAATTAAGATCTTTCTCTCTTGCAGATGGTGAGAAGTGAGGGGAGGTGTTCATAGATTAATCAGCAGAGCTTTAACAATCTTACTACAATGTTTTCTTTCTTTTTTTTTTCTTTTTTTTTTTTTTTTTTTTATCTATGTACGGCTACTAAAGAAGAGAAACAAGATGGAAATATTTTCAATTTCCATGTTCACGATCTTGCTTTTTTTCTTTTTCTTATTTTGTCTGTAGAATTGCTTGATATAATTGCATCTATAATATTTCATTTTTTTTTTCTGATAATAATTTGCGAAAATCCCGGGCATTGATTGTGAAAATTTGAAAAAACTATGAAGTTGGTACAATGTCTGGTATAATTGAACTTTTCCTTGTTTTACTCCACAATTTAAGACAGTTCGAATTACATGCACATGCAGTAAATGATTTCCATTTTTACCTCTACCCCATTAGTTTCTTACTTACATATTTCTCAGGGTTTCTATATTTGAAGAGGAAGCTTTATTATGGGATACTTTTGCAGAGTCATAACTAGTAGCTAGAAATCATTTACTACTATATAATATTAGCTTTTATGGTTTTTGTTTGCTTTCTCTCCTTATCTTTTGGAGTCTATTGTCTTGCCAAAGACAAACATTTAACTTTGATACTTTGAACTAAACGATGGGGATGGATGGATTATTATTATTATTATTATTTTTCACAAAAGTAACTTGAGAATAAAAGAATAGATTGCTTTATTAGATATTATATTTTATAGATGATTATATTAATTAATTGGATTAAATCTTGAGTACAGATTGATGGGCTAGCTAACTTATGTTCAAGACTGCCTAAAAATACTTGCTATTCTCATTTAATCTAATTTTATGACCGTTTTCCCATGATGAATAGTGGATACAAGGGGTTCATTTGCATATTACTAGGGCTCTAAATGGATCAGGCTTGAACGAACAGGCCTATGTTCGTGTTTGTTTATTTTTTTGAGTTTGTTCGTGTTCGGTTCGTGTTCTTTAAGGATTTTAAAATTGTATTCAAGCTCTGTTCTTTTAAAATTGAGTGTGTTCGTGTTCGTTTATTTAATGTTCACGAACAAATTCATTTAATTTAAATGAATTTGTTCGTGAATATTAAATGAACATGTTCATGAACATATAATCGAACATGTTCGCGAACAATTAAAATTATGTTCATGAACAATAAACAAACAAATCTAATTAATTTTAACAAACCAACAAATAAAAAAAATAAATCAATTTTAAATTATTATTATTAAATATAAAATAATAAAATATAAACGTAATAAAAATAAATTTATTATTAACTTATTAAATTTAAGTTATTAAATAATATTAATTATATTATAAATAAAAAAAATAAAAAAAATAAAAAAATAAAAAAATTATTTTATGGTCCATTCTACAATTCGCATCTCAGAGTCATAAAATCTTTGCTTTTGACTTCTTAAAAAACATTAGGTTAACTTTACTTGAGATAAGACAAATGTTTATTTTTTAAAATAAAATAAAATAATAAAATAATTAATTATATAAATAAAAGATAAAATAATAATATTATTATTAAATTATAAAAGAACATAAACGAGCTTTAAACAAACTAATAAACGAGTTTTAAACGAATCATAAACGAGCTTGTTCGTGAATATAAACGAACCGAAAATACATCTATTCGAACTCAGTTCGTTTAATAAACGAATATTAAACTTGTGTTCATAATCGTTTATTTAGCTTAATAAACGAATATAAACGAACAAAAACCAAAATATTCACGAATAATTTGTCAAACGCTCTATTCGTTTACAATCTACATATTACAAAGCATATAAGCCACTCTCAAATCTCTATTTACACCGCAAATTAAGCTGATATTGTGAGCAAAATTTATGGGGTCCCACCAACATATAGATTGGCCTTTAATCACATGGACTTGGGTTTGAATACTCTTAGAAAAGGCACTAATTAAAAAATAGATACAAAATTTGAGATTGAAGGTGAAGATATGGAAGATTTTCTCTCTTATTTGGTGTCCAAATTACTTGATTAGCAGAGTTTGGAGATGTGGCCTCTTTTTAGACTTTGGGTGACAATGACATGAAATCAATAGGAAATTTGGGAACTCAGCCAAATCTTTCACTAACCACCATATATGCAAAGTTTTATGTGTCGGATGTGAGCATGTGTTCGATATGAATATGTTCAATTTTTTTTTAATAAGTTTTTTCATATATTTGAAAGATCAATAATATGTGTGGGACATAGTTGTCAATACGATATTTTAAGAAAAATGAAAAATCTAACTAATATAGGATAATAGTATCCTACGAAGCAAGGTCAGCTGCTTTTTTTGTTACTGACCAAATATAATATTCATCTGTTCAATTTAATCTAGGAGAAATCTAAGGTTCCAGAAGGAGAATTGAGTTTCTGACAGTCTAATTACTTTGCCTGCGGATCAATAGCTTTTAGCAATGTTGGAGTTAATGGTAAACTCTTTAGGGTTTATAAACTATCAGTAATTACAGACTCACAGTCAACTTATCAAGCTGTATATATACAACAAGATCTTAATGTGATCATGGATTAATCTAATCATTGTTAGCCTGACTTGATCTACTGTTTAGGAAAAAAATCATGTTTAGGGGAGAAATTATATTAGCCAAGGATACAAATAAGTCGAGTGCCACACAAACTGCAGCATCCAGCAACCATGGCATAATAGCCTTAATGTTTTCCCATTAGAACCATTCAAAGAAAAGCTTGAGATAATTAGTTACCAATTGCTGCAGAACAAAGTAAAATAAGTAGAAAAGTCTAGGACAAATCAGTTAACCTTGCTACATAAGTAGCATTAGCTATCAGGGCAAAGATGAACATGAAAGGATTCAAGCCCTGTATGATTTCCTGACATTTAGTGAATCGATCAATCAACTTTTTTTTAAAGGCAACGAAAATAGTTAAAGCAAAGGAACCCGAAAAATTATGATATGTGAAAGAAATCTATGCTTTCTTAAGTTAGCTCAATGCTTACATTTTAATCAGATCTGAGGGATTCGGCCTCCCATGTATCTGGCAGCCATTAGCCATACCAGCCATTGCTGAGACAGCAAGAAATGTACCATAACTTGCAGCCTGAAAAATGAAAGCTACTATAAATTACTCCAATGGGTTACTCAAAGAATGAAATTTACAGTAAACATATCAATGTTATTCAACCAATCTTTCTAGAGAATAAGCTAAAGTGAAAATGTTCCAGCATTTTTTTTTATTTGAAACATCAATGTATGTACAAAACGCCAAAGGATAAGATAATTCTACAGCATTTAGCAAGTTCAAGACTCGCAACTATTGGGATTTGCCTAGGTTGAGAGTACTAGACATTTTGGATAAAAACTGAAGCTGCTTCATCTTCTGATAACCTGGAATAATGTAATGTCTCAAATAAATTATTCTGGGTTGGTTCATCGGGGTTCTGACAAACATATCATATTACATTATATATATTACATTAAATCCCGAACCAATATAAAACATTATTGTTGGTCACCAAAAAAAAAAAAAAAACCCTTAAATTTGCTGATTGAAACAGATCTTCCTACAGAAATAGAAGCTTATTCTACTATTACATGCATTCTAGCGAGGTACGTAGGGGAAGTTGTCCTCTAAAGATTTCAGTCATTTAGATGATATGGAAATGTACAATCATGGCTCAGCTTCTTTACTTGCTTCCTTGTAATCTCCATAATCTTCTCCATCACTGTTAACTGTCTCTTTGAAAAATTTGTAATATATATACTGTAATATGATCTGTTATAAAGAATGTTAAGGTTTAATGTCAGTGTAAGCAGAAATTGTTATCGAATCATCGAATTGTTGGGAAAAATTTTGTGTTTAGGTGAGAAATCAACAAAAAGGATACAAATAAGTCGAGTGCCACGCAAACTGCAGCATCCAGCAACCATGGCATATTAGGCTTAATGTTTTCCCATTCAATGGTTCTCACCAGAATGCTGTGCAAATATTCAAAGAAAAGCTTGACATAATTAGTCCAATTGCAGCAGAATAAAGTAAAAATTGTAAAATCAATGTTTAAAAAACCGGACTGAAGGTCAAACCAGTGAGACTTTCGGTCACCGGTTCAACTGGTCCCCTTTTTTTCAACAGTGAGTGAAATAAGTAGACAAGTCTGAGACACAGCTAACCTTGCCACATAAGTAGCATTAGCTATCAGCGCAAAGATGAACATGAGAGGATTCAAGCCCTATATGATTTCCAGACATTTAGTCAATTCAATATACATATTTTAAAAGAAATAAAAATATATAGTTAAGAGTATTACCTCCACACTGCCTCTTTTGATCTGATCAACAAAAGCAATGATTTGTTAAGGAACCAAAAAAAATTATGATGAGAAAGAAATCCATGCTTTTTTAATTTAGCTCAATGCTTACATTTAACCATATCTGAGGGATTCGGCCCCCCATGTATATGGCAGCCATTAGCCATCCCAGCCACTGCCCAAAGGCGCTGTGCTCCATACTGTGTTCCTGCAACAGAGACTAACTATTTAAGTAATTTGCAGTTACATGCTATGTTATTCCGACTTTTTATTTTTCTTGAAATACTCATGTCCGGGTCTGGACATGGGTATGGAGATATGACCCTCTAAATATATAGAAAAACTTAGAAAAAATTGAATATACCAGTGTAGGATACATACCCGTATTCAACACTCACACTCAAGTCCGAGTAACATAGGTTACACGGGCCAATTTTTGTTGAAAATGAGTTAAAATTAACCAGGAATGATACCTGTAATAGTCTTCGACTGGTAAAGCCAGTTCTTGCTTCCATCCAGGCCTTACTTCCTAGGGGCAAGTTGACTGAGGCAGCTAGAAATGTACCATAACTTGCACCCTGAAAAATGAATGCTGCTATTACTCATATGAGAAGGTTGACACTAAAATAAATTACTCCAATGGGTTACAGATTAAATATGAAAATTACATTAAAACGATGTTATTCTACCAATCTTTCAAGAGAAAAAGCAAAAAAAAAAAAGATATAATTCTCATGTTCTAGCTAGCTACAAAGTCATTTAGCAAGTTCAAGACTCACGGCTCTTGGGATTGGCCTAGGTCGAGTAGCAGACTTTTTGGATGAAACCAGAGCTGCTTCATCTTCTGATGAGGAATCACTGTCAAGTTCCATAGCTGAAGGACCACTTTTAACTACCCTCATATAGGTTCGAAAAGGTGAAGTGCCACTGCCAGCCAAAGATCTAGCTGACCTGAAATAATATGTAATATATTGTATTGTCTCAAAAAGGAATTAGCTTTCAGATTTCAATACAAGAAGAATGAAATAAATGTACAACAAAAAGTGAGTTCGAAGTAATTTAAGTATATTACGTGTAGTAATACTCCCTGCGAGGATTGGGTTTTGGTGAGGCATCAGGAATGGGAATGCCTGAACCAGGTTTGCCAGGCTTCAAAGGTTTTTTCTCATCTTCAACCTAACATTATAAAACATATTCACGAAACCATCTCTCTCAGAAACTCCATTTCTGATCTGCAATAAAATTACGTGAAAGACCAGAAATGTTCAACGAAAGTAAAGTGTTTAATTACCATGTTGTCAGTTTTGATCCGTCTACATTTCCACCAGCTGTAGATATAATCATAGTATATACTTTGTAGTACAAGAACCAAAGTACTTGCTGTATAGAGCTGATAATGAATACCAGGCAATTAATTAACTAGTGATAGTTTCACACGAAATTAAAAATATGTGAGACAAAACTTTACAAAGTTAGCCAAAGTTGGTAATCCATACTTATCCTATTTTTGGCCTCTTTCTGAATCTCTAAACTTATCTTATGAATTAGATTAGACAAGGGGGGATTACCCCGTAAATTGGGTTCCTTGTTGCTTCTTGATTAAATTTCTTTTAAAGGAGATAATAGTTTGAGAATGATTCAAATTTCAAACTTGTTGAACACCCTCTTTTAAAAATAACTGAATAAATCAATTTGATTAAATTTCGAATTTGGTTTATATTGTTATTTGCTAGCAATTGGCAGACAAGTTTGGGTTTTTTTCTATATGGATCAGGCTGAGGTTTGAAAGTCTTAATGCAACCCCAAGTGTGGGTTATGAACCGAGTGGGCTCGGGACAACTTGAACAATAAACCCATAATGCTGACTTGGGTTTGGGTCATTTTACTTTGATCCAAATGATTCTTCAAGAATAGTCCTCAATTGCAATTATAAATAGAAGAAGGGTTCATTATGAAATGAAACATGTAAACCAAGACAGAAGGCGTGTCAGTAGTATACCAGAGCTGTGTAGAACTGAGTCGGCAACTGCATCCACAAAATTTAAGAGTGAAAATTCAATAAGGCTAATTAAAATTTTAAAAAAAATTCTGAAACTTTATGTAAAGTAAGAAAGATAGCATTTTTGTTTATAAAAACAAAGGGTAGTTTTAACCAGAGGCAACCAAAATTTTCAGCTGGCTTCAGGTTTTTTGGACCACCAAAGGCCTGAAAAAAAAGAAAAAAGCTCACCGTTGCAGGTTCCAGAAGGCATCCAACAAGATTGAACACATCACTGCAACAGCAAACAAAAGAAGAATAATCATAATAAGCATAAACAAAACAGGAATTTATGATGAATATTCTTTGTCTCATTAAAAAAAAGGAAAAGAAAATATTGAGAGTGATTTTATGTTTTTTGGGAACAAGAAAATCGAACCCAGCAACCCAAGTGAGGAGAAAAAGAAGGGAAACTCCATGGCCGGACTTGGTTTTGAAGTTGGTGATGATTTGAGGGATCTCTGCAACTCCCCAGCAAACAAGACTAGTTAACCCAAAAGCAAAAGAGAAATCATCCTTTAGATTGCAAAGACAGTCTTTGAAGTATCTCTCAACCCAGCCAACGCAGGGCTTATTTTCCTTAACACAATAAGCTTGGGACATAATAGCCAATTCTCTCTTTTCTTTCTCTCACACAAACAAAAGAGTGAAAAACACTGGTTAAGTTGGTCGGTTTTGTGGAAAGAAGAGCCTTTATATATAAAAAAAAAAAGAGTCCAAAAGTGGGTTTTATTATTAAATAAAAAACCAAAAATCACTTAAAATATGACGAATTTATCATGCATTTAAATAGCGATCATAATATAATATTACAGTAATTATTTTATAATTTCGATTTTTTTTATTATCGATATTTATTATAATAATATTTATTACATTTATTTATTAAAACAAGTTCTCGCATTTTAAATCCCGTTAATTTGTTTGTTGTCCTTTTGATAATCAATTGTGAAAGGACTTCAGCTCTCTCTCGTATCGCATATTCTTATCCTGGATGCTTTACATTCGTTTCAAGTACTTACACAGTGAAAAATCAAAAGTTAAATTTCTTGCATGAATCTTATGAAAGCATATTCCTGTCATTGATGCATGTAAAAACCTCAGCTGACGATCCAAATTCATCAGAAAGTTACAACAGAAAAATGAGAATGATGAATATGTCAGAATGTGATGACATTTTTATGTCATGGAAGTTATATATTTTCCATGAACCCTTTTTCTCTCTCTTTCACTCTTTTGCTTTTTGGTGGTTGTTATGCATCTTTACATTTAATTTTCACAATAAATTGTCAGATCCAGAGCTTGCTTTTTTTTTTTTTTAAATAAAAAATTAGATAAGAGAAAATTACTTAATTCAAGATCAGAATATATAATAAATCAAAAAAAAATTAACAGTAATATTTATAAATCATTTATCAAATAAAATTATTGATAAAACTCGAATCTGATACTTGTCAAAACTCTGATGAATACTTAACCAATTAAACCAACGACGTTGACAGATCCAAAGCTTTGATTGGTATGATTTTTACCCTTTTTCTCAAGAGCTTTCAATAATCTTAGCTTTTAAAAGTGCATAAATGAATACTAATACTCTCTCTATTATTGTTAGAAAATAATGAAAATAATTAAAAAAAAAAAGATTTAGGTGTTAAAAAAAAGGAAAGGACATAATTTTAGAATATTAAAAAAAAAAAATTGAACAAAGAAAATGGTTAATTACTATAAACTAGTGAGCTAGACTAATCCACTTGATAATATTCTTTTATAAAATTCTTTTACTTTGCCATAAATTTACATGCATTTCACCAATTGATACTTAGCATAGTTGACAACATGTTTCATTTGTGATTTGGTGGTCTCCTTTTGCAATTTGTGCTCCATTATGGTTTCTATATGGTCAATGATTTTGTTTTATTCAACACTTACTAAGGAGTCACACAATGCAAGTTTAGATGCAAAAATTAACTAATCCTATTTGTATTTAAAAACAAAAAGAAAAAATTAGTTAATAAAGAAAGTATTTTTTTTCTTATTATTAATATGTACCTTTAAGTTTGACTAGTTTTAAGCCTGTTATGCACTGGGCAAGCCAATCACTTATAATTTTGATATCATATAATAATATTTTAAAAAATAAAATATTTATAATTAAATAAAACTAAATTAATTGTACAAAACTTGGAATATTAATTTTAATTTTCTTATTCATTGTTTCGTATTTCTTTTGATTTATTTTTTTTTGTTTGTTTTTAATTACATTCTTTATATTTTTCTTCCCTGTAATTTGCAATTTAAAACCATTCAAATGACATTATTATGATCTGATCCCTTAATTCAGAATATGTCTCCGATAATGCAAAATTATCAACCCTATTTGTTCAATTTAATTCAATAAAGCTTCAATTTTGCACATTTTCTTATAACTTTGTCTCTCATCATTTTTTTATCTTTACAAACTTAAGGACACCATGAGTGAAAGAGGTAATTGATGAAGATTGTAAGCTAAGTAATTAATGCTAACTTCAAATTTGTGCTGAATTTTCAAAAGTCTTTTCTTTCAAGAAATTTTAAGTTTTAATCTATCAAACTTAGAGTAGGTTAAATATATTCATTAATTTGAAATTTCAATAAAATTGTTAAAACAAATGAATTTAGTTAGTAGAATAACTTAATTACTTAAAATATTTAATTTTAAATTGACTTAGATCAAAGTAGCTATTATTGGATTATATTTATAATTAATTATAAAATAGAACTAAAATAATTAGGATGCAATGTAATAAGAAAATTAAATATTTATTAGTATTAAAATAATAGTAATATGCGAAATATTATGAATTACTTTACTTAAATTACCAAAGTTTAAGCAAAGCATTATAAATAAATAAAAAAAAAAGAGAAAAACAGTTTAGAAAATTGTTATCAAATTTTATATAAATCATGGTTCTTTATCTTTTGACTTTTACACACATCATTTTATGATATACGATGAATAAAAAAGAAAAAAAAAATGTATATACAAAAGTAATATCTAGTAAAATAATTTACTTTGAAAAACAAATTGCTATAAATTCTTATAAAATCATGCAATTTAAATTTCATTTTAAAGTAATACGTTTATAAAAATCAATGGATAATAGGCTTAACTCGATATGCATTATCTAATAACATCCAAAACTTGTTTTCATTTGCATATAATTAGCTAATTAAAAATTAGAGTTTATCTTTCACAATAGAGTTTTTTTAATTCCACAAACAAGATTAAGAAACTGTCATATATTCCATTTATTTTAATTTTTTTTAAATATATCCTAAAAAATATATGTCACCTTACTAATCTTGCTTGTGAGATTAATCTTTCGTTAACCATAAAATGGATATTGAAAAAAATAAAATAATAACCAAAGCAAAATTTCTAACATCCACCGTTTCTTATCAATGATGTGAACATCATTCTTGAATTTAGTAATAGATGCATGTATTTGTTATTCAAAAAGTTGATTTTGAATTTTCTTTTAAAATAAAAAAGTACTATTTATAGTAATTAATAAACTTAACTAGTTTTGTAGAAATCATGAACAAGATAAACACATGATGATTTACACGCCAACCTGGTAATGTACAGAAAATCCAGCTTCTCTTTCATGGCTACTTTATCTCTGCAGGCATTGCCCCATGAACCAAACCCATTATTCTGGCCACGTTCAATGCTGCAAAACCGACAAGACAACTTTTGATTGATTTCATTCACTTACGCAGTTGAATATGGCCCTCAAAATCATCCAGGTTCATTCTAGGTTAAACAAAAATTTAAGGAAACAAATTCAGGCTGATAAACGGGTTATATACTGTGTTGATTTTAATCCAAGGCTTAATCATGGCGTAGTGGCAGAATTGCTAATAAGCAAAGTCGAGTTGCCCCTTAAAATTTTCACAGTAACCAAACATGACGTACGTGTGGGCTATAAGCCTATAACTATAATATTCGCTCTGATCTCGAATAAAAGCAAAATAAAGCAACAAAACATATCTTAATCCTTAAACAGTGGGAAAAAGACAGAAACGGCGACGATCCGCTGCAACTTGTGGAACGAAAATGAGTTTCAGGTGTCTTAATGCTTTTTACCCTTTGCCATCCATAGCATAGTATACTAAATCCTGATCGTAGATTTCGTCATAGATGCGGTTACAGTGTTGTAATTGTGGATGTCGCGAACATTAGGTAACTTGTTGCGTTTGTTACGGACGTGAATTTAGTAGTATTTCAATGAATTTGATAATATCACGTTACGTAACAGGTAAAATGCGATGCATAATCTTTTATTTTCATTACGTTACGTAACGACCGCATTTTAAAACTATGATCCATAGTCATCACGTCTTATCTTGGTGTTGGTCGATAAGGTTTTCAATTCTGTCTTCAACCCTCAGCTTGGCTGGTTGGCTGGTCGGGCTTTTCTATCTCAGCTTTCTAAGGTCATTGTCAATTTCCATTACAGATTTGTAATGAATTTAAATACGATACGAAAACATAAAATGAACATTAAATATTTAATGAATATAACACGACAGGATGTATTTAAACATATTTAATACGAATAAAAAATAAATCTGATCATCATTTCTTCTATTGGCTTATTTCTGATTTATGGAGCTTGAACTTTGAAGGCTAGGTATAAAGTTTTTTTTTTATACGCAATAGAGTATTTTACTTTTGGTAAAGTTTTTATTTGGTAAGTGAATGGCTACCTTTTTCATAGTTTATGACTTATATAGTTGTTTATTAACTTGTTATTCATTTTCAATTTTTTTAAGATTTCATAGGATAAAAGCATATGCTTGGCATATTTTCTTGATATTATATATGCTTTTAATTTCAACATGAATATTAATTATTAACTAAAATTATAAAATCTACATGTTACTCAAGTAAACACTTTAACTATTTAAGAGATCCATAGCTCAGCAATTTTGTTGTCCTCTTCTTTTGTATCGATGTCTGATGCTTTCTTTCCAACTTTAATGCTCGGCCATTGCTAGAAAGTTATCTTTTATTGTGCTTAGATTTTGTTTGATAAGAACGATGAAAATGGATAAAAAAAGAAATTTATTAATTTAATAATTAAAATTTAATTATAACCACTTTTTTTTTTTTTTTTTTTTACGTCAATGTTTTGCTTCTTATCTTCTCCATCTAGAATCGTGTTGCTTTTCTCTCGTACGTTTTTTTTTCAATCATAAAACGACACTTTTAATACAATAAGTATATTTCACCACGCTTCCAAAAAAAAAGTCCTAATCAATACAATTACGACCTAGGGTGTAAATGATCATGCTGAGCAATCTCTTTTGCAATTTTCATTCTTAATATTTTAATATAGTCGGTAAAAGGGGAAGCTTTGTTGATTCATTCAATGAAACAGCAAATTTAATTCTCATTTATTCTTTCTCTTCTAACTTTCAGCTTCATGCCTTCTTCTGGCAGGGCCGACGGTCCTTTAGCTATCAGCTTGTTATGAAGCCCAATGCATTGAACTAAACAAAGGGGGTGCTCGATCTGCTCGCTCCTCAGTGTCCGGCCCACTTTACAAAACTACCCAATGTTATTTTTTTGGTTTTTGTTCTTCCTTTGTACGGCACGAGCACAAAAATAAAAAATGCGGTGAAAATTGTGGTTTAAAATTTTTTAGATGTTTGGTATTATTGTGAAAAGGTATTGTAAGGATTTAAAATGTCAAGAAAAAATATATGTTTAAAATAATAAAAGTGTAGAAATATGAGGATAATAAAATCATTTAATTCAAAAGCTATATTTTTTGGCTTTTTAGTTTAGATTGCTAAACCATAGTTTTAACCGTAAAAGCAAATTTTTTTTTACTCATTTAGCATTGCGTTTGCAGTAAAACGCAACTTTTAACCTCAAAAACTGTGTCAATAACAATGTTAAACGAAGCCTAAGAATGGTTCCAATTCGATTCGTAGAGTCGGTTAGGTGGGTTTTTGCGACTTCAAGATGTTGAAAACATTTTCACAAGTCAAATGATGATCTTGTTCTAGGGTTTGAGGTTTGGGATGGTGGTGTATGCATTTAACCAATATTTCTTTCCTTTATCAAGTATAATTATTTCGAAAGAATAAAAATATATATATTTGATTTCAACTCTTGAGTCTTGATATTAGGGTTTAGGACTGTTACATTTACTGTTGAGCTGCTGGAGTTTTAGTTTTAATAACCAAGATTCAATTTTTGGTAATTTCAATTATAAAAAAAGGTTCTCTTTCTATATTTATATGATAATGTAATCTTTTTTATTTAGAAAATGGAGAATTTGAAATCCTATTCTTTAAGCCACGGGTTATGCATAAAGTCACTGCTCGGTTGCTTATACATAAATTATAATATAGATTTGATAATTTTAAATACGATACAATTATACTATATAAAAAAATAATGAAAATATGATACAATATAAAAATAATATGAATACACGAATGTATCAAAATCTATATAATACGAATTATTAACATGTCAAAATTTATATAAAAAATATATATATATATACACCATCTTAAACGCAATTATAACATAACAAAAAAATACGAACATAATACAAATATATAAATTACCAAAATCTAAAATTATACAGCATTATTACATGATTATATAACAATGATAACAAAGCCAATTTCTGGTAGAACTTTAAAGATGCCAACTGGATGGTCCATTGGTAAGCTTTTGGGTGACATTAATGCCGCAGGATCCAAGTTTCGATCTGTTATTCTGTACTAACTATGGCCATTGGAGTAAATGAAGATATTTATCAGTCAGTCCATTGCCCCTTAAAATGCGATAATAACAAAAGGGAAGATTTGAAAGGGAGAGAAAAAATAAATAAATAAAAGGTTATCCAACAAATCGATGTCAATAGCATTATGGTTAGCATTAAGGTCTTATCCTTAATACTACTAGCTAATTTATGCAAAATAGATTTAAGGTGGAATGAACAATGAATGGTTTAGTTGTTAAAATTTATTAAAACGTGAAAAATACTTGTCCATGGATCGGGTCAGGCCGAGTTGTGTTTTGAATTTTTTCTTTTTATTTTCTTTACCTAAGTTCGGCTCGTGCTAGATTCGAAAGCTCATATTATTATTTAAAAAGTAATTTTTTATATTAATATTAATATATTTTTATAATTAAATTTAAATAAATATTTTTTTACCAAATTTACATATAATTTCTTTTGTATTATTTTCTTATCGTATTAAAAATTGACAAATCTAATAACGTGCCTAAATTTGCTAGGCAAAGGTGTGTTTGGTCAATTAATTGAAAGCACCGTTAACTTCTTGTTTCTACGTACTTGAACTCCCTAGGAAACTCTTCAACTCACTCTTAGAAATGACCGATCTACGCTTGTAGTAGTAGTAGTTATTATATATATATATATATATATATATATATACATTTCTCTTTTTTTTTTCTTAAAAGAAAAAATATATTTTTGGCAAGATTTCTAATAAGACGAGGAATATATATATATATATATATATTTCACTTATAATAACTAATAGAAATGATCAATTGATATCAACAAATCAAATAATAATTACATAAATTAAGTACTTATTTAAAATATTTATCAATTTTTTTTATTTATTTGAAGGGGAATTAAGTCTTTTTCTTATATGTACCAACTATTGAGTAAAAAATTCAGGGTAAATCAATATTAAACTTATCCACGGATTGAGCTATCTATTTGGTCTACGGACTTGGTATTGGATAAAAATTTTCAAGTTAATGTTCAATCTCGATGGGTCGAGTAGCGGCCAAAAAAAAAAAAATTTCTCTTGCCCAATCCCATTTCGGGTCAGACCCGGGTTGGCTTGTAAACTCATTTTACTATTTATAAAATATTAAAATATTATTTTTTATTTTTATATTAATATTTATACATATTTTATAATTAAATTTAAATAAAAAATATTTTTTATTTAATAAATAGTAATTCGAGCCGAGCCAGCCTAAATTATAAAAAACCTTGTCGAAGCCCGATCCAATACGGATCGGGCGGGCTACCCGATCCGTAGAAAAGTCTTACTCACTTCAACTCAATTTGAGATATTATTTAATTAATAAAAATAAAATTTTTTTACTTAATTTCAATTTTAAAATATTAATATTTTAAATTTCGAACTTCTTGACTTCAATTAGTCAGATCGAATCTTCGAGCAAATTTTTTAAAAGATCAAACGAATCCGATTTAACTCATAGACACTTTTAATATTTCCATCTAATAGAGAAACTTTATTCGAACAAATAGCCTTTTTTTTTCTTAATGAACAAAAAAAAAAAAGGTAGGTCATAGTAATTTACTCACCATTTTAAAGAGAGTTATTTTGGGTCCCTTTAGGAAGCTGCCATGCACTTTCCTTCCACCAAATTTATACGTTTATATCAATATTTCATCTTCTAGCTTTCTCTGCAATTTCCCTAAAGCATTCTTCGATCAGACCCAAAAAAAAAAAAATCTTTCATGGCTTTTACCTTCTTTATTTAAGCTCTTCAATCTTGCTAACTACCCTTTGAAACTAACTTAGCTTTTTTTATTTTTCAATATTATGGCAACTGCTAAAGTTTCCAAGGCTTCCAAATGGTTCTCTAACAGCCTTAGGTTAAGCCTTCACCGCCGCCGATCCAACCCTTCACCGCCGTCTCCTCGTACACCTAATAAAAGAACGAAAAGGCCCGAAGCCGAAGTAGACGAGATGAAACAAGTCTTTCGCTATTTCGATGGAGACGATGACGGAAAAATCTCAGCTCTTGAACTTAGGGCATATTTTGGATCCATTGGAGAGTACATATCACATGAAGATGCTCAAGTGATAATCAATGATCTAGATTCGGACGGTGATTGCATGTTAGACTATCAAGATTTCTTGAAGCTAATGCAAAAAGAAGGTTGTGATGATGATGATGATGATCTGAAGAAAGCCTTTGAGATGTTTAAATTAGAGAAAAGTTCAGGGTTTATAACTCCCAAAGGGTTGCAAAGGATGTTGAATCGCCTTGGGGATGCAAAATCTTATGATGAGTGTGTTGCCATGATTCAGGTATATGATATTGATGGTGATGGGGTGCTTGATTTTCATGAGTTTCACCAAATGATGGCTTAATTCCATAGTGTGTTCATGCCTTTATTTTGTATTTAAACAATATTAGTAATAAGGGCCTACTCTCTCCGTTAATTTTCAATACATTTTTTATTATCATTTACAAGTATGAATGATAATAATGAATGTATTAAAAAGCGTATTAGATTGAATCTAACCCTAATACTACTATTAGATATACTAAAAATTGTATGATTTGTTTTTTTTTTCATGAGATAATCAGATGATGTGATTTTAATAAATCATGTATGATATTAATTTTATTTTTTGTAAGTAAAGTTTTATTTATCCAAAGAAACAACATAAGCTCCTAATAATACGTATAGTATTAATATAATGATTATTATCCTGTACACTGGTAATGAAGTTTTTTAATATATTTTAAAAAATAAATAAATAAGATATATGACAGTTTTTTAACCCTTTTATAAAATTAAAAAACTCCTCTTTGAGGATAATAATCCTTAATATAAAGCATTGAAATGTGGTGCACTCTTTAATTTGTATTTCCATATCAGTTTATAAAAGAAAAATTGTACATCTCTTTGTATATATACCACTATTCATCAGTTTCGCAAAGCCAGTATGTAATATAAATATATGCACAAGAATCTGTGCCCGATCCCCTTGAGCAAATTTTTTTATATACAAAAGAAAGTTGCAATTTGATGATAAAAAAAATATTTTAGATGCTGGGATTCGAATCTTAAACTTGTATAAATCGACTGAACTAAATTCGAATTCAGCAAAAGTTTATTTTTACCAGCAAAGCAAGAGTTTAGGCCTAAACATATAGCAATTAAATAATCAATGGCCTCCAAACCTTCATTACATTGTGTGTTGAGAGATTTGGAAATAAAAGAATAATTTGGTTTTGTAGAAATATCCTTGATATATAATTATTCTACGCTCTTTGTTCTTAGACAAGGTGAGGTAACAAAGTTGCACACTTGCATTTGTATGAGAAAGAGCATATATTCTCGTTTTTGAATTGATTTAAAAGAGCCCCATCATGCCATCTGTAAAAACCCTTAAAGCTTAACCAAAGTTAATTTTGTCAATACTATATTGAAAAAGAAAAAAGAAAAAAAGACAAAGGCAGACCAGTATGATCTTAATTTAACGTTAAGAAAAAAAACTTTGAGACCAAAGTATTACCCATAGATATTTTTTTCCCCCTCTTTTTTGCAAAGGAAAAATCATTAACTAGTTGAGCCAGATTCATGGACTACCCATGAGGCATCAAAGTTCGTGGCTTCAAAACCGTGAAATTTAGGCAATTCCGATAGCATATTTTCAACTAAATTAAATCATATGACGTGGGGCTAGTGCCAAACTTGAGCGACGGTGAATCTGCAACTAGAGATGTTCACAGGTCGGGTTGGATTCGGATTAGGCTTAAGTATAATATCAACATCACATATATTTGTTCAAGTCCAACCCGATCCAAAATATTGGTTTCAAATTCTATTTAAACCCGCCCATATTTATAAATGGATAGTTTAAACTCGTTTAAGTCCGTCTATAATTTTTTTTTTAAGTTTAAACAAATATGTTTTTTTTTTTTATCTTTTTTTTTATTGAGTTTTATAACATGGATAACTTAACATATTTTTAAATGTTTACACTATAATATTATATTTTTTTTATTTTTTTATATGATATAATTACATAATATATATAAATATATAAATAATATATCAATATTATATAAATGAAAAACGGATCGAGTTCAGGCTTTGACTGTTAAAGCCAAGATCCGATCTATTTTCTAAACGAATCTCATTTTTTTGCCCAAGCCCATATTTCAGGCCTAATATTTTTATCCAAATCCTCTCAAATATCGGACGGTCCTTCGAACTTAAACGGATAACCCGATCCTTGAACATATCTATCTACAACTGCAAAGATTATTTCGAACATTTTAACCAAATAAACCATTGTTGAATTTGTTTACAACAGACTTTTTATTATTTGTTTGTTGTCAGATCTAGCAATTTGTGTATAGGTGTCACATTCATATTATTTTTTATGTCATAATTGTGTTTAAAGTGTTATATATGTAACACATTAATAATTCATGTTATATAGATTTTGACACGTTTACATATTCGTATCATGTTCGTGTTACTTTTTTTTTGGTATTGTTCATGTTTTAATTATTTTTTCGTATCGTATTCGTGTCATGTAATCATATAATGTTTAAAATTAAAAAATGTATTCGTTATTAAATAGGAAGGAAATGTCTCGACAAATTTTTTTTTTGACCGAAAATCTTTATTTTTTAATAAGTTTAACCCGAATCCCTTATAAAAAAAATCTGTAACAAAAAATTAAAGAAACTCGGATCTGAAATATAACATCACAGACCCTAAATCATATTATAACAGCAAAGATATCATCATTTAATAAAAATTAAATTATCATATTTCATACTCATAGAGACTAATACCATTTCATCTTAATCATGTCTCATCTTCTTATTATTTTCCTTTCTTTCACTTAAAAATAGCAAAAATTAAAATAATAAAAAAAAAAGAAAAAATTGAATAATTAATCATCATCAACATTCATCACGATCATCATCGTGCGGTAAATTAGAGATCATCAACTTCATCCAACGGTGAAAAATTAAGATAAAAAAGCAACGTTTTCTTGCACGAAGATGACAGCAATTGCATTTATTAGTGAAAGTCCTCTCACAAATAGGATTTCCTACGGTAATAGGATTTATTAGTAAAAGGATATTTACTCCTTTCACAATTAGGATTTTTTTATTCCTAGTAGATATAGGATTTCACTATACCGCTATTGCCTCCTTATAAATACCATTGCAAGAGTTGGAAACTTAGACTAATTGTAATTGTTAAAATAGAGCTTTCTCCTCAAGTCTCTTCAATGGCTTCAGTTCCTGACTTTAACTACGAGATTTTGGAGCTTCCTCCTCAAGTTTCTTCAATGGCTTCAGTTTCTTATGCCTTTAACTACCGTCTCCGTCTTTTCCTACCCGAAAACAACCAAGAGATTTTGATCAGAAGAGCTATGACGGAATCAACGTCAGAGTTTGAAAGGAGTAATTATGGCATGGTTGCAGCTAAAGAATCATCGGTTAAAGAGATGTTAAAGAGGGTTAAAGTAGAAGGTGGAGATAAAGATTGCGTGATATGTTTGGAGGAACTCAAGATTGGATTCGATGCTTCTTGGATGCCTTGTTCTCATACTTTTCATGGTAATTGCATCGAAAAATGGTTGAAGCAGAGCCATTATTGCCCTATTTGTCGGTTTGAGATGCCGACCAATTAGACAGAGTTAAGAGCTTTGTATTTTTGTTTCTTATAGAAGATAAAACCAGTTTTAGTTCTTTGAACTTGTAAACGGCTTTTAAAGAGTTTTTGCTAGTAATAAAAATATTTCATTGGTTTTTATAGTTTAATGTAACTTAAGTATACAACAAAATCCTTAACAGTGAATCTTTTTTCTTTCATCATATGCTTTAGAATAAATTATTTAGTAGGTTCTTTAAATTCCTTTCAAATAAAAAAAAAAAATCTTTTAATATGTATGTTTTCATGGAGTAGGTGTCTATAGGTTAAGTGCATTCTTTCAAACCAGAGAGAAAGGATGGGAAACTGGATGTCAAGAGATAAACAATATATAGGCTAAAGATTCTCAATGTGGGCAACATTTTTTTTTACTAATAATTAGTATTTCCATATCATTTTATAAAAGAAAAATTATACATCTCTTTGTATACATATATCACTATTCATCAGTTTCGCAAGGCCAGTATGTAAACAAAAATATATACAAGAATCTGTGCCCGGTCCCCTTAACCAATTTTTTTTTTATACAAAAAGAAACCGTAATTTGAGGATAAAAAAAGAGATTATAGATATTAAAATTCGAATTTCAAACTTGTTAAATGTATCTCTAAAAGGTGATTGTACAAAGTAAAAGTTTGTTTTTATTAAATTATATTGTATCATTGAACCCTTCAGAAATGACACAAATTAATAGAATCTTTTCAATTTATGTAACTAAAATTTTCACTTTTACTTTTAGCAAATGCTACTAAGGAGAGCTGGGGTAAACCAACCTTTGTCAAGTTCACCATGAAAACTCCAATGTTGGAATCTCTCAATAAACGCAAGTCGTGTCTGTCCACTGTTAGGCTCCAACCGTTACAATTATTGAAATCTGGATCTGCTTCAAGAACATTAATTATATGCTTTTGTTTTCTTCGAATCGGGTGCCTTGAGAAAAAAGTTCGCATCATACAATATAATTTAATTGGACTTGGGGCTGGGATGAGTTAAAAAGAGCAAATAAACACCATAGGCAAGAAGATACTGGGCTGCTTATGGCCCTTCTTTTATGGATCATTAATTTCCTTTGTCCCTTTCCCTATGTTTGATGTTGTGGGCTACCCATAGTTTGGAGCTTCCTTTCCTACAAAGCTTTAAAATGAATTTTTATCTTTTTATTTTTTCCTACAAAGATATGGAGTTGGAATATGAGAATTCAAAACTACGTCTGCATATTAGTTTTTATATTATAAAAATAAATAATTTAATTTTTGTACGTTTAAAATTGATGTAAAAAAATAAAACACTAAATTTTTTTCTCTGTACGAAAAAAGAACTTCATCTGCCTGCATATTAATTAAGGTTAATCCGAAGTAAGTAAATTAAAACACTAATGAAACTCTATCAAAATTTTTTCTCACTAGCTTTCCTCTAAAGCATACTAACTTAAGCATAGAAGCAAATCCTTGGAAATAAAACTCCGCTACCCTCTGAGATCCGATTGCTAGTCTTTATCTGTCATCTCAACTGCTTGAACAGCTCGCCATCAACTGACGTCAACAGATTTAATTATCCTCCTTTTTATCTTATTTTATTCTATCATTTTCATGATTCCTGTATTCAACGCACAAAGCGTACTCCAGTTTGTTAACATTGCTTTCACAAAAGGAAAAATTCAACGCTGTTTGATGATTCCTCCTTTTCTTAAATTTTTTGCATCATTTTCAAGAATGCATGACCGAATCAACAAAACCCCTCATCCATTCAGGAAGCGACAACACCTAATCACAAAGCTAAGAAAACATTCTTTTAGCTTTTGCCATCTTTTTGATCGGTCATGACTATTACATGCATGAATAATATTCCCAAATAAATTCAAAGTGTCATGCATGAATAGTAATAAAGTCAAAGTCTCATGCATGAAATATATATATGCTGTAAACAAATATATTTGCAGTTAATAACGATTACAATATTTATATATTCTAATCGTTATTATATATATATATTCTTAAGTTCTATATACGTATTGATACAAACAGTACTGATGAAAGATAGAAAATCTTTTATTGTTTGCATGGCCAAACAATGAATCGTGTTTCATGCACTCGAGTATCACAAATATACATGCTGCCAATATGTTTGTTTCATTTGTTACAAAAATATATGTAACTAAACAGTATATATAACATGTAACTATATATACAGAGTATATATAAATTATTAAAACAGTAATGAAACTAAATTACTAAGATACTCGTCTTAAGATATATAACTAAACGTTTTCTACCATATTCATTTTTACAAATCTTATATAGAAAATGAAAGAGCATATGATTCCATAGTCTGACTTGAAAATGTCTCACAAATACTGTATGTATGGTGGACATATTAAAATATATATACCAATTGGCAAAAGATGGCTCGTGGGTTGGTTTCCTTACAGAACAAATTAAAGAATCATCACACCTTACAAAACCATCACACCTTTTATAAAACATGGATATTTCACAAATTAAAGAAATTTTTTTAATGTCCACGCTTACCGCAGCATTGCAAGTATCCAACAAATCAAAACACAGTATATAAATATATATCATACAGTAATGAGTAATAAATTAAAATAATCGTCTTTAAGCACTTAGTTATTATTTCATTAATGCATACACATTCTATATATAAATTTAGGATGTTTTCAATACCAATGAACTTATCCACGTCGTCTGCCTATCCACGTCGTCTGTCTACTGTTCACCCTATTTATTTATTTTTTTGGTTGGTGGAAAGAAAGAAAAAAAAGGAAAGGAGAGAGAGGAAAAAAAAAAGGAAAGAGGGAAGAAGGAAGAAGGGAAAGAGAAAAAAAAAAGAAAAAAAATTTGTGTGTTTGTGTTTTTTTTTTAATATATATTTAAAGTATTATAAATTTTTACACGTTAATAATTCATTTTATGTATATTTTTACACGTTTGTGTATTCATGTTATTTTTTTATGTTTCCAAAATATTATAAATTTATATAAATTTTTACACGTTAATAATTTATATAAAATAATATAAAATTAAAAAAAAAATTTACACGTTAACAATTTGTTTTATATTTTTTTTACACGATCATGTATTTGTGCCGTGTTCATGTTATTTTTCGTATTGTGTTTTTATTACTTTTCCTATGTTGTGTTCATGTCGTATCTCAATTCATCTTATGTTTTACATAGTTTGTTATTGTGATTCAATTTAGAAAAAAATTTGTATATTCGTGTCGTGTCTCAGTTCATGACATATTTTGCATAATTTGTCGTAGTAATTCAATTTAGAGAAAAAATTGTATGTTCGTGACGTGTTCGTGTTATTTTTTTTTTGTATTTTCAAAGTATTATAAATTTATATAAATTGTTACACGTTAATAATTCATTTTATGTATATTTTTACACGTTCGTGTATTAGTGTCTTGTTCGTGTTATTTTTCGTGTTATGTTTTAATTATTTTTCTTATGTTATGTTCGTGTCGTGTTCCAATTCATCTAATATTTTACATAGTTTGTCATTGTGATTCAATTTAGAGAAAAATGTGTGTTCGTGTCATATCTCAATTCATGATATATTTTGCATGATTTGTCATAGTGATCAATTTAGAGAAAGATTTGTGTGTTCCTGAAGTGTTCGTGTTTTTTTTTTCAAAGTAATATAAATTTTTATACGTTAATAATTTATATAAAGTACTATAAATTTATACACGTTAATAATTTATTTTATATATATTTTTACATGTTCGTATATTCTTATCGAGTTTATGTTATTTTGTGTTGTGTTTTAATTATTTTCCCTATGTTGTGTACGTGTCGTGTCTCAATTCATTTTATATTTTATATAATTTGTCATTGTGATTCAATTTAGAAAAATTTTGTTTCACTTAGATTTATCTTTTAAACTGACTTTATAAATTATTTAGAACTTTAAATTGTTATGACAATTCTCTTTTTCTATTTTATAAAATATTAATTTATTTTTTGTTTAATTATTAAATTTTGTTTTTAAGAATGTTGTCACCGTATATTTAACATTTGATTTCCGCTGTATCGCGCGGGTATCATTCTAGTATATATAAATATAATATGAACAAAATATTCAAATACGAACACTTACAGTTTTGGCAGAACCAAAAAAAAGAGAATATCGAGTCAAGGTTGGACCTCTGACCTTAAGACGATGATTGCCTGTCTTTACGGTGCTTACAGTCTATTGCAATTCGTCTCCCAGTCCTCCTCGATAACGTTGCAGACCAGAGCACACTCGAAGCAACACGGTGAATCAGAAAAGATGTCGATCTCTCTCACAATACAGTATACAAATACCGACGAACAATTTGAGCATTACTGACGGTTAATATTTGACAAATTATACTTTTACCAATGGTTAATCCGTCGGTAAATATAGTTTATTACCGACGGATCCTAACCTATACTGACGAATAGAGAGTAGTAAAAAAAAAAAATAGGAATCACATTACTAATGGTCATCCGTCACTATAGGGTCATGTTTTACCGACAGAAATGACCGTTAGTAAATATCTGTCGTAATTGAAAAATTGGTAAAACTTTTATTAACGGGAAAAATCTATCAGTATAGGGTCAGTATATCTGTACCGACGAAAATTGACCATTGCTATATGGCTTTACCGACAAGGCCTATACGGATGGTACTTTTTTTGTCGGAATATCTATAACTACCGTCGTTAAGGTTTTTCGGGTCTTTACCGATGGATTGTGGGTTTTTACTGACGGATTTTCGTCTGTCAGTAAATGGCATTTTTTTTGTAGTGTCTTATAATTTTAAAACAGACACTGTATTTGAGTATTTATAGGAATGCAGGGGACTGTTCGGACAAGAAACATTTGTTGGAAAACAGTTTGGTTCGGTCAGACACATCTTTTGGAATAAAATTGGTCCGAACAGACATGTAATGATCAGACATGTCTGTTGGTTGGAGAAAGCTAAAACGGTTCGGTTTGGACCGAAAAAAAAAATTGGTTGGACAGTAAAAAATTAATTACTGACCCAAACCTGACCCAGTCCAGCAACTTCAACCAACTTTTTCCTCTTCAAGTGAGTACCTTTGAGATTAATTTCTCATTAAAACATGATATCAATTGTGTACATAAATCATACACTGTGTATCCATTTGATAACCTACATATTGATATACGTATTTCGTATTTATACACTCAAATTAACCGTTGATATCCAACACTCTTCAAACTCTTAAGGTGCTTGTGGATATTCAACGTTTATTTTGGTTGATTAGCTTTTGTTTTATTGTGTTATATTTTACTAAAATTCTCAGCTAATGATGCAGAGGGCAATTTGGTTGCTAGGTTGCATTTCTTGCTGTTGCTTCAAACTTGTTTTTTCCTTAAACCTTTCCAGGTTAGAAACAAGAATTTAACATGGCAGTTGATTATTAATACAAATGGGGTAAAAATATGACTGTTTCACATCTCCTGTATGTAACAGTTTCCCGTTTCATCCTATTTGTCATTACACCTGATTGGCTGTCGGGTAGATTGCGAGATGACATTGTACCTGGCATCTCGTGTCTCATAATTGCAATTTTACTTATCGTAACAGAAATTCGTGGAACTGGGGGATTGGTGAATTGTCAATGTGATTGTCATTGCTTTGGTTATTGGTTTGGTATAGCTTGCTTATTCTTCTTTACAATATTGTATCTTGCTACTTAAAACAATTGAAAAGTACTTTTGGGAGGACATTTTTTTTACTTTATCTTGACCCTAAGTTTGCTTATAGCTCCAAAATGAGAATGAACTTTTTCAACCAATTGAGGAATATATGAACTTATTAGACATCTTAAGCAATTTACTTCACGAGAAAGATGGAAATAAGGGTTTGAAGAACTTGATTGACCCCTCTATGCTAGAGAATTATCCTTCACAACTTGCCATAGTTGTGGTCAAATGATAAATATTTGCTTAAAGAAAGATCTGATACGAGCTCCTGCGTTCACAAAGAAATCCAGAAAACAAAGGAAAATAACAAAGAAAAGATAGAGATAGGTAAAGAGAGAGAGAGAAAGAGAAAAAAAAGAGGTTGTTGTAACCGTCTCCTTTTGTATTTCTGATAATGATTGAATGAATCCATACATTCTTCTCTGCTGACTCTATATAACCAACCACAAGGTTCTGGAATATAACTACCACTAATAGATTGTGCAGCTAACCATACTAGTCTGCTGGACTGGACTTATTTTTTGGACTTAATTAACTAGTAGCTCGACCCACATATTTGTCCCGTATCAATCACCCCTCCCTTCGAATTATCCTTGCCCTCAAGGATAAAAATCTAGAAATTTGTCCTTGAGAGCTGGCAGAGATTCCTAGGTTGTGTCTTCAGGAAAACTATTCCTCCACTGGACTAACACCTCTGTCACCAGCTCACCATTACGTTTGTTCATCCTTCTATCCAGTAGACTGATTGGTTCCTTCACCAATATGCCATCATCATTCAACAGAGGAAGTTGCGATTGAGTAGGAAGCTGGCCAACATGCTGCTTAAGTTGTGAAACATGAAAAACAGGATGTATTTTGACACCAGTAGAAATTTCAACTGATAAAAAACTATACCAAGCTTCTCCAAAACCTTGTATGGACCAAAAAACCTAGCAGCCAACTTCAAACACTTCCTGTTAGCTACTGATCTTTGCCTGTAAGGCTGAAGTTTAACATACACCCAGTCATTAACTTCAAAGGATCTGTTTGACCACTTTTTATCAGCTTGCTACTTCATACGATTCTGAGCCCTCCTCAAGTAGAACTTCAATAGCTGGATAGCAGACTCTCGGGTTTGTAAACTTCTATCCACAGCTCCCACCACAGAAGTACCAGCCAGATAAGGTAGATGAAGTGAATATGGTTAACCATAGACAGCCTGATATGGTGTACTGTTGGTAGCAAAGTGGAAAGTGGTATTATACCACCATTCTGCCAAGGACATCCATTTACACCAGTCTTTGGGTCGTTCTCCAGCCATGCACCTCAGATACGTTTCCAACCCTTGATTAACCACTTTCGTTTGTTCATCCGTCTAAAAATGATAAGAAGTAGATAGCCTAAGCTTGGTACCCATTAATCTGAACAACTTTTGCCAAAACTTACTGACAAACACCTTATCTCTGTCAGAGATAATACTGGTAGGTAAGCCATGTAATTTATAGATGTTGTCCAAGAATAATTTTGCCACTGTCAATGCAGTGAAAGGATGGGATAAGGGCAAGAAGTAAGCATATTTTCTCAATCGATCCACCACCATATAAATGACATCTTTACCACTTGACTTAGGCAATCCCTCAATAAAACCCATAGAAATATCTGACCATATACGATCAGGAATAAGGAGTGGTTGTAGAAGACTGGGTGAAGCAGTCAATTTATTTTTGAACTGTTGGCAAACCGAGCATTCCTTAACAAACTTTCTGGCATCCTTCTTGAGACCCTTCCAAAACACAACACTACTCAATCGTTTCATGGTGGCAGTGGCTCCAGAATGGCCACCTACAGCTGAACTGTGGAAATGATCTAAGAGATCAGTTCTGAGTTGGTTATCCTTACCAACAACCAATTTCTCTTTTCTTTTCAATAGACCCCCTTGCCAACTATAATTGGTTGAGCCTGATCCATTTTTTAAATTATGAAGTAAATGAACCAGACAAGGATCACTAAGCCAAGATTGTTGAATCCTGTGAATAAAATTACTATTCACCATGGTTATAGCACACGGTGCTAGTGAAGGTCTTCTCGATAAAGCATCTGCTACAGTGTTGGTCGACTCTTTTCGAACACCAATTCATAATTTTAACCCATCATTTTGAACACCCACATTTGTTGGGCTGGTGTGACGGTTACCTGATCCAATAGAAACTTCAAGCTTTGGTGAATGTCTACCCAAGAGGTAAGCGTTCCACTTTTTTACAGCTGCAAGGATTGCCAACATTTCCTTCTCATAGACTGATAGCCTTTGATGTCTCATAGAAAGAGCCTAATTGAAGTAGGCAATAGGTTGTCCTTCTTGGCTTAAGACAGCTCCAATTCCTTCATTCTAAGCATCCGACTCCACTACAAACATGACGTTGAAGTTTGGCAAGGCAAGAACTAGGGCAGTGGTGATAGCTTTTTTAAGCTGCAAAAAAGCTAACTGCGCTGCCTCATTCCATTCAAAGGCCCTATAGTACCCCATGAGTCCCAAATATCCTCTGAGTTCCTTCACTGTCTGAGGTACAGGCCAGTCCAACACACCAGCGATCTTCACCTCATCCATAGCTACACCTTTCTGGCTAATAATATGCTCCAAATATTCCACTTGAGATGCTCCAAAATCACACTTAGACAACTTGACAAAGAGTTGGTTGTCGAGAATTGTGTCAAAAACTACCTGCAAATGCTGGAGATGACTTTGCCAAGTAGAGGAATACACCAGAATGTCATCAAAGAATACTAAAACAAACTTCCATAAATAAGGTTGAAAGATGCAATTCATAAGACTTTGAAAGGTGGAAGGTGCATTTGTCAAACCAAAGGGCATTACTAGGAACTCATAGTGCCCTTGATGAGTTCGAAAAGCTGTCTTATGGATGTCTGCTTCTTTCATTCTGATTTGATGATATCCTGACCGCAAATCAAGTTTAGAAAACCAACATGCTCCAGTTAACTCATCCAAGAGTTCTTCCACCAAAGGTATAGGAAACCTATCCTTAATGGTTAGCTTATTCAACTTTCTGTAGTTAATGCAAAACCTCCAAGACCCATCTTATTTCTTCACCAAGACCACAGGGGAAGCAAATTAATTTGGTTGTCCCTAATAATACCTGCATCTGTCATCTCTTGCACCATTCTTTCGATTTCATCCTTCTGAATTGTGGGATACCTGTAGGGCCTGATTTTAACCACGTGTGACTCATCCAACAAGGGAATTCGGTGGTCATGTAACCTGTAGGGTGGAAGCTCAGTAGGTAAGGCAAACAACATCTGATATTGACTTAGCAATGCTGTTAAATCTGTAGGCAGCGTATCCAGCTTATGGCCTTTGGTCAGTAAGGACATAAAATGAACAAGTGGAACCTCTGTGAGCAACAATGTACATGTACCCTTCCTAACAGCCTTGGCCATTTTAGGGATTTGTTGCTTGGAAATCAGCTGGGCAGCTCATGATTGTAACCCATATAGAACAACCCATTGATTGGCAAAAGTGAATTTCATAATCAACAAGTTGAAGTCCCATATAATAGGGCCTAATGACATCAACCATTGAACACCTAAGACTAAGTCACATCCTCTGAGGGAAAGGACATAGAAGTCTGTATGTTGAACAAAACCTTGTGCCTCTCATTTCAATCCAGAAACAGTTTCTTGTGTTGTAAGAGTTTCTCCATTGGCCACAGTAACACCCACACCACTGATTGCTCGAGTCTCTAATCCCAACCTCTTGACCATGGTTTGGTCAATAAAATTATGTGTGCTACCAGAATCTATGAGTACAATCAGTAGCTGATTCTTTATCTTTTCTTCTATCCTCATTGTCTGACAGCCCTTAGTTCCCAACAAGGCATGCAAGGAAATGGTTTTGTCACTTCCATTTGCCTCCTTAGCTGCCAATTCTTCCACAGATTCTACACAATCAAAAAATTCTTCCAATTCCACCTCATTTTCCTCAGGGTTCTTAACCAGTATCTGATATAGTTGAGATCGAACACATCTATGGCCTAACCCATACTTAGTCCCACACCACATGCACAATCCATCCTTCCTCCTCTCCTCCCGTTTTTCCCTAGTAGGTACTTTGGTTGACTTAAGAGTAGTGTTTTCAGGTCTAGGCAATGGGTTTTTTGTAGTGTTTGGAGGATAAGGTCGAGAGGAAGAGGTATAATGTGGAAAAGGTATTTTGGTGTAGGTAACAAGGGTGGTAAGGTTGTGGGGTTAGTTTGTGTTAACTGTTTGAAGTTTATAGGTGATTGATATGGTAATTGTGGAGCTGGAGGGGGGTTTCTATTAGGGGTGAGCAAAATCCGACTCGATTCGAAAAAATCGAAAAAAATTTCAAATTAAATAGTTCGATTTATTAGAGTTATTCGAATTTTCGGATCAACTTGACTAAGTAATTTGAGTTATATAGTTTAGCTAGGATTTGATTTATACAACTCGAATAACTCGAAAATCCGAATTAGATATTTCTATATGACGTCGTTTTACTCATTTGGATATGATACTAAGCTTGGGTTTTGCGTTTTCCTTCTTTTGTCTTCCCTCTTTTACTCTTTTGCCCATTTTTGTTGGGTCATTTATTTTTGTTGTTTGTCACCATTCAGTAGAAAAATAAATCTGCATAGCTGTTGACTGCATACTTATTGTCTTAATGTTTTATCATTCATTTCTTTTTTTCCCATTGAAATTGACAGGATTTAGATTAAAAGTTTACATTGAACTTTTTGGGTTTCAAAAGGGGAAGGCTATCACTCAATGCTTCATTTAGTTAAAGATTGAAGCTTTTGGTTGATGTCATGCACACTACCAAGCTGACCAAACGATGAAATTCAAAAGATAGTGAATTCTCTTTTCTTAAAGGTCAATAGTAGGCTATCTATTTAGTATGGAAAGTCTTTGATATTTATATATATAACAAAAGATAGAACACCAAAAATATATATTTGTAATTGCAGAGAACTAAATTCCAAAATTATAGATATACACACATTTACAAGATAACAGCAGCATGATCTAGTCAATCAACATTTACAAAATAGCATTTTAACTCGAATAAATTTATTCGACTCGAATTTTTTTTAACTCGACTCGATTCGTTAAAATTTCAAATTGAGTTTGGTTGATAAAATAGGACTCGTCAACTCGACTAATCCGAATTTTTTTCACTTGATTCGATTCGACTCGATCGAACACTCACCCCTAGTTTCTATAAGGTATGAAGGGCTTCCTAGGCATGTGGTATATCATTGTTTCAATCTGTTTGGCTAAAGTAAAAGCATGAGTTAAGGCTTTGGGAAAGAATAACCTCACTGGTTGTGCAATATTCGACTTCAAGTTGCTGACAAATATGCTAAGAGCGTGATTATCTGAAATCTGCAGCAAATTCAATAATGCCTCAAACTCCTCGTAGTACTCCTCGAAAGACTTCATCTGTCTCAAGCTCACCAAATCAGACATGGGGTTTGAAAATTCATTGTTACTGAATCTAGCTAGCATCTACAACAAGTACTATGTCCATTTCATCTCCTTCACACCAACTTGATTCCTCATGAATCGCTAATGCCATTGCAGGGCCTTGCCTTCCAAGTGAATCATCACTGCCTGAATTTTCTCTTTTTCAGCCAGCTTCACTGCATCAAATAACTGTTCCACCTTCAAATGCCATCCCAGAAAGTCATAACCATCAAATCGAGGGCATTTGAGCTTGTTTGTTTTGAAAACATGCTTCCCATGATTAAACGAATCATTCTGACTCTCAAGTTCATGGATCAAAGGCATAGTGTTTTTCATCTTGAACATCGTCTGACTCGTCTCACCAGTCTCCTTCTTTTTGCCATCAGAAGATCCTGTTTCCACCGGGTCACAAATTTTTTGTCCACCAGAAAGTTCACCGATTCGCGCAAGCACTGTGACCAACACCTTATGCATTTCAGTCCCCATTCCTTCCAACCCAGAATGTAACTCAGACCGCAGTTGGTCGAGAGCACTGCCAAACTTTGAATCCAGCTTTTCGACCTCCTTCTGCAAGATGACCAGATCCTTTTGCATTTGAGTCGTAACACCATCAGCCATAGCCAGTCTCGAGGCTCTAATACCAAAATGATACAAGCTCCTGCATTCACAAAGAAATCCAGAAAATAGAGGAAAATAATAGAGAAAAGATAGAGATAGGTAAAGAGAGAGAGAAAAAGAAAAAAGAGAGGTTGTTGTAACCGTCTCCTTTTGTATTTCTAATAATGATTGAATGAATCCATACATTCTTCTCTGCTGACTCTATATAACCAACCACAAGGTTCTGGAATATAACTACTACTAACAGACTGTGCAGCTAACCATACTAATATGTTGGACTGGACTTATTTACTGGACTTAATTAACTAGTAGCTCGATCCACATATTTGGCCCGTATCAAGATCCAACAGCTCGCCTTGCTATGAATGAAATTGTGAAGTCTCTGTTAAGAATTATGACTACTTCATCGGCATGGGATTCATCAAATAACATGAGCTATTGCTGGTACCGTGACTGAAATGGAATCTTGAGTAAGTTTTTAGCTTTTATTTATTTATTAAGTTTTTTTTTGCAAGTTTTATGCTATGTTGCTTCGACTCTTCATTCTTTTTGAAGTACCCGTATCTGACATCCATGTATGATGCATATCCGGACATAGGTTTGCAGATGATCCTCTAAGGACCTTCCAAATACATGGAAATCTTGGAAAAAATTAAATATACCCGTGTCGGACACATATTCATGTCCGACACTCACACCCAAGTCCGAGTAACATAGGTTTTATAGCCTTCTTCTCCCCATCCCACTCTCCCTCTATATCTAGCTGGTTGTACTTTATGACTTGAGTTAATTCACATCTGCAATGGCTATACTTGCAGTTCTTTTGCTATCAATTTTCTAGATATAATTGAACATTATTCCATCTTAATCTAAAACATCAAATATGCTATATTATGTTGTTTTTGTCAGACAATGATCAATTGTTCTATACATCTTACTTTTAATAGATACTGTCATGTTTTAGAACCTTCAAGTTTAAGCCGTACTGTCTAGCCTCCCTATTTATTTTATGTCCATATTGCAAATCCCTCGTGCTGTATCAGTTTGTCAGAAGATTTCTATGGGGTGGGTCCTCGTCGACGAAAAAGATTCACATGGTTAACTGGAAGTCAGTGTGCAACCTAAAGGAATTCGGTGGGCTTGGTTTAGTTGATCTAAGACTAAGCGTCAATGTTTATGGAGATCCGTCATCGCAGCAAAATATGAGTCCTCAGCGAGCAACATGCTTCCAACTTTTAGCTCTAACCGCAAAATGTCTCCAATATGGAAAATATCATCCGTCCACTGTCACCCTCTAACAATTTTCACTGTTTCATATATGCAGGTTCTAACAACTTTTGCCAGGATGAGTGGATTGAAGGTTCGATCCTCAAAGACCGTTTCCCGAGAATATATGCTGTGGCAGTTTCAAAAATTGGGAAGATAGCAGACTTTGGACGATGGAACAACAATCGATGGATTTGGGAGGTCCAACTCAGAAGAAGTCTGTTTGACTGGGAAATTCATCAGTAGCTGTCCTTCATGGATATTCTGGTTAACCAATTGATAAACAGGAACTCATCGAACTCAGTTATATGGAAGAATACAAGTACTGGTGAGTATACCACAAAATCCTTTTGCTACTCTGTGTTGAGTTGTTCTTCATCAAAATGGGAGCACTGGAAACAGATATGGGCTGGTCTCGCGCCTCCGAAAGTGGAAATATTTTACTGGCAAGTATTGAGAGGAAGTGTTGCAACTAAGGAAGAGCTAAGGAAGAGAGGACTAATCAATAGGGGTTCAGCAATCTGCACTCTATGTAATATGATGTCGGAGTCTATAGAACACCTATTTTTTACATGCAAAGTATCTTGGTACATATGGGCTAAATGTTGTCAATTATGGGACTTAGCATGGACATCTCCAGGGAATGCAACGTCGTTTTTTCTTGCTTGGCAACACACACTTCTAGAGAAACAATGCAATAAAATGTGGAGAATAGCTTTCTTTGCAATTATATGGTCCATTTGGCTGCACAGAAACGACATCGTCTTCAATAGGAAAAATGTCGATATATGGCAATTACTTGATGCCATCAAACTCAGACTCGCACTTTGGTTTAAAGCAAGATGGCCTAATGTGGGAGGAAGTAATACTGAACTCATGAATTCACCTACAGTTCTTCACCCACCGAAGAAGAAGAAGAAGAAAGACGGCTCTGCACATATTTGGAAAAAGCCTCCTGCTGGGTGTCTCAAGTTTAACGTCGACGGGTCGGTTTCGGGCAAACCTGGTACTGCTGGGATTGGTGGAATTCTCCGTGATGAACAAGGTTCGGTGAAACTATCTTTTTCAAAATCAATTGGTATAGCTGATTCAAATGTTGCAGAACTCAGGGCCATTAAAGAAGCTTTCCTCCTATTCGTTGCATCGACATGAGTAAAAACATACAAACTCATTATTGAAAGCGATAATCAGACGGTCGTTGGTTGGATTACGGATCCGAGAAATGCTCCATGGCGAGTAAGGAGCCTCCTAAGAACTATCGAAATTACCAAAGCTAGCATCCAAAATTGGGTAATTGTTCACACACCTAGAGAAGCAAATGAATCTGCAGACAAGTTAGCCAAATCCGGTGTTAATAGGGTGATCGATTTGTTATTATATTATCCTTGAATTCTTGACTGTTTTAATACTCCGATGTAATCTGAGAACTTTATTCCATAAGTAATAAAATTTATACTTTTCAAAAAAAAAATTAAGAACCAATTCAAAAGTACAAAACAAGCATTGAATTGAATATATATATATATATATATATATATATATATATATATATATATATATATATATATAAACATGGCGGTCACCATCTGAAATATCTAAAAGGCCAACTTTAGTGAGAATTTCTCAAGATCACAAGGTTTAGATTTTGCCTAGAACTCCAATGAACAACATGACAAATGCATCAACAGACAAGTTGTCTTTTTTAAAATTTTATAAAAAGATAAGCAGGCAGGAATATACTTACCCTTAAGATTGTTTCTCATAAAATCTCACTTTTTTAAATCCATAAACAAGCACATATGCCTGTAAGGAATTCATATCAGTAATATAGCTATGCTGACCAAATAGGGTGAACAATGAAATTCTATATATGAATTGGGTTTTCCAACCTGTGTGAAACAGTAAATTAATTCTCATCCTATAGTGTTATTATAGCACCTAGATTTTGTTACGCCTAAATAGACCAAAGCCCAAGTAAGCAGCCGAGAACTAAGTCAAGCTCCCAAACATGGCAGACACGTGAAGAACACTTGGTCAGCTCTCAGCTTTTTAGCAGCTCCATCAAGCTTCATTGATAGGAGACACTGATTTAAATTTATCGAAATCTCATCAAGCTTCATTGATAGGAGAAACTGATTTAAATTTATCGAAATCTGAAGCTCCCAACACAGACCACAAACAGATATAAATAGGCTCAGTTAAAGTTAATCCGAAGTAAGTCTACTGAAACGCTACTGAAACTTTGTCAATTTTTTTCTCATTAGCTTTCCTCTAAAGCATACTTACTTAAGCATGACGATACTAACTAAAGCATGGAGCACGTCTTGAAAACAAAACTCCGTTACCCTCTTGACATCCTATTGCTAGTCTTTACCTGTCATCTCAACTGCTTGATCAGCTCGCCATCAACCGACGTCAACAGATTTAATTATCCTCCTTTTTATCTTATTTTATTCTATCATTTTCATGATTCCTGTATTCAACGCGCAAAGCGTACTCCAGTTTGTTAACATTGCTTTCACAAAAGGAAAAATTCAACGCTGTTTGATGATTCCTCCTTTTCTTAAATTTTTTGCGTCATTTTCAATCATTCAGAGTTGGCCTAGTCCAATGTTAATACTTGATTTTCCCCGTATGCCAACCAACAAACTTTAAATAATTTAAGTGCCTGAACATTTGATCTTCCAGGAAAACTCCAGTAATAATTAGCACATTTAAGTCAACGAAACATTTTTTTTTTTCCATCTTTGCAAGTTTCTCAAATCTATCTGCACACCTTCAATTTTCCCAATCTTCCTGTTATGGATCAGTTTCTGCTAAGTTTCTTCATATTATTATGTGTTTTCATGCCAAAGCTCCATGCTCAACAAAGTTATTCAGGAAACTCAGTGATGAGTTGTGATGTAAGCGATGAAACAGGCCCATCTTCAGCTTTTCTTTACACTTGCAATGGCAAAAAGCTATCCTGCCAGGCTTTTCTGATCTTCAAATCTTATCCTCCTTATGACTCAGTCTCAACCATCTCAAACCTTACATCTGCAAATCCATTGGAGCTTGCCAAAATCAACAATATTTCACTTTCTACAATCTTGCCTCCAAACAAAGAGGTGATTATTCCAGTGAATTGTTCTTGTTCAGGTCAGTATTATCAGGCCAATACCTCTTACATCATTCCAAGTATGCAAGAAACTTATTTTCCGATTGCAAACGATACCTATCAAGGTTTGTCCACCTGCAATTCTATTAAGCAGGAAAATAGTGCTTCAAGCTTGCAAGCTGGTTCAATTTTACAAGTACCACTTAGATGTGCTTGTCCCACACGCAATCAAACTTTAAATGGTACTAAATTTCTATTGAGTTATGTGGTTGATTGGGGGGACACCATCCATGATATTAGTAAGAGATTCAATGCTAGTATGGAAAGTGTAGCTGATGCAAATGGAATTGATTTAAATGATGCACTTATTTTTCCCTTTACAACAGTTCTTGTTCCATTTTCAACCAAACCCTCAAGCTCGCAAACTAAAATTCACTTTCCACCACCACCCTATTCTTCGCCCTTCATTCGAATAAATGTGAAGAGAACTTCAAGGAAAAGATTTTATGTTTGGATTGGAATTGGACTTTCCTTGCTAGTCATCTGCCTTTTTCTGTTGATGTTCTTTTTACGTCATAAGATGAAAGCAAAGGTGGCTGCCAGAAAAGATAAACTGGGGAGAAAGAAATGGGAGTTACCAAACGATTTCCTAGTTAACATAGATCAAAGTTTGAAAGTTTATGACTTCGAAGATATAGAGGCGGCCACTGAATATTTCAGCCAAAAATACAAGATGGGTGGTTCTGTTTATCGTGGTGTTCTCAATGGAGAATTGCTGGCTATAAAACAAATGAGCAAAGGTGTAGATAAGGAGGTAAGTTTGCTGAAAAGGATTAATCATTTCAATCTAATAAGCCTTCGTGGGGCTTGTGAGCACTTTGGTGTTTTCTACCTTGTTTATGAGTTCATGGAGAATGGTTCTTTAAAAGAATGGCTTCAAAACAAGAGTTGTCAAAATTTCCATATTTGGAATTACAGGATTCAGATTGCTTTAGATGTTGCTCATGGGCTTCATTATCTTCACAACTTCACCACTCCAGCATATGTGCATAAAGATATTTGCAGCGACAACGTGTTACTCGACGGAGATTTGAGGGCAAAGATTGCAAACTTCAGCCTTGCACGATCAGCAGAAAGAGAAGATAGCAGAAAATCATCAGGGTGGAGTTCTCTGGCAACAAAGGGTTACAAGGCACCTGAATATATTGAGTATGGCTTGGTGACACCTGAGATGGATATATATGCCTTTGGGGTTGTTTTGCTGGAACTGATTACAGGAAAGGAAGCTGTTTTTATGCAGGATGGAAAGGAAGTATTATTATCAGAAGCAATAATAACAATCATGAAAGGAGAAAATGCAGATGCTGAACTTGATTGTTTGATAGATCCTAGCCTGAAAGGACAACTCTGGATGGAACTTGCTCGTCGGATGATGAAATTGAGCATTGATTGCTTGGCAGAAGAACCAGAAAGCAGACTGAGCATGGCTGAAATAGTTTCATATCTGTCGAGGATTCATCTGGATGCACAGAGATCATAATATTAGTATTTTCAGTAATGCACATCTAAATGGTTATCATAGTTACTTCTGTAAATTGTGCACGTATATTATATGGACCTTTTTTCAGGTTTAACTATTGGAAACTGTTGCCTTTTTCATTAACATAAATAAGACAAAGGCCAAACATGTTCAAAACTGAAAACCAAAGCAAAAACTGTACATTAGATCAACCCTGGTTTGGCAAAATAAAATTATACATTGGTCCAGCTTTCATGAAATGAACTACGACTGAACTGATGATTTTAGCAAGTTCTGTTTCTATCCCTGAAGACCAAGAAGATGACTGAATAAGAACAGAAAGGCTAAAGACGATTTCTGCTATGCTTGGCCTAGCCAGAGAATTCTCTTGGTGCAGGCCCATGGCTAATACTGCCAAGCTTAGAGCACCGTCGATGCGATAAAAGCTCTCCAAGTTTGGATCCATCCATTTCCTTAGCCTCTTCTCCTTTTCTTCAATTTCTAAGACTTCCCTTAGATTCTTGCACAACATGAAAATCTCACCATTTTCTTTTGTTGCCATGGCTTTCTTTCCTGAAAGCAACTCTAACAGTACAACCCCAAAAGCAAAAACATCCACTTTTGGCATTATAGTATTTGTAGTGATTCCACCCACTGAGAAATTAGCAATCTTGGCCCTAAACGTGGAGTCAAGAAGTATATTACTTGTTCTGGTATCTCTGTGGACGATGTTTGGTCGAGTGTGTTCATGCATGTATTGCAGGCCATTGTCCACATCCAGTGCTACTTGTTGTAACCTCTGGCTACAGGTGAGAAAGGAAACTACAGGTTATAGGTACCAACAATAGTTGGCCTTGGAACAACTGGGTATCCTCAGAAGCCAATTTACAAGCACTTGCTATCTCTTGAGGGCTGGTTCCAAACAGATTAGAAATGTTTTGCAGGTCAAAAAAGTCTGGTTCCTCGGCAAAATACGCAGCATATGTTGAGCATGAGATGGATGACTTCGATCATGAAAAGTCTGTGCCATTGGTAGGTGGTGATTGAGCACTGATATACAAGCTTTGATCTTAAATGATTACTTAGTTTTCTTCTCCAAGATGACAATAAAACTTCTATTAATCCCACCATTTTCTGTATTATACTTCAATTTCTGGTAGTAATCTTTTGAGTAGCATCAGATTAGTCTAATGCAATAACCCAAGTCAGGACAGCAAGCAGTTGCAATCCCATACAACAGTTAAGTAAGCCGACCTATATGAGCTAACTAAAATGAAAACTCCTCCATCAGTATACATTTAATATTAATCAAGAGAATATTCTGATCGGTCCTGCACTGTGCGCTATAATTGCATCTCAATTGTAAAAACTGATATAAAGTTCCATATAACAGGAATCTGCGATCTGCTAGCATAAAATCCTACATGCGGGACTTAAGTGGTCCAGGAGAAATACTTACAGTTTGGCTTGTTGGAAACGTCCAGTAAATGGGATTTAACCTTCTGCCTTTGTGGATCAATAGATACAAACCAGAACAGACAAAGTGAAGAGTTAAACAGTCCAAATGCACTAGTTTTATTTTATCAGAGAAAGTGAAAAGAAACAGTTTTGCAGGTTTTTATATCCTTTGACGGGGTCTCACTTCAGTACATATAAGTTCTTTTCATTTTTCTTTTCCATCTTTTCAACATAATTTTCTTCTTTTGCTTTCCCCTCATGATTTTCTTCTTACGTCTAGACAGTTGGCCAGGAAAAGATGTTAAAGGGTACTAACTCTGAAACTATTTTCACTTCTGTTGTCCAATAATGTTAAAAGAATTAAGAAGAAAAGGAGAACACTACTATACAGAATTAATCATGTGAACTGAATAATGCCAACTATGATAAATAAAAGGGCTACAAAATCTTGCCTTCCCTGAATATTAGCTTCTTCAAAGTCAAGGATGAATAAAATTAGTCACAGATGAATCACGAATTGTACCTGCATCTTCAGTGAAATAAAAATATGAAGATACTTTTAACATTGTTAATGCAGTAATCTGAATTCTCCTGAGTTCCTGGAAATATACAATTCCAGAAAAATTAATCTGGTTCCACTGATTTCACAATGATTACCTACAAGTCTGAAGAAAAAAATTTTGCTGAGCCAGTCTTATCTATCAAATTTCATTTCAGAATTTGCTTCAACAGGTTAACATTTGCAAATTGCAATCCAGATATAACACAAGATAAAAATGCAGTTTCCTGCCAGACTGCAGGAAGAAAAAAAAACAGGGTAACACAATATAAAGTCGAAATAAAAACAGTTGCGACCATGTTGCTAAATACTTTGCTTTGAAGAAGACAAACAACTCTTTGCAGAGGCTGTAACACTGTTAGAATAGATACTATAAACTCTGGTGAGATCTTCGGAGCTCACTGTCCATACATGACCATGTAATGCCAGTGGAAGGACTCCATCAATCTCCTCATACCTCTCTTCTACAGTGACAGCCTCTTTTCGCTTGCCTTCTTGCCAAAGACTCTTCACAAGCAAGTCTTTTGTGGCAGCATCAGGCATTAAATTTGAATTTCTCATGTCTTCAAAAACTCTATATGCAAGTGCAGCTCTTTGACACTTGCAATAAGCTTGGATTAGTAACTTATACATATATGCATCTGGTTCCATACCACTCTGCCTAACCATCGAAAATAGTTGCTGAACAGTTTTGATATCTCCCTGTAGTGCAAAGTGATATATCAACCCAGAAAATGTCTGGATATCTGGGCAAGTACCATCTAAAATCATCTCATCAAGTACATCCAGGGCATCCGAATTCCTCCGAGACTTTGTTAATGCCCTCAAGAGAGAAGAATACAAAAGCATTAGATTGAACTTTGATATGTGACCACAGAGCATTCTATCATCACGGAAGACCTTCAAGGCGGCATCAGCATCCTTTGAAATGCCATAAAATTCAATAAGCAACCTGATGGTGCTGAAAGGCAACCTCATTTCCTCCCTTCTTACTTTATTTATAAGTTTATCGACTAATTCAACATTGCCATGACGTGCCAATAGAGTCATCATTCTTTGCACTGTGTAAATGTCATGAGCGAATCCTGGCTGAGAAGCAACCCAACAGAAGAAATTCCAAGCTGTCTCAGCTGAACTGAAATTCCTAAGAACTTTGCAAACCAACCTACTAGTCCAAACAAATTTAGCATCCTCTAATATAGCTACCACTTCAGGACTCCATTGTTTTAAAGCATTTGCCAAAGCTTTTGGATCCAACCATGGTTTCAATTTGACCATATGAACATCAACTCCTTCATTCACATCATCATCCTGATCCTCATCCTCATCACTACTATCCTCACAAGAACCTACACTCTTGATCCTTCCATCAGGCAACATTTCTACAAGAAACTCATCGGTCTCATCAGCGAATCCCGCCTCCTTCATTCGTTCCAAATACACACGCATTGCTCGTCCAGGAAGCTTCCCATCCTCCTTCATTTCTTTAAGCAAACTTTTCACCACATCAAACCGTTCTCCACCAACAAACCCTTCAACCAAAATCGAAAACTGTTTCAAAGTCCTTTTGATTCTCATGGAAGGCAACAGAGTAAACACTTCCATAGCGGCATCCAACTTCCCTAACCTCACAAGATGCTCTATCAAAATCGTGTAAGTCCTGGAATTGGGAATCACCCCTTGATCAATCATACCCCGAAAAGCCTTCACAGCCTCAAAATTCATACCATTTTGAGCATAAAGCCCCATGACAATGTTATGAGCCTCAGTCGATAGGCGATTTTCCTCACTCCTATACTCTTCCCATGTATTCAAAACTTCTTGAAGGTCCCCAGCAGTAGAATACCAAAACAAAAGGTTCATAAAACTGACTTTAACATTGTTAATTTTTCCAACTTTAACGTCACCAATCAGGGCTTTGAGTTCCTCCTTTCGCTTGAACTTTGCAAGAACAGTTGCAAAAGCAAAAAGGGTATTCTGGGAATGCTCAAAGTTTGGAACTTGCTTAAGGTTTTCAATGAAAGAAACAGCAGATTCCGCTGAAGGAGCAGAACGAAGAGCGTTAGCAACAACGAAGGAGTCAAGGAGGCGAGTTTGAAGAAGAGGGTTGAGTGAGTTAGGAGAGTTGGAACGGAGAGCGAGTCGGATTGAGTCGATGAGTTTGGCTCGGTGAAGGTAATGAGTGAGTTTGTTGGGGAATGGATCACGTGCAAAGGAGCGAACTTGTTGGTTTAGGAGGCTAAACAGGTTTTTACAAGTCGAGAATCGTTTAAAATACATTGCCATTTTATCAAATAAGAGATTGGGAAATAATCAGAAAGCTAGCTTTGGGTTATGGCTTTTTGCTAAGACAAAACTGCAAACAGTTGGTCTGCATGAGATTTCTGACAAATTTATAGTGGCAGAGTTTCATGGGGTCATTGTAGTTCCCAGGGTTCTTTTTAAAGTATGGGTTCAATGGCTGGGTCGGGCTTAAATACAGGCTCCTTTAAATTATTATGGGTCTAACTCTAAGGTGGCCTCTATCGTTTGCCAGGGCAAGTGGTAGTAATTAATGGCTCAAAAGTCAGCTTGGAAGTTATTTAATGCATTTTTTTTTTATTCCTTGAAGCTCTATTTTGTTAATCTCAATATTAGAAGTAGAATCTTTGGAAAAAAACTATCAAGTTTGGGCATTTTTTTTTTTTTATTCTCTTAGACCCTCAAACTTTATCTGAATGTACCAAAAAACCTATAAAAGAAAGGTCAAACATTTCTTCACATTCAGAAAGCTGCTAAGAAATAGCAGGAAAATCCCAGAAATGCTGTTAAAGAAAAGAAAAAGATAAATAAAAGATGTGTACAATGTAAAATATATACTCTATGTAGTTGTGGTATTCTATTTCTTATGGTTTACTTACTAGTACTCAAGTACAGTGTAATAACAAGTAACATAATATGTGAGGAGCAAATTACAGTAGTTGCAAATGAAACACTTTCATTTTGCTTATTCAGTTCTATCCTGTATTAGTATTAATCTGTATGGTTTTTTATTGTATAGGATTTTATTATGACAGGAATCCGGTTCTCGGATGATCTAAAAGGAAAGACCGGATATCGTTCAGTTCTGCAAAATCAGAGAGGGAAGCTTCCTGTCATCCGAATATGATCAAGGGTTGTTTTAAGACCGTACTTGTTCACCGCTCGATTACCTTGCCTGAATCCCTCTCCATAAGCTGTGGATGAATCCGACTCGATCTGGTGCTTAAAAAAACCACCAAGTTTCTTCTCAAAATCAGAGCGCTTGCCTTTCTTTGATGATGTGGGAGGAGATGATGATGACGGTGACGATGATGATGATGATGAAGATGATGACGAGGATGCAGCAGCATCACTTCCCGATGCTGCAGCGTAGATCTCAGAGTCCAGCCACATATGAGCCAAAACCTGACATATTCCTTCCTCAACTTCTGGACTCAGATTAGGATAACCTGTCAAAGTTCCCACTCTGTTAATAGTCCTTACCAATACCATCAAAAAAATGCAAGCATTGATCATGGACTTTTGGAACAGATAAAACACCTTTAAGCCTAAGCCAAGCGTGCATCATCTCATGAGCTAGGATAGATCCTGTCAGCAACCTGTATTTATAAAAATAAAAAATAAAAATTTGCTTTTTCGGTCTTATAGATCAAAGGTACAAATAATTCTTGATAGAAATACTGCACTGAAAGGAAACAAAAGATAATACCTAGGAAGACCATACAAAATGAGAATAGCTGTAACTTCACATCGACGAATTAGCCTGTGAGGCTCAGTAATCATGTCTATGAACCGATAGCCTGCCCCAATCCTTGGCCTCCTTAAGACCTGGTAATTGAATCAAATAAATGTGGAAATCCAATTAAACACGAAGGCGTCGTCTTGATAAAACTGAACTACATTAAGAAGTAAGAAACTGAAAGGAAATTCATACAGTGGTAACAGTCTGTTCTTCTGACAAGCAAAGTCCTCTAGTTTCTGGTAAGTGATGATGCCCCTGCCAACAGTTAAGATGTTATGGTAAACAAGACTACAAAGAAACAAGGCAAAGGTAATTTCCTCTGATAGATAAAACTTTCAATGTTTAAGACTATGTTGCTCCAACTCTTCATTTTTCTAGAAGTACCCGTGTCAGGCGCATATCCGGACATGGGTATGGAGATATGATCCTCCAAGGACCCTTCAAATAAATAGAAAAACTTAGAATAAATCAAACATATCCGTGTCCGACACTCAAACCCGAGTCCGACACATATCCGTGTCCGACACTCACACCCGAGTCCGAGTAACATAGGTTTAAGCCTTACATTCTTTTCTCCCTCCATGGCCTCATTTAGAGCTTGCCTCTCAACCAGAAGTAGAGGAACCTGTTGTTCCACTTTCATATTTAATCCTTCATAAAATTCTTGGATTTCAAGGTAAAGAGGCTGGCATTCATGAGTATCCACAATTGCAGAATCTAGACACTCTAGGCACAGCTTCCGACCATCATCAAGTGATAAATATTTTGCATCCGTCGGCTGCAAGCATTACAAGGCTTTAAGAAATTAAAGATATACATATATTTTTTTTGTATAACTACAAAAGGATGTCGTTCCCTTCTCTTTGTTCCGTTTCTAAAAGAGAAAAAAGGGAGCATTCTTTCAACTCACCTCCATTCTTTCACAACTACAACAGCGAGGAGTGCCATCACGCTCATGTGAGGGGCAGTACTTTTGCATCCAGTAGGGATGTGCCCTATACTCAATAAGACCAGCTGGATTTGTCGGTATCTGTAAAAAACGAAAAAAGAAACGAGGTCAGCATCCAACTATTCTCACGGGCGGAGAAAAAAATTAACTGGATGTTCAACATATTAATGCCTAAACTAGATAACACATGGTCTTAGATCTGAAAAACAACAAGGCCTCCGAAATATCATATATCTTAAAATTCCAAGAATAACACATGAACAGTGGCTTAGACATTGAGCAGCTGACTCGTACAGCAGTCAACAAGCCATATCGAGCTATGTTGCTCCAACTCTTCATTTTTCTTGAAGTACCCATGTCCGACACCCGTGTCCAACGCACATCCGGACATGGGTATGGGGATATGATCCTCCAAGGACCCTCCAAATACATGGAAATCTTGAAAAAAATTGAACATACCCGTGTCCGACACTCACACCCGAGTCCGAGTAACATAGGTATCAAGAACACTTGATCAGGAGTTTCCTCAGATTCAGAAGCCTATGATGGGCTAATAGGTATATTCAAAAATGCAACTTCAGAATAGTTAGCATATGCTGGTATTAGTCTCCAGTTAGGTTAGAGAAGCCTGGCGTTCCTGTTAGTCTACCTCTTTGATCTACTAATCACAATATTTGATGGAAAAAAAACCTAATCAACACTTCTACAACTAAAGATGAATCATCTAGTTATCAATTAGAATTAGATGCACAGCTACACATTTATATTAGAGAAAGACATCAGATAGGAAAACCTGGTTATGCAAAATAAATAAGGTTGATAAGACCCTGAGATAGATTTAGCACTTACAAATTTCTTGCAAACATCACATTTTGGATGATTCTGCTCTTTATAGCAGGATTTATGAAAAGGACGATTCCCTGAAACTGAAAACTATCACCAAAAAAATAAACTTTAAGATTAGGCCATATACAACATACACGCCCGTAACCTCAGTACAGTTACAAAGTAGGATAATGACTGGAGCACTATGTTTAATAGTTTCAAACTAAAATATAGATAAACTAGATGAGATATAGACCTCATAATCATTAATTGGCTGGTTGCAAGCTTGACAGCGAAAACATTCTGGATGCCAAACAGAACCCATGCAACTCAGGTATCGTCCATGACCAATCTCGGCGTTGCAACCAGCACAGATTCTGCAAGCAGCATGATTTTGTAAACTAGGTCAGGGTTCATATGATACATGTGAATAAACTCAATTAATTTCAAGAAACAAAATGTATCATTTTTATATATTTGGAAGTCATGTCTGCAATTTTGTAATGTTGCATAGGAAGTACTACACTCACAATTTTGGAATCTTTATATTGAACAGAGTAAATAACCCACCCCGCCCCAGCAACCAAGAGAGAGACACAATTTCATTCATACTTTACCCATTTTATTCCAACTAAAGTCAGACCTTAGTTACCGATTTTATTCCAACAGAAAACCAGATTTTGAAAATAAAGGAAGTTCTCTAACAACTGGAAAGTGGGCATCAACTGCTAAGTGATAACAGACAAAAGATAGACGTGTTTGCGTGTGTTACTAGGTCTGATATCTATGTCTACATGCAAGCCCTAAGCAGGTTTTATGACTTTGACAACAACGCATTTAATATAGATTAGCTTCCTTCTTCTACACTAGTCAATTTTAAAATCAATAAGAATATAATGCAAAAAGGTTAAGTATGACTAAATTACCTGTAACTAGCTGAAAAGAAGAATGGATAAGGTGAAAACAAACCCCCATGATCATAACGAGGTGGAGACTCCACTTTCAAACTTTCTTGAATAGCCTTAGCAAGTTGTTCATCTTCTTCCAATTGAACTTTAGTCCGTTCTTCATCTTCCTCCGGTTGAACTTTGGCATATCGGTCATCCTCTTCTTCTACATGAGCTTTAGCATATCTATCCTCTTCCTCCTCCACATGAGCTTCAGCATATTTCTCATCCTCATCCTCTACGTGACCTTTAGCATATGTTACATCATCGTCTGATTCCTCCTCCGGTTCAGACTCATCTTCTACCAAGTGAATGGGAAACATAAGAGTTGTAACAAAAATAAGCTTCTAACACATTAAAACCCAGGAACCAAGTTGAAAACTACCCCCAAATCCTGACACCGAAACTTCTCAGAGAACAATTACCCTTTTGCTTTCATTTTTTCTATCTGGCCAGACCCAGGGAAGATGAAGAGTTCTATTAATTCATTATGGATATGGATATGGGGTCATCTCGCACATTCAGAACCAGTTCAGCAGGATAAAATGGAGCCAATTCTAAAATTTGTCAGCTTGGGCAATTTTCTTACAGCAAAAGAATCAGTTTACTACAAAAAGATTTTGTTTCAAATCAGTTCACATTTGCACTATAAATTATTTTAGGCTATGTTACTCGGAACTCAAGTGTGAGTGTCGGATACGGGTATGTGCCTGACACGGGTATGTTTAATTTTTTCTAATTTTTTCCATGTATTTTGAAGGTCCTTGGAGGGTCATATCCCCATACCCATGTCCAAATATGTGTAGGACATGGGTGTCGGACACAGGTACTTCAAGAAAAATAAAAAGTCGAAGCAACATAGATTTTACCAAATTGAACTGGTAGTAAGGTTTCCCAAATGGTCACTATGACATCGAAGAAGTAAATGACATTAATCTTCCTAGTTCCCCTTTTCAAAATCTTAAAATGTATGGTTTCAACCAGAAATAACTATGTGCCAGTTTAGTTTCCAAACATTCAAAGCAATTTGGATACTGCAAAAGACTATTTTTTTCTGGAAACAACGAATAAATAGTAGAGGCTTGAAGGGGCAGCTAAAGCACAATCAAATTTTCCTTTGTCAAAACCATCTCTCTCACCTTTTAACTAGAAAAGCACACTGTTAATTTGCATGATAAGTGCTTGAGACATGCAACCATACCTATTACTTTCTTGCCTTTTTGGTCTGCTTCTGAAAGGGAAATTGCAATTGCACACTCAATTTCATCTTTGTCAAAACCATCTGAGCCTTCCTGCATCCAAGTTTTCCAACAAAGACTCACAGAGTTAAAACGAATGAACCAGGATCATGCAGACAGAGGATTTTGAAGCATGAAATTTTATCATACCATCCAACCGCATTTAGGAAAATACCAACAGAATCAATGATATCTGAAAACAAGCAAGCAGTGAAATTTTATAAAGAGCAGAGCATTACCGCAGAACGGCGAGGCTCGTCCCAAGTTCTATCATCTTCATATCTCCCATAGTATCGCCCTTTATTACTTGACCCTTTAAGAAACTTGGTCAGCCAACCCATTATGTAAAATGCTATTTGCTACTAACCAACCGGCAGTCTTTTACCTGCAACCAAGTCATCCAATTAGGAAAGCAGAAACAATTTCATGACAAAAAAATGGAAATCCAGTTATAACTCAAGATAGAAAAAAACCATAATTAGAAAACAAAATACTGTTCATATTGTGTTAGATATGATTCTTGTGGAATATGGAAAGGCATTTCCACTTTGGGAGGCATTATCTCAACTTACAGTCAAGGCTATTGACTTAATTCCTACAAAAACTATTTTTAACAAAAATAATTTAAATAAAGAAAGAAGGAAAAAATAGATAAAGGAGAAACCATTCAATGGCAGTAGCAGCTTTGACCAAAAGCATCAACTCAAAGAAAATCAATAAAGTTTCCCAGTGATTCATAGCATACCAAAAGCATTGAAGAAAATTTTCTGAAGTACAATCTGGATTTCCCAAACCCAATCCCATCAAATAAATTCTCCCCCATGGATCAGAATCCAGTTCCCCAGAATTCATACACGTGTGGCTCTCAGTGGCCTTAAATTACCAAATCTCATATTCATATCAATATGAAAGCACTCAAACTACCGGAACAAATATTACTGAGGGAAAACAAATCCAGCTAATAAATACTGAAAATCAAAACGATATGAAACAGTTGCCTCTAAAGTGAATAAGGAAAAGTTAAAAAGTATCAAAGACTAACCAGAAAAAGAGTAAAGAATATGTAGAAACAACAGAATCTGATGAATCCCAGATCAGAAACAGCACGAAAATTCACCTGAATGCATAGTCACCAAATTACAGGAGACAAAAGGATATTCCAAGTTAGACCCTTAATTGCCATCATCCTAGCAAGATTAAGCTGACCCTTTTTTCTTATTGTGACAAAGAAAAGAGTTAGATAACCAATTCCTAGTGAAAGATAAGGTAGGGAAAAGAGAAAGCAGAGAGATTGAATAAAAAAGAGAACTTGAATCCTAAGCAAAAGCAAGGTCTTTAAAAGAAACAAAAATGGTCATGTGGTGTATCAGTAGATGATGTTTACCTCAAAAACCACCAAAAAGATTGGTTTTTTTTTTTTTTTTTTGTTGAAGATTAGAGGAATCAAAATTGAAAACCCAGATGGGTTTGTTGAATTGTTACATTTTTCTTGCTTTAACATTATGTGGGTCCTTTATGTTATGCCCATTTTCCACCACACTACACTACACGTCAAAAACACTTCAGCTTTTCTTGTTGAAAATATGACAAGGAGAGAGAGGGAAAAGAAAAAAAAAAGGTAGGACTTCATTTCATTTCATTTCATTTCTTGATCTTCCTTTGCAGTTGTGAGTTGTGGGACTTGCAGTTAGTCTGTACTTACTCTGCTTTATTTGTTGTCTCTAGTTTGGTACCCCCCACAGTTACCCCACTTTTAGGTCACTGCCCAATGAATGACATTATGTTAAATGGCTAAACAAAACAACTGTCACCCCTTTTTTCTCAACAAAAAAAAAACCAAAAAAATATTTTTGATAATATTAAATCCTAACAAGTGTTTATGGGTAGAGTCCTAAGATTAATATTAACAAATATCCTCTCTAATCAGATCTGATTTAACTCAAAATATGTGTGAAAATATTATATTCAAGATTCGATTTATTTTTTAAACGAATTTTATTTTTTCTAAATTTTACCAAATTGTAGGTAAAATCTCGAACTTGAATAAATAATCCGACCTTTTAAAAAATCTACTCTTCCTCATAACGTGAAAAACTACTTCTTTCTCTATGATGTATTAGAACCCCATGCCAATGTCAAAAAAAGGTGAGCATTCTAACTAGTGTGAGAAAGACACCCTTCACTTTCTATATCTCACTGCTTTGATCCTTTCTAAAGAAAGCTTAGAAAAGATCAAAAGAGTAAATGGTTCATTAAAAAGAAATATAATTTGAAATGACTCGTTATCCATAGAAAAGTTTTATGATAATCAATCATCTGTATGCATAAATCTTTCAACAAAAAAAATATATATATTTCTAATGAGTATGCATGTGCATGCTTCTATTGTTTACTCTGCAATTCATGTATCCAACACCACAGTTCTCTTTTGCATGTGTCATGAATCTAGAGACAGCTAAATTTCATGAGTCAAAGTGCTTGTTCAGATTGTGCTCAAGAAATAGGGGGGAAAAAAGGTTTATTCCAAATAGTCATTGCATGCAAAACTTGTAGCATTAATAATTTATTGGTTTGTTATTATAGATTAGGTGATATATATATATATATATATATATATATATATATATAGTTTTCTTGCTTAGTTAGTTAACTAATAAATCTCCTCATGAGTCGAGTTACGGTTTAATTTTTCTTTCCTTATTCAAGCCTAATCGATCTGAATAATTAAATTTTTTATTCAAATCTTATTTAATACGAGCCGGACCGAGCTAGTTGGAGCAGGTCTATTGCCCATAGATGTGTAGCTTTCGGTTGCTCTTTCTTGCAGTTAATTAGGTGCTAATTGATGATGTGTGAAGGTTGATAACTTCAATAATAAACCTTGTTGAATTCCCAAATGGTATCCTTGAATCAAATTATTGTTCATTTAGGTGGAAGGAATGAAAAGAATGAAAAAACAAAAGAAGCCAGTCCTTGTGAATGGAAACAATGACTTGGTATTAATGTTCATATATTGTTGCTTAAAGGAAAATTAGTCAATTATAAGTACTCTTGAACTGATATTCAGACTTCAGTCTTGTTCAAAAGGAAATAGATTCAACTTCTAAAAATTGACATTTTTTATTATTTGCAACCTTTGTTGTATTTATTTTTCTATTAACAAAATAGAACAGAGATTTTGCTCAAATAGCTCATTTCTTTTTTTTTTTTGTGTGGATAATTTAAATATTTATATCCTCAAATAGCTCGTTTCACTTGCTTAAGAAGTTGTCATTTTTAGGTGCCTCTTGAGTCTTGACTGAACAATATAGGATCTTATTGACTTGATAATCGGGTATATATGTATGAATCTGTGTGTACATATGTTTCATATTTTTTCATATCATTTGTGTAAATATAAATATAATATAAATTATTAAAATGTGTCAAAATCATAAACATAAATACGATGTGTGTATTAAACATGTCATGTCATATTTATTATATTATTTTCGTGTTTATTAAATTATCGTATTTAAAATTATCAAGTCTAATTGAATATTTACTTTCTAAACATTTTTTATTCTTCAATGAGTGGAACAATTACACCATAATTAATTTTATGTTATCTTAAGTTCAATGATTAACTTTCATCATCTTTGATTTGCTTATGAATTAATTAATTTTTATTTTATTTTAAAGAATGGGCAAATTTGATCTATTATTTAGAACTGTGCTTCTTCCACAGAAGGATCTAGAGGACATTGGTGGGCTAAACAATCATAGGATTGTCCACCACTTCAACCCCAAAGCCAAACATTAACAAAACACAACTACAAGTCCTTAAGGCTTAAGTCATCAACTCATCCCAATTCCCATCACCTAGCTTTGGATGTTTGATGAATGATTCTTGACAATTTTGTTTGGAAGAATCAATCAATGAAAGAAAGAACCAACCACAGTATAAAGCAGCCTTTTTCAGCTTTTTTTTTCTTTCTAATCTACTTTTCCTTTTTTCTTTAATTAGGACATCTGGATAGTATATCTATTAAATATTGAGTTATTCGTCAAAATTAGTAGGGTCGTCCGATATTTAAAAGAGTTTGAATAAAAATATAAACTTAAAATATGAATGTAAGCAAAAAAAAAATGAGGCCCGTTTAAAAAATAAATCAGACCTTGTCTTTAACAATCAAAATCCGAACTTGATCCGATCTGTTTTATATTTATATAATATATATTGTGTAATTTATAAATATAAATTGACTTTAACAAAATTTAAAATTTATATTTTGAATCGAATCTCATTTAAATAAATATATATAATATTAATATTATATTTAAATCTGATTCGAATTCGACAACCACCTCTAGTGGGTAGCCACAAAACAATGATAAAAATCAATATCCATAAAAAAGCAAGCATTCTCAGCCGACCATTTCTACATTCTGTTGTAGCTTTTCATGTATACTGCCATGAAAACCCTGGCCCTACCCTTGTGTCTCTTAGCTAATTGAAGTGCACTAATCGTATTTTTTTTTTTCTTCCATTAATTAAGTAATTTCTATTATGGTCAAATGAAAAAGTTAATAGACATTTCTATGCAAATGATAAAACCCCATTGTTGCAAAGTGGGAAAGTTTTTTTTTTTTTATGACCATTAGCTTAAGTAATATCTGCGTCAATATGCTCTAATTGAAATGAATGTACAACTTCCTTATCTTTTTGGGGTGAGAAGAAGATGTAATGTAAATTAAATAATTTGAAATGAAATGATGCAAATGATTTATATTTTGGGTTTTGTTAACCAATATTTTTAAAATATTTTTTAAGGTTAGTTTAATATATTATTTATAATAATATTATTGTATTAAATGTAATAGTTGATAATTTTTTTTATTATTTTTAATCATTGAATGAAAATATTTTTATATATAATAATTTTAAAGAATATCTTTAAAAATTTTCGTTAATAAAATTCTATTTTTTTTTTATATTGTATTATAATTTGGGAATTGGATTGGTCCCCTTTTGAACATAATTTATCATCGGAAGAAAATTCTATTACGAAAAAATGTTAATCAGTATTTATTGACATTGTTTAAATTGATATTTTGAATTGACGAAAATACTTATTATTGTTCATTATATTACTAATGTATCATTTTAAATAATTTTTTTATTATTAATAAGATTTATCTAATTTATAAGAAATAAATTTAATTTTATTAAAATACTTTCATTAAATGAATTAATTTGATAATAAATACAATTGATATGAAATTGCTTTATCTTAAAATTTTAAAATTTTCATTAACTTAAAAAAGTAAATCAATTTATTTAGTATGAATAAAAAATAATTATTTTTTACATTATTTTTTTTAGATTCATAGTTAATTTTGTATCGATATTGAAAATAATAAATTTTATAATAATTTGATATAATTTCATATGAAACAAATTTTAGTTAGTATACATTTGATTAGTTTTATTTATTTTTAAAATATACACATATATAGTTAAAAATAGATTAAAAAAATTAGTATTCACATGCAAACGCATGTGATAACAAATACTAGTAGAAAAAATATAATTAATGTATTATTTTTTAATTTAATAAAAATAATATATTAAATATAAAAAATAAACTTTTTTAAAATAATAATTAAATAACATTCGACTTATATCTATAAACATTTATTAACCGAACTCTTCTATTATATATTTGCATAATTAAGATTGATATAAACCCTTCTTAATGCTAGAAATATATATATATATATATATATATATAAAATGAGTGATTACAAGAAAATGATTCAAGGGCCTCATTGGTAGACCTGCTCACGGGCCGGGCCTGGACAGGATATTTTGTGTTCCGGGCCGGCCCGGCCCGGAACAGTAATTTTTATTATAATAATATTATTTTATTTAATTTTAATTATAAAAAAATAAAAAAATTTAAAAAAAAAATATTTTTTTATTTCAATGAACAGTGTTTCGGGCCTAAACGGACGGGCCGGGCCGACCCAGGACCGAGCTGGGCAGAGAAAATAAAATAAATCGGGGCTTCATGGTTTGTAGTCATTAGTCATTACTGGTCACCATGGACTTTGGTGTGACTTACTGACTTAAGAGTTTGGACCTATCATATTCCCATTTTTGGGAGTTTGGACTACACCTGTTTATAGGTCGAGCAATTATCCAATTTGGTAGACTCGATTTATATTAAATCGAGCTTGAATAAAATTTTTTTGTTCTGGTTCGTCCAGTTCGAAACAATATTTTTTAATTAAAATAATATTATTTTATTTTAATTATAAAAAATATAAAAAATATTTTTTTAATTTGATGAACAGTAAATTCTGACCTATAGGGCCGGCTCGACCCAAAATCGGACCTGAACAAAAAATATAAAAAAATCGGATCGTAACTTGACTCGATCCGATCCATGAGCAGGTCTAGTTTGGACTCTAAATCACTAACATTGTCGAAGTTTCTCGCTGAGGAATACGTCTTCAAAATTATTTCGAAAAAAAAAAAAAAAATAAATAACTCAAACAAAACCTTCTTATCTCTAATCATATATATTACCAAAAGAAAAAACATTGTTGAAGCTTTTTTTTTTAGATTTCAAGATGAAATTATTTGATTTTATCAATTGAAATGTCAACTGAAATTAAATGGTATAGATTCTAATAGTCAATATAGTTGAAGCTATCCTATCTTAGGTACATAGGTGATTGGTTTCTTGATTGAAATTATGTGCTTATTGAGAACTTTCATGAAGCAAATATGAAATCATGGCAGCCCCACGTTGCTCCTGGGGGGACCTTGGACTTGGATCTGACGTTTGTAAGTTGTTCTTATGCAGAAAAGAAAAGAAAAGAAATCTAATTTGGCGACTGCTTTCATCATAAAATAATAATGGAAACACCTTTGTGGCTTTTGGTGCAGCTAAAAAGATGTACATTTATTTTAAATATGACAAATTATTTTAGGATTAGAAAGATGATATATATATATTTTTTAAAAATTTTAAGATATAATCAAATATGAGATATATGATAATTTTTTAATTTTATTTATATAAAAAATTGTCATTATTAATGTAACAAAGAGGAACTCTTTAAATACATTATGATAAATATTTCCCTTTGACATAACACATCAAACTAAATAAATGAATACTAAAACTATGTTGAGAAAGAATGAAAAAGTGGGTGGATAGAAAAAATAATTATTTTATACCCATATACTTCTTCCCCATACTTGAAGATCCCATTTTCATGAATGTGTAATTATGTAACTCTCGCTAACAATTAATTGTGTGATCAATTAATAAAATATTAGATTTTTAATTTCAGAGATGAGAGATCAAACATGACAATTTTGATTATCAAAAATATATATATAAACACAAATTCATATATATACATATATTCATATTTAATATATTGACGATGAAAATTTTCAACTCTATAAGTAAAGTTAAGAATCTATCACATATCTCATTTATTTTTTAATTAATATTTTTAATATATCCTAAGATGTATGTGTCATTATGTTAACATGCTTGTGGAGTCTAAAAACTCCACCGATGGTGGATCAAATGATTTCTCATATATATATATATATATATATATATATATATGAATGAAAAGGAATCCACTTATATTAATATAAAACTAATTTAGTTTACACGTTTTTGTAATTTTTTACACGATTTATATTTGCTTAATCCGAGCATTATATTTATGCTCTATTCATATAGATCGTACATGTTAAGTTTTGATTAAATTAAAAATGTCTAACTATTTTTTTGATCTAAAATAATTTCAACTGTTATATATATATATATATATATATATATATATATATAAAAGACGGTATTCTCGACTGACATGATATAGTTATCTGATCGATTTAAAATTTTATGTGCAAGATGAATGAGATTATATTGTTAAGTCCAATGATCGATTTGTTAAAATATGAATCTTATATGAAATTATAAAGCATCTAAAACTAATAAGTTATATATATATATATATATATATTGGAACAATGGAACTTCTGCATCCATAAGATCCAAAAGCATAGGCTTGATTTGGCCCAAATATTAAATGGCGTAGGCCTCATACCGGATTTAAGTATATACAAGGCCCTGCACCAAATTGTTCGGTTCAAAGCTCGCTGGGGTCGGTTGTGGACTTTGTGGGCTGTGGGCGAGTTGAAATAGGCACGTTTGGAACCCAAATGCCTTGTTGAAATGTTAAAGAAAATAATGAAAATAAGAAGGAAATTGACATGAAAACATTTGGAGAAACTTTCATGAAGAAAAGTCTTTATATTTTTTTGGTAAGAATATAGTAATTAACTATAGTTTTTGGTACATAGAAATTAAAATATAGTCTAATGGCTAATAAATAATGATTCACATTACAAAGTTCCATAATTCTATCAAAAGGGTAGAGAATATATTTTTCAACTATATAGTAATGCTTACAAGGGATAAAAAAAAGAAGTAATGTTTGAATTACCATTTCTCAATTGTACATTCACTATATTCTTATAAGAAAATTAATTAATTTTACATCATTTTAGAACTTCGATATACGATTAATATTTTAACAAATCAGTCTTCAGATTTAATAACATAATCGTACCAGTCATGCACGTAAAATTTTGAATCAATCCGATATTTCTATCATATCAATGAAGAATTTTTTTTTTTCAATATATATTTAACAATTGAAATTTTTTATATATCGAACAAATAGTTAGATAATTTTAATTAACTAAAAGTTCGATTTGTATGACCTACATAAATAAAACATGAAATACATTATCTCATCCACAATTAATAAAATTAATAAAGTAACATTACCTTAAGTATTAATATAAATAAATATGCATAAGGCCCACTTTAAAGATTGGAATCGTGAATGTAGCATTCAATTTGGCACATGGTTAAAGCTACAATTTTTTTTTTTTAATAAAGTAACACATACCTTAAGTATTAAAGTTATATGAGTATTTTCATTATTTCCAAGTGTTAGATAATTATATGGAATGAGATACTAAAAGTTATTTTCATTTTTTTTTTATAAAGGAAATCGTAGCATGAGAATAAAAAAATAAATTGTAAATGCTAAAATTTGAATTTCAAATTTACTGGATGTTACTTCTTAAGAATCAACTGAACTAAGCCTCAAATTCATATTTTCATTTTTCAATATCCCAAACAAACACACATCTAACCTTACTTCTCTATTTCCACATCAAAACCTTAGCAATTCCAAAAAATTAAGAAATATATGAGAAATTGATTGTTAGAAGTGGAGCCATTATGAAAGTTTTTTTTTTTTTTTTGGATAAGTCATTATGAAAGTTATACAACAAAATCAACCCATATAGGTCCATCTAAAAGCTCAAAAAAAGAGCTTTTCTAGTCTTTAGCCTTAAGACTCAAAAATTTAAGCTCCCACCTTGCAAGGCTGTGCAAATCACTCAACTCCCCTTACCTACTTTCACCCCCGGCCATTTCACATCTCATAATAATCAAGAAAAAAATCACTCTCCCATGCCTCTTGATAAACAGCCTGTCACCTCTCTTTTTTTGACATGTGTCCTATTTCGACCACCTCGATATCTGTGTGGACCACGGCTCCCACGTGGCCGTGGCCACCCTTTGCCGGCCGTGCCACGGTGACCCCCTTATGGGAATTTAGGACCACCTTAGAGATGTACACTCTTCATATATTATCCTTACCGTTTTTCAATAATTTCAAGTCGTTTTCCTTTATGGGGCCATTCCCAAAAGGCATCCAAAACCCAAACACTCACCACCAATATTTTTTAAATGCTTTTTCTTTTTTCTTCTCTCTTTTTTCTAGCTTTTTTTTTTTTTAAATCTACATGGACCTTATCTTTACATGCAAGACATTTGGTAAGTCCATATTTATCGAGCAACTTCAAACAAATAAGACATTTGGTTTACATTTGTCAAATTTATAAGCATTCAGCAATAAGGTATAAATAAGTGAGTAAATGTTAGTTTGAAGTAAGAAAAAACATAAATTCTGAGCCTTCTGATTATTTTCTATCTTTTTGAAAATTTTATGAATTTATACTAATTTAAGCATCAGAGTACATCCTGAAGACAAAACTCTGGTACCCTTCTGACATCTTTTATCTTTAATCTGATAACTTTCAAAAACTCATCGAACTTCATCATTTAAAAGATACCAACAATGATAAATAAAAAGATTTTGTTAACGAATGTCTTAAGGGCACTCTTTAAGATTACCAAATATAATAATATCTTTATTTAATATATTGAAAATGATGAATAAAATTATCAACTACTGCATTTAATATAATATTATTACTATAAATAGTATATTAACTAACTTTAAATAGTGCCCTAAAGACACTCATTAGCAAAACCCTAAATAAAAGGAAAATATTAACCAATGCATAGTGACACTAGTTAAGATGTTATTTATAGAAAGAAAAGTGTAATGAATGCATTACTTTTTCTTGAATTCAGTAAAGTAATATATTAAATGTAAAAATCTTTCTTGAAATGATAAATAAATAATTTTTAACTGATATTTATAGACACTGGTTAAACGGATTCTAAATAATAAAAAAAAAGCAAAAAAAGAAAGGTGAAAATTGAAAAAGAGAAAGGAATTAAAATAATCTCGAAAAGGGTGTGGGAGCCATTGAATGAGAATGTTGGTCCCTTAGTTAATGTAATCATCTGCGAGGCAAGTGACCCACTTGAAGAAAGACATGGGCCTGTTTGGTTCTCATGTCCCCAAGAAAAAACAATTTATCCTTTAAGATTCGTCCATGGAAGTGGAACCCTAATTGTCTTATTTTCTGATATTTTCTGGATGTACAAAACAGATAATATTCTAGATTATAGTTAGGGATGGCAAAACCCGATCCGATCGATGGATTTTGCACCGATCCGCTCCGAATGATGAGGTTTTTTTTTTTGGAGCAGGGTGGAGCGGAACAGTTTTGGTAAATGCTTGCTCCACTCCGTCCCGCCTCGACTTTTGAAATTACTATTTTATCCTTTAAAATATTTTATATTTTTTCTTATATTTTTAATATATATTAGATATATATACTAAAATCATATATATACTAATATTTTATATCTATACTTTTAGTATATATGTATTATATATATTATATTAAAGATTTTTATATACTAAAATTATGTTCATGAATAAATTATAATATAATTTTTTTTAATATTAAGTTAAAAATAATTAATATAAATTGGGATGTAGCGGAGTGGAGCACCATGGAGCGGTTATGGATGTAACCGACATCCATGGATGTGGATGTTTCCAACATCCATGCAAGAGTGGGGTGGAGGTGGATAAGACAATATCCGCTCCCGTCCCGCTCTATTGCCATCCCTAATTATAGCACCTAAACTTGGGACCCGAATTAAGTCTCATTTTAACGACATTTGCTCATGTCTAATCTTATATAATCCTTTTCAAAGATTCTAGTTTCATATATTATGAATGAATGAACTATATATGCAACTCTTCATTTTCTTTATTTTAATATTTGTATCGGACATAAATATGATTAATGTAAGTATAAAATTTAATTTTTTAAATATTTAAAATTTTAAATAAAATTAAATATATATTTATGTCAGATATATATTTATATTCGATACTCACAATAAATCCGAGTAACAAAAATTAAGCAAACCAAAATAAATACATATGTAGGAAGATATAATTATATTTGTGATAAGAATCATTCTATATAAATCTCCAATTATAAAAACACGAGAAATTTCATCTGGTACTAACGAATGAAATTTTAAATTGACACAGCAATAAAATTTTACCAATTTTTTATCAATTCAAAGAACAAAGAACATACAAATATTGAAAGTTGAAACCATTTTCACCATGACAAATGTCATCCATTAGACTTTTAATTTTTTTTTCTTTCTACTTGCTTTTTTTTTAAAAATAAATAAAAATGTAATTATTTATTTATTTATTTTCTTTCTAATTATTATGCATGTATTTTTATTTTATTATTATTTAATCAATTTAGTAAACAATAATTTAAAAAATTAATGAAAATAAATAACTTTTACATATTTAACTTTTATAATTAACATAAATTATTTATTAATATTAAGTATACTTAATACTAAATTGTAATATATTTTTTTATTTATATTTTTAAAAATTAAGATTACTAAATGTATTTGTATTATATAATTTATGAATAAATAATTTTTACATATTTAGTTTTTTATAATTAACATAAAATTATTTATTAATATTAAGGATACTTAATATTAAATTATAATTTTTTTTTTCTTAAAATTGAATCAAGTATCTTCAATTACTTAATTAAAATGATATATTATTTTATAAAAATAATCTCCAACGTAACGAAGATCTCGTCTTAGTATCACTTTTAAAGAAAACATACAAATTACTCAGTCTACAATCAAAGAATCATACATATGGGACAAACCTGTTCACGGGTCATACCGTAGTTCGAATTTTTTTGTTTTCTTACCCAAGTTTGATCCAATTTACTGTTCAAAATAATAATAATAAATTAAAAATCATTTTTATATTAATATTTATAATTAAATTAAAATAAAAAATATTTTTTTAATAAATGAAAAATAATTCAAGTCGAGCCGAATCAATCTGAATCACTAAAACTTTTATTCAAACTCGATTCAATACGAATCGAACTTATCGGACAAAACAAGTTGTCCGACCCATAAGCACGTCCGGAGACAATACCCAATAGTAATTATAATAATATTAAATAATTTATATAGTCCAAGAAACAATATAAAACCTAATCTAACATGATATGATTTTTGATCTGACCAAATTGTACCAAAGAATTCCTGTCGTTTTTTACTGTTTCTATCTCTTTATTTTTTTCCCCCTCAAACATAAACAAACAATCTAGTCTGACAAGATTGGCACCTTTGAAACAAACAGCAACTTTTATATATTTTTCTAATCAGTTTCTCATAGTATACTTGGGTTGGGTGCTGAATGCTATTATAGAAAACATACAAGTTATAAAATTAAGTAAAAAAACAAAATAAAGGTTCTGGGGTTTCAGCTTCCTCTATCGCTAGATTCGGAGGTTGAAGTTTTATTTGGATTTTATTGTCTCTTCGATACGTGAAATTTAAAAGTTATAATAAAAATTATCTGAGATTAAATGCATCTCTAGATGTTTTTGGATAGCATTTTACTATACTTTTGATTTTACTATTCCTCCAATTGTGTTACATTGGACTTTGCGGTGGGATTGATAATCTCATTTTTACCTAATTTTTTCTTTATTTTTTACTTAAAAATTTTAAATTTTTTTTTAAAACTTTTTCATTTTTATTTTGTTAGTTCACTTAAAAATTTATATTTATGTTTTTTTTATTTAATATAATAAATAGATTTACATAATTATATAATAATTAGTTAATTAGTTAAAATATTTAAATAAATATATAAAATAATATATGTTAAATATAAGTAACATATACATAAAAAAAATTATCAATACACTCTTAGATTAATGTCTTTAATGATATTTTTTTATTCTCACCTCATCGTCAATGTTGTTTTTATATAAATACATATCTCCTTATTGATTTTAATCTCGTAGTACTCAATTTTACTACCACTATAATTTAATCTCACCGAAACCAATTTTACCATCCATCCAAATTAATCTTGAATCATTAAAAAAAAAAAAAAAGCTAGGGTTTGGTTTGGTAGTGCAAGAGTCATGACAAAGGGAAGGGGCGGCTTAATTTTAAGAAAAAAAAAAAAAAACATCATATTATTATGTTAACAGTGTCTAAAGATACTTGATTTTGGAGAAACGGTTAGTTGAGGCCTAACATCATTAGGTGAGAGGGAGGGGATTTTTTTTTTTTTGTTGATTTGTTGTACAAACAAGCAATTGGGATATGATTACACTATAATTATTATATATTTTAAGCAAAGCTCTTGCATTACTTTTATATATATATATATATATATATATATATATATATAACAAACGTCATTTTAATTTATTATTTGTATTACTAGCTAGGTGCTGGATATATAGATTATTACAACAGGCAAAGACACGAGTTTCTAGAGCTGCCAAAGGCATTTCTTTTCTTTTTATATATATATATATATGAAAGAAAATATTTATTTTTGAAAACAAAAACAAAGAGAAGGGTAATTTTCAGTACATTAAGATTTTTGGTAAAGTATTTATTTTTGAAAATATTAATCAATCTCATTAGCCATTGATTGAAGTGATATTTAAAGAAAAAAAAGTGCAATTAATGAATTATTATTTTTTGAATTCAGTAAAAATAATATATTAAATATAAAAAATTTCTAAAATAATAATTTAATAATTCTTAATAAATACCTATAAACATTAATTAATCGAATCATTTTTTTATTTTTATTCATTTTTGAGAAAGTAGAGAAATGAGACTATTTCTCTCCTCTTTCTTCTTCGTACTTCTCTCCTACCGAACAAAAGAAAGGTGGAAAAAAATAGTTTTTCTTTCCACTTTGTTTTCATCCTTCCTCTTTTTCTTTTATCAAACACAATGTAAAATTTTTTTTTCTTCTTAATTTGCATCATTTCCTTTTTTTTCATCACTCTATTTGGGCAAAAACGACAGTCACAAATTGGCGTTGAGGCTTCCTCGTACAATAATTTGCCTCTCTTTGTACCTTTTTTATTAAAAAAAAATTAAATCAAATTCTTTTTCTCCTTTTTCTTTTTTTTTAAAACTTTTATATAATTTTCCTCCATCAAGATCCCTCTTTCGTTTTCTTCTTCTTGGCAAAGAGTCTGATTCAAAATCCTTGAAAAGCTGCTTATTGTCAAGGCTATTGTTTGCATCGTTTTGTTGTTGTCGTTACCAATACCACTATTGATTTTTTTTTTTTTCAGAAATAAAACAACTATTAATGTTTTGTTAGATCAAAATCTCTTGATATTCTATAGTTTGCTATTGGACAACCCACTATCTTATCCTATTATTCTTTCTCATAGATTTTCTATTTTTTTTAATCCCTTTTACCATATACTTTTTGGGACGATAAATACCGGTGTAATCAAAACGCCGCTATTAAAATTAACGGCACATCGAAGTGCTGTAAGCTCGCTGATACTGGTTGTGTCGGAACCGGCCGGCATTTTACGATGAACGCCATTGTTATAGTCTGTTGGAATATGGCTTAGAATATGGCTTGAATATAGCTTGAATATGGCTCATTCACCATAGGTGGCTTAGCACCAATAATGGAGCTACCACTTGCACCACTTGCACCACCAATAATGGAAGCTACCACTTGCAAAATGGATGGTGGCTATGGTGGCTACCACTTGCATGTGTTCACACCAAGATAGGTGGTGGATGGTGGCTATGGTAGGCTATGGTGGCTGCCACTTGATGCATGTTCACACCTTGATATTATGGCTATAAATAACCATGTAGAGATGAGAGAGTTGAGTAGAGTTGAGTATGTGTTAGAGCTAAATTGTTGAAGCAATTACTCTGTGTTTATAGAGTAAATTCGGTATTGTGTTGAGTTGTGAGTTCAGTGCTTGTGTAGCACCTTGAATTCTGTATTTGTTTGTACTCAAACTCCATTAATACAAAGCTTCAAGCTCCTCCTCCCGTGGACGTAGGCACAGTTGCCGAACCACGTAAAATATCGGTGTTTTTTCAGTGTGTTTAAATCGGTTTTAGTAATATCAATTCGCTTCCGCACAACAAATTGGTATCAGAGCCAATTTTTACGTAAAACCGAGTTTGTTCGATTCTGTCCGTTTTTCAAAAGTGCTCCAAATTATGTTTTGAAAATACCAGGTTGAAGAGGTCGTTGAGAGGAGTGCAGCAGAATCAACCGGAGGCCCAGAAGACCCCGCACGCGCCGCCAGAAGGGCTGAGAGTGAAGCCCACGCGCCCACGCGCCGCACGCGCCACCAGAGGCTGCAGACGCGTGACACCCACGCGCCACACGCGCCACACGCGCCTCCAGAGGTTGAAGACGCGTGAAGCCCACGCGCCCCACGCGCCCCACGCGCCGGCCACCCAAACAGCTCCACGCGCTCCACGCGCCGCCGCACGCGCCGCCGTACGCCGCCCACGCGCCGCCGCAGGTCCGACCAACTTTTTCGGGCTATTTTTTGAGCCGTTTCAGAACACTATTCCGAGACTTTTCCGAGCCGGTTGAGCTAAACCGAGTCCATTTCGAGCCAGTTGTAGCAGAATATTTGCAGAATATTCACCGTGTGTCCAAAATTTACACAGTTGGACCCCTTCCTGGCTATTTCGACTATTCCGGACTCAACCGTGGCATCCGTTTTTCCATACAGGTACCGAAAAAACACTTTGTTGGTAATTTTGTTTTATTACCATGGCAGAATCATTAGAGACACATGAAACGACAAGTAGCGCACGATCAAGTTCTTATATCAGAAAGAACTCGATGACCACTGCAAAGTTCGAGGTGGAGAAATTTGATGGCACCACCAACTTTGGCATGTGGCAGTGCGAAGTACTGGACCTGTGAGTCCGCGAAGGACCAGTAGACAGTGAAGATCCCGTCCAGGAGGAGGTGAAGACCCCGTCCAGACCAGTAGACGGTGGAGATCCCGTCCAGTAGGAGGTGAAGATCCTGTCCAGTCCAGACCAGTAGACAGTGGAGATCCCGTCCAGTAGGAGGTGAAGACCCCGTCCAGTAGACGGTGGAGGTCCAGTCCAGTAGACGGTGAAGATCCTGTCCAGTAGACGGTGGAGATCCCGTCCAGTAGACGGTGAAGATCATGTCCAGATCCTGTCCAGTAGGCGGTGGATATCCTATCCAGGAGAAGAATCATGTTAATCCGCGAAGGACCGATAGATGGATGAAGATCACGTCTAAGAAAAGTATCATCGACAATCTGCAAGGGACGAGTGTGCCCAGTGTTGGACACTGGAAGAAAGACTGTCCAGACAGAAAGGTCGATTGAGATCCTGCTCAAAGAGGGGATCATCGAGAACACGACTCTCGAGGGACGAGTGTGCCTTTTGCCATGAGAAAGGGCATTGGAGGAATAACTGTCCCAACATGGAGAGGTCGATTGTGAGTGTAGCTCAAGAATCTGAGGGAGAGGAAGACTCTGCATTTACAATTTCCACAACAACATACTCTTCAGATCAATGGATTCTGGATTCCGGATGTTCCTACCATATGTGTCCGAACCGGAAGTGGTTCTCAAACTTCAAAGAGTTTGATGGAGGGATTGTCCATATGGGCAATGACAATACTTGTCACACTAGAGGCATCGGAACGATCCGTTTGAAAATGCATGACGGTACAATCAGACAACTTACAGATGTAAGGTATGTCCCTGATCTCAAGAAGAACCTCATATCACTGGGGGTCTTAGACTCAAATGGTTACAAGGTGACCATTCAGAATGGAGTCCTGAGAGTTGTACGTGGAGCATTCTTAGCAATGAAGGGTTATATGAAGGGAAATCTGTATCTCCTTGACAGAGAAACCGTGACAGGCAGAACAGCAGCCTCTCACAGAATGATGGGATAATCCGACACTTAACTGTTCCTAGCACTCCCCAGCAGAATGGAGTTGCAGAAAGGATGAACCGAACTTTGGTTGATAAAGTTCGCTGCATGTTATCCCAGTCGAGCTTGAGCAAAGCATTTTGGGTGGAGGCTTTATTGTTCGCCTCCCACATTATCAACAGACTAACCTCCACCGCAATTGATGGGAAGACTCCCATAGAGGTGTAGTCCGGATATTCTGCCATTGAATATGATCGGCTTCGTAGTAACGGATGCAAAACTGGATCCTAGAGCCAAGAAAGCTGTCTTCTTTGGGCTTTAGTGAAGGAGTAAAAGCAGTCCGATTGTGGAACCTTGAGTCAAAGAAAGTCATCGTAAGCCGAGATGTTGCCTTTGACGAATCTGTAATGCTGAAACTGTCAACTCCAGAGAATGTGAACCAAGATTCTCTAAAGCAGGTGGAGTTTGAATCAGAATCTGATGACACCTTAATTGAAGTGGAGGAGTCATCACCGGAAATCTTTCAGCAACTTGAATCAGTTGTCACCAGTAGACCGAATAGACATATTCGGAAACCTGCTCGATACACAGACGTGGTGACATACGCCCTTCCAGTAATTGATGATGATGTTCTGATCAATTACAAAGAAGCTGTAAACAGCCCTGTGCATGCCCAGTGGAAGGAGGCGATCAGACTTGGAAGTTGGTTCCACTTCCAACACTCAAGATATCAATTGAGTGCAAATGGGTCTTTGCCAAAAAAAGGAGAGTGCTACAGGCAAAGACAGTATCAGATACAAAGCCAGATTGGTAGCCAAAGGTTAGGCTCAAAAAGAAGGGAATAGACTACAATGAGGTATTTTCACCTGTTGTTAAGCATGCATCTATTCGGATCTTATTGGCTTTAGTAGCACAGTATAACCTAGAGATAGTTCAACTTGATGTAAAAACTGCATTCCTCCATGGTTCCGTAGAGGAGGAAATTTGTATGACTCAACCAGATGGTTCTGGAGTCCCCGGTCGCAGAGATTACAAAAGCAAGCTGAACTGATCACTGTATGCTCTGAAACAATCCCGTGACAGCTGTACAAACGGTTGGACTGTTTCATGAAAGGATGAAAAGTACACACACAGTCAATTTGATCACTGTGTTTATTTCCGGAAACTTCAAGATGGATCATTTGTCTATCTGCTGAAAAAGGCAAGGTGGAGATCGACAGGCTGAAGGCTCAACTGAGCTCAGAGTTCGAGATGATCTTGGAGAAGCTAAGAAAATTCCTGGGAAGTAGACAGAAAAATTGACTCAGGCTCAGTGCATTGATGAATCATGCCAATGCAGTAGGTGCCCTGATATGTGAGTAATGGTGTGTACATTTGAAGGAGAAAAGAGGAAGCTCTGATCTGTGAATTCTCTCTGTGGATTCTCGCCAAGGTAGAGATTGTTGGAATATGGCTTAGAATATGGCTTGAATATAGCTTGAATATGGCTCATTCACCATAGGTGGCTTAGCACCAATAATGGAGCTACCACTTGCACCACTTGCACCACCAATAATGGAAGCTACCACTTGCAAATGGATGGTGGCTATGGTGGCTACCACTTGCATGTGTTCACACCAAGATAGGTGGTGGATGGTGGCTATGGTAGGCTATGGTGGCTGCCACTTGATGCATGTTCACACCTTGATATTATGGCTATAAATAACCATGTAGAGATGAGAGAGTTGAGTAGAGTTGAGTATGTGTTAGAGCTAAATTGTTGAAGCAATTACTCTGTGTTTATAGAGTAAATTCGGTATTGTGTTGAGTTGTGAGTTCAGTGCTTGTGTAGCACCTTGAATTCTGTATTTGTTTGTACTCAAACTCCATTAATACAAAGCTTCAAGCTCCTCCTCCCGTGGACGTAGGCACAGTTGCCGAACCACGTAAAATATCGGTGTTTTTTCAGTGTGTTTAAATCGGTTTTAGTAATATCAATTCGCTTCCGCACAACATAGTCATCATCAAAGACGCTTTAGGTTGATATTAACAAATCAATATATAATTGGAAAAAAAATTAATAAATCAACATATAATTTAAAAAAAAAAAACAATATTACATACCCAAAAAAAAATGAACGAATGAATTACATTGTTGGATTTGAATCAGATAAATACCTAAAAGTTTTAGGTTTTATTTATAAAAAAAAAAGACATTGTAATATATATATGAGAAAGGAAAAAGATGCTATTTATCAACTTGGCTTGTATTTTGATCATGTAGCATATATACTTTTCCCTCCCATGTGAAACATGAAGAACACTGACGATCTCAAAAAAATTATTAACTTTCAGACAATTATTGTAAGAAGAGTGCTACATAAGTTTTCTAAAAATAAATAAACTTTACAATAATTTAACAAAAAAGCCAATCATATGATCTTAAATCTCTAAATTATCCTTTAATCCTTATTACGTGTTTTTAAGAAATGTATCAATAATTTTCTTAGTAGTAAAGATTTGAAACTCACGATCTCTTTTTTCGTATGTTAAATTAAAAAAAAAAAAAGGGTTAATCTAAATATACTTAACATTCTATTTTATCTTTTGATAGCTTTAAAATTCAATTTATCATGATATTAGTGTTTGTTATTCATGTGACTGATACATAACTTAATTAATACTTTAATTATAGCCACATTAATTTCTTCAAAAACATCTTAATTAATTAAGTAAAAGTAATTAACATGATATAACTCATTAATTACTTTAAAGAATAAAACAAAGATAATTAACTATTCTTACAATGACTATGTATCAACTTTTTGAGTCAAAAATGTCTTTGCATGCCCGACAAAGGTGTCATAATGATCTGTTGTCCAAGTAGAGATAATAGAAAAAGATCAGTTTATATATACCACATATTGAATTGAATACTATATATATATATATATATATCATACAATTCAAAAGTGAAATAAGTTAACCAATCCATGCAACATAATAGTAACCAATCATAAAAAAATATATAAAAATAATGAACAAAATAAGCTGGATTCGAATCCTTCGACCCTCCCCCAATATATAAAAAATTGACATCTTATATATATAGTTTTAATTTTATAAGAAATCCAAGGTTGCTCAAACTTTCAAGCCTCATATATAGTTATAGTGCTCATATATTATCGTCATAACAACCCTTAAAAATATTATGCTAAACTAGCTATCTGAGGTTTTTTTTTTTTTTTTTTTTTTATAAAGAAAATGGTAGCATGAGGATAAAAGACGGGTTATAAGTATTGAAATTTAAATTTCAAACTTGTTGGATCTTAGATGCAATCTTTTAAAAGTGATTGTTGCATAGATCAACTGAATTAAACTTTGATTTCAAATTAGCTATCTAATTAATATTTGAGTAAATATTATGCTAAAATTTTACCTTATTATATTTGGTAATGAATTTTGCAAACTTTTTTTTTCGTGATGAGTGCCCTCATGTCTAGAAATAGAGAGAAGCCGAAAACCAATAATTTGCGAATAAAATAAAATGCATCGCTATCGTTTCAATTCTTAAAGTACAAGCACATGGGAGCAAAAAAATTTCGTGCATGTGGTTTCTTGCAGGTTTCTTGGATTTTGATCAGAATGATAGTAAGGCGTACGTTTATGAAGATATTGCTTATTGTAGTGTTCATGGGCAGAAAGCAATTTAGAGACATACCCAAAATCATTATATATATATATATTAACAAGATCTAGAGAGGAAAAGAAATTAATGCATTAAGATGCATTTATTAATACTAGTATAATATAGTTGCAAATAGGCTGAAAAATTAAGCATTGCCAACTCTAAATATATATACTACAAAGATATTGAAATTAAAGAAGATGTAGGAAGTAGAATGACGGAAATTTGTCAACGATTGTGCAATTTATTGGGAGAGTATTGGACTCTTAATTTTAGTATTCAGAATTCATTAAGACTCAAGTAAAAAAAGTGATAGGTAGTTTGTTTTGATCCATTTTTTTATAAAAGTTTTCCTTCTTTTCAGCACCTTTTCTTTCTTATTATATTAGGATCAAAAGGGTACTTCCTATAAAAAGAAATGGATCGAAAGGGTATTCTAATGCTTTTCATGAAGTTTATGATATGTCGAGTCTTTGATCTAACTCTCAAAAGAAAGTAGACTTAATTAATCATACCAAGTTGAAGTCATTTCCCCTACTTTTCCATAAAAAGCTGGCTCTCAAGGAAGTATACAAAAGTTATTACTTTCCTTTGGCTTCTAGTGCCATTTTTAAATTAGAAAGTTGAAGACATAATCTAGGAAAAGCTTAAACTAGGGAAATAAACCAAGTATTCCTAGGAATATGAGAAATTTTTTGGGTTAAATAACAACAAAAAAAACCCTAAACTTTATCACTATATTTAGATAAGTTTATATTTTTATTAACTTAAATAAGCTCTTAACCTTTAATTTGCACTCAAATTAATAAGCTTTTGACTTTTAATTTGTATCTAAATAAGTTCTTAACATAAATCAATTTTTCATTTGAAATAAAAGCTTATTTGAATACAAATCAAATGACAATTAAAAATTTATTTTGGTACAATAAAAGTATAAAAATTAAAAAAATAAATAAAACAATTCAAGATTTTTTTAATATTTTAACCAAATTTTTTACCTTTAAGCTGAAACATAAATGATAACAAAACTTTTACAGAATTTCATTAATTACAATGTATCCAAGATCTTGGCTCTCATGTCTCATCCCATAAATGCATATAAAAGGTCTTAATGGTAATTAAACTTAAATCTACTTAATTAGCAATTATTTTGTAAATTTATAGCTAGATATACATGTACATTTCAAAACATTAACTTTTCCTTGTAATTTTCCATGTATCTGTTTCTTATTCGTTGAGCTCCATTGTAGGTGTTTCAAAAATACAAAAAGCATATGCATTTGATGATATGATATTAAGATCTTAAAATGGCTCATCGAAAATACTTATCAGAGATCAGTTAAATATAGAAAGCTCAGGCTTCCCCTAATAGAGAATAAAATAATGGAGAAAAGCAAATTGCAACTCGTGGACTACAACGTCACAATCGAAGATAAGCAAATTGCAACGATAAAGGAATATGATTGGCAAGCAACGGACAATATCTCTTTCCAATTAATAGATACATTTTCAGTTGTTGTAACTTGTATATGAGCAAATGAGAGGAAATTTCGAACAGTACTTTAAATAATGACTGCAATACGATGTTTACGATTGTTATAAACACGTTGCGATTACAATTTAAATCCCTGATTTCGAGTATTTAACTAGCAGCGACTGTGGTGGCTGTCTCTGGTATTAAAAAGTTTTTTGGCCATAGTGATCAATATATTTTGATTGACATGGTTTCCATTGAAGCAAAACCAGCTGTAAAGAATAGAAGATCATTTAGACAAAAAGAAATTAACCCATTGAAGAAGAGACTGTTTTAAACTTTAAAGAATTATCATAGTTTTCATTAGAGGTTCTTTTAAGGCTGTTTTTTGCAGCTGAAATATCATTGTCCTGCCTAGCTTATCGTATATGCCTTGTGACAGAAAGCAGAAACAAACAACATCTATGCCTTATCATGTACGGGATATTCTACCATTAACATCTCAAAATTCACATCTATAGCCATTTTATCAGTCACCGACACCCTTCAGCTGCTTCTCAATCACCGCGACAGAAACCATTTATTTGTAATTATACACCGACATTGTCCACAATGACTGCATGCAACAACAAAAGTTTCTTTCAGAATTAATATTCATCGTCAAGAATGTAGACATGTGATGACTATATCTCCAGAAATTCGTGTCTTCCTTCGACTGTTAACTGTTAAGCACGTTGCATCTGTCTGTTTTCAGAGGCATGTTGATGACAATGATTTGTCTTAGCACGTTGTGGAATTTCGACATCAAAATGATGAAATCAATAACAGTATTGAATAATCATCATGAATCAAAACTATAGCTAGTTTTTATCTAGTCATCTGTTTCTGAAATTGTGAGCTTTGTACGAAACTTCCTCTTTCTACCAAATATATATGATTTAATTAAAGCTTTGCAGTTCGGATCACTTGAATGATTTTTTTTGTCGAACACTTTAGTTGTATTAATAATTAATGTACAATGCAATCAGATAAATTGAATAATGCCAAAGTGAATACTGTAAAAAGAGGTTCAATTAATCTATAGTTCCTTTCAGCATGGAAAATGCAAGATGGAAATATTGATATTTTTTTTCGTTTTTTACCCTAATCAAGAAACATGTTTTCTAGACCATTTTGGCTGTACTTGTATGAAAAGGAATGCAATATTGGTAAGTTTCGGTCGGCATAAAAATTGCAAAAGGATATATTTTTTAGCATGCAAGATTAAGCAAACCCGTTTTGCTAGCTAGCTAGCTAGCTCCCCTTCTTTAAATTTTTTTTTTTTTTTGGATAACGGAAGTTCATTCCAAAATTCAAAAAGAAGCAGGCAACCTGCTACAAAAAATATACTGTGTAAGTCTTATAATTGACTTATGCCCACTGTACACATAGAGTTCTGTTTACATTATTGTTAAAAATATTAGAAACAGTGCAAAAATCGAGCTTTGACAGAATCTACAATCAATTGAAAAACTTCTTTTGATGATCTTTATTTTGCTTTATGCTTACGCGAATTCCGTTCCCACCATAAGTAATAGATAGCTGCTGCTGGTTTTAAGATTTACTGTTCCTAAAATTGAAACGAAAGCTACAGCAAATTGGCGATCAAGTCTACAATTAATTCCTGGTGCAGGCCACCGTACGTGTAGAGTTATTTCGTTCATAAAATATACAGCTGAAAGACAATTAGCTCAATTTTCTGATGTTTAAATGCCTATATAGCTAGCACAAAACTTCCATGCATGGCGAGAAGGAGACTATGATAAGTCATATAAGATAGATCATTTCCTTAAGTAGTGACATACATTGCACCTAACTATAGTTAATGAATTAAACAAAATGAAAGTACTGGTCCACAATTAATTAAGAACCTAAGTTTATGTGGGAGTCACTTGATAAATTAGCTTGATCATATGACACTGAAACTTATGTACTAATTTGAAAAGAAAAAAAAAATGAGCCTAGGAGTTAGCCCAATTGATTTATGCAGTTATCTTTAAGAGGTGATATTCAATAAATCTTATATTCGAATCCCAACATCTGTAATCTTTCTCTATTCCCAGACCGCAACCCCTTTTGTAAAAAAAAAATTACAAAGAAAAAGTGCGGCAAAAAAAACTGCCACGTTGAATGGAAAATTGAGAATCCCATCAATGATAACAATATATGCATGCATTATTGAACCATATACACTGTACTATACCGCTTGGCCAGTTTTTTTTCTGATATATATATATATATATATATAATATGCTTAGAATCTGACTGAACACTGCTAGAGCAAAAAAATGTGCTGAGAATGTCGAATGTCGAGCTTCTATTACAATGATTTATCAGTGGAAAACAATAAAACATTGCAGAGAGAATGCATAATAAATCATGGATGGACGTATTCCCCTCTATCACTGTATGTTCTATTATCACATATTAATAAGTTTGATGTTGGCTTGATTCATCAACTTGGAGAGCAAATGTTGGCACGATAAACTTGTGGGATCGATGATTCAAAGATTCCCGATCTCTGCAGCTTTAATCGTTTTAATCCTTGTCAAAATATATATCAAAACAATAAATTTTAATGCAAGCTACAGCCTACAGAGATCTAGCTTGCATTAATCTTATTTGGTCATAATAAGGAGCTAACATTAATCTTATTTGGTCATGGTTTTTAATTTGTCTGCATGAGATTAATATGAGATTCTCCAATGGATGTTGCCATTTTATGTCCATAAATTCAGAAAATAATAAAAACATGTAGGACCAAGTTCATTTAAAAAAAAAAAAAAAATCAAATATCCAAGCTTGTCTGAGAAGATACATAGCTTTACATCAAATATGGTGCAGGGTAAATTAAATTTTTTCCTGAGACAGATGAACCTGTGCCACATTTTGGACAATATAAATCAAAATTTATTTTAAATATTGTACAAAGAAACATGATTGATTGATTGATGCAATGGCAATCTGTAATTGTCTTGATATTTTTTTTTTTCAGGATTTGATACCTGAATGATGGTAGCTCAGGATGTCTGTCTTTACCCTCAAACAACAAATTATATATATATATATATATTTAAAGTTAACAAGAATTAAATTTTAGTTCTTAAGAGTTCAGCATTTTCTATCCAACATATTACATAATTGTTGACAAACTAATAAAATCATATTTAGAACAAAGAGAATTCGTTTGTCCCCTCTTTGTGTCCCCTCTCTCTGACCCAGTTCATGGATGTTTGCCACGTAGCATAGAGAAAATTGTTTTAACTTTTAACGTTGACTGTTAATTAAAAATGTTTTAATTGTATTTATAAAATATAAAAAGGTTTTGTTAACAAGTGTCTTTAGGACACTCTTTAAGATTAGTTAATATACTATTTATAGTAATAACATTGTATTAAATGCAAAAGTTGACAACTTTATTCATCATTTTCAATGCATTGATTGAAGATATTTTTATATTTAGTAACCTTAAAAAGTGTCCTTGAGACACTCGTTAGCAAAATCCAACATAACAATTAAGTAAAACTTATTTTATTTTTTATTCTTAAGGTATTAAAATTAAAAGAAAAAAAAATCATGTAATCTCTTTTAATTAGAATTCAGTAGTCACTGTCATTAAAATAATTTGTATTACTTTCAATGAAAAAATTGGAACATTATTCTTAAAAATAGCTGTGTTTGAGGATTAAAAAAAGAAAATATGATTGGAGAGCTTAAAATGGCTTTCTCCATCATCAAAGTCCAGAAAACATGAACAGATTCGCACCATTCTCTTACAGAGATCTAATTTCATCTTTGATTTTCTATTTTCTTTTATCATCATTACCTTTCATAGGATTTCTTGATTGATATTTTCCTTCCAAAACATTCATCCTCTGTTTTTTAGTATCTTAGCAAAAATTTTGGTAGGTTTTGTTGGGTTTATTAAAAGATGGGTATTATTACCGACTATTGAAAATGGATGGATTTAACGGAGAGTTAAAACGTTTTATAAATTTTCTTTCTATGCTACGTGGCAAGCATCCGTGAACGGGGTAGGAAGAGGGGACACAAAGAGGGGTAGACGAATTTTATTTATTTAGAATTCAAGATTTAATCCAATTAATTTATAAAATTATTTTTAAAAAATAATATCGAATAGATTTAAAATTTAAAATTCAATATTTATAATACTTTCATTTAAAAAAAATAAAATATTACTGCATATAAAAAAAGATAGGTTTTTTTTTTTTCTTTCTTTCAATGGCTTTTAGTTTTCTTATTTCCAGGGCAATGGGGACGTAACATGAGAATAATAAAGTAAAGGACAAAAAAGTTTTTGGAAGAAAAATTTTGTGCATGGTAGCATTAAATTTGCAAAGGAAAAGACACGTGCGTGGAGTCGACTTTCACACGTGAGTGTGCGATATAATATATAAATAAATAAATAGATTTTTCATTAAACGATGAAAAGTGGGGAGCGTGGGATTCACGTGACCTTACCTTACACCCAAAAGATGACATATTTGAGAGGGAAAAAAAGGTTGGCCTGTCAACATTCAATCTGGTTTGCACTTGAATAATCAAAATAAAACCCAAACAAAAAAGGTTTTATTTTTTAAAAAAATATATTTTTTAATCTTTTTCTCTATTGAGTGTTAAGTCATGAGAAAGAGAACATTTTCTCCCTTTTATCATATATTCTTTTAATTTTACAGCTTCTTGCTTTGAAAGAAAACAATCCATAATATTATTGGTGAAATAATAATAATAATAATAATAAAGATTTTGCTAACGAATACATTAAATGTATTTTTTAAAGTTATCAGTAAATTATAATTTTTAATGTATTAAAAATTATCAAATTAATTATCAATTATTATATTTAACATAAAAATAAATAATATATTTTAATAAATATTTTTAAGACATTCGTTAACAAAATCTTAATAATAATATATAAGATATGAGAAAATTGTAATGTAATTACTGAGAAGAAACGTTATTCGAATAATATAATTAATGTGAAGGATGGTGACAAAAAGAAGGTTAACCATGCATAGAAGAAACTGCCTAGACTTGATGTATTGTTTAATATATATATATATATATATATATATATATATATATAGGTTTTTTTGAAGTGAAATAACATTTACCTTGTAATTGTAGCTTCCTTGACTTCAATTTCAGCACGTCATAGATATTTTCATTATAATAAATTTATGGGTTTTATTAATAAATATCTTTAAATATTTTTTAAGATTAGTTAATATATTATTTATAGTAATAGTATTATATTAAATGCAGTAGTTAATAATTTTATTTATCATTTTTGAGTAAAAATATTAATATATATGATAATCTTAAAAAATACCCTTATAACACTCGTTAATAAAATCCTACATTTATTGATATGCTTGAATTATGGAAATGGTCATCCATGTTTCACAACAAGTTAAAGGTCTTTCATATCTATATCAATTCTTCTTTATTTTTTTGGTAATATATCAATAATGTCATGAATCAAGCTCAATAATATGAGAGGAGAGTGTTTTGGATAGAAATTGAAATTTGACTCATAGTATATTCTTGTCTCTCAAACAAATTAAATATTAATACTATGTCTTAAACATTCATGACAAGACAACATAGGCAAATTTATTTAAATATTGATAAAAAAAATTTAATTTTCAAACTACCTATAATTTTTTTTTACCAAAATATGCTTTTTATATAAATAAAAATAAGACACGAAAAAAAGTACGAACACGACACGAATATCTCAAAATTTATATAATATGAATTTTTAAAATTTTTAAAAATTATATAAATTTTTAAAATAAAAATTTAGAATATGCTTTTTAAAAATATTATATAAATTTATATATCAATTTTTTTAATTATATATAAAAATAATAATATTATAATTAAAAAAAAAAGTTAAACGTTAATGGCGACTTCTAAACTAATAAAAAGAAAAAATCAATGTAAAAACGTTGGGAAGTCGCCATATCATTTGGCGACTTCCCAAAGTAAAAAATTAAATTTTTTTAAAAGTAAAGAACGGAAGTCGCCATATGATATGGCGACTTCCGTTCGTTGTTTTTTCAATTTTTTTAAAAATGTATCAAGGGAAGTCGCTATATGATATGGCGATTTCCCTTATTGAATTTTTGTCAAACAAAAAGAACGTATTTTGGTAAATAAAAAAAAATATCAATAATTTGAATTTTTTTTTATCAATATTCAAATAAAAAACCCGACACATATTGTTCTTTTTATTTGCCCCTCTTAATTATGGAACATGCAACTATGATTTGCCATGGTTCGGAACTTTGAAACATTCATTTTTATCACTCTAATAATTATGTAATAAATGATATTTCCAAATTTCAAATTTTCTTCTTTTTTGGTATCAAAATCTCATGTTTCAAAGACCGAAGACCCAAAAACTTTTTTTTTTTAGAATTGTTCGTTTTGAAAGTTTAAAGATGATTTACAATTTTGTCATTTGAAAAAATACGTCTCGATAAAAAAATAATAACTTTTATTTTATAAAATCACAATCCAATATTTGATTTATCGATGTGACATCATTTTCTCCTTTAATACTAACGATCCTTGCATCTGATGTTTTGTTTACCCCAAAAAAAAAAAAAATATTGACAAAAAGGCTTCCAAGAGAGACATCTATTATTAACCCAAAGTTGATCCCAAGGTCGACAAAATATATTGCTGTTTTGCTTTGGAATCTCTCAAACAGAAAATCGAGATGTCTCGTCTCATAGCAGATCATACCAAATCGAATTAATTGAAATATTAATCGTATTAATAAAAAATATATTGAAATAAATGAAAATATTTGAAACGATATTGTTTTATTTTATAAATTTTATTTTTAAATATTCAAATCTAAAAATTATTAAAGAGTAAAACAAAACAAAAAATCCTAATTCAGTTTTTTTATTTTTTGAAAAGTCTAAAATGTAAGATAATGATTATGTTTTTATGAAACATTAAATGTTTTAATGTTTGACATTTTGATGATGTTTTAAGTTTAATGTTGTTAGAGTTTTTAACTTAATCCTTTGATATTTGAATATTTTGTTGGATGATTTTATTTAATTTATTTGAATTCTTGAGTAATTAGGAGTTTCAAATATAATTAATTTAATTTGAATATAGGCTTTTATTCGATTAACTGAAATCTTAATCGAATTAAATTCGATAGAATATATTTTCAAAATGTACAAATTTAGTTTGATTAATGAAAATAAAATTATACATTTCGATTAATTAAGTTTTAGCTAATTTCATTCGAAATTGATTAAATCGACCGAATGAACACCCATACTCTACTCCCTAGTCCCAACCCCAACCCTTTTGGCACTTGCCATTCTTTCCTTTGCTTGTAGGTTTTTTTTATTAATCAAAATGGTCCAATTAATTAATATTTATAGACACCGGCAAAAATATGTTAAAATATCATTTTTAGATTGTTTTAATTTTTAATACATTATTTTCATCAAATGTAATAAAAAAAAGGCATTAATGATAAATTTTTATCTTTAAATATCATTTTAATCATAATTAGCAATTTTTAATAAATATTCCAACATCCAAATATTTAACTTAATAATTAATACATATTTAAAATTACCTTCAAATCCATATCCCAAAACTCTATTCCTTCTTCCTCTATTTTTCCTTTTTTTTTTTTTTTTTTCCTGTCATTTCTTCACCTCCTTTAGCTTTGCTTTGTTATTAATGCCAAAAAAAAAAAAAAAATCAAAATGACATTTTTACCCTTACCAGCTATTGCTATATATTACTTGCATGCGGTCAAGACGAGTGTCGAATTAGGATATATGTTCAATAAAAATATATTTAAATTTTATATTTAGAGAATTATATTTTATATTCATGTTTAAATATGTATCGGATACGAAAATAAATACTTAAAAAAAATAAAAAAATCCAAATAAGATAAATATATATACCATGATTAGATAGGGTATTTTGGTCATTTGAACATATCCAAGGATGGCTGTAGTTTGGATCATTGAGATGGCTTTGTATTGACCTTACCTTTATTTTATTCCGTAGTTTGCGTTGGTTTCAAGATGACGTATTTTAAAATTACAATAATACCTGACTTTTTCAACATAATTTTTTTGAGGTTATTTTACATCTATTAAAAAAAGCAACATAATTAATTTTTTTTCCACTGAATGATAAAAAAATATTTATTTGTTTTTTCTAAAAAAAATGCCAACTTGTGTTGAATAATTAATTTAAGCCCAAATATACCCACCATCTTAAATTTTTTAGAAAAGGTTACTTTTGTAATTTGAAAATAAATCTAATAAATTAAAACTCAAGTCTTTGTTTTTCCTTTTTCCCTTTCTCTTATGAGAAATTATTATTATTATTTGGAAAATCATTTCAACCATAATAGAGTTTTTAAATTTCACAAGTAAAATTATTAAAATAATACATATTTTTAAAAATATATTTTTAAAAATGTATTTTATTTTATTTTATTGTCAATTTGAAGAAAAAAATTATAAAAAATAATATTATAAAAATATTGGCTGACTACAAAGTAGTGAAAGAATAGCTACTTTTTTTGGGTCTGATTTCTCTCCTCTCTCTTTGGGAACAGGCAAAGGCTATAACGACATGTTTTCTTGAGAAACAGAGAGCTCAGTTTTTCTCAGCTTCCATTATCTTTTTCTCTTAGTTCCATTATAAATTTCGTTTTTACTACTTATTTTTTTTCATATATATTTCATCTTTTCTTTCCAACAAGGAAGGGTGATTACAAAAGAAAAGAAAAAAAAGAAAAAAAAAACAGTCACTACTGCAAAGAGCAACAAATAGGAAAGAAAAGGAGAGAAAGAGAAAGAAAGAGACGACAGAGGACAACACACACACATATACAGTGAGAAGGAGAGAGAAAGGAAAGGAAAGGAAAAGAAAAGAAAAGAAAGAGGTGGGAGGGAATTGAAGAAGCTTTCAGTACCACAGAAGAGAAAACGATGTCTAAGAGCTTTACATCCTTTCATACTCTGCAACTCTAACACGGTCTGCCTATATATATATATATATATATAAACTCTCACATATATGAAAACCAAAGCTGAAAATGATAAAAGGGTTACAACAAAATCGAAAAGATAATCAACAAAAAACCCATTTCATACCTTTATATATATTTTTCTCTTTAGTCTTTTACTTTTCTTGTTTTCCTTCACTTAACAGAGAGAATTTGATCCTTTTTCCTTCTGTCTTTCTTTTTGTTTGATGATATAATTGTTTATGATGAATAACACTAATTTCAAGATGGGTGTTTATTTGTTTTTGTTTGTGGGTTACCGATCCATAATTGAACAGAAAAAAGGTGAAGGAAAGAAGAGTGAGGGGGTTGCTAGAGGGAGAGCAAATAAACAAAGGATATAGGATCATGAAGAAGAAGATATTGATATGGGAATAGCAACAGCACCAGTTGTCCCATCAATTCTTTCTCAACACTCCAAGACTCAGTACCATCAAATTCATCCAATTCAAGACAAGAGCAATAATTCTACAAATTCTATGTCCCAAGATCATTACCACCAAGCAGCAGCTGGTATCTTCAGCTTCTCGAATGGCTTCGAGAGATCAGCCGTGAGCCACCAACAACACCAACAACAACTAAGAGTTCAAGGCTTTGAGTCACCAACTCCACCATTAGTAGGGATCGAAGAGGAAGAATCAAATGCTCTTCCAGTTTATGAAACAACAGCAGGAATGTTATCAGAAATGTTCAATTTTCCTTCAGGTGTGGCTGCTGCTGCTGTTGCCACCTCCTCTACCGAGTTATTAGACCAGCATGTACAGCCTAATTATCGAGCACATAGGCCACCAGGTAATACCTACGAGTGGTATAGCAACAGGCAAGGTGTTGTTGGGGGTTTGGGACTGTTAGGTGAATTAAAAAGTCATAATAACCGTGACAGTTTAGCTCAAGAGCATCATCATCAGCAGTTACAAAGCATTAATGCTGACTCAGCAGCTGCCATGAATCTTTTCTTGATGAATCCGCAGCCAAGATCACCATCTCCTCCTCCTCCAACAACTTCTTCTAATACTCTTCATATGTTGCTTCCAAACCCATCTACTTCTCTTCAAGGGTTTAATGTATCAGGTCCTGGAGGGGCTTTCGGTACAAGCACTGTACTATCTCCACCTCAATTTACTTGGGTTCCTAATAGTGCTCATGAAGGAGGTAACAATAACATGTTGATTTCTGACTCTCGGTACCAATTGTAGTTTTGTGCTACAGTACCGATTTGCTACAGTAACTTTATCTCGGGATGCTACAGTAACTTCCGAAAAACAACTCTTTTATTAATATGAGAAAAGACCAAATATACACTAGACACACTCTTTTAATATGCACTCACAACTTCACTCTTTCACTCATATCTTTTTCTTCCTTTTTCTCTCTACTCACCACTCTTCTATCACACAACACACATCTCTATTTATAGCTCTTCAAGTTGGTGTTGTAGCCAACTTAGAATTCTCTAGATAGCTAAGACTTTGATTATTCAATGAAGAAAACTCAAGAGATTTCTGGAACTAGAAGACTAAGGAGAAATTCTAAAGAAAAATCTAGAGAAAGAACAAAGAAGAGAAATCTAGAAAACTTGAGTAGAAGAAAGATAGAGATGATTCTAGAAATAAGAGAGAGGAGTTGGTGTAACTTTCAACACTCCCCCTCAACGACTACTCTCTCTTGATGCTCGCTTTGGTAGTCATGCCAAGTTGTCTTCTGAACTCATCGAATTTTGCACCGCTAAGTCCCTTGGTAAACAAGTCAGCTACTTGTTCTTCAGTCTTGATGTATTTCAATTCAACATCCCGTTGAAGTACTTTTTCACGTACAAAGTGATAATGTATTTCTACGTGCTTGGTTCTGGCATGAAAGATTGGATTTTCAGCTAAGCTTATTGCTGACTGATTATCGCAATAGAGTTGTACTGGAGAGTCAATCGGTTGGTGCAGGTCCTTTAACAGCTGTATCAACCACGTGCTTTCTTGTGCTGCCATAGCTGCTGCTCTATATTCTGCTTCTGTAGTTGACAATGATACCGTAGGTTGTCTTTTGCTACACCAAGAGATTATGCCGGATCCAAGGCTAAACATGTAGCCAGTTGTTGATCGTCTTGTATCATGATCTCCACCATAATCGGCATCACAATATCCTATAACTTGGCACGGAACTCCCTTTTTGTATAGAAGTCCAAAATCAATAGTTCCTTTTACGTACCTCAAGATTCGTCGAACCGCATCTAAGTGAGGTTTCCTTGGTTTCTCCATGAATCGGCTAGCTACTCCAACAGCGAATGCAATGTCGGGTCTTGTTAATGTAAGGTAGATTAGACTACCCACTAGTTGCCTATAACTTGTTGAGTCTTCCAATTCTTTGCCTTCTTCACTACAGAGTCTTGCATTGGCTTCCATAGGCGTAGATATGGACTTGCAATCAGTCATCCTGAATTTGTGTATAAGATCTTTTGCATACTTGTGTTGACATAAGAATATTCCTTCTTTGGTACGGATTACTTCTAGCCCAAGAAAGTGATTCAGCTCTCCAAGCTCTTTCATTTGAAAACGTAGTGAGAGATTGCTTCTAGTTTGTTTGATTTCTTCTTCGTTGTCTCCGGTGATGATTAGATCATCCACGTAAACCAAGACTATTGCCAACTTACCTCCTTTTTCTTTCACGAACAAGTTCGAATCTGCTGATGCAACTGAGTAACCACTTTGTATTAGGAATTCAGCAATTTTACCGTACCATGCTCTCGGTGCTTGTTTTAATCCGTAGAGTGCCTTTTTCAACTTACACACATAATCCGGATGAACTTTACTTGTGAATCCTTCGGGCTGCTCCATATAAATCTCTCGATCTAGCTCTCCGTGCAAGAAGGCATTTTTCACATCCATTTGCCATAACTTCCAAGATTTGCTTGCTGCAAGGGCAAGTAATACTCGTACTGTTGTAATTTTTGCAACCGGACTAAATGTCTCATCATAGTCCACCCCATACTTTTGAGAGAATCCGCGAGCCACCAATCGAGCCTTATACCTTTCTATCGATCCATCGGGTCGAGTCTTTATTTTATAAACCCATTTACATGAGATGGGTTCAATCTTCTTCGGCTTTGGCACCAACTCCCATGTCTCGTTTTGTTTCAGGGCTTGAACTTCTTCTTCCATGGCTTTTCTCCACTCCAATTTCTCAGATGCCTCTTCATAAGTTGTTGGCTCTATTTCTTCAATTAGAGCAGCATTAGCATACTTAAGATTTGGTTTGCGTTGTCGTGATGACCTGCGCAGAAGTGGCTGAGAATCTCTTTCATCGAACTCATTTTCTCGAAATGACTTTTCCTCATCAAGAGCCTTTCCTGAATACTCGTCACTTGGTTGAGTCTGCTCAAATTGTTCCTCCATATTTTCTTGAAGTTTTTCTTCAATTTCTTTTGAGTCTGGCAACAGCACTGCTTGTGGTGACCACCATGACGAAGCTTCATCGAACACAACATTTCTGGATACATAGCATCTGCCACTTGTTGGATCACAACATCTCCACCCTTTTCTTTGGTCGTCATATCCCACAAATATGCAACGAATTGCCTTTTTGTCGAATTTGCTGCGTAGATGATCTGGTACAAATACATAACATACGCAACCAAATACTCGAAAATGACTCACCGTGGGTTTGATGTTCCATAGTTTCTCAAAGGGTGAGATAAAACCAAGTCTTGCTTGTGGAAGCCTATTAGTCACGTGAGCTGCAGTCTTCAAACATTCTGCCCAAAAACGAGGTGGCACATTCTTCGCATGTAACATGCTTCGACATATCTCAGCCAAATGCCGATTCTTTCTCTCGGCAACTCCATTTTGTTGTGGAGTGTTCGGACATGTCAATTGTCTGCGTATCTTGCATTCCTGTAAGAATTCTGAAAACTCCTTGGATGTGTATTCTCCCCCGTTATCTGTGCGTAGGCATTGTATCTTTCGGCCTACTTCTTTTTCCACCTTTTCTTTGAACTCTATAAATTTAGTAAGTGCCTCTGATTTTTCTTTCATAAAATCAATCCAGACGTACCTTGAAAAATCATCAATGAAAGTTATCATGTATTGGCAGCCACTGACAGAAGGTTGTTTTATCTTCCCGAACACGTCTGAGTGAATTAGCTGAAGAGGCTCCTTAGCTCTAAACTTTGACTCCTTGTATGGCAGCTGGTGAGCTTTCCCATATTGGCACCCGGCACATACCGTGTCCTCTTGAATGTCTAATTGAGGAAGACCTTTGAGCATAGACTTTTTCATCATTACCTTTAACTTGAGATAACTCACGTGCCCAAGCCTCGCATGCCACAAGTCAGCTGTTTCATTCTTTCTTGTCTTGTCCACATATGCAGTCTGAGCGGACATAACGTAAACTGACTCCAGACGTTTCCCTTCCATTATTGGTGTACTTGTTGGCTTTAAGTTTGGATATACTTTCACATCATTTGGACCAAACACGACATAATTTCCTGAGGCAGTGAGTTGTGAAACCGATAGCAGATTTTTCTTCATACCTGGCACATGGAATACGTTTTGCAGCTCGATTTGGTGTGGGCTAAATCGTGGCACAATAGTTGTTTGGCCGATGTGAGTAATAGGTAACCTTGAATTATTTGCAGTTACCACAACTCGTTCTCCTTTGTATGTTGAGGTATTAGTCAACTTCTCCTTATCTCCAGTCATGTGATTTGAGCATCCAGAATCAACTATCCAATCATTATTATAGTCGATTAATTTACTCACTGATGCGAGTGAACACTCTTCTTCTGACTCGGTGATGCAAGCAGCTGCAAGTTCTTCGCATTCTTCAATAGCAATTGATGCTTGAAAATCCCACTCTTCTTCGCTATTATTCTCTTCTCGTGACGAGGTTGCCGCGTTGCCTTGGACTTGCTTAAACCGACAGTCTCGAGCAAAGTGACCAGATTTTCCACAGTTGTAACACTGATTGTTTTGACGACGATACCTATTTTCATTTTTGTCTCTTTCTCGAACATGCTGGGCTCCCTCTTGCCGAAAACTCCTTCCCCCTTGCTTTGACCATGTTTCTTGCCTTCGAAATTTATTTTCTTCCACGCCTGGCTTTGTAGCAACTTTGCTTCTTTTATTAAAGCCTCTTTTATTACTAAAGAGTGCTTTCTCGTCATCTTTTATCGAGACTTTAGACATTTGTTTATCTAAAGTCTCTTGATTGGCTAGGATATTTTCCAACTCAGTTAAAGTTGGTTCTTTGCTCCAACCACGGGTTGCAGTAACAATCCCGTTGTATTCAGGTCGCAAGCCATGGATGATAATTCTTCTCATCCTCGTTTCGGTAATGGTATTTTCTGGATCTAATTTTGAAATTTCATCACAAAGAGTTTTAACTTTAGAGAAATATTCGCTTACCGACATATTTTGCTGCGAGATTGACAGGAGTTCATTCTCCAATTGTTGGAGCCTAGCATCATTTTTCCTCGCGAACAGCATTGTGAGTGTGTCCCAGGCTTCCTTCGGTGTCTTTGCATCCTTGATGCGTTGTAATAAACCATCCTCAACAGTGACTGATAACACGTACATGGCCTTACCGGCTTTGATCTTCCATTTTCTTAGTTCTCCGGCATCAGTTGGTGGTGTTGAAGCTTCACCGTTAACAATATCCCATAAATCTTGCCCGAGCATGTAATATTGCATCCGGATGCTCCACGTATTGTAATTGTTTTCATTGAGCTTCTCAATGTTGCTAGCGGAATTAGAAATATCTGCCATAGTGTTTTGAAAGTGCCCTGCACTTACCTCAAATTTGATTCTCGTTCACTTAATTTCACAGTCCCTGACCGTGTACCGGCAGAATTTCCACGTCTCCACGAACTACGATCCTCGATCGTCTTGGTCCTAGACCAATAATCTTCACAGTCCCAGACTGTCTTTCTCCGATATGCGTACTCCGGTCCCTGACCGTCTAGCTCTGATACCAATTTGTTGATTTCTGACTCTCGGTACCAATTGTAGTTTTGTGCTACAGTACCGATTTGCTACAGTAACTTTATCTCGGGATGCTACAGTAACTTCCGAAAAACAACTCTTTTATTAATATGAGAAAAGACCAAATATACACTAGACACACTCTTTTAATATGCACTCACAACTTCACTCTTTCACTCATATCTTTTTCTTCCTTTTTCTCTCTACTCACCACTCTTCTATCACACAACACACATCTCTATTTATAGCTCTTCAAGTTGGTGTTGTAGCCAACTTAGAATTCTCTAGATAGCTAAGACTTTGATTATTCAATGAAGAAAACTCAAGAGATTTCTGGAACTAGAAGACTAAGGAGAAATTCTAAAGAAAAATCTAGAGAAAGAACAAAGAAGAGAAATCTAGAAAACTTGAGTAGAAGAAAGATAGAGATGATTCTAGAAATAAGAGAGAGGAGTTGGTGTAACTTTCAACATAACACTGGTTCCCAACTCAACAACCCAAGTGAAATTGGAGGTGTTATAGAAGGCCAAGGCCTTTCACTATCTTTATCATCTTCTTTGCAACACTTGGAGGCTGTCAAAGCTGAAGAATTGAGGATGGGAGATGGTGGGTTACTGTATAATTATAATCAAGGAGGGGGTTCTTCTTCTTCTTCTGCTGCTGCTGCTGCTCAGTTTCAGTACAAGAATTTGGGTATTCATCATCAGCCACTGCATTTACAAGGTGGAGTTGGACAACAAAACCATCAGGTTCATGTTGGGTTCGGATCCTCATTAGGAACGGTCAATGTGTTGAGAAATTCAAAGTATGTCAAAGCTGCTCAAGATTTATTAGAAGAATTCTGTAGTGTTGGAAGAGGCCAGTTCAAGAAGAACAGGTTTGGTAGAAACAAAACAAACCCTAGTTCTAATCCTGGTAGTAGTGGCGGTGGTGGAGGTGGTGGTTCTTCTCCATCAACAAAAGATCTCCCTCCTTTATCAGGAGCTGATAGAATTGAACATCAAAGAAGGAAGGTCAAACTTTTAACCATGATTGATGAGGCATGTAATCTCTTTCTCTATTTTCCCTCTTTTCTCTTTTCACATCTTCTCTCTCCTTCAAGAGTCAAAGACCGAACCTTTTCCTTTTCTCCTTTAGGCACAAATAGGAAAATTCCGGCCACTATATATTAAATAAAAGAAAACCCAGATATACAGCAAAGCCGGCTGGTGCAATAGGGTTCTATAGATCTAGTTGGTAGAGTTTGATTTAGCCTTCACTTTGATTTTTCTATTCCCTAACTTTCATGTCACACTCAGGGGACTATGATTTGGTGGAAACATGAGAGACTACTATTAGGGGGTATGCATCCAGCTGAGCTGAGATGCGACACGTTCCTTCTGATTTGGAAGATGATTATTAGCCCACCATATTACGTATCAAAATTATTCTGAAGCTACTTCTACCTTAGATCCATAGATTCCATGCCCATCATAGTAATATTGCAGGAAAAGGCATTAATATTATAACTTGGTTGACTATGGGGAAAGGAGTTGTTGTTTCCTTTTCCTTTCTTTTTCTTATATTATTTTTTCTCTTTATCCCCCTTTGTTTTTGTTTACTCACACAAACCCATCAATTGGCTGTTGAGAGTGTAGGAAAGGGGGGGGGGGGGGGGGAAACAAGGATTTTCTTTGTTCCCACTTCCCATTAATTAACAATCATTTCACTGTACCAAGCTTTGATTCACGCATTGATTCTTTTGGGGTTTCCTTAAACAGCAACTAAGTCATGATCAAATGATTTTTGGGGGTTGTAAAATTCTGAAATAAGAACTTACCATTCTTTTGATCAGTATTGTTATCATTATTCTTATAGCATGGTTGTGCAAATAACATCAGAAGTTTTTTCCTCTTTATAATGGCAGGATTGGGATAAGGACTTAATGGCAATTATCAACATTAATATTTCATCTTATACTATGATTAACAAAAACAGCAATGAAATTTATGGTTGCAGGTGGAGCGAAGATACAACCATTACTGTGAACAAATGCAAATGGTAGTGAACTCATTTGATCTAGTGATGGGCTTTGGGGCAGCAGTGCCTTACACTGCCCTTGCTCAGAAGGCAATGTCAAGGCATTTTAGGTGTTTGAAAGATGCAATATCAGCACAATTGAAGCACAGCTGTGAGCGGCTAGGTGAGAAAGATGGAGCTGGAAGCTCAGGCATAACCAAAGGAGAGACACCGAGGCTAAGGATGCTAGAACAAAGCTTAAGACAGCAAAGAGCGTTCCATCAAGTGGGGATGATGGAACAGGAAGCTTGGAGACCTCAAAGGGGCCTGCCAGATCGTTCTGTCAACATTTTAAGAGCCTGGCTTTTCGAGCATTTTCTCCACCCGTACGTTTGCCTTTACTTTTATTATCTCACACTAAGATCTGCATCTTCTTAATGAAAGTGGATGAGAGAAGGGGCAAAAGAAAAATAAGCTAAAAAGCTGAAAGACAAGCTATCATAAATAAGTATATGACATAATGACACTTTATTAGCTAACAAAATCCAAGTTTTTTCTCAACTTTGTCATACTTTCTGATTAGTGTTTAGAGAAAAAACAGCAGTGTCCTTGGATGTTGCCAAAAAGCTGTTAAAAGACCTTTATTTCCCTCTCTGCTTTTTTCCTCTTATAACATTGTATATAGCTTTACTTTTGTCACTCACAGACCCAGAAATTAGTTATTAAAGAACAACTTTATTAAAGCATAATTTCACAGATGACAGGCCTTCTTGACCCTTTTTTTTTTTTTATTTTATTTTATCTTCTCTCTCTTCTCTCTTTCACTGTCTCATATTGTCATAAACATACCTAAACAAACAAACAAACAAAAAAACTTTTTTTTTTCCTTTTGTTTTTATTACTAATAATAAAGAAGTGATATCAATGTAAATAATGAGAGGATGTTGAAAGTAGTTGTCCTCTTCTTTACTTCTGCAAAAACTGCTGCTGTTGCTGACGATCTTTTCTTCTCTTAGATTCTCACGCCCATGCAGGGAAAGAAAGAAAGAAAGGCTTCAATCCCATCTAGGGGTACATAAAGTTGGGTGTCTCTTTACACGATTATAGGCAATGACTGATCTGATGTCATTTTCTGGTCTCTTTCTCAGGTACCCAAGCGATGCAGATAAGCATCTGTTGGCTCGACAGACTGGTTTATCGAGAAATCAGGTCGGTCCTTATATATATATAAAGATTTATTAAACAAAGAGAGACAGATATTTATTTACATTTGATATAATATTTAGTTATAATACCAAAAAAAAAAAAAAAACAAATTTTCATCCTTTTGGGTTCTGAACCTCTGGGTTTTTAAAAGCAACACTTCACTGGTAAGAAGAGAAAAGGAAAACCTTAGGAAGGAACCATCAGTAAGTTCAGAAGAACTTGCATGTATTTGGGTTTTATTTTTCTGTTTATTTTTTTTATGTTCCATTTAGAAAAGAATTATATATAAAAAAACCTTTCCTTATGATTCTTTACCCCAGGACATAGATTCTGATTTCTGAATAGAAAGACATAAATACTGAATGGTGAAGGAACTTAGCAGATTATATTTAAAGGGCAGAGAGACAAAGTACACAATGAGATGAGACATGAAAGTTTGCAGCTTTGATTCTCTTTCTCTCTCCCTCTTTGTATTTGTCTGATTGTCTCTCTCCTTTATCCTCCAACCACACGATAAAGCCCCATAAATACACCAAAGATAAATTCACCTGTATTTCAAAGTAATAGTAGTAAAGTTTTTTAGGTACAGTTTTTACTCCACCATAGTTATATTCATTCATTTTAGCTAGCTTTTAGTTTGAAGAATTCAATTCGAATTTCATGTTCATGCAAACCATATTATATAATTAATACTTATTAGAATCTGTTAAGAATGTTAGTTAAGTTTAATTAATTAATAGGGGTACGTAATTCTTAGTAGGGGTAGAGTTGTTTTAAACTGTTTTAATTTGCATGAAAGCCAAAATGGAAAAACGTGTGGCTGCAGCCTGCAAAGTATGATAGGAAAGACAAACACCTATTCTAGTCCTATGTCTTTTATGATTTATAACTGATCAGTATTAAAAAGACAGTGATTCGAGGTCATAAATGGAGTCCCCCCCCCCCGGCCCCCCACCCTAATAATCATGACTGTGTTTAGACAGTGCTCAAGTTTTTTGGAGCTTTCTATAAGAAACAGACATCATTGAGCGAAATGTGAGGAAAGATATAGCTAGCTGATGACTTGTCCTGATAATTATTTTTTTATATAAAAAATATCGTAATTCGAAAATAAAAAAAATAATTATAGATATAAGACATCGATAATTATATTAATTAATTAAATTAAATTTTAAGTTCATCCTATTATTACTTGGAGTACTGTTTTGTGTATGTTTTTTTTGGACTGATCCATAAAGTTGAATAGTAAGCTAATAATGTTAGAAGAAAACTTGTTGATTGAGGTGAAGATTTTAATTTGTTTCTTAATATTAATTAATGAAATGATTGAATCAATCAAAGGACACATTAGTAATCTTCTTCTGATAAAAAAAAAAACAAATATGCATGGTTTTGCATATAAATCACTGCTGTTTTTGTCTTGTTATGTTAAAATTGGCATTGATTTGTTGCCTTTGCCTTGGATTTTAAATGCATGTGGTGTAAATGTAATGAAAATGATCAAATGTTTTTTTTTTTTTTTTTGCAGGTCTCAAATTGGTTCATAAATGCCAGGGTTCGGTTGTGGAAACCCATGGTGGAAGATATGTACCAACAAGAGACTAAAGAAGAGGAAGGAGATAATAAAGAAAGAGAAATTAGGAAGCCAAACAACAGCAACAATACACAAATATCGACGCCATCAACACCAACAATAGGCAAAAGATCCGAAATCAATGCCTTGGAAAACGACCCTTCACTCACTGCAATCAATAGACAATGCTTCTCGGAAAACCAAGCAAAACAGTGCACCCACACTACTACCAACACCACCATTATTACTCCTCCTCCTCACGCCACCACTACTACCTCCACCACCAACACCACCACTGCCAGTGGCACTGAGGTGGCGCCACCCATTTCCCAGCCTTCCACCACCACCACTCATGATCACTCGGATATCATCCACCACAAGATTGTTGCAGCGGATTACGGGACCACCCCTGGTAACACTGATATTGGTTCTACTAAACTCATAAGGTTTGGGACCACAGCTGGTGATGTGTCACTCACCCTAGGGCTACGCCATGCTGGTGGAAACATGCCCGAGAAGAGTTCTTTCTCAGTTAGAGACTTTGGGGGCTGTTAATTTGAAATACATATATATTCCATAGTATTCACTTAAAATAGAAAATAAGAATCCTATTTTCATTTCTTCCCCCCCCCCCCTTTTTCTCACCATCTTTTCTTCAATTCTATTAAGAAACAAAGAATGCATAACGATGAATCGTAGCATTAAGTTAGCTAGTTGTATTTGGCATTACTATAACTGTATAGTAGATTGTTTCACATCTATATGTACTACTTAAGGTTTTTGTACCTTTATATTTTTCTAGAATAACATGAAATATTCATGTTTTGAGAGATAGAAAGAGAAAGATATGATTATAATTACTCCATTTTAGGTAATGGATTGGAGGATGATAGATTATCATATATGTTCTTCTATTTTTGTTATTTCTACCAATCTCTAGTGATTATCATATAGAGTCTAGTCCTAGCTAGGAATGACTCTTTAACCCAATTACTTCAAGTGTTTCACATTTGTCTTGCTTTTAATGTTATCTCTTTCAAAAATCCAAACAAATATTTCTTGGAGGCTAAGTTGGCAAACAAAGGAATAAAACTCTTCTATGGATTATGAGTTTATCTCCGGCCTTAGCCTGACAATTTTCAAAAACTCACTCAGCTCCACCGTTCAGAAGACAACTATACAAAGTTAAACACTAAAATTTTAAGAGCTCTACATATCTTCACCTTCCCCTCTACCCTTCTAGTGATACAAGAATCCAGCTCCAAGTGCTTCAGAATATGCCCTATGCAGAAGCCTGAGCTTTAATTTCTATATTTAATCAATTAATGCTTCCAAGTTTCAACACTGATTAATATTTTTATTTTTTTGGCAATTAGATACTTTTTAACCAAGTAGAATTCAATCATCATTAGCTTCCATAAGAATCTTGCTGGGGAGTAGCTGCCCCCAAAATAATCTTTGTTACCCTTAACTTGTGCTCTAATTTAGTCCCTTCTCCCTACCCAAACTACTACAAAATGTGTGTAAAAAGTATATATATATATATAATTGTGGATCAGCATATAATTGAATTACAGGAAGAGATGTGCATTTCCAATTTGCAAATTGTGTCAGACAATATTGTCATTGCATAATGATTCCTTGTTTGGTCTGTTGACTGGAGAAATGCCAAAGACAAAAGAGAGAACAAAAAAAAAAAAGTAAAGTAGCCAATGTTACCTAAAAAGAAATTGCCTGGTACAAGTCATTGTTAATATACAGCCCCAAGCCAATCTTTTCTTTAATTCTGTCTGCTTTTGCTCACAGAGAGCTATTAGATAAACAGACTGGTAGGGTTTTGTTGTTGTTGTATTAACTGTTAACCAGCTCCTATATGAAAAAAAGAATTAAATGTTGGTTCCTTCAAATCCAAAACAAATAATTTGCAAAGCGACAAGTACTCTTTACCTAATATGTTGCTTTTGCTTTGAGAAAACAAATATAAACCAACATCTCTATATTTAGATATGTGTAATTTCATGGGTGAAAATCAATATTGTTGGACAAAAGATTAAAATAGAAAAAAAGGGTTTTTGATATGATATTCCAGCTGTTAAATCATTATCTAAAGCCGCAAAAATACAAAACCCTATCAGTCTCAAAATGTTTCACTGTCACAACAGATAAGTATAGCAAGCAGTGTCCCTTTCAGCTGTGTTTCCATCTTCTTGATTTGAGAGAGAAAGAGAAATGCTAAGAATCAATATATATATATATGACTGCACCCTCATTTGCACGACTCATTGATTCATTTAGTCAAGATTTGTTTGATTTATTTAATGTTTTTGAAGCAAAACCTGTGAAAATTAACCATGCAGCTTGGAAAGTAAGTATTGACTATGTTTCTTCCTTGACATGTAAGAGCATTCAACTCAGTCTGAGTCTGAGTCCATCATGTAACGAGATGGCTGGTTTAAGAAACTAGAAATTAATGAATATTAGTACATTAAAAGAAAGGGTTTTATCAACATTTTGTTTGTTGGAGTGATTAGTGGTTCCAATCCCCTATATGAGAATTAAGGTTCGAATCTTGGGAGTCTCGAATGTTGAGAGGGTTTTACTATTACACTCCCGACTCGATAAAAATTAGGCTTCCATCAACCATAAAATAAGGATGGACACCCTGGATTTAAAGAAAAGAAAGGTTTAAAAATCGACCCTCCAAGGGAGACTGACGACTGAAAGAGAAATACCATTAGAATCTATGATGATTTTTAAATGAGGGTTTTTTTTTTTTAATCTTACATTCAATGTCTGATAAACGTTGCTTTCATAGCCCATGGACAGGGAGGGTGGTCCTGAATCCTGAGTCTGGCCCATTTTTTTTTTTTCTTTTCTGAGGACTATTTCAATATCACCTCACCTGGGTTTTTGATAGGCTCAAACCCTTCTACTAGACAATTCAATGGGTCGCCATTTTGGGCAAGTGCCTCCAGAATGGTTTCTTTGTCTTGTTTGGGGTATATAAATTACAAATTCAATGCGTAAGGAACAGACGAAAAGTTTATATCAGTGCTTTTAATTTCACATTGATGTAAAGAAAAAAAAAAACCAGAGGACCCCTCCACAAAAGGGTGCATCAGTATTTGTGCAAACAACTTCGGGGTTGGGGAGGGGTAGAATTGATTATTCATTCAAGTATGAAGATCTATTTATATTTTAAAAGATTTGGATAAAAATATTAGATTTGAAAAATGAGTTTGGACAAAAAAAAATTAGGCCTATTTGAAAAATGAGTCGGGCCTTGACTCTAACATTCAAGGCCCAACCCGACTCGACCCGGCCCATTTTTCAATTAAATAATATATTATTTTTATTTATATATATATTATGTAATTTATGTCATATAAAAATTAAATATATATAATATTATAGTGTTAACATTAAAAAAATATGTTAAGTTATATATATTTAAGAACTTAATAAAAAAATTACTAAAGATTTAATAAAAAAATAACTTTTTTTTTAATTAAAATAAATAATATGGGCAGACCTAAACGGATTTGAGCTATCTATTTACAAATATGGACAGGTTTTGAGCAAAATTTTAGGCCTATATTTCGGGCCGAATTGGACTTGGACAAGCATATATGATGTTGATACCATACATATGATGTTGATACTATACATAGATCCGATCCGATCTATGGATACCTCTAGGAGTGTTTGAGTCCCACTTAGAAATGGTACCCGTCGGATGACTGTCCACCAACCAGATGACTCTCCATTGGACCCCACTTCGAGATTTGGGTTTTGGGTTTGGGCCAACCTTTGCAGAATTTATAGAACTGATTTAAGATTCAGGCTTCAGCCATGCATCCAAGGGGTAGGATAGGCCATGGTCACTGGATAGGCTCTGCTTCTTCCTAGGCTTCAGCCCATGTGGGGTGGTAGCCTCAGCCTGGTAGATGTATATGTAGAGACTAGAGATTAGAGATAGACTGCTAAAGTTTCAGTACTACTAAATATGAAGAAAAGCTTTCAAGTAGTTGGCATTTGGAAATATAATTGTTGGCAAAATAAGGCTCAATGAAGAGATTAATCTTTTACAAGTAGTTTGGGATTGTCATAACAATAAATATTATTTTGAAAGTTATCATGGAAATTTATGAATTGGGCTTATACATAATTTTTTAACCATAATTTCTGCTTTTACTAGATTTTGCATTCAACCACAAAGGAAATTTTTGTATGTTGTAAGTTGTAACTTTATTTGGCATTATGATGGCAGCTGATTATTAGAAGGTTTGTATTTGATACATTGTTAGTATATAACTCTATACACCATACGATGACACCTTATTAGTAAATAAACTTAAAAATTTAAAAAAGAATACAAATAAGTATATCTTTTAACATATGACATCATGTGGTTCACTGTTGTGTATAAATTTATACAGTGCATCAAATATAAAAATTAAGGATGACTAAAACTAGCACCAAAAGAAAAAAAGAAAGTAGGGATTATTTGTTCCTTTCCTTCAATGTTTTCCATTCAACTTGCATTTCCTTCTGGTTTTTTTAATTGATGATTGTGGTAAAAAAACTATTAGGTACCCATAGTATGGCCATGAATGATCATGAGATTCAAAATTATATACCTCTTTACAGAAACAGTTGCATGAATTGCATGCATTAATGTCCATGGAATCTCTCCATCCTTAAACAATTTTATTTTGGGATTCTAACAGTTTCTTGATCATATTCAGAGACACCTAATAGAATTGGATTTTTTATTTTTTTTTACATACAACTTGCTTGCAAGACATTGAGAGGAACCCCATTACAAAGCTTCAGTAAAGAGATTGGCAAACCTAGAAAATGATGAAGGGACATATTCAACTGGCAAAAAGTGCAAACATAACAACTCTTTGGTAGTAGCAGCAGGTAAAAGGTATACAGGACGGGGCATTCTTAAACCAAGTTGCTGCTGCCTAATGATTTTCTTTGGAAGAAGCATGGAAACATGCGGTGCTATGTTACTCGGATTCAGATGTGAATGTCGGATACGAGTATGTGTGTGACATGAGTATATTTAAATTTTTCTAAGATTTTCATGTATTTGAAGGGTCCTTGGAGGATCATATCTCCTTACTCATGTCCAGGTATGTGTCGGACACAAGTATCGAACACGAAAAATGAAAAGTAGAAGCAATATAGATGTGGTGTGTGGGACAGGAGAGGAGAGGAATGATTTCAGGGCATAAAGCACGAGAAGGGACACACTCATCTTTGACGATGTTACATATTTTCATTTATTTTTGCTTCAAAGTATCTCCAGTCAAATATTGCATTTATATTATCACACATGTTCAATCACGGTTTTGCAACTCAACCAAAATGTCAATCTAACTTCTAATGAAAACTTGGATTCTACAGAGATATAAATAAACTGAATAAGACATTAATTTGCACCAGAAAAATGCACAACCATGTATTAACCCAGATGAAAATTCACAGGAAAGAACCTCTGAATTAAATAGATCAAAACAATCAACCAGCACTCGTCAATCCAAAGTAAGTTTCATATAATTCCATATTGAAATTCTAGCAGAAAACATCAGAATGAAGTAGTTAACTGAAATCACGCCATATCCACGAGACTTGCCATGTCAACTCTTGGTAATGAAGAAATACTCCAACAAGTACTCACAAGTACTTTTTTTCAGTAAATTGTTATTTTTAAGCTTAAGTGAGTTCTCCGCAACCAATTAATTTACATATGGCCTTACCTGTATTGTTATCTCTTTAGTCTACTGCTTTGATGTCATTGAGCTATCTGACTGGAGTAAATTGCCTTGGATATCTGCATATGGTCTAATGAAAGTTCTGCGCCACCAGACCTCGAATGCCCTCTGAAGATTTGGGCAGTTGTCACCAGATTTCAGAAAGCTGCCCAACCAAGCAAGCAGAATGCTCTGCTGATCCTCTAGAGGCAATGTGAGGATTGTCCTACCGATACCTTCCTCCACAACTTTCCGATCAAATGACCTGCAGCCATGTTGCAACCAGCTGTAGTCATGGATCAATGGCTGAAACCAGGTTTGTAACAACAATTGACGAGTGTCCTTCACTGGCAGCAACTCCCCTTTTCCAATTCCAACAAATAGCCTAGCTGTAATGCAGCTAACATGGTAACGAGACACAATGGGCAGCTTCGAATGTAATGTTGCTAACTCTTGCTGGCTAGCCCACATTAGTGCAAATTCATCTGCTGCTTGCCTGTCAACCAAAATCTCAAGCAACCATGAGAGATTATCAGCCTCCAAAGCTATTTGTTTCACCGCAGGTTCTTTGGTGTCCATGGGTTTATCAGTGAGTTCTGGTTCAGCTGCTCGTTTGAACAGAGACAAAAGTGAATCTAAACAGCTTCTGCACGATGTATAAACAGTTTCATTGCAGATGTCAGCTGAACCAGTATAGCTTGGAAGACTATTATTCTCCCTAAGAAGCTTTAATACTACAGATTTCATTTCACGCCGGCCTCTCTCTTCATTGCTTTTAAGAACAAGTTCCATTATGTGTGAAATTGTGTCATTGGGGGAATTAAAGACATCAGAAGAGATACGTTTTAATACTGGGGTGACCCCAATACCTTCACCCTGGAGTCGCAGAACTGAAGAGACCACCTTTTCTTCTTCCTCTCCGTCAACCCATGGAACTGCTTCCAAGTATTCCAAGCATGATTGTATGCATGAGTTAAAGCCAAGTAGTTCAGCGACCTGCAAAGAAGTTCATGACATGCATAAGGAAAATTTCATAAAAGGACAAAAACTTTAAAATACACAAGCTGGTTTCACATATAGCAAAACGAGACATTTTACAAATACATGCTACATGTATTGAAGTTTATGACTAAAAAAATTGTTGGATACGCATCAACATCCAGGTGAATTTTCAATAAATGAATATTACATGGCATAAACAAACAAATATCATTCAGGGATCGGCATATAACAGACAATGCACCTTCAAAGTTTCAGAGTATTTGTCACTAAATATGTGAGTTTGAAAAAGTGCATGCAAGTTATACCATTCTTAGTTTTAGCAAGAATAAGCTGATTGGCATCGAGCGGAGAAACAGAAGGAAATAGGCAGTTGCTAATGGGATCAACTCATAATCCTTTATTACCCTTCTCTACATATTCTCCAAGTCACAATCATCATTCTGTCCCTGAGGATGGAAATCCATCTCCACAACAGATTTATCACGAATACAAGTAAATTTTGATACAAGTAAACCCAAAATATATTTATCACGAACATCCTCAATGGTAACATAGTAGTATTTTACTTTGCTTTCAAGCATAAGAAAGAAAATTTGATCTGCCAGCATGCAGCATGGCACACTGCAAAAATCTATTGTAATGAAACAGCTAATGTCCAACGAATTCACGAAGATTAAGAAATTATAGTATATTGTAGAGCAGAAACAATAGCGTGTATTGAAGATGCAAGAAAAAGTTACACGAAACAAGTTGAACAATTAACTAAACCACATCACAGAAACTTACAAGAAGACAGAATGATATGTTCATTTCTAACCTGGCAAGCATGAAATCCAAGTAAACAACCTATGTACCAAAACTTAGGCAGATTGATAACAGGAAAACAAGGATATAGAAAGATTATGCCAATAAACAGTCACAGAGTAAACTCAGGTACTTTAGATAAGGTCTCAAAATAACAAATGGGCCTGAGCATGCAGATATGCCTTCAATCTGAGCTTGAAACAATACTGTCTCTTCACTAGCATTTATGAATTTCAAAGAGATATGACAACAGTTGAGTATTGCTACTAAGATTATTTTTTTTAAGATTGAAAATAAACTACAATTTTAATGTCCTTAGCATGTGTGTGTGTATGCACAACATAAAAAGATTCAGCTCCTCAAATAGAAAGGCCAAAGCATGAATGTGCAAATTACCTTGAGAATGCGGAGCACGCGTGAAACACTTTGTTTGATTAATCGCTGCTTCATTTCTTTGCAGTACATCAGTCCCACAGTTTCAACGTAAATTTCGACATCCTTGCAGTCATCAATTTCAAGGCAAGACAAACCAGACTCTTGTTCAGAAAGTTTATGAGTGAAAAAACTGCTATGCTCCAGTAGAACTTTCTTGTGGACACTCAATTTCACACAAAACCCTTGCTTTCCAAGCAGAATTACCTTCATATCACCTGTTCCTGGTTCACCAAACTCAATTGCCACCTTCCTAGGCACATGTTCTACCTTAGGCCTTGGCGCCCTCTCAGGAACAATTGGTGCACTAGTACCAGGATTATCTGGGGTAAAAGTTCTTTGATCATCAGAGGTAACTGCTGACATTATTGGTGTGGCCATTGGTTTCTTCTCAGTTAGTGGGATTTGTTTCTTCTGAACAGTAGACTTGGGTGGTGGTGAGGAGGAGGATTTGGGTTTGGGTTTGTTTGGAGGATTTTGTGATTTGAGAGTCTTTTGGAATACAACAGGAGAGGGACAACACCAAAAACCTTCAGGGGTCACAGCAATTGGGACATTTCTAAGCTTGGTTTGGCCTTGCTCTTCCCTAGTAAGTCTAATTTCAGCCATTTTTAGCAAGAACTCAATGCATTATTTTAAGAAAATTGGGCACAAACCCCCTAAAGTTGAAGCAGCTAAAGATTTCTATATGGTAACAAATTAGCTCTCTCCTCGCCAAAAAAAAAAAGACTATACAAACCTGCCTAAAACAATATAAGTGAAATTTTATTTGAAATAAAACTACCAAAAATTTAAAGCACTCCAACTTACAGCTTCCTAAAGATAAAACAAACTTGAATAGTAATCTAAATTAAGCAAAATACAGATTTTGAAAAGTAAGAACCTAAAATTTTTTAAAGACACTTATTATATCAGCAACAACAGAAAGGTACAGAAAAAAAAAAGTAAAATCTTTACAGATTCTCCTATCTCCTGACTGTAGATCAAAAATTCCAGAGAAAAAAAAAGGGGAAAATAAAGAAAGAAACTTTAAAACTCTTATCTTTACAAATAAGAAACAAGCATAAAAAAAAAAAAAAAAAAAAGAGTACTTTTTTTATACCCAACAAAGAGAATCTTGAAAACCTCAGCTGAAGAAAGACTGGTGTTAATGTGTAACCTGGTATCTCCCCTGAAAACCCATTTCTTATCTCTTATTTCTAAGCCCAAGGGTGCCTAAAATGATTGAGTGAAAGCTCTGGTGTCAAGCATCAACGGAACCATTCAACTCAGACTTTGCCCGGGGCAGAATAACGAGTAAAGTGCTAAAGTGTCACTCTTATATTTTTTGTATAGAGGAAAAAAAATCTACAACAGCTAAAGTAAAAATAAACTAAAAAAAAAGGAACTTGATGCGGTTTGGTTTGCTTTTACAACACTGTTTCTCAGTTTGCATGTTTTTGCCACTCTGAATATTCTTTCTTTTGTCTTAAAAACACTTCCTTTGTAATCAAACAAGCTTCCTTTTTTAATTGTCTCTCATCATCTTTCGTTTAAATTTTCAACCTTTATTAATTTTTAAATTTTTTTTGCCAAACCCTATAAACTTTTGGTTTCTTTCTATCTTAAGATGTTGCTTTTACGGGCCGCTGCTGGATTTTCTATGCAAAAGTGAACATCTTTTTCATTGAATACTGGTGGATTGATTGAAATGACTTAAGATTCCTTCAATAGGCTGTAAATTTGTTGTCAAAGTGGGAATTGGTGAAGGGCATTGTAGGGAAATTCGATGAAGAGTGAGAGCTAAATCCAACAGTCTTTGATAGTGTTAGGAATACGAAATCAGGAATGGTGAAAATGATGGATGGTCTAAAAGCAAAAAGTCTCAACTTTCATTTGTGTATTTTTGTGAGGAATTGAAGACCACATGTTTTTCTCTCTTTTTTTCTTTACAATAACATTTTCTTCTGTCTAAATTAAAACAGTCAAAATTGAAGAGAATTTACAACGCATTTGTCTAAATAAAAGCCACCAAAGTTAGAGAGATCAATATCAAACTCAATCCAATTAATTCATATAATTATTTTAAAAAAATAGTATTAAAATTATATAATATTTAACTTTTTCAAGATTAATTTTAATGCAAAAACCAAAAGTGTAAGTAGATAATAAAGGGTTATTTTATATATAAAAAACAGTTTTTGTAATAAAAAGTTTAAGAGATGGAAAGTTATTATATTTCAAAGTTAAATCATGTGGTAGACTTCAATTATGATTTATCTTATATTCAAAAGATTGTTTATCAAGAGAGATTGTTGATAGTAAAAATCGAATTTAAATTTTTTACAAGTAAAATATTCAATACTTATCGACTCAACCACTCCCCTTAATAAAAAAAAAAAATCATTGGTTTCATTAAATTCAAACCTAACAACTAAAAAAGAAATTGAGAACATGCATAACACTTTGATTAGTTTGATATATAGGGGGTTCAACAGTAACTGAGACAATTGTGTCAATGCCTAATTAACCATATTCTTCTTAGTTGGATAGTGTAGTTTCTGCTAAGGTTAACAAATTTATGATAACATTTAAAACCAAGGAGAGCCAAAAACATTAATTAAAGTTGCATGCATGTTTACCTTTTTTTTTTATTTTTTATGGAATAATCTGCATTAAACCCAAGCAGCTTTAATATCCCACCATCACATTGGAAAATTATGAACATTGTTCTAGTCAAACTACTCAAATTCAACTTCTCATATATAGTATTAGATAATTCACCATTTCCTTGGTTCTTTTTATTCCTAGCAAAGAACAAAAAAAGGCCTGTTATGCTATAACTAAATGGCTTTCTTTGCTCTCTGATTTGCCTTCAATTCAGATCTTAACAAAAACTTCTGAATGGACCCATCTGTCATAATATATATATATACTTGCTTTGAATAAAGTTAAGTTGGTTCATAATTATTTTTAAAAAATAATATTTAATAAATTTAAAATTTTTATTTTATTTTTAAACTACGATTTTATATAAAAATATATACTTGCTTTATAAAAAGGAAGTAAATAAGCTATGGATCACAATAAAATAAAATAAAAAAGAGAGAGAGAGAAAAGAAATGAAAGTTTTGCATGTGGGCATGTGGCACAATTCCATTCAAAGATGATGACATTAGTTAGAAGACCAAAATAAACATTAAAGCAGCTCTTCAAAATCTTTTTGACTTTGGGGTTGGAGTTAGGGCAGCCCCCCTACGCCCCACCCCTGCATTCTTTTCTTTTTGATTTTCCTCATTTCAGGACTGATTTTTTTATATTTAAAGGGCAAATATGAAAAACATGCAATGCACAGTAGAATTATTGTGAAATGGTGTAATGAATAAAAGTTATTTGAAAAAGAGAAATGAATAAATAGAAATTTTTAAAAAGGATATTGTAAAGACAAAATTATCCTTGATAAAAAAACTTTCTCCTCTCTTTTTGTTTTATTTTTTTATTTATTTTTTAATTAAAAAATAAATATTCTGAAAATAAGAACTTTTTAATTTTAAAAAATAAATTTTTAAATTTTTTATTTACTTTTTTTAATTAAAAAATTTTAAAAAATAAAAATAATATGCCTAAAATTAATTTTTATTTATTTTTTTAAATTTTTTTAAATTTTAAAAAAAATATATATTTAAATATTTTATTTTTTAAATTTATTTTCAATTAAAATTTTTAAAAAATAATATTTTCTTAATGAAAGAAAAAGGAAAAGTAAGTTTTTTCATGAAGGATAATTTTGTCTTTACAATATCCTTTATAATAATTTTTAATTATTCATTTCTCTTTTTCAAATAACTTTTATTCATTACACCATTTGACAATAATTCTACTGTGCACTGCATGTTTTTCATATTTTCCCATATTTAAAAGGCTTTCCTGCTGTAAGGCAATAATGAGTTTTTAGCAATGATGGAAAAAAGAAGAAAAAAAAAAAAAAAGAGAGAGGAAGGTTTCATCATCAGTGGTTCCAAAAGGAAAACCATTTGCAAAGATGGCCTGCCTGACTCTGGCTGGAAATTTGGCCCACTTTACCACTCATTTGAATCATTTTTCATGTGGTGGGTCGTCCCTGCTGGACTCGTACGTGTTGCCATGTTTATGCTATCATATCATTTACTCACAAATCTAATCTCATAAATATTACTAATTACCTTAACTCTCTCATTTGCTGGTTTTAATCTCTATATTTTCTACTACTTTGTATCTTAGATTACAAGCATGATAATTAATCATATCTTAAGTATCTTTTATATTTTTTTTCAGAATATTTTCCCTAATAAATTCTTGATAAGCAGGTTTATTTCTTTATTTTTTATAATAAGACAGTTAAAAAGTAATTTTCAGGTTTTGTCTGAATCTATTCTCTTTTTCGAACAATATGTTTTGGCTTACTTGAAGTAATGTTACTTTTGACATGCTTGTGGATAATGTCCAAATTAAGCAGATTAATAAACTAAGCTGCCTGCTTGCCCATGAGGTCTCATGGTCCCTGCCTTGTTTCTTTATCCAACGCTTCTCTTCTCCACTCCCCCAACAAAACTCGATTTTAACAAATGGAAACAACAATTTCTTAGAAGCTTAAACTTAACTCTTTCTTTCATCAAAATCCATCACTTTAACATCTGTAGATATCTTTTTTGGCTATTAACATGTCAGGTACAGCTTGATTAGGCAGCACTGCTACCAAAAAGAAGCAATTCATGCATAATAATAATTATAATAATAAATAAATAAAAACCTGATTTCTAATATTCCTAGGCAATGCTATCAACTTGAGAACTCCTTAGAATGGGGAAAACCGGAAAAAATCTACCGTATGGCCTACCCAAAAGTGAGTTCAGTACTAAAGAGGAGAGGAGGAGAGAATTTGAAAAGAGATCCACCAAATACACTGCATGCTTTCATACCATTTCCTTGAAGCCCGTTTTGAATGAAGAAATATAGCGTAGGTACAATCTAGCTTGGTCGAAAATTCCATATCGAAAGTTGCACGTTCTGTCTGGAGCCTGCTGAAACTCCATTGCCACTGATAGAGATCTGACGGTTTATGGTTGCCTTGGTGCAAGAATCACCAGCGAAAATGGTAGAACCGTTTGCAATAAGAGTGCCAGATTTAGTCCTGTGATTGGATTGGAGGTAGAGCTCCTATGTTAGAGCCATGTATCCTCATTCGTGAACTCAAAAAGCAAAACTTCGATGCCATGGAGACCCCATAGTGCTCACTGACAGTTTAGCAAAGGCGGCCCCGACAGGAAGAAGCTCCACATCGACATGGATATCCTTGTCGCGGCAGCAGTTCATATCGATAGTCAAAAGTCAGCTCTTCACCCATAGCTATCTGCAAAAGTGTAAAATGAAAAGATGGCAGGATTCAATACATGAATAACACTAGAACAAATGAAATTCTTTGATAAACTTTTGAAAAGTAAAAAAAAGCTTTTCTTTTCTTTTTTTTTTTTCAATAAAAAGAGTATTCCATAATTACAATTATCCATAAAAAAAAGTAACATATTAGTTAAAATCATGACTAGCATTGAAGATATCACCTACAACATCTTGGTAGAAGAAAATAGTCAAGACATGCCTATTTGAAAACTTATTTCTTTCATACGATTAAACTCGTTTTTTTTTTTGTTTTTGACAAGTCACCTAATTAAACTTAGTCATCTAAACCACGTCTTCCACAAAACATTTTGAACCTTAGATCATCCCAGATTTCACATATATGACCGATTTTATTCTACATTGTTGAGAATTGCTTACATCTTGACTGGCATAGAGACCAATGTGAGCGCTCTGACAATCCATGCTGTCCACAAGAACTTGATGATTCACAAGATTCGGCGAGCAACTGGGGAGAATTAAAAGGAAAGAACGACAAAGAAGCTATCAAGAGCGAATCCATAGAAATTCAAGATTTCAAAAGTAGAATATGGGATTCGTTGTTTAAGTACAGCAAAGTTGAACTGCACGACTTAGCTGCACTAGTTCCTCACAAAAGTCATAAATGCTAAAGGCCCTCTTAGTCTTAATGAAAAAAAGGTCAATATATTTAAAACCTCTGAATCCTCAGTCACAATTATTCTGGCCAAGTTACAATTTAGAAATACCAGAATCAAGAGTGTGGGAAATCATTTCAGTACATGATGCATAGCAAGTGTAATCTCACCTATGATTGATGAACCGAGAAACATTTCCATATTTGGTTGCGTCAATAACATATCCAACCTGTCCTTCAATCAATCTGCTCATATCATTGATATGAGAATCAACGTTATACATGTAGTTGCAACCGTCTCTATCATACCTGAAATTCGATCAAATAGCCTATTCAACCTAAAGCATAAAAGCAAGCATAAGGTGAAAATGGATCTTCAAAAATCAAGAAGGTGAAACCTGATAAGCCTATTGTTTGCCTCTTCTTCATCTAAAATCTCACCAATGTACTCACACACAAATGTGCCACTCAGAATTGGTTCACCAGCCCTGACGCCCCAGCCCTGAAGATCAACATGAAGCAACATCAAAGAACAAAGCTCTAGGATACAACCAAAAATTGAAATTATTACCTTATTCTCTGTTTTGAAGACTTCCAATTTCACTCGTACTCCATTTTGCAAAACCCTATTTGGACATGCTCTACTGCAGCTACACATGTGATTGCATTCATAGACAAGGTAGCCCTCCTTCACAGTTTCAAAAAGGTTTAATCACAAGATATAAACCAAAATCAAAAAGAGAGCAAGAAAGATGCCAACCAGACTAAGTGGTCATATCTACTTGTCAAAAAAGGTTTGTCATTTTATAATGGTTTGAATCGTGAAGCTTAGATGCTTATGCGTATCAAATCAGGTCAATAATGCAATCCTTGACAACACTATTATAAACAATTCATTGCCTGGCAAGCAACAACAAAGACAAGAAAAGTATCTGATTAACTGTTTAAAAAGTCTTCAAGCAAATAACAGCACATAATCTTTTATATGTGATTTGAGAAACACTATAAGCAAGCAATACAATAATATAATGCTTTAGAGTGAAATAGTAATGGTTGACAGAACAAGAATTAAAGTATACCTCCAAGATAATTCGCCCTTTGTCGTCATATGGAAACCTACCGCGCATGGGTTTCCCATATATGTCTCTTGCATCTTCATAATCATTATCAAAGAGATATACATGATCACATGTCTCAGGACAGCATGTTGAATTGGAACAGGTGCACCCAAGTTGTAAACTCTGAAAAGATATGTAACATAATTAGAACGAAAAAGGACAAAAATATTACAAAACAAAACATAAGAGTTAAACCTATCCAAGCAATGTAAAAATGTACCCCATCATGTGAGGGGTAGATGCAAGCCATGAAACAAGGATGATGTCTGTCCTTGTCTTAATAAACTGCATTTGATGGTACTATCAAACAAAACCTAGAAATCTCCAGGTAAGGGAATTATCAAGAATCTTAAGAATAACTTCCGGCGGTAACGTCATTGTGACATGCAATCACAGTAAACTCCATTGAGGCATAATTCTAAGGAATCTATATGAAGTAGCAATAGAGAAAAAGGATATAATAATCCAAATACAAATGTACCTCAGCATCAAGATTAAGGGATTGATCAAGCAAAGATTTTGTAACATAAGTAAAGTTCTCCCAAGGCATGGAGGATATAGCATTTTGGTCATTGGAACTATCACCAGAGATGTAAAGGGAATCAGAAAGACCTTCATCCACTAAACAAGCTACTGGAACTGATTCCTTCCCAAAGCTTATATCATCACACAAGACACTAGCCGTCTGCATGGGCCATTGTCTAAAATGTTGCGAATCAATGACATAGTGAGACTCATCCAGTTCCCACTCATCTACATGATCCAAAGAATCTGCTGATGGGTGGCCTCCAAAACCATTAGGAAGAGGCACCAATGGGGACAGAAAATCTGGGTCCTTGACAGGCTTACATCCATTTACACATACAAAATCATCTTGGTGCCACTCGACTTGAATGTTATTCTCACTGCAAAGCTTGGCCGCCTTAAGGTACATACGTTCTGGTAACATTCCATACTTCTCCTCCAGTGAGGCTTTGAGGCTCACTTTGCAACAAGAAGAGCGAGCAATAGACAAAATGTCCAAGTTATTAGGTCGAGGTTTTGTTTTATTAATTTTAGAAAATAATTTTTTTGCAAGGGCTGAGCACTGGAATTCTGCTAATCTACCAAGATTTGCTGTCTCTGTTACATCAGGCTCTACACTAATGATGTCAGTGTCAATCAACTTTGATGCCTGGAGGCGTTTTTTCATAGTAGCAGTTGCCCTGTTCCTGATTCTATATGACACTGCCCCCAGACCTTTCTTAAATCTAGGACGGCTAAGTCTCCCAGTTTTTAGTTTATAAGCATAATAACGAACCCCTTTCTTAGGGGGACGAGAGCTAGCTAAACTTGGTCCCATGTGAGCAGCCTGGTGATGGCGGCCAAGATCAGGCAGCAAATCAAACTTCAATCCACAAAACCTGCAAATAAACTTTTGAAAACTGCCTACATTCTTTGAATTATTCTCCAAAGAAACTGAATTGCCAAGCTCGAGTTTCAGTGGAGGTTCCTCACCCGCAGATAGATTATGCTGTTGAGCAATCTTTGACAGTCTAAATTCAACAGGATGAGCTGACAGCACATGCAGCAATAATTCCTCAGTATTGCCAAAATGGCTGCCACAGGGAATGCATCGGAGAAGCATGCACTGTTCAACAAATTGCACATGGTGTCTCTCCTGAACATGGGATTCCAAAACTTTTTTGTTAGTAAATGAATCCAGGCAGATTGCACAAGCATAACCTCTAAACAACCATTGTGCTTCCTTTTCATGATTCTCCATCCAGTGCGTGCCGAGCTGCTGGTCATCAAGAAATTCCACTGAGCAAATTTTGCACTTAATAGTCTTGTCATCATCAAAGCTATCATTGACGGCCAATGGCAAGGAAACTGGTTCTTCCACAAAAGAGGACAAAGGTGAACCTTCATTGCCAGTGAAGCCCCATAACCTTTGGAGTCTCTCCTTTTCATTGTAAACCAATTTCATTAAAATTTCCCCAACTCTAAAATCTTTTGATGCTTCAGAAAGGGCCCATTGAAGTTGGACTTCCACAGGAACTGGGTTTCTCAGAGATAAAATACTTTTAAACAGCTTGTAGAAAAGTTCACATGCTTGATGTAAATGCAATTTTTGCTCAAGTGAGTAACAGTCCTTCATAAGATCTAGAAACACTTCTTTGGATACTATCCTACACTTACCATTCCTCGCACGCTTGAGCCAGCTGGGAAGGTGTTTATCACAGTATAATGAATGCCGCTTAGGACATTCATGACAAGGATCAAAACCACTATGGGAGTATAAGCCTATGCAATGCAGCAATTCCGTGCTATCATGATCTTTACCTGAATGTTCAGGCTTCTCAATTAAGCTGTTTCTTCCCTGGAAGGCATCACCCCTAATTACTGACACTGGCTCCACTTGCAGGGGACTTTCACTTTCTCCCACCAAAACTATATCTCTGCAGTATGTGGTTTCAGGACTGGGAATAATCTCCCCATGCTTCCTTTTTTGTGTGTTCCCTGGAGAATGTGAGACATTATTTGCATCATTTTTGGGTCTGTGTTTCTTGCAGAATGAGGAGCCATATAGCGACCGGTGCTTGCATCTAGTGCCAAGCACAGTGGTACCTTCACACATTGGTGTATCAACAGGGGGAGTCACTTCTGTTTTGCTCGAGCAACCAATAAAACGAGAGGCCAAGTGCACACAACAATAAAGATCCCCATCGTTTGCCCACCTCACACACTGCCTTCCCTTCGACTCTATGAATGCTATGCACTGCCGGTTTTTACTCCCAGTATCTATGGATTTCTTAGCAACTGCTTCATTCAGAGGCGTCAATTCCAATTCTTTTGGCTGAATGTGCAGAGCTGAGGTGCTATTGACCTCTTCACTTGCTGGTGTTATTTCAACATCTTTGGTGTGTATGAGCTCAGAATGCCTTGCTTCAACCACAATATTGTCCCATCTGTCAGTCAGATTATTTGACGTGTCCATTGGTGTAGTTTCCTCCCTCTCATCTTCCTTTTTACAAAGTTCTGGTGTTGGCATATTGACATCTACAGCATCTCGGCTACTAAGAAAACCAGAGTCAATTTCAACAGTCATAGTTTCATCTGAACCATTGCTTTGCACTTGGGAGGCATGTGTCTCTGCACGACGGACTTCAAGCTTGGGCCTCTTCCTGCTAACTTGAAGATTTGTGTTTGAAGGATCATCACTGTTCCCATGATCAATATCTCCAGCAGTAGATACAGGACGAGATGTTGAGAACCATTTCATAACTTCATGCTTCCAGGTTTTCCATTCAGAACCAAGTGTGGGCTGCACTGGTGCATCCCCAAGAGACCTAACATCATTCCATAGTATAGAATCAAACAATTCCTGAATCAAAGACAAAGAAAAAAAACATTACTTTTATATCAAATAGACTATGCAATCGGAAGAACAGTCCCTGCCCTGCGAGAAAAGAAAGTTATGCAACTGATGCATGGTCCCTTGTTTGCCCTGATGGAATGTCAGGTTTATTATAAAAACTTTACTTCCTTTTTTCTTTTTTCTTTTTTATTTGGGCGGGAGATGGAGGGGTGGCAGTGAATGTTAGGTGACAAAATTCTACAAACTTGAGAAAGCCATTTGTGAATAATTATTTCTAATTACATCCTATTTCAATATGCGCTAATATTAACATAAATGGGCAACCATAGAGTGAGACATACCTCCTTTAACAATTCAATGGATTCAGCACTATGTGCATTCTGACATTGTTGTACCCATGAGTGAAAAGACTCCTGAAGCCAGTCAGCATTTATGTAGCGCTGCAATATCATCTGCAGAGGAGAAATGCTATTACTTTTATCTTTAATGCACGTGACGCGGAGGAGATAGAGATAGATTAGATAAAAGGTTATGGTGGAGATGGCAACATGGTTATGATATTGACAGCAGTCATTACACAACTCACTTCAACAAACATGAACTCTACAACTAAGGATTTACGACCATTTAGAAACCTAGCACCAATCTATGTTTGTTCATGTTCCTAACGCCTCTGACCTTATTTTCATTTATCACAAGGTTCTAAATATGGCAAATCATCCACATCACGTGCTATTATTTGGTGCTATGTTACTCGGGCTCAGGTGTGAGTGTCGGATACGGGGATACGGGTATGTGTCCGACACGGGTATGTTCAGTTTTTTCTAAGTTTTTCCATGTATTTGGAGGGTCCTTGGAGGGTCAAATCTCTATACTCATGTCCGAATATGCATCGGACATGAGTGTCGGACACGAGTACTTCAAGAAAAATAAAGAGTCAGAGCAACATAGATTTGGTGGGTCCATCATTTAATGCTGGTAATTTCTCATACATCTTAAGTATGTCAAGTAAGTGAAGGATTTACACGATGAAGTTTCAAAAGCATATTTCCAAGATCAGAATAACCACTGCAGCGTGAAGCCTCCACGGCGAATTCCTTCCAGACAATCACATTACGTGCTGTCTCTATCAAAGCCTACACAAACAGGAATAGAACTCTGGTAAGAAGGGCGCTGAGGAATTGAGTATATACATCAAATATACAAGGATTAAAACGAAGAAAATAATACCTCGCAATGGAACTGATCAATTATATTCAGCATGCCAACAGCTAGCTTTTGCATTATGTACCGCCTTGCAACAGTCAAATCTCTAACCATTTTTAGTCCAACTTTATGACTCCTATATGCAATAGGCTCAGGGAACTCGTTAATGGATCGGACAAGTAGCATGTCTGCCCAAGAATAATTCCTTGTGTGAGGAAAAAATATCACAAAATATTGCTTCCGATCATGAGTCGGCTTTGCTTTTAAAGTCGATAATGGCCAGTCAGCCCTTGCACATCTGATTCCAGCCTGCCATTTTCCTCTCCACTGTACTTGGAAAAACAGAAGAGTATCAACATGAAAATAAATGCAGTATGTATTTTTATCTTCTAGCAAATTAAAGAATTAATAAATGATAGTAATTAATCTAATTAAGAAAAAACCAAAAAAGAAAAATATTAACCAAACACATTCAGATGGCAATATCAAAGGAATTTAAGAGGATAAATAGATAATGAGCACACAAATCGGAAAAAAATAAACAGAAGGCATATCATGAGAGCACATCCTAGAAACGTTTGCTGTAATGCAAATCAAAACCATAATCTTTGGATAAGAGATATGGTATTTCATGACTAAAACAAGAAATGCTACCTTGACCCACAACGCCACAGATTCATCACGCTCTAACCACTTGGGCTCTGAAAGAGACAATTCTGCCTCCCTGTTGTTGCTTGGCGATTCACTTTCGATGGTGTCAACAATTAGACGAGAGTTTTCAAAGGCCAAGTAAGGTCCAGTGCAACAATCCTGTGCATTTGAATCATCATCTTCGTAATCATGTGATCCACACGATAATCTTCGGCCCTCTACCTGACAATCATAATATGAAGATCCACTATGGTGTTCTTCTGAATTTGGCAATTCATCCCTTGTGCCTTGACCTGCATTCTGTCTTCCAGCTGGATCCCCTTCCACACTTGGCAATAAGTCATCATCCATCCTACCATCTGCCACTTGAACTTGTTTTCTATGTTCCAAGCAATTAGATTCTCCCTCATAAGTAAAAGTTGTTCCTGAACTCGGTCGAGCACAATCAGAATCCGCAACATACTGAACACCAGAACAAGGGAGCACTTCCATGATTCAAACTGAAATCTCCAAAGCAGTATAATGTGCATACGAACATTAATTGTCCCCCAAAGTTACTTTTCTGTCCATGCTATAGTAAGATGATACAAAAGAAATATTGTCAAGGGTATATACTGAAAACTGAAGAAAATACAGAATAATATGATATATTATAAGCAGGACTTGAAAGAAAAACGGAGCAAAGATGTCAGTTACACATGGGCATGAAAATGTAAAATGCACAGATATGTATGCGTGAATGTACTTCATGCAAATTAAACGAAACACTAAGATCCTGCAGTAGGCTGAACACATAGGGCTTAATGCATGGTGCCATTCAGCCATGGAAAAGTCCTTCCTAATCAAACATCTAGATAGGTACTTCACGATTTTAAAGAACATAACAGCTTCCAGGAAAGCCAAGTGCTAAAGCTAAAGGTCTTTTGTCAGCATTAAATTCAATTTACCTTCACTTTTAATAGCAGTTTATACATTTCTAAAACATCCTGGATTAAGTACAAAATTGATAGTTAAAATCTATGTTGCTCCGACTCTTCATCTTTCTTGAACTATCTGTGTTCGAAACCCATGTCTGACACATATCCGGACATGGGTATAGAGATATGATCTTCCAAGACCTTCCAAATACAAAGAAATCTGGCAAAATATTAAACATACCCGTGTTGGACATATACTCGTGTTCGACACTAACACCCGAATCCGAGTAACATATGTTAAAATTTACTTGAATCCATGCAGAATTTTAATCATTCCAGTGCATCCGATTTCTAGAACAAACCTGCACTCCCTATTATTATCAATCATTATTTTCATTCAAAATATTTAGCAAAGTGATAATCATCTTTTTGATAGAAATGAAAAAAGGATGTCATCATGTATTAGGTAAAAAAAAATACAACCAATTGCTTCAATATTATTAGCAAACCAGAAAAGAACAAAAAAAATTCCACAAACTTGAAGGATACCTTATTTAATAATGAATTAATTAGTAAAATTAAAAACCCATTTAGGTTTTTTTTTTTTTTTTTATTTATCAAAGTGTAGGGTTCCTGGCGAAACCTAAGCTATTTCTCCAAAGAAACAGCACCATGCTTAGGCCCAGATCCCAAAATCCATCTCAAAAAACAAAATTTGCAGAGATCATTAGCTAAAACCCCAAACTAACAAGACCCAGAATCAGAATTGCCACAAAACCCTAACATAATCAACAAATTTCATCATTCATTAATTTGTCATAATAATAGTAACCCCAAAAGAAAGAAAAAAAACCTTTTTCATTAAATTCACATTTTCATCAAAATGGTGACAACATGGTAGGTGGGTCCAAATTTCAGATCATATATGTAAAAAAGATTTATAATCCCCAAATCATATAACATGTAGTTAAGTACATAAGAACAATTAATATCCAAAAAATTTGGCTAAACTTACAAGGGAAAAGGAAAGGGTTCATTACATTTAAGATAATGGGTATTTTTTAGGGGGGAGGGGCAAGGTAAGTAATAATAATAATAATACTAATATTTAGGGCATAGCAGCAGGAAAAGAGCACAGCAAAGACCAGCTAGGTTACAGAAAAAAACCATAGAATTAGAAATTGACTGCAAAATGTGACATACATAATATTTGCATAACATGTGAAAAGGTATATAGGCCAAACTTAATTAACAGAGAAGATAAAGAAAAAAAAAAGGATGGCTAATGTATTTTACCTTTCATATAAAAGAGTTTAAAGGAAGATCACCCAATTTTTATTTTCCATGGTTCCTTTGGGTTTGGGTTTTGGGTGTTGGAATTAAAGTCTAGCGAATAGATAGATAGATGTGGTTCGTGAAGTTGTAATATAGGGAGTTGGGCATGTCCTCGTGGCCAAAATTGAAAAGGAGAAAGGAAAATTCAAAGATAAGAAAGTAATAAGAGAAAAGAAACAACAAAGGAACAACAAAAAAAAAAAATTGTGTGTGTGAATGTGTCTCTTAACTCAAAAGACTTCGAAACAAAAAACGAAGACCAAACTCAAACTGGGTTTTGTCTGTTTTGGCCTGTTTGTGTTCTGTTTCTGTACTTTGGTTACGTGTCGAGGGTCAAAATCTAAAAAGAAGGCTTTGGGATTGGGTGTTTTTCTCTTTTTTATAATATAATTAACAAATAGATGGGGAGAGAGAGGAAAACTAGCAAATGGGTTTTTTCGGGGAGGATCTGAAAATTTTAGAGGGCTTTGGGGTGGTTTGGTGAGAGAAGGATTTCAGATTTGGTTTATTAATAGTAGCAGTAGTAAGTATTAGTAGACATCGAGATGCGAAATTGAGGTGCGTCTCATGTTTTTGATTACTGTTATTATTTTATAATTTTAACTTTTTTTTATGATCGATATTTATTATCAATATTTATCGCAATTAATCATTATAATATTTATTACATTTATAATTGTGATAAACATGACACAATCGAAAACATATTTCCAACTGTAATTTTAAATCCCTCTTCCTTTCTATGGTTACAGTGGTCATGCTGTTATTTGTTTAATTCCACCCTTTTCATTACCAAATTTTCAAAGAAATTTTTCGTTTTTGATAATAAATACCAAAATTTTTCAATCATCTAGGAATCAAAGGCATGGACATGGACCATTATCAGCATGCTTGAAGATTTGAAGAGGTTAAAAAAGTTTAACCCATTCGAGCTGTCGTCTTCATCTTTTAACCTTTTACTTTTACCTTTGAGATCTTGAATCCATACCAATAAAAACATTGGAGTTTAGGACTAAGGAAGCAAGCTTATTCATTGTGCTTTTCTTCATGACTATCTTTCAAGTTAAGATAACCTTAACAAGCTTAGTTTTGTAATTGGATAATATGCAACAAGACATAAAAGCTGTAAAAAAGAAGAAAAAAAAATGGTATAAAAAATGAATGCTAACACCAATAGCCATTTATGTTGGAAAGAGGAGAATTCAAACAAAATTCAATAGTTCATTCAAGCCAGAACCTTGAGACTTTTTGCAACACCAATGACCGGGTTTTAAAGTAACCTGTTCAAAACCTGCAATAAAGTAAAAATCAATGGATAAATACCACACTAATAGAAAAGGAAAATGAAGAAGAAAAAAAAGTAGAGGGTTTTGGGGAAGGAGGTGACTGAGGAATGACTAATGAAGATGATCAAAATACGAACCTTTTGCCAATTTTTGGGTGAGAACCTATGGTACTCGGACTCGGGTGTGAGTGTCGGACACGGGTATGTGTCCGGCACGGGTATGTTTGATTTATTCTAAGTTTTTTCATGTATTTGAAGGGTCCTTGGAAGATCATATCCCTCCATACACATGTCCGAATATGCGTCGGACACGGATGTCGGACACGGATATTTCAAAAAAAAAAAAGAAAGAGCCGGAACAACATAGGTGAGAACTCCAATGAAATCCTGGTAACCTAATAAAAAAGTGCAATGATAGTAACACAACACACAGCCACACCAATTGTGAGATCAAAACATCCCCAATTCCCCCACTCCTACAGAAAAAGAAAAAACTAGAGTTGAAGAGACCATTTCTAGCTTAATACAATCTTCAAAATCATGGGAAATATATAATATGACAATTGACAACTATGTTACTCAAATTCGGGTGTGAGTGTCGGATACGGATATGTTCAATTTTTTCTAAGTTTTTTCATGTAATTGGAGGGTACTTGGAGGGTCATATCTCTATAATCATGTCCGAATATGTGTCAGACATGAATGTCAGACACAAGTATTTCAAAAAAAAATGAGGAGTCCAAACAACATAGATTGACAACTATTATCTTATTTCAATATATATATTCTCATCTGCTTATGCAAATAATAAAAACAGCAGAAATCTATATCTTAGCTTGGACCTTTTTTTCTTGTTAACCTTTTTAATCAAGTAGCTCACCCAAATTAAGACAGTGGTAACTAGCTGGAATTGCCAGGAGAACCTGATTAGGGATTTACTGAGAAAATCTTTGATCAACCTGCTTCAGGAATCAGTACAGAACTCAATCCAAATACAGATAATTAAGGAAAAAATCTATAGTCAATACTAGTTAGAAGAATTGTTGAAGAACAACAAAAACTGAAGGTCATCAAAGTAGACTAAGTGAGCTCTTCTAGACTAGGGGATACAAACCTGCACAAGAAAAAACTACAGATTAACTAATTAATGGTGCAATCAATTTTTATGCAGGGGTTGCAGCAATATTCTTGACATTATTCCAGCTTTTCTCAAAGTAATTATAACAAGGATGATACCCAATTTCAGTTTGCCAATCAAGAGTAAAACATTTGATAGGTTTCTATGGCCGCATAAAGTCATGTACTTTCCAGGCTTTTGTTTTGAAATTGAAATTTTTTCTGCATTTTGAAAGCAAGACTTATTTTACTTGTCATAATCATGATCATAAACCCACAATGCAAATGCATCAAACCCAGACTTTTTTTTTTTGGACTCAATAATTGCATTCATTCAGGTTTCAGGGGCAAAAACTTCTTTACAGGTGCACCAAAAAATGGGAAAAACCTTAGAAATATATAAGCAAAATGCATAATTAAATGGTATCAATTAAAAACGTAAAAAGTAATATTGGGTTAGTTTCAAACAAACAACCCTTAGAAAGGACTGAAAAAAATCACATTATTCTTACCAAATTCTAACAAAACTCAACAACATAAAATAGCTGCAATGGAACATTAACTGGTTAGCAAATCCATAAACATAAAGTAAACTGTTAGAGAGAAAGCTCAAGAGAAACAAAGAAAGCAAAATCAGAAAAGGGAAGCCATTTGAAGCAGCAAAAAATTCAGAAAAAAAAAAAAAAAAAAAAATTTGGATCATTTCTCGATTTGTGCGTGTCATCCTTGCGCAGGGGCATGCTAATCTTCTCTGTATCGTTCCAATTTTATCGGATGTCCCCGAAGGGACACTCTTTGGCTGCTGGGTTTTGCTACTTAAAGAGCAATGAATGAAACTAGCTGGCTGATGTGGGATAGTTCGCTTTCAACCATGGCCTTATGTCATCTTGCTAACTAGGCAAATCCCGGTTAAGGATAGTCATTTGGGTCTTAAAACTTCAGCCCAATCAAGAAAAGAACAAAATATTTAAGACCCAAAGAGGAGTCGAAACAGAGGTTTTTCCTTTTTAAGAACTATTTTCTCAGGTCACTGTAGAATTAGTTTAGACAGCTCAAGTCAACGAAATTGCAATGAACTCCCAAAAGAAGCTTCTGCCATTGGCCCATTTTGATGCAATGAAAATAATCATATAAATCATTAACAAACCATTACTTTATATTATTGGCACGAAAAAAAAAAAACTATTACTTATATTGTATGAAATTAGTTAGGTAAGTGGATTTACTTTAAATTTTTTTTTTTTTGCCAGCAACCTTTCCATGTGGTGTCTAGCTGCTAAAGCAAATTTTTTTTTTAAAGTAAATTTAGGATTTAATTTGATTAGTTTATGTAATCACTCTTAAGATATTGCATCAAGCAAATTTAGAAATCAAATTCTAACACTTATAATCTCTTCTCTTATTATACCAAAAAAAAAATTATCTATATTTAAGTGTTAGGATTAGGATTTGTGGTTTGATTTCAAGTTTTCAACTAACAACAGATAATTTGTATTATTGGATGCAATTTGTTGCGAGTATATTTTGTCTTAGACCTATACTACTTATCTAATTAGCCTCTCTCTCTCTCTCTATATATATATCATAAGACTTAAGCAAATAGTTTTTAGATTTTGTTTTAGTTGAATGATTAGTGGTTCTAACTTCTAAGATTTGCTACAATTTGGTACAACCAAAGCACTTTCATTGAGACATTAAAAACCCCAAAAAACTTTGCCTATTGAAACAAGGAAACAATCTTTGGTTATGTTCTTAATTTATGCTCGGTCCAATGGTAAGATCCTTTTCAAGTTTGAATTTGTTCATTTAAAATTTGGATTTTTCTATTTTATTTTTATTTATTTATTATTTTTTCCTTTTTTATTTTTTTCCCTTCCACCATTCCTTAAACCCCATAAATTTGATTTAGTTGAATGGAATGAGATGTCAAAATAAGATAAAGGTGGGGGTATCTAGTATCCACCTTTTGTGTTTACCTGCTCACTGTCTTCTGTTAATGGCCTTTTTGCTCCATATATATACCAAATTTCTATTACTTTTTGGAAACCCCTTTATTCTATTATCTTCCTTTGAGAAAGTTTAATCCCTAAAGAGAAAGATAATCTGCATAAAAAGAGTTGAAAATCACATTAGATTTTATTCTGCTTGTTTTACCATTTATCAAAATTAGTGAAGCAAGCAATGTTTAAAATAAGATCTGATATGGGTTTTCTGAAACAAGTTAGATTATTTGGGCTTAAAACATGTTTTACTATACTTCTTTACAAAAGGGCAATGAGTTCTTAAATCTTAACTTGTTAAGGGTTTACTAGCACATAAAAAGTAGTATAAAAGAGAAAAAGAAGAAGAAGAAGAAATCTTGCTTTTCCTTTTTTTTCCCTTTTGGATGATTGTTATCTTATTCAAACTCTATTTTTTTTTTAAATATTCGTGTTCGATAACTGTATTCGATATATATTTGAATATAATATAAAAATATAAATTTTTAAATATATAAAAAAAAATTAATAAAAATAATCGTATCCGATATTCATCTTCGATTTCAGTTAACATAAAATGATTGTTGACACTTTAACTAGAGCGGAGTTTTTAGTAAAGCAAATTGTACCAGGTTTTCACCCTTCATTCCCTTCCCCAAGAAAAAAAAGGCACATTAGCTTTTCTCTGAATTCTTCAATTTACAGACATATCAACAACTGGCTGTTGAACAAAAAAAAAAACAACTGGCTGCTAACTTTCAAATGTTCTTTTCTAACATAACCCATTTCCCTGTAACATAATTACTAAACTAAGCAATTTTAAGGAAAATGATCATAGGTTAATTTTTTTTTTTTTGGTGAAGACATGATTTAGTCCTTTCTTAGTCCATAAGACATATTTCAGCACATGACAAGTACCACATAGGCTGAAAAGGAGCCTTGTTGTGGATCTTGGTAGTACTATTCCTTTGCAATTGTTCAAATTTTGAAGCACATGATTGGATATATGAGAAAATTAAATCTCTTCTCCAATAGGCCCAACAACTATAAATATAAACCAAGAGTGTTTCTAAAAAAAATGCTGCTATTAGGTAACGCAGCTAATGTTGTTATCATCTATATTGTTTCGATTTTTAATTTTTTTTGAAGTACTCGTATTTGACATCTGTGTTCGACATATATCTGGATATGGGTATGGGGATATGATCTTCAAAAGACCCTCAAAATATATGAAAATCTTGAAAAAAATTGAACATACCCGTATCTGACACTCACGCTCGAATCCGAGTAACATATTATGATGACGCATGCGTCGTCTAATTAGCTGTCTGATATGTTAACAAAAAAAAAAAAAAAAAAGAGAAATCTGATTTTGATGAAAGAAAGATTTAAGTTTAAGCTTCTAAGAAATTGTTGTTTCCATTGTTAAAATCGAGTTTTGTTGGGGGGGACAGAAATGGGGAAGGGAGAGATACCCTTTGCTGGTTATGATTGGTATTGGCTCCCTTGTCCAAATGTCTTTGGAAAGTTCACTTTTTTTTTCCCAATTGTGGGATTCTAGACCATCTTTATCCCCTAAAACCAAACTGCCAGAACCTTGTAATGCCCCCCCAATATGGCCATAAGGGGGCCATAGCCCTGCCCATTTTCCCACCACTATACATACAATGCCAAATTGCTTACCCTCTCTCTATCTGTCTCTCTTCTTTAGCCAATTTAATGGGAATTTATTATTATTATAGATTTTGTGGTTTTGTTTGGCCAATTCAAAGCACAGTTTAGTCCCCCACTCTTTGAGGCTTGACAGATGCATGGGATGGGAGTCTCAGATGGAGAAGCATTGCCTTTTGAATTCTGAATCACATTTTTTGAAAGAAAAAAAGTTATGTCATTTGGGCACTTCATCTGAATTGTCCTTTTCTTCTTATGTCAAAGCTGGTTTTAAGTTCAGAATGGATGCTAACTACAATATAGATTTGAAAATTTCTGCCTCCATGCATGGCTTAAGAACTGACAAATTATCATTATCAAATAATTACAACAGCAAATTACTGGTATAACTAGTAAAGAAGCATGAACAGTTTTATGAACCAAGATTTTCTTTTTCTTTTTTTTTTGTGTGGATAATTTGTAAGTTTTATTATCCAAGAAGCAGCATAGCTGCTACAAACTGTTTATAGCAGCATAGCTGCTACAAAAGAATCATTTACAACAATAAACCATAACAACCAATTCTATCTAACAAACATATCGGAATTCAAGTTCCAGCCATTGCATAGCTCGACATTGATTGAATCAGCTGCAATACAACGTAGTCCCTTTAATCTTATAGAGACCGAATCCTTGATTCTTTCCAGCACCTTTGATGAGGGTTCTTCAATCTTCTTGAAGATTCTGTTGTTTCTTTCTCTCCACACTTCATATACAAATGCATTCCATGCCATTCTTAGAATTATAGTGATCAATGCTTTCCCTTTCAGCTTCCTAGTAGCCCATTTCACTTCCTCTTCCCATCCTTTCACTCTCCTCCTGACCTTGGAGCTCAGAAGCACTTGCTGCCATATAGATGCAGAGTAAGGGCATCCCAGATAGAGATGATCACGAGTTTCTTTCTCCTCTTTGCATAGAACACACAGTTCATCCACTGTAAGCCCCCATGATGCAATTTTCTCCTTTGTTGGCAGCCTGTTCAGTGCTGCCATCCAGGATATAATCGCATGTCTGGGAATGAGGTGTGGAGACCATACCAACCTATGCCATGCCACCTTTTCTGCTCTTGGTCTGAGTGCATTCCATACAGCTCTTACATCATATTTGTTTCCTGGAAATGGCCATCTGTTTCCTCCCTGCTGTGCTGGAAATTGCTGAATCTTATGCCTTAATTTCATTAACTTCTTCCATGCCCAGCTGCTACTCTCAGGGACAGGGATTTGCCAGACATCCCTTCCCTTCAGCACATAAGCCTAGACCCAAGCAATCCACAATGATCCTGCTGATATTAGGATGGCCCATAGATTTTTCATCATGCATGCCTGATTCCATGATATGGAATCTTTGAGTCCCAATCCCCCTTCAGCTTTTGGCATACAGATTTGCCTCCAACTCACCCTAGCTCCCTTTGCTGATCCCCCCTTCCCTTTCCAGAAGAAACAAGCACATATCTGGGAGATCTTCTTTAGAACTTGCTTTGGCAAGATAAATTGCCTACACCAGTAGTTTTGTAGGCTAAAAAGCACCGATTGGATGAGTTGTAGCCTTCCTGCATAGGAGAGCCATTTCACTGCCCATCCATTGATTCTTGCTAGGATTTTGCCCAGCAATGGCTCACAGTCCTTCTCTGTCAACCTCCTCGTCACCAACGGTACACCAAGGTACCTGACTGGAAGAGAGCCTAATTTGAATCCCGAGATTTCCTGGATAGAATCCAATTCAACTCTATGGATTCCTGAAGAAAAGATCTCTGTTTTCCCACTGTTAATCTGAAGCCCAGAAAATGAGTAGAAAAGCTGCAGGGTGTGTTGAATTCCAATCACTGAGTCCAAACTTCCTTTGGAGAATATTAGGAGATCATCAGCAAAGCATAGGTGGGTGAGGTTTATCCTTTTACACTTGGGATGAAAGGCAAAGATCCCATGCTTGACTGCTGCATCCAGCAGTTTTGATAGCACATTCATGGCCAACACAAAAAGGTAAGGTGATAGAGGGTCCCCTTGCCTGACTCCTTTGGCTCCTTTGAAGTACCCTGCCAGAACCCCATTGATGGAGATGGAGAATCTGGGAGTGGTGAGGCAGTTCCTGATCCAACATATAAACTTCTCAGGAAAATTTAAAGCTGCTAAGACAGCCAGGACAAAATTCCAGCTAAGGGAATCAAAGGCCTTCTGTAGATCAATCTTGAGTGCACATCTAGGTGACAAAGAGGCCCTGCCATAACCTCTCACTAGCTCCTGGGCCAGCAACACATTGTCATTTATACACCTGCCCGGTATAAATGCACATTGGCTTTGGCTAACAATCGAAGGGAGCAACTGCTTAAGCCTATTGGCAAGAATTTTAGTGATGCACTTGTAGATCACCGAACAGCAAGCAATTGGTCTGAACTCTTTGATATTGCTTGGATTCTTACATTTAGGCACTAATGTGATAATGGTTGCATTGAATGCTGGCAGCAGGTTCCCAGTATCGAAAAATGATTGTATTGCTTCCAAGACATCATTCCCCACAATGGTCCATGTTTCCTGAAAGAATTTTGCTGTGTATCCATCTGGGCCAGGTGCCTTTTCACCGTTCTGTGAAAACATTGTGGCTTTGATCTCTTCTCTGGTGATTGGCCTTGTTAAGGATAATTTCTCCTCCTCAGCAACTGAAGCTTGGAGAAGCTCAGTTAAAATATTATGAGGGCATCCTGTGACCCTAGTGTCAGCTGTGCCAATAAGGTTCTGAAAGAATCCAACAGCTTCATTGGAGATTTGCTAGAAAGTTTCCAATTTGTTCCCCTTGGCATCTGTGAGGGATCTTATGGAATTACAACTTTGCTTTGCAGCCATCATCTTGTGGAAGAACCGAGTGTTTTGGTCTCCTTCTTGAATCCATCCTATTCTGGATTTTTGCCTGAAGTAGCTTTCTTCAGCAGCACTGAGCTCCTGGAACTCTTTAATCAAAATTGACTGTTGTGCTATTAGATCAGCTGTAGGATCAGATAACACTGCCAGCTGAACTGCTTCAAGTTCCTTTCGTTTTGCTGCTACCTTCAATGAGATCTCCCCATACTGATTAAAGTTGAACTTTCTAAGTACCTGCTTAAGCCTCTTGAGCTTTTGGTGAAGTTTGAACATGGGGGAACCCGAGACTTCCTCTCTCCAGGATTTCTCAACAATGGCCTTGAACTCAGGATGTCGAGTCCAGAAGTTGAAGAACTTAAATGGCTTAGGAAGGGAGATTCCAGCCTTGTTCAGATTTATAAGTGCAGCACAGTGATCTGACACCTCAGGGGGGATGAATTCCACATAGGAATTAGGGAAGAGGGGGAACCAATCTCCATTAACCATAACTCTATCCAGTTTCTTTGCCAAGTGTGCCTCTTGGTGGTTGGACCATGTAAAAGGAGGGCCAACATAAGCATGATCATCAATGGATAACTGATGCATGCAATTCTGGAACTCTCTAATATCAGATGTGATGGTATGATTTCCATTGAATGTTGAGCTTTCTACAGGATGACTGACCACATTGAAGTCCCCAGCAAGCAGCCATGGCTCATCAGATATAGAGCTCTGAAGGGATGTCAAGTGGGCCCATAACTTCCTCCTTTCAATACCTTCATTCTTCCCATAATAGCAGTTAGATAGAACCTGCAATCAGTCTGAGAAATCTGGCAAGTAATGGACTGATCTGTTCTTCCCATCAACCCAAGATTTAAATGATCCTTCCAAAGCATCCAAATTCTTCCATTGTATGCTTCAGTGTAATTTGTTAACATATGCCAGCCACTAAACCATTTGTCAATGATAGGTTGCATGTTGTGTTGCTTTACTCTTGTCTCCAGGAGACAAACCACTTCAATCTTCAGTAATTGTATCCTTCTAACCACTGCTTTCTGCTTCATAGGGCAATTTAGCCCTCGAACATTCCACACGAGAATGTTCAGGATTGGCTTGTTGAAGATTGACTTCCAGGAACAGTCACCACTGTTCTCACTGACTTCCTTCCCTTATCAAATGGCCCTTTCCTCTTATTTTAAGGTTTTTCATCAAATCTGCTACCCCAGCTGCAGCTGCTCTTGGCTTTCTTGGGGAGTAACATATCTTACCTTCCCCTTTTGGTTCGGAGTCCTCTTCCATTTGCATAGCTTCTTCATTTTCATCCCCTGATTCTAAGACTGCAAATCTATTTACTGAGCCTGCTCTTCCTTGAGGGGACTTCTTTGCCTCAGATCCCTTATCAAGTACCTGATCATTTGCCCTCTCGACTGTTTCATTGTCAGTAGGAGCCACTTCTTTCCCCCTTCTCCTTTGTTCTTCCTCTTCCCTAATGGACTCAGTGAGATCCACTGGTCCTGCAATCACCTCAGGGGGTTCCTTCCTCTTAGGTATCCATACCTTTGCACTAGCCTTCTTTGCCATGACTGTGCAGGTCTTCTCAGAGTGCCCAAATGTACCACAATGGGTGCATTTCTGAGGCATCCAGGGAATAACCACCGAGATAGAGATTAGAGAGCCATCCTGCATCTCAACGTCTATAGTCTGTGGGATGTCAGTCCCTACATCAATTTCTACACAGACCTTAGCATAAGCTAATCTCTGTTTTCCAGCAGTAATTTTGTCCATATAGAGGGGGTTTCCTACAGCGCTAGCAATGTAGCTTAGGCCTCTATTAGTGTACAGTTCAAGCGGGACATTCCCCAAGTGAATCCAAATTGGCAATTTATCCATCAAAAATTCCAAGGATTTCATACCTGGTTCCCATTTCCGGACAATGATAGGCTTGTTCTGTATATGCCATGGACCATGTTCCAGCACCCAATCCTTAACCTCTGGAGAAGGAAGTTGAATGATATACAGGTTTGGTCCTGCTGGTCGCACCGTAACTTCCCCTGTCTTTCCCCAAAGTAAGCTTGCAAGTCTTTGGAATAGGCTAAAATTTGGTGCTCTCCCAATAAATTGTGCCACAATCGAGTTCTGCCATTGTTGAGCCCCCTCATCGAAGACCTCTGCAGGTGGTTTCACAGTAAACCGTCCATCAAGTCTGTTTGGGGGAAAGAATTGAAGTGTTTGATCAGTCGAAGCTGAGAATAATTTTCTCCAATCATGAGAAGCCACATCAGCAGAGTTTGTTATAACTAACTCCTCCCCAGCTGGCATCGATGCTTTTCCCCTCTGCTTCTCCCGTGATTGGAGAGGAGGAAAATCACCATTGCTGAGCTCTCTTGATCCTTCTTGATGAAACTCAGAACCTCTAACTGTCTTTACTGAGCTTGAGGAGGTTGCACTTATTTCCATGGCAGTTAGAAACCCGGTGATAGGTACACAGAAATTCTTTTGAACCCGAGAATGACTTTCAATTTCAGAAAAATGATGGTTCAGATAACTAAGATAAACGAATGATGAAAATTGATGAGAAAATCCGAAAGTAAGACTAGAAATGGCGAGAAAATCCTTGGCTCAAGAAAGATCCCCTAGCTTGAGTCGAGAGCGTTTCTGCTAACTTGCGCATTTCTAAAAGTCCTTCTCTGACTGAATCATGGAATTACTTTATGGTGTTTTTGGTCGTCAAAGGCGCAGATCAGAGCATCAGCACCCAAAAAAACAGCAGCTTGAAACACCAATCTGGTGCACCAGCGGTCAGAGTCGGACACTGGCAGCCAAGATCTGAAACGCCAGGGACCAGATCTGGCACTGCCAGTGCCGATCTGGTGTGCTAGCGACCAGATCTAGTCCTTTGTTGCTAAGATGGGCACCTTGAGAACCAGAATCCTTCCCAATCCAAGCCGGAAAAGAAACTTCGGCGACCAAATTTGGCCTAGCTGATTTGCGAGACTTAAAAGAAGCTTCGTTTTAAAACGAAAGAAGTCTCAATTGAGCCCGGCCGGAACTGGAAGCAGAGATGCTGAGATGTAGCGGCAACCAGAAAGAAAGAAAGGAGAAGCTCAATGTTCATTTTTTCTTACCAAACAAACACATTTTTCCTTTTGAAAGGTTAATACTAAGATTTTCTTTTTCTTTTATTAAGAACAAGAGAAAATTAACAATTGGCACTGTTAATGATATTCTTAGAGATTTTGTGATAAGCTATATATGAAAAAACAATTTATAACAGGACAGATTGAGTTATAATTTTGTTTCCCACAAGAAATAAACAAACTATGGAAACAGAAACAAAAACAAGCACCTAAGTAGCAGAGTCCTAAGAAACTGTTTCCTGAATTTTTCCAGGCTAATTCCTTTGAATTTCATACATCTTTTGTTTTCATTTCTAATTTGTCTTCTTTGATCACTTCAGTTGAATATTATAGTAAAAGATTCCTTTGAGAAGTGCAATTTTGCTGCAATTACAAGATGTTACTCACCAACTTCCTGATTGATTTTCAAGTTTCAACATCTCTCCAGATTAACAATCCTGCATCCTAATCCTAAGGGATCTTGGCATTGTTTAACCATTTTCATTTTTCAAAACAAAAACTTGGTTATTATTTAGGCAATATAAACCTGATTCAAAAACCCTGGAGACAATGGGTATCTAACCTAAATCTTGTGCTTATAAACTGACAACTTTTCCAGAAAAATCTCAGTGTTGCATCAAGCATGGAACTCTGAGCCTGATAGATTAGGGGATGTTATATTTTGTTATCCACAATTAAAAGAATGTTATTAATACAACTCATTATTTCATTGATCTATGAAGTATGTCTGTCAGTTTCATTTGAAAATTTGATTCTCTTCAACTTATTCTAAAACCAGATATAATTTACATGTTTTTCTTGGCACTGTTATATTTTTGTTATTGAGAAGCAACCAATCTGACTTGTATAAAAATCTAGATAATAAGATAAAATAGAAGTTTCATTTGTTTATTATTTATTGGGACTGCAAAATTTTCAACCCTTTGCTGATACAGATAGCTCCAAAAACTCCATCCTAGCAATGGAAGAATCACTTAGCAAAACTAATATTAGTTATGTTATCTGGATTTTTATTTTTTTTTAAATATCTATATTCGAAACCAATGTCTGAAACATATTTAGATATGAGCATAAGTAAAAACATAAAAAAAAAAAATTGAATATACCCATATCGATTAAATACAATATCTATATACGACACTCACCTCAAATTCAAGTAACATAGAATCTAAGAATAAGTAAATGATGTTAAATACCCAAATTATGTTAATCAGTTTCATAATCTCAATGCTTCTCAAAGGGTATTATCTCCTAATAATCTGCCATTGTAGAAATTAGCAGCAACCAATTGATTTAAAAGAAATAGCCAAAATTTTCCATTAATCAAAGCAATCCTTAATCCTGAAGTTTAATCATATTAAAACATCAATTTTTTTCCCTCTAAGCTACCTTGCTTATTATATTCATTTGTTTATAGACTAGGCTTTTGGATTTTTCTGCAGTCTCAATATAAAAGGTGTCAATTAAACAATTATTGATAGAAAGTTTTTCAATAATCAAACTCTTTCTCTTTTTTCTTGTTGCAGTGATAAAAGAAACTTTTTTCTCAGTAGTTGAGTATGACGACAAAAAGAGAGACCTGGCCACCTTACAACACACGCGACCCTACTTTATTTTCTTTTGTATTGATCTTGGAAAAGGTCAAGCTCCATAAACATATTTATTATTTTAATTTTGTGGATTCTATGACAAACGTTAATCTCTTTGATACTGAAAGACAATCTGGGTATCTGGTTAGGAGTCCAAAAAGAAGATTTAGACAAAGAGAAACCCCACAAAACCTCATTTCCTTTTAAGCATCCAATGTCTTTCATTGAATTTTACCTTTCACCCCTTTTGAGGTGAGAGCCTGCTTTTGTTTTTAACCTTACTATTGTTAGCAGCTTACTTACATTTGGACATAAACGAATTCTTGATTAGTGTTCATAATCCTTTATATTTGGAAGGACTTGCTTCAGATTTTTTCTAGCCGCTGTAAAATACTATTATTTTGCTGAAATTTACTAGCTAATCAAGAAGAGTTGTAATTGTTTTCACATAAAAGAAACAAAACAATAGGTTGAGTTCAGGATTATTGGATGTTAAATGGGAAGTTTGCCTGATAACATAAATTATTTGCTAGAGCATTCTTGTTGTAGATTAGTTGAAAAACCAGCTTTTCCAAGTGGATTAAGGGAATTCATGACCTTTTAGTTGAAACATTTTACAATTAATCAAACTAACCATCATTTCACCTATGTTAAGCAACCATTTTAATACAGTAAATGATGATTTTGTTATTTGAAATGATCAGTTGCTTGATTTGCCAATTGAGAGACAGAAACTTTTGTCATATATATACATGTGATAGGCTGGTATTCACATCTGTGTCAACACAAGTTGGTGAATGGTAATGCACCAAATTCAAGGAAAGTGCGGAGCTAACTTCATGGCTAAAGTTGTAGGGACTTAAGAAAACTTGACCTTTGGCCTTTTCAGATTTTGTTGAGAAAAGATATATGTTAGCTAAGACAAGAAATTCTGGTGGCCAGATTTCTGTAGCTCTTCAGTTTTGGCTTATTACTATAGTAAGCCTAAAAATAAAATGACCAGCAAAATAATATTTGTTTTCTAAAGAAGCAATGCATTAATAATGAAAAAGGTCTAATCCCATAAAACAAATCTTATATCTGAACTCTTAATATAACAGGCAAATAATTGGCAAAAAATAAAATACATTTTGGGTAACTAAAAAAAATTCTGATGACTACCCATATCTCTAATACAATTCCTAAGTCTATGAAACTGAATGGATAGTTGTATCATACAATGTATAGTAGCAGAATGAGACAGGGCAGGAGGGATGGTCACCAACTCCCACTTGCTTGCTTCCTTCCCAACAATAGAAAAGAACGTGGAAATTGACTAATTGAGGTATCAATAAATAAATGCTTGTGAGGACTAAATTTCTAGACCGTCATAGGCTCATAGGCCATAGCCATTATTTATCTTCCTCCCATTTGTCTACTTTAGACCTCTGGTAGTCTGGTTGATTGAAGAAAACTGTCCACTTTTGGACATTTGACAATTGACATCGAGGGGGGTATAATGTCAAAAACAAAAGCTTCTGTCTTCTGTGTATGCCAACTTTCTTCTTCCCTTGAAGCCCACGAGCTGGTTTTACATCTTTTAATGTAAGAAGGAAAGAGGACCCTCCTCATTTGCAAAAGCTAACTGATTTATAGAGTGAGTGAGGTGAGTACCTTAAGAAAAGAGAAAGAAACACTGGTCAAAAGCCAAAAAGTCTTATCTTTTCTTAGCCGTATTTGTGGGTTTTTATGCAAAAGCATTTTCAGTCCTCTGCTAAATTTCAGGCTGTTTTTAGCAGCAAAATCATCACTTTTCTGCTTTGTGGGTAGTTCCTTGAAGTCCTAGTACTCTTTGAAAATGCAAGAAGACAAGTTTAGTTTTGGAGTGTAATAATGGTCTCTGAGAACCCACTTGTTCTTTCTCTTTTCTCAATTGTGTACCCTGGTTCATCTTCCTCAGAACCCTCTGGTGTTCCCTTGTTTTTTTTCTTTTAGAGCCTAATTGGTAAAGGCCTCTACTTTGTTCCATTTTCTGCTGTCTTTTGGTTTTTCTGTTCAGTCATAAACAACAATTTATCTCTGATAATATTTTCTCAGTGATGGGATTTCAAGGCAGTGGAGAAAGTAAAATGTTGGGATTGAGAGTGACATCATCAAGACATAAGCGTTCTAAGAGGTGACTGTTCAAAAAATCTTTTGTTAGTTTGCGATCACCTTTGTTGTACTTTGTTGTTAAGATTTTTCTCTAACTGGAAGGAGTTCTGAGATGGGCTTACTTAGAGAAAACTTGGAACTTTAAGCATTTACAGAAGCAGAAAACCTGAACAGGCAGTTGCCTATTCTCCTTATTAGTTTGATTCTATGTTCCTACTCCTAGTTTTGGTCGGTCATTAAATGTTTTTTGTGGTCCAGATGGAGTAACAAAGGGAAGTTTTGTAAATCATGAAACTGCTTGAAAATTGGCTTCTGCCAAAATGTTTCTTTTCTTTGCTAAAGATTTGTTGATTATTCTTCTTTTTAATAACGTTTTGTAATTAATAAATCATAGCTGAGTTACTTCAAGTAATTGAAAACCGTTTTTGAGATGGTTTTCAGAAAATGATAGCTAAGTGGATAACTGGCACAGGGTGAGGAATGACACCCTTTGATCTTCTTGCTTGTAGAAATATGTGAGAAAAGTTATATCTTTGCTTTGAGTTTTGCAAAATAGTCATGAGACGGCTACGAATTTCAATGACTCTCCTCAAATCCTGCCTTTTGCAAATTTTATCTATTGATTCTTGGCGCTTGATTTTGTCACATAGCAGCTTTCCTGATAAGAAAAGAGTTGAGGAAGATGGCTTGGATAGTTCTCTTGAAGCATCAAATCGTATAAAGCTGGTAATTCATTCCCTTTTCCTTTACCTCTAAAAGTAATTTTTAAGCTATTATTTTTCTATAGTTGATTAGAGAGGTTAAAGCATAATGATTTGATTATCTTATTGTTTCTTTGACTAATGATTATTTTTCTCCTGCATCCAATGTAAAGGCCTAGTAGAATGCCAGCCATATAATTTATTACAAGGATCTCTTTTTCCCTTCCCTTTCCCACGTTCCTTTCTTTTTCTTTTTTCCTTTACCTCTTTATTGCTACATATGATAGTTTGTAAGAGGTAGTTCAAACTTCAAAGTGGGAATCATATAATCGAATTATTTGATATAAATCTAGATGGAGCTGAATAAAGAAAAATGATTGTATTTATGCATGAAAAATTGGGATATAGGCTTTTTTTAGCTGAGTTTAGTGTCTCTTGCTAAAACTAATCATTTGAAATCAATGACAGAATACTCATCCTAAATTAATCTGCTGCTAGAGAATATTTTTCCATTGGCCAAGGGTCTGATTTATATATGTGGTATCAGGATATGAGGCTCTTGAAGAACTCTGTCAAAACCCAGAAGAAGCAATCTCCCACCCCAAGCACTGAGGTCCAAAACTCTTTGAAGCAAGAGGTGTGGAACTGAATCTGTTTTATCATTGTAGTCATCTTTAGGTACCACAGGGCTTGAATTCAATTTGGGAGTGGCCCTGTCAGGTCTTTTGTGACCCAATATTAGGCTCTACAGCTCCCAAGTTTCAAAGTTCTATTGCTCATATGATTTTTTTGATTTTTTTTCTTTCTGGAAATTTTGTGTAGATTTTACAGCTTGAGAAAAGATTACAAGATCAATTTGAGGTTCGTCGTGCACTAGAAACAGCAGTGGGTTATAGAAATTTCTCCCATGAAGATACAAATGAAACATCAGTGTCCATATCTAAGGTAGCACCTCTAAATTCTTATTTTTATTGTTTCTGTTCTTCTTCTTCTTCTTGGTTTTTTAATGATATCACTCCTGGAACTGCTGCTTCTAGTCTTGGTGGACAATTGAATTCTCATTTATGCCAATTTTTGCCTAGGAATTTAGTTTCTTGACTCTACTTTTTGCCCTTTCATTATGCATTCTTCATGCCTCCCTCTTGACAGTTGACACTGCTTTTCTGCAGCCAGCTACGGAGCTAATCAAGGAAATTGCTGTTTTAGAGTTGGAAGTTGTATATTTGGAACAGTACCTTCTTTCGTTGTATAGGAAAGCCTTTGATCAACAAGTGTCTTCTATATCACCATCTAAAAGGGATGAAAGGTTAAAAACACCAGTAGATACCCCAAGAGGGAGATTTTCGGAAGTTTCCAGACCTGATGATGCATCAAAACTTGAAAATTCAGCTGTACGGTCTGGTTACCGTGAGAATTCGAGGAAGGAGCCTAGTGGCATTGGAGAAGAAAAACTATTAGATTCTGGTGTTCATCGCTGTCATTCCTCACTATCACAGCGTTCAGTATTTTCAAGTTGGAGATCTCCTCCGGATGAGACTTTGGCTAAAGCTGTACGTGCCTGCCATTCACAACCTTTGTCCATGATGGAGGTAACTTACTTTTAGCATGTAATCTTCTCAGAAAATTTGTATTTCTTTGTACTTTACATTTTTGATTAATTGCTGGTCATATTACATGATAGTAAAGCATTTCAGTCATTTATTGTTTCTGGAAAACTGATGAGCAATAACTTATGTAGTTTACCTTTCGTTGGCTTTTGGAATAAATTATTGCAAAGTCTCCACTCTCCATGCTTGAGATAATGTAATTTAATCATCATCATCCCATTTGATTGCATCCACAAGAGAGCAAGTTAAATTTATGGGAGAATAATCTCTCATATGGTATGTATGACACTTTGAGGATCTTGTGATTTAACTTTCGCTTGGTTCTCTACAGTATGCTCAGAATGCATCAAATATAATCAGTCTGGCTGAGCATCTTGGCACTCGTATTTCTGATCATGTTCCAGAGACACCAAACAAGCTTTCTGAGGATATGATCAAGTGCATGTCTGCTATATATTGCAAGCTTGCAGACCCACCTTTGATCGGCTTTTCATCTCCCAATTCATCCATGTCATCAGCCAGTGCTTTTTCCCCACAGGATCAGCATGACATGTGGAGTCCGGGGTTCAGAAATAATTCATCTTTTGATGTACGGTTAGATAACCCTTTCCATGTGGAAGGACTTGAAGAGTTTAGTGGACCATATAGCACAATGGTTGAAGTGCCATGGATTTTCAGAGATAGTCAGAAACTGGGTGATGTGGAACACTTGCTACAAAATTTCAGGTAGGTCAGACCTATGTTACTCAGACTCGGGTGTGAGTTTCGGATACGGGTATGTGTCCGACACAAGTATATTCAATTTTTTTTCTAAGTTTTCTATGTATTTGGAGGGTCCTTGGAGGGTCATATCCCCATACCCATGTCCGAATATGTGTCGAACACGAGTGTTGGACACGGGTATTTTCAAGAAAAATGAAGAGTCGGATCAACATAGTTTTTGACAATGCAATCGTCACAAGAAAACCTGTTTCTGATGATGTGAGAATCATCTAAGCAAACATTAGATCTGTGCTCCTCTTGCAGCTTTTCATGTATTCATCAAATTATTCTGTTATAGGTCACTTATCTGTCGACTGGAAGAAGTTGATCCTAGGAAGTTGAGACATGAAGAGAAGCTGGCATTCTGGATAAACATACACAATTCATTAGTGATGCATGTAAGTGTTCTCATCAATGAAAAGAATCTGCTGTTATAATTTTGGCTCCAATTTTAACGCGATAGATTGTATTCAGTCTTTCTTTTCTTCTATAATAGGCATTTTTGGCTTATGGTATTCCACAAAATAATGTGAAAAGACTCTTTCTACTGTTGAGGGTAAGATAACCTGTCTCATTGTTGCTTCTCTTGAATGATGAAACTAGATTTGTATGTGTTATCTTATACTCTTGTACTATTCAGGCTGCATATAACATTGGGGGTCACACCATCAGTGCAGATACAATACAGAGTTCCATCCTTGGATGTCGAATGTCTCGTCCTGGACAGGTAGATCTCAAGCCTCATCTTTCGTGTCCTCGATTTTGATTCTGTAATTACTTAAGATTGTTGTTAAAGATCTTGTAGAGACAGGACTCTAGTCAAAATGACTATTCTTCTTGAGAAACTTGTCTATGGTATCCATGAACGATATTTCACATGAGACACAACAAAAGTATTCCCAGTGAGCTTGATTTAACTAATCTTTTAAGGTGGCTCTAACAAAGCTTTCTCCTGCTTGTAGTGGCTTCGGTTATTAATTTCTTCAAGGGCAAAATTTAAAGCTGGAGACAGAAGGCAGGCATATGCAATTGAACATCCAGAACCTCTTTTACACTTTGCACTCTGTTCGGGAAACCAGTCCGATCCTGCGGTACTATATCATCTTTGATCTGTGTTTTTTCCTTACTATTAGCACCAATGATAGAATGTTTAAGAACCACTTGAAAGATGTTAAATACTGAATTGGCCTTGATAAAGTTTTTCCATGGTGTTTTCTTTTTTCATATGGAAATTATCAGCCTTCTCATCATATTTATTCTTTTCATTAGGTCCGTACCTACACACCAAAGAGAGTATTTCAAGAGCTGGAAACTGCAAAAGAAGAGTACATCAGGGCTACATTTGGTGTCCGCAAAGACTTGAAAATTCTGTTACCAAAGATTGTAGAGTCATTTGCCAAGGACTTGAGTTTGTGTCCGGCTGGTGTCATCGAAATGATCCAACAATCTTTGCCCGAATCACTTCGTAGGAGTATTAGAAAATGTCAGGTAGGCAAATCCCGCAAGAGCATCAAATGGATTCCTCATAATTTTACCTTCAGGTATCTAATATCTAAAGAACTAGTAAGATGATTGCCTGTATGCATTCAATGCATGGTGCTTGGGCATGATGCTGTTTTCAAGTATTTTCATTTTGGAAGATTTCAAATTTTTCCTTGTACAAAAGTAGAAATGAAAAAGGGAAATGGTAGGGTATAAAAAAATGCGGCATCTTTTGTAATGTAATTGTTATTATGCTGTGTTATGCAATAGGAAGAATCAATGATTTATATAATTCTGCATTGAGTTTTGTATATAGTTTTGGTGTGAGCTCTTCTTTGATTGTTAATGGTTTTGATTCATGGGTTCGATAAGAGAGGTCCGGTTTGCAGGTTCAGCTTGAGGGGTCCGGTTCATGCGTTCGGTTTGAGGGTTTGGTTCATGGGTTCGGTTTGAGGGGTTTAGTTCATGGGTTGAGGTTGATGGTTGCCCAAATACTTGCTAATCTCCATGCTTATTTACTGGTATCCAAGCAATATAATATATCTGCTATAAACATATTATACTTTAAATTTACAAGTTATAAACTTATTGTGATCATCAGAGAAACTATAGATTCTGACATGGATTCCTGCCATGTTAAACTAGGAATGTTTCATAAAAGTAGTCAATTTCACAAGCCAATAGTAGTTCTTCCATGTTATACTTGAACAATCAAGTCATGCTGCTGAAAGAAACAGAAGGAAAAAAACTAGCTAAATACTTAAGAAAGAATACACTCAACTCTTGTCCAAACCAATATGAAGGATCTGCTAAATGGTAACCCTCTTCAGAACCAACTATTTGCTCAAACTGGCCTCTCAATTACTTGTAGCCACCTGCATCTGAACCTCTATGGAGCAAAATCTCAGCTCCAGCCGACTATGTTATTCCGACTCTTTATTTTTTTTTGAAGTATCAATGTCCAACACATATTCAGATATGAGTATAGGGTACGATCTTCCAAATATATGAAAAAACTTTAAAAAAATTGAGCATACTTATGTCGGACACATATCCAATCACTCCCGAGTTTGAGTAACTTAGTCAGCCGAGACCATCTGCATCATTTGAAGCACCCATTTCTCCTCCTCGACTTCCAACCTTTTGGCAAACCCTAACCTTTGTGTAATGCCTGAATCAGGGACTATGCGAAGAACACCGCAGTCGATTGGACTGGTGAATCCTGCAGTGCTAAGGGGAAGTTCAATGAGCACCAAGGGAATGGTTTTTTTGTGTGTTTTCTTGCAAGCAAAGCTTAACTTTGTTACCATTTATGGGACAAATGATGGAGCCAGTAACTAGTGTTACAGCATCAGACAAACAATGGGAAAAGATTAATTTGTTGCATGCCCAAAATGATACAAAAAGGTCCATAGTTTGAAGTAATAAATTCCCCAAAGTCGGCTGACGATGACTCTTGACACTGCTGTTTACACTCTCTTCAATCAGTGATTAATTCCTGCTGTTTCCCAGTAAGAAAGTCGCCCAGAAAAGAAAAATGAATAAGAAAGAAAGATTAAAGAGATAAAAATGGTGATTTTTTTAAGGATGAAGAGTTCTAAATGGAATTAAGTGTTCAAGTTTAACTGAAACATTGATCCCAAATGCATATTTTTTCAAGGTTTTTGGGCCGCCGGGTTCTGGCACCTTATAGTCTTGTTTGGATTTGAACTTTGAACTCTAAATTGCATTGAATCTAGCATTCCTAAAAATTCAGTAGTTTATGAATCTTCCATCTCTCTCAGTTATTAACAAATTTTTTTTTTTTTCAAAGAATTACTCAAACCTACATTTTGCTGTACTTTAAAGTTTACTTTAATAACAGTGATACCTTAAATTTAAAAATAAAATCCTAAAGTCAATCTCCCTTTAGATTAGATAAAAGTTGAAGATTTAAAAAAAAAAAAAAAAACTTAAATAGTGTTGAATTTTTATAAAATAGAAAGATTATCTGTTATTATAAACTCAGAACTCAATAAATTTTCATATGCACCAAAAAGATATTAGTAAAAACATAAATTTTAGTAAATGACAAAATGCTAAATAAGATTAGGCTAATGACCAAAAAGATTGGGCTGGTTGTAATTGAAGCCTATGATTTATATATATTTGCATAGGCTCAATTTCTACAATAATCATGCATGCAAACTAATAGGTCAATAACTCGGCATGATTAATCAGTGATTCAAGTTGAATATCATAGCTTGAATCTCCCAAGTCCCATCCCTACCTTTTTATGGTTAGTTTCATGATTAATCAAGCTTAACAAAGTGGTCACTCACTTCCAAAATTGTAAAAGGAAAGAAAAATGTACAAGAAAAACCTTTAACAACAATAATTTAATCATTTTATTATTAACTTCGGAAGATCCAAAGGGATAAAGCAAGTGTTGACCCAGATGAGCTCGTCTCCTAAATGGTCCAATGGCTAAGTTTGTAATAGTCTAGACGTTTAAGCCCAAGACCATTATAGCACGGCTGTTGTAATCTGTATTGGGCCCTATTCTACTTTCAAGAGTAAGGAAGTAAGGATTACTTGAAAACCATTCAGATTTCAGACTCTAAACCTTTCTTGTCGGGTTTAAAGTTTTAACTATACTCAGCTTGAGTCACTCTATTTACTTGAAGCAAGTTGTGTTCAAGTACTTCAACATTTAGCTCAAGGAGTTCATAAGCCTGATGAGCATTTTGATTTTGCTTAAGCTTGAACTCAAACTCAAAATAATACTTAATTTGACGACAATAGATATTGTTGGAATTTAAATATAATATTTTGGTTTTTTTAATAATACTTAATTTGACGACAATAGATATTGTTGGAATTTAAATATAATATTTTGGTTTTTTTTTTTTTTTTTATAACTTTAATTGACCACCAATTAACATGGTATCACAATTCTTGAGTTCGAATCTTGACAACCGCTTTTTTCCTTTAATATTTCGTCACTCAGTATTTTGTTGTTTATCGGACTGTGCATTACTGCTCTTATCCTTTTTCAGCTTGCATTTTTCTTTTACATTTGGATCCATGTGCAAACCCATTAATCATTTAACCGGATTACACATGAGACAGTGTTGAAACTTAAATATAATAGTTGAGTCAATTTTTATAAGTTTAAGCTTTTGAGATAATTGTCACTTAATTTAACAGACATAATGTGATCAAATTTGAGTAACTTAAAATTTGAGTAACTTAATTGCACAAGTAGTACTGAAGGGGTACATGGAAAGATCAGTCAAATAACTTCAAATTTGGCTATTCCCACGTACAAAATACAGCTCGAGATTTCAGCCCAATTGGTCCATTATAGAGTTCTTTGCATAATCATTTCCAGTTTTCTTCAATCAAGTTCTAGAGGATGACAAAACTGTTAAGCATCGTAATCTCCGATATATATGTTAAACATTAAAATTTCCCACACCCTAGCAGTAACAATAAATTCCCTTTGAAGAATTCAACAAGTTACTGCAAAACTTTGCTGCATTAATTGCACTGGGGTCTGAAAACTATGTTGGGGTGGCGCTACCAATCCTCCAGCCTTTTGCTTGGCAGAAGAGCCAGCCAACTGCTGGTTTCTGTGTAGTCAAGCCATTGATTTTCTATGGTTCTGTTTACAATTTTTTACAAGTTTATAATATGGATTTTGCTGACGAATGTTCTAAGGGTACTTCTTAAGATTACAATATATAAAAATATTTTTATCCAATGTATTAAAAATAATGAATAAAGTTATCAATTTTTATATTTAATACAATGTTATTACTATAAAGAATTTTGCTAATAAGTGCCCTAAGAGTACTCTTTAAGGTTACTATATCTGATAATATTTTCACTCAATCCATTGAAAATGATGAATAAAGTTGTCAATTTTTGTAATTAATATAATGCTTTTATTATAAATAATATATTAACTAATCTTAAAGAGTATCCTAAGAGCACTCGTTAGTAAAATCCTACAATAAATAATATATTAAATAATTTTAAAAAGCAAAACCCTAATAATATTATTAAGCTTCAAAGGCAACAAAACTTTGGCGACCAATCCAATGATCTGTCCCAAGTCCCAACCAAAACATGATAAAAAGACACTACAAAAGCAACCAAAACGGCAGGTGACGATTGAGAATTTAAGTTTGAGAGTTGACCTTGGCAAACTGCAGCTAAACATGGGGCCAGAATACTAGCATAGGCCTCCCTGGATGCCTTGGCAAGTTGGCCTTGGTTATAATTTCTAACGAGTTTGAATGGTTGATCAAATAGGCTAACAAAAAGTTAGATGGATGGCTACTTTCCTAAAGAAAGTGGAAATACCAATCCAAACCGTTGACTTCTACAATCTATATCAAATAATATATTAATCAGATTCATGAAGGAAAAAAAAAACAATTACAAAACCTTTAGCCAAAAAAATTTCTTGAATTACCACTATGATCACCTGAGAATGAGTCTTGAACTACTTGAGGAGAGGTCAATACTGTATCTGCCTAGTCCAGAGCTAGCTTTTATGGCAAGAGAACACAAGTCTGGCAAGGAAAGTGGTTTATCAGATTGGGAGAGTGGCAGCAGGAAGTAAATTCTTCCTGGTTGAAGTTCCTCATCATCAGGCACTTGGGGCACGCAAGTGCCAACAGACATCGACTCTGAGCTGCAAAGGAAGCAATTCGGATTCTGAGACATGATGTTTTTGGCTTGGATTGGTTGCCTAAACTCTTGAACACGACCATCGATGTGAACCACCTTGGCTGCAGCTGTCGACGATCGTCTGATTATGCTCGATCCTCCTCCTACAGCTTTGCCTGATTTTGAGTTTGAAGTTGAGGAAGCACAGGCACCCATTTAGGCTTCTGTTATGATTCTTTTCTGTGTGTTAAGAAAGGCTAGAAAGGGGTTTGGTTTGGGGTATTGATTACATTTATATATTGTAGGTTTTTTGTATTATTTAATTGTTGCTGATGTGCTTGGCTGGATGCAAATTTTATATAGTTTTTCTATATTTTTGGGTGATATTTTCTTATATCAAACATTTCCAAAATGAAATTGTTTGAAAGGGTCTTAAAAGGGTCAATTTTAGTTGCAGATTTAATTGCAGTGCTAAATTTTCAATGCCCGAATTAAAGAGTAAAGAGTATGATTCTAACTTTTAGAATTTAGAGACCTTTTCTTTCTTCTTGATGGTCAAAATTACAAGCTACAAAAGTCATGTTATTATGCAATTAAAGTCGGCATTCGGCGAAAAAGGCACTCACCGGCTTTTCTTTGTTTTGTAGTTATATGTGCGCCACACCAAAGAAAATCCTTAGCTAGATATTCTTATTTAAGTCCGACCCAATTCAAATCGGATCTATCGAGTAATTTGGTCTTTGAATAAGTTCATTATGTACGAGGTTCACACTTCAACGAATGCCAAATGTTAAGCAGAGTCGCTTAATTTACTTCTAAATTATTTTTTTATTCAAATTTAAATTTAATCCAATTGATTCATGTAATTACTTTTAAGAGGTAGTATTTAGTAAATTTAGGGTTTGAATTTCAGCATCTGCAATCTTTTTTCTTATTTTCAGATAACGGCATCCTTTATACCAAAAAAAAATGTATTTTTATACTCAAATCAAGATAATCAAAATTGTATCAATGAATGTACTATTTTTCTTATTTTGACATTGATACATATTGATACAGATGTATTTTTAAATATTTTTTTTTATTATTGCAATTTTTAAAATATTTTTCCATAGATATAAAACTCATTTTTATTTGTTTATTAAAAACATTTCATGCTTAATTAGCTGATCATGGAGTCAATTTTATATCCCCACCTCCCAAGTAACTTTATCCTCAACAACAAAATAATGCACAGTTTGAAAACGATTATCTAATTCCCACTATCTACTATGTTCATATCTTGTTTGACAAAAATTGGAAAAAGAAACTATAAAAAAGGCAAAAGGTTGTCCATTTATTTATCTTTATAATAAATTTTGACAAGCATGAAAGTTCATTGGAAAGTTTGAATAATTAATTGCTTATTTTTAAATTCTATATATCAAATCAAACAATTAATTATAATTTGGATCAAAATACTACTAATTTTTCTCTAGTTTCCTTTTCTTGTTACCTTGAAGTCCAAGCAAGGTTCTCACCTATGGAAAGTGAAATCCCATTAAATTAACCATAGCCCAAAGGCTAATTTCTATGGTGTTTCCCTATAACTGAGGGGTAGCAACAAATTGAAAGCTATATATGTCAATCAAAATTATTGAAGAATGGTAAGTATGAAATAATTTTCAGTCATTTTCAAAAAGATACAAGCAATTTCATCAAAAAAAAAGAAGAAAGAAAAGATATAAGCAAAGGAAGCAATGAATTATCTTTTTATTAATTCACATTTTTAATTTATCTTTTTACTTTGGAAATTATAAAAGTAGTAATCATTTTGATTTGTGAAGTATAAAACTATATTATAAATAGATAATAATAGCAATGATACTTTAAAAAACACTATTTAAAATATTTTAATGTGTTTTTAAAATATTGGAAAAAAAAATTAAGTCAAAATAAAATCTGAAATATCTCTAACCGCATTATAAAAAAATAGCAGTGTGAGAGTTTTAAAATAGTTTCTTTGAAAACTTTTGATTGAAAGTTTCATAAAATATTATGTTATAACAACAAGTTTCAAATTGGAATCTGAAAAAGAGGATGATAGAGTTGATTTTTCAATGACAGAAATAAAAAAATTTCTCCATCAAAAGATAGAAAGAGTGAAAACTGAAAAAGTATAAATGGACAAAAAAAGAAAAAAAGTAGTTTCCAAATTTAAAGGGCAAAAAGGAAAATGAAATATCACTAGTTTTTTTTGAGCTTGGGAGGGTCCATGGTCAATATGGTGAAGAAGACAACAAGAGTAACACTGTAACAGGACTAAATTGCCTCCATTTCCAGCAACAATTGTTCCAAATTATTCTACTAAATTTTCTCCAATATGCCCACTTCTAATCTGTTTTTCTTATCTCTTGTCAGTTTCATGCTTGTTTAAAGGCAACCTTTATGTCATATTATCACCAAAATTTTCTTGTCTCTTCTCGAAATTCTAGGTTTGGATGTGTTTCTATCAGACCAGAGCACCGACAATGCACCATTTTAGTTGTGTTACAAACTTACAAATGGATGGCTACACTGTTCTAAGTAGGGATGGCAAAATCCGATCCGACCGATGGATTTCGCACCGATCCGCTCCGAATGGAGAAGTTTTTTTTTTGGAGCGGGGTGGAGCGGAGCGGTTTTGGTAAATGCTTGCTCCACTCCGTCCCGACTTTTGAAATTACTATTTTATCCTTTAAAATATTTTATATTTTTCCTTATATTTTTAATATATATTAGATATATATATACTAAAATCATATATTTACTAATATTTTATATCTATACTTTTAGTATATATGTATTCATATATTATATTAAAGATTTTTATATATTAAAATTATGTTCATGAATAAATTATAATATAATTTTTTTTACAATATTAAGTTAAAAATAATTAATATAAATTTGGGTGTAGCGGAGTGGAGCACCGTGGAGCGGTTATGGATGTAACCGACATCCATGGATGTGGATGTTTCCAACATCCATGCAAGAGTGGTGTGGAGGTGGATAAGACAATATCCGTCCCTGCCCCTCTCCATTGCCATCCCTAGTTCTAAGGGTTCAGTCGACATAAAGGTTGAACTTTGCTTGATTGAGTTACATTCGAGTCAAGTAAATTCTTGATTTTTTAAGTTAACCCAAACTTTTGAGGATTAAGAAAACTTGGGTTTGGTTGCTTTGATAGGGTCAACTTTATCAACTCCACCGTCCTATATATACTTTGATATTGTATTAACTATCTGAAAGGCCTAATTAAAGATTGACCATCAAAAGGAGTCGATTCCATAAATATATAGTAGGGAAAGTTGGTTGCATGCACTTGAAAAGCTGATTATGGGATTTCTTTATCACTGTATAAGGGGAGTTTTTTTAATGGATGAAAAGAAAAAGAAAAAAAAAAAAAAAAACTCAAGTGATCAATCAAAGGTGAAAAATCATGCTTTTGAAGATCCATATTATGGCCTTTTAGATGCAAAAGTTTGGACCATTCTTTTGTTCTATACTTCTATCATTGCATGTAGTCATAAAACAATATGCTAGTTGAACATTTAACTATTTGATCATGAGGGGCCCTGTATCTACCATTTCATAGGTTAATAAAGTCCCCAGAGATCTGCCCTAAAGCAAAAGGGAAAAAAGTGAATATGCTCCAAATAGAAGAGTGGAAGAAAAAGGTTTGGGAGTAGAGCATGCAATGGTACTTAATCATATACTTTGCTTTTTCAACTCTTTATCTTAGATTGAGATTTTTTTCGGTACCGAAGAGGTCGCAAAGTCTGGGAAAAAAAAATACTGTAGATATTAAAATTCGAATTTTAAATTTAGATTAAGATCCAGATTCATTTCAGATTGAGATTTCATCACATGTAAGAACTTTTTCTTTTAACTTGCACAATCTAGGGCTCGATTTGGTTAAAATTGTAGAAAGGACTGAGGACAATAGTTTTCTTAATAGAGAAGGACTGACATTGTGATATTGAATAATGGAAAAATTCTCCTGATTGTGATCATTAATTCTATAATCATTCTATCAACAAATTCTCAAATCTAAAGTAGTAAAGTGACAAGCCTACATGGCTACAACACTCGCAGTTTTGATAGATTCGCAAAATTCGAACCGTCCGATAAATTTCGAATCGATTTGTTCTAAATGAAAATTTTCTTTTTTGAACAATAAAAGCGGAGCGGGACAGGATGGTTTTTTTTGTTTGAAATGCGGGGATGGAGCAATTCTGGTAATTGTCTGTTCCGCCCCGCTTTAAATACTGAAATTACTATTTTACCCTTAAATATTTAGTTTTTAAAAAGATAATAAAGTAAAAGAATTAAACTTATTATTTTTATTTTTCTTTTTAAAAACCTAAACTTAAATATAATACTTTATTTTTTTCTCTTCCTAGATTAGAAATCCGTTTATGTTGAATTTATATTTAAATTTTTTTACAATATTTTATTATTTGAAAAAAATAAAAATAATTAATAAATATAAAATAAAACGGAGCGGTTATAAATGTAACCGACATCCATGGAGGTTATAATGGTATTGAAATTTCAACATTCATAACGGAATGAAACGAGGGACGGAACAGAACAATTCAATAACGAGACGGGAAAGATATTATAAAATTCACTCCACTCCATTGCCATTCTTAAGTGTTCAATGATCACCATTGATTTGGGGAATTCCTTTATTAAGCTGCATGAAAGAAACCATGAAAGATATTAAAAATGTTAAAATTTCAAATTTAACCAATTGGTCCACAGTCTTGATTCCAATGATTAATTACCAAAAAAGAATTTAAACAATTGAAGAAAAAAAATGAAGAAAGAGAGGGAGGAAAGACAACTTGGAATATTCAAAGCAAATTTGGGGCATATACTATGCTTATGTCAACTTCATAGAAGCATAAGGAGCTGGCAAGCAGAGCTGCAATGGGCAGTAAACAGAATCAGAGGAAAAACTCTCATTTCTGTTATTTTGCGTTTATCATGGAGTGCCTTTCTTTACTCGATCTGGAGGAAGAGAAATATAGGTGTTTTAATCGCCTTCAATCCACACAAGGAGCCATCATTGAGCAGATAAAAGAGATCATCAGAATGCGATTGTTGGGGCTCAAGAACATTAGTCCTGATGAAGTGAACCGAAGATTGGATGCAGATTGGGGACTGTCTCTTTTTTCCTAGGATCTTTGTCCATTCTGGTATAGCTTTAAGTATTGCTGAAGTATGTTGCTATTGTTCCCTGATTGATTAGTGGTCTTAAGTTTTGTTCAAGTATTGTTTAAGTATGTATAGCTTTAAGTACATGTTGCACATGATGTTGGATGTAGCAGTTTAACTGCTTTCTGGATAAATAAAACACTTACTTATCAAAAAAAAAAAAGACAACTTGGAATATGAGAAACAGCTGGATCCAAAATCCAATAGGGGGCTCTGCAATCAAGGTAGTTGAAGGCATGAATTTAATAGCAATAGCATGCAAGGAAAAAGAAAAGCTAGTGGGGGCCAATGCTTGGAATTAGATATGGAGATTGGAGCTCTGCTAATCAGTCCAATAAAAGCTGCATTCCAAAACTGAAAAAGGATCTGCCATTCAATTCTTTTACTAACATTTGCAATGAAAGTAAGAGGGTTGGAATCTTCCTTTAGTTGTTTTTTCACTCAAATAAAACAAGCACATAAAGGTAACAACAAAAATAGTGGTAAATAGCAAAAGTGTGTGGAGCATTGTCCAGGAGTTCCAAGTAAATTCCAAACCAGCTGCTAACCAAGTTCTAAAAGAATTTTGCACCTTTCCTTTCCTCCAATAACACTAATTATTGCATTCATTGAGCAAATCATTTCTTCAAATTCAAGCCTGGCTGGTCACATTTTATCCACTGTCTAGAAGCTAGACACTAAATTAAACTTGCATACTTCAAATGAAGTAGTACTAATTAAATTATAAGGCTAAAGACCAATGATGAAAAAATCGAATTAGACTGATCGATCGGATCGATTGAATTGAAAACTAATGATTTGTCCGGTTTGATGCATATAAAAAATCGAATATACCGTTCAATCGATAGAAAACTAGTTCAATGTAGAAAGCTGGATTAAATCAATAAAAAATTGATTTTTTGTTAATTTTATTATTTTTTTATTAAAAAATATTTGTAAATGATGAGATTTGAATGTTTAACCTCTTAAACAGATAGTAAAGACTATACTATTAAGCCAAACACATTTTTAATTAACTAATGACTATATTTAATACTTATTAATATTAAAATCATATATATAATATTTAATTTACTTTTAAATTGAATAATTTGATTCAATCGATTGGACCAATTGAACCAATGATCTAGAAGTTACACCGATTTAATCTCTTATCCAATTTTTTCAATATTGCTAAAGACTTGTGCTAATATGCTTTTCCAATGTGAAATGCTTAGACCATTCTTTCCTTTTTCAACCACCAAATAAACCCTATTTACAATCATCACAATTCAAAAGAGGCCATAAAATTGGTGAGAGAAATTAAAAGATATAAGATTAGTACACCCTTTGATCCCAATAATGTTTTCTTTACTTACTAGTTTAAAAGCTGAATTTTCCAAATGAATTGAAACATATATGACAGTGATTGGATAGTACTATATGTATATATAATTATATATGAATTTCCAACTAGCTAGCCTAATTTGAAAAATAATTCAATATATACTATGCAATTCTACCTTAATTGGACCAACTCACGAGAAGCTAAGGACCACCAACTTGTATTAAATGATGCCAGCTTTGGGTGTTTGTTGGCCATGGTCCCAGCCAATAAGAGTCTTATTTCAAAACATGAGCATTTTTTTTCCCACTTTGTTTATCACACATGCATGGTAATTTTCTAAGCAACCAAACGGCATTGTTGTTCCACCATTTTTTTTTCTCCTTTTGTTTTAGTTAACTTTAATTCTTCATCTTCTTCACCATGATTTGCTATGCATGTACCATGGTTAGACATTTCAACTTATTAAATCCCCATGGGCTCATATTCTCAAGCATTTTCCAACCAATTGTTTGTTATAAGTAATGATACCATCTTTTAATTTTCTAGTTCTAAAATTTACATTGAAAGTAGATGGATTTGAGTTAATTTCCCTTTGGAAGGTGGAAAATTACTTGAGACTCAATAATTGAAAGGGTTTCCAACTAGGCAGCTGAAGCTGATGATGATGATATGGTTAGAATCACATGGAAATAGAAAGACATTGCCCAATTCCAACCAGGAGATAGGTTTACAGCTATAATTTCCAAAAGTTTGAAAGAGAAGTTGGAACAATGACCTGAAAAAAAAAAGGCTAGCTAGTTACTATTTATGTTGCTCTAATTTTTCATTTTTCTTGAAATTCTCGTGTACGACCCATATCCGGATATAGGTATGGAGATATAATCTTTCAAATACATGAAAATTTTGGAAAAAAATTGAATATATTCGTATCCGATACTTACATCCGAATAACATAGGTTACTATCACACTGAATACCTGCAGAATCATTGCTATCAATATTTATTGTTAGCATTTTTCAATGTTCCTAATCTCTAATGAAGGTTAATTTTTGAACATTGATTGCTTAGAAGAAAGTTAGTTTAAGGTATTTGTACAAGGAACAACAGCTAGTTAAACAACACTACAAGAACAATGGAACTGGACTAAATTGTATATTATTTGTACAACAACTCTTAAGTTTATATCAATTTAAGGTAACATTAACTAATCTAAGATTAACATTCATTCCCTTTGAACTTTGAAGGTAATGTGATAAGATCAATGAAAATATTCTTTTTGAATAGTAAATATAGTACTTAGCCTTTCTTAATTACATTTTGTTTTTTTTGTTGTGCACCTATATGTTGATAAGCTTGAAGCTTGTCAAACCTAGTTTAATATTGCTGTTTAAAAAAATTTAGATTAAAAAAATTAAGATTCGACCTTCTAAATATGAGGAAAGATTTAAAAGAATTAAACCCTATACCTAATCCATATTTGTATTCGAAATTCACTTCCGAATTCGTATAAATATAGATCCTACATCCTAGCTTCGTACACTTACTTGTAAGCTGTGACTTCTTCTCTAAAACCAACCAATATGGCCCAAGCTAGACTTGCTTATGGGCCGAGCAGCCCGTCGGGCTTGGGCAGGGTATTTTCAATCCGGGTCGGCCCGGTCCGAAACAATATTTTTTAATTAAAATAATATTATTTTATTTAATTTTAATTATAAAAATATATAAAATTTTTTTTTTTTAATATTGTGTATAGTAAATTCGAGCCTGCCGAACCGACCAGACTCAGGGCCGGACTTTAGTAAAGATTCTAAAAAAAAATCCGACCGCGACCCGATCCATGAGCAGATCTAGCCCAAGCTATAGCCAAATAGCGTGATAAGTTTCCACAGATAAAAATTTGGAGAATCATGGGTCGTTCTCATCATCATGATCAATCTGAAAATTTCAAACTTCTGGGACAAAATCTTACCAATCTATATTCTATTTCATTTTATTCGTTATCAAGTTTCCTGTTCGAACAATATTGCTAAGGTGATATACTATGATAGTACGTATCTTTTAGGTATCATCGATTCGATTCATCAATTCGATTTTTTTCAACTTGCATATTACTAATTTATCATCCATTTAATTTCCCCTCTTTTCTTCCACCTGCAATTTTTCTCTTTTTATTATTGGCAATCTCATTTTCACTTTTAGTTATTTGTAGGCAGAGAGTAACGTACGCAACAATTCAAGGTTTAGTTTAGTTTGGTAACAAACATTTAGAATTAAATAAAGCAAAAGACGTATATATGATATGATTGAATATTATTATTATTGTGTAAATTTCATTTTTAACCCAAATAGGGGTAAAATTGTAACACGACCCTCACGTGGTAAATGGAGAAATGTAAAGAAAGACTAGAATTCTAAACTTTAAGCTAATCACATCCAGATTGGCGGTCAACCCACCTCCCCATTTTACCAATGATTAAACTAATAAGTCCTCAACATCATTACTTATTTACAAATATACCACTCTTCATTTCCCAAAATAACCCCCTCTCTATTCAGGAATAGCACTCAATATAGCCTTAAACTTTCTCCCTCCTCTCTTCTCACCACCACTACCACCACCACCATCACCGCCGCCGGCGGAGGCAACTTTACGACGAGGAGAGTCTTCTGAAAATGGAAAAGGAGTAACAGTTTTACGTCTGCACCCACATTTTCCACCCCCACTACTACTTTTCATTAAAGCAGAGCTAGCTTTAACAGCCAATGCAGCCATTTCTTCAGCTTGTAAAGGATGTTTAAGCCAACTCAATGGCAAAGCAAAATAAAGTTGACCAGGCTGAAGCTCCTCATCTTCTTGAATTGCCGATACGACATCGTCGAAGTCCATTTCATCCGAGTTGCAGATAAAACACATGGGATTCCTTTGTAAAACATAAGAAACCTTGACAGGGTAAGGAAACTCTTGTAATCTTCCATCTTGGAGAATCAGCTTGGCTGTTGCTACATGAGTTGACTCGCAAGAACTACAAATACCCATTTTTTCAGATTCGTGGATTTTAATGTTGTTGTTTGTATTTTTTGAGCTCAACTCAGTTGTTTTTTTTGAGCTTTGCATGAGCTTGGATCTGTTGGTGAAGGGGCAAATGGAAGTGCGGGTTGCGGGAGTTTATATAGAGAGGAGAGAAACAAGAAAGGCCTCGGATTTTGGACCAAGTTGCCACGTAGGATTTTGTCGTGATGTGGTAATAAGCATTTTTATGGGAACAGTGGGAAGGGGTTGCCAGCCTGTAAGTTGGTGGTGACAGGTTGTATAAGTGCTGAGGATCAGTGTCTTTAACACATTAACCCTCGTTTCAAGATGATATTTACACTGACAGGGACTATTGTTTCTCTTCCTTTTCCCATTTCTTCACTGTGGATCTCATTTCATCTCACCGAATATTATTACTACCAATTTTCATTACAATATTTTCCACATAAATTCTTAATATAATATATGTAATAAATATATTAAAGATTATGAAATGATATATTAAACATTATGTTATTATATATTAAAAATTACATACGATACTTTTATTTGATTCATTCTTAAATTGGCAATAATTTATCTATATAGACATTTTTATACAAATTTATATACAATTAAAAATATAAACAATATAATCTTTTAGATCTTTTTCTTGTTAATATAAACCATCATGATTGAATATTTTTTTTATGTTTTTATAATGTCTTTTTTTTTTTATATATATATACGCAATTGAAAATATAAAATTCTTTTTTCTTTTAACATAAATCATATGTATATGTTAAGTAATAAGTACTATGTAACATGTTTTTTGTTGTAAGTTACACTACATATATATATATATATATATATATATATATGGAGGATTTGTATTTGATGAATTATCAGTATATAGTTTTACATACTGACAGTAAATTTTATAATGACATTTCATTAAAAGTAAATAAATCATAAACCTTAAATCAAAAACTAAAACTAAATCTAAATCCTAAATCAGAAACCTAATGTAGTGCACTGTCAGTGAATTAATCTATACAATGACACTGTATTAAATAGAAATCCATATATGAATCTAATAACTTCCAATATGTGTGTTTCTATATATGAGTTTCATTTTTGTTTAAACTAATACTGCACTATTTTATATCATGAAAATGAAATTGGGTATTTTCTTTCATGTTATGAAGAAGCATTTCAGCCAAGATGTCTCCAGTCGGCTGATTTAAAGGGATTCAGATTTGAGAGTTGAGACATGGTGGAGATGAGATGAATGTAGGGCTGTTCATTCGGTTAATTCGGTTAATAACCGAACCGAATTAACCAAAACCGAATTAACCGAAATTTTTTACCAATTAACCGTTAACCGAACCGAATAAATATTTCGGTTAATTAACCGAACCGAAATTATTTCGGTTAATTCGGTCGGCTTCCGAATTAACCGAAATAAGTAAAAATCTTACTTTGGTGATTGAAGATTTTGCATCAAAAGAGGAAAGCCTAACTTCAGAATTGGATGCAATTCATGATAAAAGCAGGAAACTTGAGGCGAAACTGAAGCTTGAAGAAAGCTCCTGGAATCAAATGTATTTGGAGAAGACAAATGAAGTTGAGAATCTTCGACAAGAGGTGGAAAACCTTGCAAAGCAACTCTCTGCAGCACATTATGAGAAGGAGAAAACAGCTTATGATAAAGTTAGACTAGAATCAGCTCTTCAAGAAGCCGAATCTAACCTGAAACGTACGGAAAGTGAAATCAAGAAAATAGAAACTGAAGCTAAAACAGAAGTGGAAAACCTGTTGGGTGAACTTGCAGCCTCCAGAGAAAACCAGAAAGCAGTGATGGCAGAACATGAAAAAGCTCTGAAGTTGTTGGAGAGTTACAAGTCCAATGAAGGGAAACTTAAAACCATTGTGAATGGCCTTGAACTAAAGCTAACTGTTTCTGAATATGAACGGCAGCAAGTTTCTGAATATGGGAGAAGAACGGCTGCTGTTAGGGTTACTGGGTTAGTATTTAGTAAAGGTTATTATCAAAACGCATAGAGTGTTGTCGTTTTAGTGGAATTTCGGTTAATTCGTGTAATTCGGTTAATTTCGCTTAACCGAACCGAATTAACCGAAAACCGAAATTCTCCTAAACCATTAACCGTTAACCGAACCGAATTTAATTCGGTTAACCGATTAACCGAACCGAATTAAAATTCGGTCGGTTAATTCGGTTTTAACCGAATTATGCACAGCCCTAGATGAATGTACATTGTTGTAACCTGATCAAGACTAAAGGTTTCATCACGTGAAGATCTGTGGGTGTAGAAAGAAACCCAAACCCCCCCTTTTTGATGGAATTGATACCTAATACCCACTCCTTTGAAATGGTGCACCTTCCCATTCATGGCTACTTGACATGAAAAATGTTAAAAAAGGGTTTAATTGGAGCAAGGAAAAACACTTCAATCATGGTAAGTGGTAATTCAAACAAGCTGTTCTTCCTTTTTCTTCCTTTTATCTCATACCATTAAAAAGGTAGCACTAATAAAGTTGGAATTCTCAGTTGTTAATGGGACCAAACTATAACATAGCTGGCATGGCTTACTAGACTTACCCTGGAGAAATACTGGGGGCGAGAGAAAATGGGGCATTATTAACCAATAATTAAAAAATGGATCGGATTGGCTAATTGTATCGGTTGAATTGAGAATAGGTCGTCTGTCTGATATGATCCGATGCATGTTATAAAATTAAAATTTTTTGAATCAATAAAAAAATCGATTAAATCGGTAAAAAAATGGTAAAAATCCATTAAAAAAAATTCAAAAAAATCAATTTTACATTTATTTTTAATTTTTAAAAAAATTTTATTGTATGTGATAAAATTTGAACATTTAATCTCTTAAATTTATATTAAAAATTATACTATTTAATCAAAAATACTTATTTTTATTAAATATTTACTATATTTAATACTTAATTAATATTAAAATTATTTTTTTAATACAATTAACCGATTCAATCAATTTAACGAATTGAATCGATATTTAAAAATCTCACCGATTCGATTTTCATATATTTAATACAGAATTCAAGCAAGAGGGCTTAAGGGCTGCAACTGTGCAGAGCAAGAGAAAAGACACGTGGAACAGAAAGGCCTCGGGAAGAGTAAACCCCTAAACAATCCGTCAAGAGATGGCGTAAGCTGATCTGATTCTAAATGCTGCTGGGTTTGGGATCAACCCCAAAGCCTCCTTTCCCGCTGCCCCTTATTTTATTTTAGTTTTTGGGTTTTTTATTTATTGGACCTCAACTCAATTAATAAAATATCAAAAAATATTAAATTAAAAATAAAATATAAAATATAATTAAAAATATTTATGTAATTTATTCTTAAAAAAATTATTTCACATGTGATACCATCTTTTTTATTTAAAAAAATACCCATATAATATAACTTTTTTTTTTAAATACCCACTTTATATCATTAAATTATTTATTTTAAAATATTTTTTAACTCATAATTTTTATTTATACCCACATTATGAGTGTCCAATATTTAGTTGAACATAAATTCACCACTTGATCATGAAATTCATGCAATATTGTACACTTTATCTAAAAGGGTAAAAAAAGATTTCAAGCTTTGAGTTTAATCTTCTTAAAGAAGGATATAATAACAATTAGATCAAATTTGACCTTTTGTTTTGTTTTTTTTTTTTTTTTAAAGTACTTTTTGTTTTAGTTTACCATAATGATACAATTAGATCTGTTTATGGGTCAGGTCGCGATCCATTTTTTTTTAAATTTTTTGTCTAGGCTCGACCCTGGGTCAGGTCGGTCCGACCCGATAGACCCAAATTCACTGTTCATCATATTAAAAAAAATATTTTTATATTTTTATAATTAAAATTAAATAAAATAATATTATTATAATAAAAAAATACTGTTTAGGGTCAGATCGAGCCGACCCGGATCAAAAATATCATGCTCAGATCCGATACAATACGAGCCTGACCTGCAGAGCCGGACGGGCTGCTCGGCCCATGAGCAGGTCTAGATACAATGCATGATTTCAATTGGTCAACCCCATAAACTTAGTAGTCTCATTTACCACTCTTATTCCATTAATTTTCAACTTTATTTCGAAAAATATATCTCAAAGTTAGGTCCATCTTAAAAGTTTATTTTCAACTTATGGTCCATCTTAAAAGTTTCGAATTTCATAAAAAGAGTGAAGCTGATCAATATCACATATAAAACAAAATTTTATTTTTAAAATCTATATTTATATATATACTAAGAAAATTTTAGTACCAATTCATGCTCATTGAATGATATTTGTGATCTAAGTTGAAGTTAGGAAGATCTCTTATTGCCTTTTGATCTATTTATTAAATCAAGGAATATTAATAATTGAGGAATGAACATAATATGTCCTTTAACAATCCTTTCTATGAAGCTTCATGGCCGAAAACACTCAACCTAGCTAATAGAAAAGAAACCCAATCATGGAATGAAAATCTCTCTCCACAAAAAGGTCTCACAAGAATTCTTTTCATTTCTTTAATCTCCTTTCCATTAGACTACATTAGTTTCTCTCTTTTATTGGACGACCTTCATATTCCCTTTTTTAACTTTCATCAAAGCAATCCCATCTCCCCCTTTTTTCTTCTTATAATTTTTTTTTAAAGATATTTTATATATTTAAAAAATTATACATCCATATTTATATTTGGATATGTGTCAAACGTAAATATCAAACATTAATATTAAAAAAATTAAAAAATTGGATAACATAGAGTTAAATTCACAATTAAAAAAATATATATGAATCTAGCATTTTTAATAAAAAATCATGTATCAATCAACTAAATTAAATATTCGATGTCTTCTTGTCAATTTTAATAAAAGCTCATAAATTAACATTAGTCTCTCCATGAATTAGGCTAACATTAAAATTCCTAATCAACATATTGGTTTGAAATCTTTAAATGCTAAAGTACATTTAGATTTGAGATTAGTTAACTAACCTAACATGGATAAGTATAAGAGTTTTGGATAAATATATAGTTTTCCACTTAAACGTTTTATATAGTTTTCCACTTAAAACGTTTCTTTAAAGATGACCAATCAAAATCCTAATAATGCAAAACTACTTCCGAGAGGTCATGCTTGAAGCTTTCACAAATAAAGACAATGTCCATAAAAATATTCAATAATCGACAAGAATTTGAACAGTGACATTCTTTTATACATGTTTTTTGCTTAATCCATTGGATTATATGAGCAAACATAGTTGGCAAAGAAGAAATTAAACCCCCAACAACCGGCATAAACATATTACATTCATAATAATTTGGTCTAAAACACCCCCCCCCCAAAATAAAATCTAATATAAATTTTATTTTACTTAGATCTTATAGATTTTTGAATGGGATTTAGTATCTTTGATTCAATAATGGGATCATAAAAAAGGTAGCCATTGGCATTGCCATGAAAGTTCCTACCTTGTCTAAAACTTGAAGCTTTTTTTTTTGGTAATGTAAAGTTGTCAACTTGTCATGCTCATTTGGTAGGCCCTTAAGGGGACTGATTTTCTATGGTCAAAATGATCATGCTTCAACATCAACTCTCTCTCCTAGCAAATCAAATTATTGGGTATTGATTTAAAATTACAAAGGATGACTCCATGAATGGGTTCATTGTATAACCAAGGATCATTTTAAAAAAATAAAATAATAAATGACAATGATAAATGCATTTATATCATACACCAATAAGGAACTTTTGTTTTATGTTATAGATTCATGTTTTGGTTGATATCCCGTCTAATCCGTACTAGTACTCATGATTATGTGGATAATAAATTTCAGTTAGATAAACTAATTAGAACATTTTGGATGGGTTTTGATTGCTGCAAAAATTCTCATTAGTATCTTTGAATTAGATTTGCGCACAATTGGGTCTGGATAAGGTTTTTAACAATGCGGGTCGGTCTAAATTATTATTCATATAATAAAAATATTTTTATTTAATTATAAAAATATTTTAATATTTTTTAAATAATAAAACGAGCTTTCGAACTCGATCTGATCTGAACTTGAGCAAACAAAAAATTTATCTGGATCTAACCCAACTTGACTCAATTCATGAACACCTCTACTTTGATTCAATCATTGAATCACTATTATATAAAATAAAATAAAAAAACCAATGCTAAGAGCATTTATATCATACATACTTATCCAAAAAAAAACTTGGAAATTTTTTGTTTTATGTTATAGATTCATATGTTTTGCTTGATATCTTGTCTAAATTAATTGTGATACAATCATGTAAACTATAATATAAACTTTGCAATGAAGAAAAAAGTGTTCAAAATTGGTACTGATTAAGTATATAAATTGGATTGCCTTCAAGTAGAAGTTTCCATGGTTGTCACATTTATGTCCAAAGCAACTCAAATTTGCTTTGGACCATACCCAGTTCATTTTTTATGCCCAAGAAAGCTTGAGAGGAAAAAATGTACAGCGAAATGGCTCAATTATTCAGTATTATATATACAAATTAACCATAAGCGAGAATAATAAAAGCCCAAAAAGAACAAAATCTCCTTGATATGAGCACTAGCCATGAAGCACTAGGGGAATAGAATCAAATCACTTTGATTTTGTAGCTAGTTATTTTTTTTTTTTTTTTGGTTTCCTTGTTAAACATCTCCTTTGTTACCTTAATGATTGTAACCTTATGTGGTATCTAGCTAGGAGTTAAGCTGGGCAAATTAGATTGTAGTGAAAAGAAAAAAAGATGAAGCCCTTTAAAACAAGAACAAAATTCATCTTTGGTTCCATCTATTATTATTGTGAAGAACCCAAAATTTTGCTATATTTCTTATGTGGAGGTTGATCACTTTCACAAGGTTGGAAGTTTGATTTCCTCAATTCTTAGTACTTGATCAAAGATAAGTACAGTTTGATTTCCTCAGGAACCTTTAGAAGTAGGAACTTTGAATATTATTATAAGAAGCCAACATAATAATATACAAAGAAGATAATAATCTCAGTGCTTGTCATTGGATTACAGCAAAAATTTAGCCAACACCTTCAAATTACAAACTCTAATATTCATACAAAGACCTTCTCTAGGAGTCAAGCTGAGCATACCAGACACCAGTGATCTTCACATCCTTTGGTGTCTTGGCACCCAAGTCAGTGTCCGATGGCTGAACGCTCTCAAACACACCGATAACTTCTCCCGTCTCAGGCTTGCTGTTGGTAACACTCAAGGTGATTTTCCCTGATGAAGATGCAGCACTCTTGTTGTTCTCCTTAGCTAGTTCTTCCTCATCTCCTCTTCCTCCGGCGGGCAAGGCAACCGCATTGTCATAACCGGTTGAACCACCCCTTCCTTTCGGGTCCAAGAAAGATGAACCACGGTAGGATGGTACAAGGAAGTCTCCTCCAAAGCTCTCAGGTTTGCCTGATGCAACCAATTGCTTGATGGTGAAAAGAAAAGGCACACGCTCACCACCAGGAAGCTGGACTGTCACAGCAGCATAATCAATCCCATCTTTCTCCTCGAATTTGACTGTTCCATCAGTAGATACCTCGAAAGGTCCTTCGATTTCGTCAAGGGTGTATGTTAAACGGGTCATGAGCTTGGTTTTTTGGAACTCCGGAGGGGAATTCTTGTTAATACCCTCAGCCTTGACAGTGAAGGAAGTCGGCTCTAAGCATAACTTCTTGGCGTAGTATTTGCCAGGCTTGAAGGCAAATGAATCAACACCACCATCGATGGTTGGGCACTGGTTAGCAGTTCCTGTTCCCTTTACTTCCATGTATGTTTTGCTCTGGATTTCATCATAGGTTAGCCTCTTTGGAACTCCTTCAGCGCTTGCTCCCTTTAAAAGAAACGAGTGATTGTTACATAATGTTCAGATCATAGTCTAATAAACTCTTTCTTATCAAAAATTGAAATGAGAATGGAAATGGTCAAACAAGGTAAATGCCAAACAGATCAACTTCAATCTATGTTATTATGATTCTTCATTTTTCTTAAGTACCTTCTTCACCCACATCCGACGCATATTTGAACATGAGTATGGAGATATAACCCTCAAAAGACCTCCAAATACATGAAAAAGCTTTAAAAGATTGAACATATCTGTAATAAACAAATACTTATATCCAACACAAACATCCGAATAACATAAGCTTCAATTAGTCCGGGAGGTAGAGCAATATTAAACAAGTTTTCATTGAATTAAGAACCAACATGCATATGTAATACTAGATACTGTTTCCTACATCACAGATCACCCTATTTAATTTGTTCAATTAGAAAGAAAAAAAAAGGGTTCAAATTAACGGTAGTTAGAATAACCATAAGTCCATAACAAGCTCAATATTTTCAAAGAAGTGGGCTCTTCTTTTAAGGTCCTACCCAAACTACCAAAATACGAAATAGATAATTGAGCTTAGTCTGAGCCTCTGAGGTGATAATACTTGGAAAAGCTTCCATGCAAAAAAAAAAGTACAGTTCATGTCCCACACAAAGCTTTGCTTACAAAACAATTAAAACTGAAATCAGAAAGAAATCAAGAAAAAACAAACTATACCGAGACAACAAGAGCAGATGTAGCAAGCGCGAAACCAGCTAACTTGGTAGCATCAACACATTTCTGAGCCAAGTCCTTAAGGTCAGTTTGCAAAGAGCAAGTCAGCCTAGCACCAACAGGCTCCAAACCAAAGGCCTTAGAAACGCTCAGGGAAGACCTGAGCTGCACGCTGGTCCTAGATGTCACACCAACCTTGGTTGGTTGCATGAGGGTAGCTGCTGCTTGTAGTGAGGCTGCCATGGTTCAAACCCTTTGTTCCTTGGAAGCTCCAAAAAGGAGTGTCGTTTTAGTGAGATTTTATGGCAATTATTTTGGTGGCATTGGTGTGAGTAAGATAAGGGGATTAGGAATTAGGATAAGGGGGTGTTTGCTATTGGTGGAAATCAAGGTAAATGTCTATGGTTTTAGGTAGAGGTGGCAAAATGAACCCGAACCCGAAAACCCGCCCAGAAAAACCCGAACCCGAACCCGCCCAAACCCGATTTGACCAAAAAGTCAAAAACCCGAACCCGAAAAAGCCCGAACCCGAATGGGCCCGAACCCGAATAGACCCGAACCCGAATGGGCCCGAACCCGAATGGACCCGAACTCGAATGGACCCGAACCCGAATGGGCCCGAACCCGAATGAGCCCGAACCCGAATGAACCCGAACCCGAATGGACCCGAACCCGAGACCGGCCCGAACCCGAACCCGAATTTAATACTAAAAACAAAAATAATCAAATTTCAATTATTTTTTTTTTTACAAAGCAATAACTTTAATTATTAATTTTATTCTAATTTTTTTTAATAATTTAATTAAAATTTAATATATTATATATATGTCATAACGGTTTTTCGTCCGCTAAGACGTTTTTGAAAACACAAATGGAGTCGCCACCAATCTTTTTTGCTAGGTGTGATTGGCCACCTATTAAAATCGATTTTAGTAAAATATTTTAAAATTAATTAAAACATTTTGTAAAACCAATTTCGAAGTCCGCGCTTTGAACCAGAGAGTAAAACATAATTGGGTTCGGGAGTCGGTTACGTGCGGGGAAGGATTAGCACCCCCGCAACACCCGTTTAGAAAACGGTACCATTTAATCACGTGTTATCTTAAATCTCGATTTAATGGACTTGACATCGCTATTTAAAAATAATTCTCTTTTATTTTTATTTTATTTAAAAAAAAAACATGTTTATTATTTTTTAAATTTTTGGAACTGTTATTATTTTTTTTTTAAAACGAAAGTGAACATAAATTTGTTATTGAAAATACTCATTAAATATTTCCAACACTCTTGGTGGTATTTAACGAGATCTTCTCACCTCGAGATATCTTAGGAATCACAACCGTGATATCCTTCGAATTCTGTCGTCGGCAATTTACATCCATTTTTTTTTATTTAAATGCGTATGATGCGAATATTTAAATATCGGATGCACACGACTTAGCATATAAGACGTATGATTAAATACCGAACTATAAGATTAAAAATGCAAATCATAATGTTAAAAACACGAGCATGGCCACATATCGAGCGGATAACATTCACTATTTATTCATTTTTATTATTTCCATCTTTTTATGAATTTTTGTATTGAGCTTGTCGCTAAATACTCCCACCACTCGTGGTGATATTTAACGAAATTCTCTCACCTCAAGATATCTTAGGAATCACTACCGTGACGTCCTTTGAATTCCGTCGTCGGTAATTCACATTTCTTAAAACCTTTTTTCTTTTTGAAAAGTAAATTAAAATGCTTTTAATAATTATTTCAGAAATAAAAGAAATTATCTATGTAAGAATAATTCTCGAATCACTCCTTTTCGATAGTATTTCGATTACTATTCTTACTCGGACCATTTCAAAGAACGATTGATGCTCCGACCATCCCGAGAAAGAAATCCGTTTTTAGAGAATTTTATTTTCGGTTTTTTTTTTACCTGAAGCGGGTCCGGTGCGTGGACCCCGGGTCGACCCGCGGGTCAACGCGACCCGCTCCAGGGAGCAGGTCGAGTGCGCGGACCCCAGGTCGACCCGCGGGTCTACGCGCGGGTCACCGCGACCCGCTCCAGGGGTTATAAAACCCCTTTTTTTTCTCTTTCTTTCCTCCCTCCTCTCTCTAAGTGTTCAACCCCTAAAATCCCAGAAACCACCCCCAACCCAGAAATCGATGCCGAACCACCGCACCGTCCACCGTCCATCATCGTCGGCCGCCGTTCACCGACAGCCGATCACTTCCGAAATTAGCCCAAACTGTTCCTCTTTCTCTCTTCTTTCTCTTTTTAACCTTAGATTCTTCAAAAAATACCCAGAATGACCTAGATCTAGGCCCAAAGCCGAATGGGCCCGAACCCGAATGGACCCAGACTGAAAATGATGTAAAACATACCCGAACCCAAACCAAACCCGAACCCAGACCGAACCCGAACCCGAACCCGAATGGGCCCGAACCCGAATAGGCCCGAACCCGAATGAGCCCGAACCCGAATGGGCCCGAACCCGAATGAGCCCGAACCCGAATGAGCCCGAACCCTAATGGACCCGAACCCGAATGAGCCCGAACCCGGATGGACCCGAACCCGAATGAGCCCGAACCCGAATGAACCCGAACCCGAATAAACCCGAACCCGAATGAACCCGACCCGAACCCGCCCAATTGCCACCTCTAGTTTTAGGGTATGCCACATGGCAATTTTTGTCAAATTGGATAAAGATACTGTTAGTCAGAGAGGATGATGTGGAGGAAGTTGGGATTCTTAGGCCTTGGAATGGATTTTATTTTGGAAAAATATGAAAAACATCTTATCCATTTTAGAATAATTATTTAATAATTTAATGAACAAAAATAATATAAAAAAATAAAAAATTAATAAGAAAAAAATTATAAAGACTTAAATATCTTTAATAACATCTCTTTTTCTTATTATTTATCTCATTTTTTTTTCAAAATAAAATTTTCTCAAATTTATTTACAAATAATTTTTTTTAATATACAAATTAAAAAATCCTTAAAATAAAAATAATAAAATAATCAAAGACAAAGATAAATTTATTTATTTCATTAAAGATAATTAAATCTTTCTCAATTTTTTTAAAAAATTCTAAAATTTTATTTTACAAATTATTTTTACACATTAAAATATTAAATAATTAACTTTTTATAAAAGACATTTTTTTTAAATTTACCCTTTTATTTTAATGTAGCTTGTCTTAGGCCATACAAAATCCAAATCACTTTCGTCAGTTTCTATCCTATTAAGTTTTTTCATTTGGGTTCTGACTGATGATTATGGACCTTGAAAAGGTTATCCAAAATGGAAAAAAATTCATTAAATGGCCCATTAAAGCCCAAATACAGGCAGATTCCAATCCCTTTCCGAGCCCAACTCAAACTAAAAGACATAAAAGTACTAGACTTATTAGCAGGTCTTGAAAATTGAAAAAAAAATTCATTAGATGGCCCATGCAGGTCTCGAACCTGCGACCTTCGCGTTATTAGCACGACGCTCTAACCAGCTGAGCTAATAGGCCTTGATGCTTAAATCGATATATTTATAAATATAATATTTTGAATTAATTTTAGATTTTGAAAAATAAAATTACTATTAAATACTATTATTAGTTTTTCTGAAAGCGGCAGCTCAGAAGTGCTTGAAATTTATAATTATTAATCAAAGGTAAAACCTCATTAACCCTAAACTTGATTTAATCATCGCTGCTCCTCTCTCCGTTTTGTATATTTTCAAAATTAATTTTCCATCCCAAGAACACAAAATTTCAGCTCAAATTCATATCTTTTGGATTAAATTATATCAGATTTATTGAATCGTAAATTAATTTATAATATATGCTCAGAAGAGGTCAAGGTTAATCACAGGTAATCCTCATCAAACCCTAAACCAACATCATCATCGCTATTTCTTAAAACATTTACTTTCAATAATAAAATAAAATAAATATTTTCTTCAAAATAAAAAACATTGGAAAAGAAGAAACTTTGTTTTTTTGGCATTCAGAATGAGTAGGAGGTAATTGATCATCACAATAATCAGAATGTTTCATAAATTCATCCTCATTATGCCTTAAAAATACAAAAATAAAAAATAAATGGATTTCTCTCAGACAAATGCCTCGATTTGTCGTCACGATTTGAATGGAAAAGTCGGACTCGTCATCATTTTAGATCATCACTGAGAAACCCCTCCTTATCTATCATTTCATCGAGAAAAACCCCGATTGATAAAAACAAAGAAAATAATTTAAACTCTAAAAAGAGGAAGAGATACGGAACAAAATTTTATTAATAAAAATAAAAAAAGCTTTTTTTTTTTTTGCAGCTTCCTGGAATTTAGAAAGACACCGATGGAAGAAATCTGAGGTCTGGCTTTCTTTTATAGCGAAAAGTAATTTAGGGTTAGGGTTTTTATTTTGTTGCTTCTATTTTCACCCTCCATTTTTATCAAATTTACCAGAATAGCCATTTCGTTGGGTTCATATCTGTCCCTGATAGGTTCCAGCTAAAACCCAAGCCCAACATCAGAAATTCGTTTTTCTTTCGAATCTTTTCATTTTTCTAAAAAGGAAAAATGTTCAATAATATTAGTTTCAAGAAATTAATTTTAGAATCTCGTGATAACCAAAGGTCTTTGATATAATATGAAAATTAGAAAATAACATTGAATTTTCTTTATTTTTAATTTTTTTCCCACTAAGGAAAACAAAGTAGAATTTGCACGCAAATAAAGTCATCAAATCATTATCTTTAAAGATTTTGTTAAGAAATCAGTTCCAACTTCCATTTCATTGATATTCTAATTGTAGTAATAGGTGAGATTTCCTCGTAAAATTAGACATGTCAATTCGTATATTCGTACTGTGTTCTCCCAATTTCTCACTTTTCTTCTTTTTGCAGATTTAACTGTTTCAGAAATGAAAAATGCTATGATCTTTAGAGTCTGGTAATAATAAGGACAGGCAAAAGATTTTAAGACAAGAGTGACAGACAGGAAGTGGTTTGCTAAGGAAGCAAATTTACTTTGGTGAGGGTTTAACAGTGAATGTGAGGGATCCTTGGTTTCAGGATTTCAGATTAGTTTAAAGTGGAATCCATCTGATACGAGTCTAGTCCAAGCTTCCAATGCTATGGAGTCAACCAAAGATCCAGTCCTAAAATCTCAAAGCAGATCCCTGGTTTGGAAGTTAGACCAGAGATTTCATCATGGGTTGGTCAGTAGAGATGTTCATAAGTTAGACCGGACTTAAGTATAGTATAAACTTTACTCAAATCTGGTTCGGTCCGAAATATGAGTCTCAAATTTTATTCAAGCTTGTCCATATTTGTAAATGAATAATCCAAACCCATTTAAATCCACCAATATTATTTTTTCTAAACAAATATGTTATTTTTTATTTATTTTTTAATAACTCTATATCTTTTGTTTCTTTTATTAAGTTTTAAAACATGAATACTTAACATATTTTTAAATATTTATATTATATTATACTATATTATAATATTATATATATTTATTTATTTTTTATATAATATAATTACATAATATATATAAATATAATATATTAATATAAATGAAAAATGGGCGAGCTAAGCTGGGCTTTGATTGTTGGAACCAAGGTTCGGCTCATTTTCTAAACATGGCTCGTTTTTTTTTTGCTTAAATTCATATTTCGAGTCTAATATTTTTGTCCAAACCCTCTCAAACATTGAATGTGCCTTCGGGCTTGGACGAATAATCCGACTCTTGAATAAATATAGTTGAAAGAGGCCACATGAATATTTAAATAAAGTTTTAGTAGCTAATTTTTGTTAGTAGTTGATCAATTTCTTAGCCACAATATCTCAAAAGGGTTATTGTGCATTTGTACTGTCCTAGCAACTTTGCTATTTAACACTATGATAAAAATGAAAGGGGCAGTGCAGACCCAAAATTTTTCTCTGCTCATATCTCTTTACCTTCTTTTCTCTCCCTCAAATTTTCTTATTTCATATCACCATCCATGTCCTGGCCTTAATTCTGATTATTATAGTCCCATTATACCAAAAGACTGCTAGAATTATTGATTTTGGCAGAAAAAAACCAATATTCTGATTTCAAAGTTCAAACCATATTTGAGTGGGAATCTCACCAACACCTTTGACTCCTATAGGCTAGGCTACTACCACCACTATGTTCATTTTCTTTTAAGGAGAATATGGAATTGAAAATGGTCCCAAAATGAGTAACCTGAGAAGGGGGCCTCTAAGCTCTAAGGTTAGAGGCTTCAAATTCATTGAAAGATGAAAAAATAAACATTTTTCTTGTAATCTTAGTTTGACTCTTTAGCTTACCTCAGTTCACCCCCCCCCCCCCCCCCCCCCCCAAAACAAATCCAAAAAGTAATCATGATGGCCTTGATGCTTCCAATTTCTAAAACTGCAAAAGCAAATGCCCCCACAGAGTTCCCAGTTCAAAATATAGCGCAAACATTAAAGCTTTTACTAAAAAGTCAGGCTGGCATTCTCCACTAACTCCATGGGCCCATGACCAGCAATTTTCATCTACACCTCCCCTTTGCCTCAAAAGATGAGTCCAATCAACCAATCAAAAAAATTATTGTAAATAATATTGAAATAAAATAAAAAAAAAACAAATTTTCTTTTTATTTCTTTGTTTCTTTTTTTTACGTGGCACATTAAAACAATCATTTGAAGCTCTATTGACTAATCATGAATGCCTTCCCCTTCGCGGCTCCGCAACCGTTGATTCATGAGAATCACAAACTTGAGTCTTGAACTTACACCCAAACTTCCTATTCAACGAACCTTTCCATCCACCGCCACGTGGACCTTCCTTATCAATCTTTTGGATCACTTTCTTCATCGTGGAACATTCTCTTTCCAGTTGATGCACCCGCGTCCTCATGCTATCCATGTCCAGTCGCAGCACCTGATTCTCCCTCACGGCCGCTCTCCACGTGCTACTCCTCCCTTCCTCCCCACGTGACATTGAAACCGCCCCCACCCTTTCCTCCTCCTCTTCCTCTCTCCTCACCTCCGACAATCTCCCCGCATTCATCGGCGCCGCTTCCGCCGCCAACAACGTCCCGGCGATCGCGTGACGCAACTGTAACTGCTCGAAAAACAACACTTGCACGACCGCGCGTAATGGTAACCGCTCGTTTTGTGCCGCGTGTGTGCACGCTTCGAGCGTCAGCTTTTGACAATCTAAAACTCCGCATATCTTTTCCCGCTCCGATTCCGGTATCCATGGATGCGCCTGCAAAAAAAAAAAATAAATAATAAAAGAAAATACTTAATTAACTCAACTTCAATCTTGATTTTTAAGAATTAATCGTTTTCTTTTGCTAATTGTACCTTGAGGTACACATCGACAGCTCTGTAAAGTCCGTCGTCGAAGTTTCTAGCTTGTTCAGGAAGGGAAATTGCGAGATTATAAAACTTCTCCGGCTTCAAATTCGCGTCGGATGCGATCTCCGAAAGATAACCATCGATTAATTTTCCGACGACCATCAACGCCGGCGGTCTAACGCTATTATTATTATTATTGTTGTTGTTGTTGTTACCTCCGATTTGGGCAGCGTTTCTCTCTTCTAATCCGTCCAAAAAATAACCTAAAATCCTCTCAATGCAGTCAACATCATAGAGCGTTTCGTTGAGATACGAGTAGCTCGGAATTAACAGATCGTCTAACGTAGCTTGCTCGAGCTGAAATCCGATCTTTTTCTCTAACGCGGCTTTGCTAGATTCCGATGCGTTTAAAATGTTAGCGGTTCGTAACAAACCGAACAAAAACCGCGTTGCGGTTGATGATCTGGAGGGGCTCTTTTCTAACGGAAGGTTCGAGATGATAGTTTCCAAAAGCTCTCTCTGTTCACTCTCTGAAACAACAGTGGCCGACGACGGCGGTTTCCGATTCGACCGCGACGTTCCAGGAATGTACTTCTTAGCATAACACATAAGGCAGCTTTCGATGATCTCTGGACTCAGATCTCGCGTTTTCAACGTTAAAATCAAGCGTTTAAACAACGGCAAACTCAGCAATGCCAGATCTTCATACCACGACTCTACATTGTTCGTTCGAGCTAGAGTTTTTCTTCTCAAACCAGTTTCGATTCCGTTCCATAAAGTTTGACTCGAAGCGCCTTTGGCTTCAACGATTCCGTCATTCACTGGCCAGCCAAACAGTGTCGGATCTGTAGAAGAAGCTCTCGAAGCGATAGAATCAATCAATCTCTGAGCAATGCCTAAAGATTCTGCTAAAGACATCACCAATTCGCATGATTTTAACGCTTTGATCGATTCTTTAAGGCTTTTAAAAACGGATTGAGAAAGGAACCGTTCGGTTTTGGAAATAAGGTTATCTTCGGAGTACTCATCAGTCATTTCGAGAAACTCGGCGGCGCAACGGAGAGGAACGACGGTGGAGGAGGAGAGATCGATTTTAACCCCGTAACAGAATTTGGCGGCGGTTTCAAAAGTTTCCGAACCACCAGGGAAATCCGGAAGAAATATTTGGTACTCATCTTCTTCTTCATCTTGTTGTTCTTCTTGACATTCCTCTTCTTCTTCTTCTTCGATTTCCGTCTCGGTTTCACGTTGCTTTTGTTTAGTAACGGTTGCAGTAGATGTTTTCCGACCTTGCTCTGCTATTAACTGATCAAGCTTTCGGCTTTTGGACATCAAAGGAAACTGAAAAACAAAACCCCAAAAAAAGAAAAACATCATTAAACTGAACAAAGATTTGTTTTAGTGAAGGGAAAAAAATGAAAATTTCAGAGCTTTGCCAACCTTATGGAGATGAAAAGTCATTTCATCAACTTCAATTACAATGTCACTTGGTAATCCAGTGGCACAAAACCTGTAAACAAAAATGAGAAGAAAAAGGTTATTTATTTATTTTTTTTAGGGATTAGAAACATTAAAGTTAAAAATTAAAATCTAACCATGCTTGGCCTTTAGAGGTAGGTTTGTCAGCTGCCATTTTTTGTTGTTGTTGAAGTTAATAGTCTTTGGGTCTTTGAAATTCGGTTATGAAAGAACTAAAGCAGATCCATTTAGGGTTTTTGATTTTTCAAGTTTTCAGTTTTAGAGAAGAGAGAATTGTCTGTGTTTTTTTTTTTTTTTTGGGTGATGGGGTTTGGCTTTTGGAATTAAAGACCATATAAAGAAAGCAGCAATCGGATCCGGTTAAGACAGGTCTCTAGGCACTGTTTAAGAATAAGCAAAATATTATTTTAAAAAAAATTATATTCGTACTTTTTTCATGAAAAATAATTTTTTAAAAAATTGATTTTTTTTATTATTTATTGTTTCAACGATTTTGTATAAAATATTTTTTTTATTGTTTGATTTTTTTTCTCTCAAAAATCTACATTTATATAAAAAAAAATATAAATCTTTACACTTAAGAGATTCATATTTTTTGCTTTATTTTAACTTTTACTTTTAGGGATTTTTTTTTTTTCCTTTACTTCAAGAATGAGTTGATCTTTTTATTCTTTTATTTCAAGAAGTAATCAGTCCCTATATTTATTGATCTATCTTTTTTGTTTTACTTTAATTTTCGAAAAATATCTTTTACTTTTTTAAAACGTAAGACTTTTTTCAAAAATTAAGTTAATTTTTTATTGTTTCGAAATTCATTTCTATTGACCAGATTATTTTTACGAAATAAATATAAAAAAGTACATAATTTATTTTTCATGAAACAAATGAACCCTTAACATATTATTTTTATCATATTTAATAGAAAATAATGCATTAATTGTAATTTTTTTTTTAAAATATCACCTTAATCAGTTAAATATGACACTTATTAACATTTTTTCTAAAGTAATAACAAAATGAAATTATTATAGAGTAATTCCGGTTTATAAATAATGACATTTTAATATATATTTTTCTCTCCTTTTCTTTCTATTGAGGTTTTATATGTTGAGGAGGAATTTTATAGACTAGTGGACTCAAAGTGAAGTTTTCTCAATACAGAATTATAAACATAATTGTAAACAAATAGTGAGTAGTTACTAATCTTTGCTTATTGGCCATTACTAAATTCTGATTTTGAAGTATTTTTATTTATTTACATCATAGGCTAAAAGACAATAAATATGACATAATTTGATTTAAGGATTATTGGATTTTAATTTCTTTGTTCTTATGTGGAGGCTGAAATATCTTAATCAAAGTTAGTACAAGATTAAAAAGAACCACAATTCCAATAAACAAGAGGACAAGATCTTGGCTTGCCCATTATGGTTAAAGAGTCCTATTAAAATGTTTTAGAGGCTACAACCCATTGAAAAAGGAAATTGATATTCCTTTCCTCAAATTTTTCCCTTGATGGGGAAGAAAATTTGAAAATTTGTATATCCAATTCTACAAGTAATAGATCCATTGTTATTTAATATATTCATGTGAAAATAAATGGCCATTGCCAACATTTAGTACATGACTCACATAAAAGAAAGCCCCCACAGATTAAAAAATGGTTGATTTTAAGTTTTTATTTGAAGTTTCAAACTTTTTTTTTGGTCTTTGTTTTCTCATTTTGAGAATTTGAAATTTTGAAAATTAAAAAGGTATGAAAACAAAAGTATGGGGCTGGCTTCATTTATAGCAACATATCTACCCTTGTATCCTCATCCTTACTTGCATTTAACATGAAAGTTGACAATGCCTATGCAAAATATGGTACACTTCCATTTTATAATGTTGCAAACAATTTTCCATCTGTTAGGTAGGAAGGGATCAAACCCCAAATAAGCAGCTCATGATCAAGTTGAGCTCTCAATATGGTGGTGGACACGTGGGAGACACTCGGTGAACTCTCAATTTTTTATCGATTCCATCAAGTTTGAATGACAAAAGACATCAGGTTTACATCTGTCAAGATTTGAAACTCTCAACACACACTATAAATAAGTATAAATAGCTTTAGTTAACGTTAATCCGAAGTAAGTAAATTAAAACACTATTGAAATTCTATTAAATTCTTTTCTCACCGATTTTTTTTTTAAAAATCTACTAATTTAAATATCAAAGCACATGTCGAAAACAAAATTCCGATGTCCTCTAACATCATTTTATTTTCACAAGATTCCTAATTTTTACCTGCTATATCAGCTCCTTGCTCATCTTAACACCAACAAACATCAACACCATCAAGGATGATGGGGATTGGGCTAGATGGGGATAAAGAGACAAAGGAATGGATTTGGATTAGACATGAATTATTATAAAAATAAAAATATAATTAATATTTTTTTTAAATTCAATAAAATTAATGTATTAAATACAAAATACTTTTTTAAAATGATAAAAAAATAATCTTTAAGCAAACTCTTATCTTTTTAATCAAGGGTTTTCTCTTCTTTGATTGTTTCAATGATAGAATAAGAATTGAGTCAAATTCATTCAATTATTAAACAACTAATATAATGATCAAATAATTAGGTTAAGATGGTGGTGATGATGTCAAAAACAAGGGCTGTGGAAAAAAGAGAATATGAACCCTTGCTTGTTCAAAGCTGAATCTTCTGATAATAATTGCCTTTGAATGAAAATAGAAGATAGAGAAAATCATTGAAGAAGTATACTAATGGAAAACCACTTTTATTTCTTCTTCATTTTTTCACGTGGTTTGGTGACAAATCATTCGACAAAATGCACAAAAGAAGGATACTAGTTTCATTGTGGGTATATATTGAATTGGCTCTTTTAAATCAAAAAGACAATAAAAAAAGCCAAATGTTTTTTTTAACAATGTCAGAACAATGGTGACTTTGCTTTTGGATGTATGAAATCAATAATTCTGATATGTGGGTCACATACTTTGTTTATTTGAGGGGACATATGCTCCCCACTACAAGAGAAATCCAATGCTACCTTTAAATCATCATCATCATCATCATCTAATCTCTTAAGATTTCAGATCTATTCTCAATTTTGTTTTTCCCTCTCTCTTTCTATGTTAATGCTGCTGCTTGGAAGTTGGAAGTTGGAACTTATCAGAAAATTTAACAATTTGGGGTTAAAAAACAAGAAAGCACAAAAACCATGACAGAAGTAGAACCCATCCAAAAGAAAACCAAAACCCCAAGGAGACTAAGTGGGGTTTATGGTTAAGTGGAAATATTTTCTGGCACCCTGCACAAGATAGTAACACTTTGATTTTTAATTCATTAATCCATGCACATGGAAAGACAGATTGGTCAACAAAACATTGACAATTATCAACCAGAATCACATTGTTTATAACATTTTGGAAGGTTCTGGACTCGCTTAAGTAAGAGGTCTCGATTGCGAGTCTTTGTGGATGCAGCAAATTTTTTTTAAGAGAGGTTCCCGCTTTACCGTCCGACAGTATTTCGAAAGATTAGTTTAAGACGAAACCTGAAAATACGATACCCAAAAAAATATATAATCCCTCTAAAAATAACACCTCTCTCTCTCTCTCTCTCCTTCTATGCTTTATTTATTCATATATTAGCCCTACCATTGCCGGTTGCTTCTGACAAGCATCCGAAGGACTTATGAAGATTGCTGGTTGCCTGCAAAAGAAAACTCAAGTAAATTATTTACTAGAATAAAAGATTCATATTCTAATAAAATACACTGCCACTTAGTTGACAAGAAGATTAGGCTCAGCTTTGTTGGTTTATTGTCCCTTGCTAATTTGCTTCTTTCCAGGTTCAGTTTTTTCAACCTCATCTTACCATGTTAGTCCTTTGCTTGTTTGAATTGAACAACAAAACTTTTAAATGCCAACAATAAATTAATAAAAGACAAGTACCCATTTTTCCCAATATCTTTTGTGCTTAATTGGTTGCTCAAGTAAGACAACCTCAAGAGCGATTAAAACTATGAGAAAAAGAAATCAAAGAAAAACTAACACCTGAAGTTGGAGTTGCAGTTGCATTATTTGTCTCGATGGGGTGGCATTGGCAAGCGGCAACGCCAGGCTATGATCCGCACATGCAGCGTTTTCCTTCATCTATGCTGTCATAGAGGGTGGATAAGTGGTTGCCACAACCACCCCAAGAGTATTTATTGCTTGCAAGTTGCAATCCACCCTATAAAACATTCTTTTGGAATTCTTTTTATGAAGATTTTTTAAAATTTTATACTGATATTGATGTTGCTTCACATCTCTTTTATCCTCCCCCCCCCCAGTTTTATAGTGAAACATTTGCTTTGATGTAATCGACCCATTTATCACATTGTTGCTTAATTAGCTAAATATCAGTTTAGTGTTCATTGTATGAATTTTGGCTGTTTTACTTTATTATAGAAAACTGCCCATGCCAAAGAGGAATCTCTCAACATTGTTCTTTTTCTTGGGGTAGCTAAACCAATGCAAACTAACTTGTCTTAACATACTCGAAATTATTGTGGAGACAGGCAGACAAAAAAAAGAGTATAATAATTTATAATAAATCCACTTTAGTTTGAAAAAAACAAAATTTCTTTACAACCCCAAATCGTGGCAACAAATACATACATAACCCACAAAACTAAAACAATGAAAAACAAAACACATGTTTTTGATTTTTTTTCCAAAGTAATGACATCTAATATCAAGTCTTCAGTTTGTTTTGGAGCAGCAATATATTTATTGTACCTTGTGTACTTTCTGTCCTTACTATCTTGATAACAAATATAATTAGTTAGTAGTAGTGGTTATAGTTATGTTACTCCAACTTTTTATTTTTAAAATACTTATATTCATTGATACATTCGAATATAAATGTGAAAATATAATACTTTTAATATATAAATTTTTTGAATATATTTATATCAGATATATATCAATATCCAACAGTCACTTCCAAATCCGGATAACATAGAGTATAAATACAACTACCGAGAGGGCTCTACCTCTGAAACAAATAGAGGATAATGTTTTTTTTTTCAAGTCAAACGTGGCACATAATTTCTCCATTAATGTCCGATAAGCTCATTAAGACACTAATTTCTTAATTAGTAATGCTCAACAAACTCGCAATACTATTTACCTAAAAGATAAAGATTGATACGAATTGATCTCAAACAACATCAATGCAGCCACAAGATTCCCATGATTGAATCGGACAAATAATCACACTAGGCAGAAATTTGAGTGTCAAGAAAAGATCCCATTATAAACTGCAATGAATTTGATCAAGAGAAAAGTTTGGCAAATTGTTGGCTCCGGGATTTGGTAGAGATAAAACAATGGGTCCGGTCCTATCTCCTAAAAGCTAACCAGGGAGATTAATAAACTAAAAAGCTTGGCATTACATGATCATGGCATCAAAAATTCCAATCAGGTTTTAAAAAGAGGGATAAGATATACTACAACCTGTATTGCTTCGACTCTTAATTTTTCTTGAAGTACCCGTGTCCGACACTCGTGTCTGACGCATATCCAAACATGGGTATGAAGATATGATCTTCCAAGGACCCTCCAAATACATGAAAATCTTAAAAAAAAAATTAAATATACCCATGTCCGACACTCACACCCGAGTCCGGGTAACATAGACTACAACTATATCAAAATTTTCATTTGATCTACCATTGATGTATTGTGACTACATACTAGATGAGAGCTCTGAAAGGAAAAGGTAAAATACCAACCCAAATGCTCTTAGAGAAAGAGTTTGTTCTTCAGAAGCATATTTCAGCAGAATAGGTCATTTATGAATAGCGGAAACTGGCATTTAGCTTACTATTACAGATGGCAGTTATTTATAAGCAGAATAAGTTTAGCAGCTTACCAAGAAACAACAAGTGTTGTATGGTTCAACAGCATACTCCAATGACTACTACTTACTAGGAATTACCAAGCATGCATTATCAAAATCGTGGACCAAAATCAAGAGGCACTGCTGCCATCTCCTTTGTCAGACGATGGGTTTATTGCAGGTTTCTTTATTGAGCTCGATTCTACTGCGCCTGTACTCGTCAAAACACGCTTCACTCCTCTTCCAACAATGCCAAGATGTGTGACCGCTGCAGCCCCATTTGTATGAGCAGTGGAAACAGTTGGAGAATCAAAATCTCCATTGCTGTTAGCAGTAGCCATCTGTGAAGAGCTCACCATAGCAGGAGATGCACTGTTCTCACCTCCCCTTGCCCTGGCAGATGTCATTCCCAGGATTTCTGCAATAATTGACTTTGTGTTGGACTCCAGCTGTTGTAGATCTTCAAGCTGCAAATGCGGAAATGGACAAAATAACAAAGTAAGCTATACATTCAGGTTTTAGTTCAAATAGACAATCAAACCTGCACTTGCCTTCTTTTCCAGGTCTTCAGCAAGTCCAGCAAGTGTTTCAATTTCCGCTTCTTTATCTTTGACATATTTAACAGTCTGAGAGTCATTGGAGGACTGTTGTACACCATCACCCAATTCAAAGGCAGCTGAGGACGATGCTGATCCTGAGGAAATCTTTACTTCATTTGCGAGCCGCTCCAACCGAGACTTGCAAACTGAGATGGCCTTCTGACAGTATGGAATTGCTTCTTTGGGCTTTGAGCCAATCTCCAAACACATACATATTCGAAAATTTCTAAATTATAGGGTTAAGTAGTAAAAATAGAATCTGAATGAAATTGAAGGGTGGAATTAGGGGGATCCACATTTCTTTTTTGACTAGTATGCATTCACTGACCAAAATACCACATTATTTAAGTGAGCCTGGGATTGAGTACTACATAAAGAGTAACAATCTCAATAATAAAGATATTTCAGCCTTATCAAGGATACAGTTCAGCTATTTGTCGGTGATCTGGTTCAACCAGCTGTCGCAAAACGGATAGAGCTTTCTGGTAGTCGCCAAGTGAAGATTCAATATCCTCTAAAGAAGCATAACAGAAACGAAATTGATGTTTTAGGTGAAATAAGATGCTTCAAGAAAAAACTACTGTCATAATTGGTAAAGAGGGTTTCTCCCTCCCCCACCCACCCCCAACAAGCACACACAACTAACCATAATGAGCAGTTAAGTACTGACCTCTTTCCAAGGCAACCTCAGCCAATGCTGATAAAATATCCACTTTCTCCATGGTGTCACACAACTGTTCTTTTTCAGCAATTACCCTGGCAACATCTAGCATTTTCCATGCCAAATCCAGGTCAGACTCATCCACATCCTCATCTGCTTCAGCCACATCATTGGTGTCACTATCATCACTACTTTCCTCCTCATCTTTTCCACCTGAAACACATAATAAACAAATTAAATGTGTAAAGAACAGTTGACATTTTAGTTTATGGGCAACATATACAACAATGACTATAACATTGGTCGAGGTGCAGCTACTATATACAATTGACAACAATGTGAATCGAAAGTTGGAATGAGTATAAATTCTGCTTTAGTACCATCTCTCAGCAATAGCACAAATATCAAGACATTGAAAAAGATTCAACTACACTCAAATATCTATGCTCAATTCAACTAGAGTTAAATAATCCCTTTAGGAATACATACTGCCATCCTGTTTGGAATTACTTGATACAGAAGCAGCTGAAGATTTGTGAGTTATAGCACTTTTAATCGACCCTTCTTTGTTCGTGTCTTGCTGAGTTTCATCCTCTTTCTTTGGTACAGAAACCAAAGGATCAGCCTCCTCTTGAGCCTTGTACAGCAGTGCACGCCCATAGAGATAGTAAGCCTTGAGACACTCGATTGCAAGTTCACCATGATGCTCAACCCTAGTGTGAAATAAACATAATTTTAAGAATAAAGAAACAATCTTGAAACTTATCAAGTAAATTAAGCTACTAATGGAAAATTCTCTAAACCTCTGTTTGGTTGTTGCCTTAATGCCTTTCCTAATTACATTTTACTTCCTCAAAAGATGTTAATCCAACATAATTACTTCACATAATAAAAGATAATAATGCATGAAACTAAAAAAAAAAAAAAAAAAGAAGTTCAATACTTAAAAATATTGTAAAACCAAACCCTAATCATATAATTAATTCTAGAAATTCATTTCCATTTCATCGTACATAAATAAAAGAAATTTAGGTTTAACCTGATTTCAAGGGCGCGGCTAAAGCAATCAGCAGCTTCGGGGAAATCATTTTCTTTAAAAGCCTTGGATCCTTTCTCCGTCAACTCATCTGCGAACTCCAGCGTCTTCTCTTGATCAACATCCGAAGCAACTACACAGCTTTCAGCATTATTGTTATTGTTGCATGTCGACTCGGTGCCTCCTTGATCCGCAGATTCGATAGTGGCTTCGATTGAACCTTGCGTTTCTAGGGTTTCCTCCTTTTTCGGACCTGGAGTTTGCTCCATCATTGTCACCGGCGCCTCAGATGCCGTCGCTGCTACCGCCTTAACTTCTTCACCAGCCATCCTTTTGTGCTTTAGCAATTTACGGAAAATGCAGAATAAAGGAAAATTGAAAAGAGTTTGGCTGTTTCTCTCGCGCTTCCTTCAAAAACCCTTTCTGGCGGAAAATTACATAAAAATTTGATATTTAACAAGAAAGACCGAAGTTTAAACGACGGCGTTTCAAGGAGATGAATCGGTGAAGGGTATTTTCGTCATTGACAGAAAAAAGATTTCTTAAATTTATTAGTCACACGATTTTGATTTGGAAAGATCAGGCTGTGAAGAAAGGAAAGCAAAATGGCATCCACAATTTCGCCACCTGTCCTCCACTCTTTCTCAGTCCGCTGTGTGCGCAATGCGCACCCTGGACGATCCGTCAAGGCGCCGATGGTTTCTCTCCCGAACCGGAGGCAGCTTCTGTTCCTTCTGACAACATCGACGGCATTGACAGTTAGAGAACCGGCGTCGAATGCGGCGGATATTCCGTTGTTCGGTTTAAGGAAGAAGTTAAAGAACGCAGAGGAGGAAGCAGTGGAGATCGTTAAGGAAGGGTTCGAGACGGCGGAGAAAGGTCTGGAGACAGCGGAAAGAGGGATCGTTACGGCGGAGAAAGGGCTATTGACGGCTGAGAAGGAAATCGAAACAGCTGAAAAGGAGATTGAAAGTGCCGTTAGTTTTGGCGCGTTGGCTCAGGCGGGTGCTGTGGCGGGAGCCGAGTTCCTCGGCGTTGTGGTGGCTACTTCGATTGTTAATGGAATTTTAGGGCCTGAGACCCAAAAATCTTGAATTTCTCGTACGTTTAATTTGGTTGAAGTATAAGTACTTTTGTTAATCAAATTAGTTATTTATTCTTGTTTTAATTTTATTAGTGTTATTATTATTTTTTCTTGTTCTGTTCACTTTAATGCTCATATAGAGAACAACCCAATGTCACTTTTATCTGAAAGATAGAATTAATGATGGTATTAAGGCTCAAAATAAATGTGATTACAAGCATAATAAATACTATAACGATAAATTACAATAAATATCAACGAATAATATTAACAAAAAAAATTAAAATAGTAAAATAACAATTATAATATCATAATTTGGCGTTCTTTGAAGGCAGTCTATATGTGGGACGTAATATATTACTATCATTATTTAAATCATAATTTGGTGTTCCTTGAAAGCAGTCTAGATGTGGGACGTAATATGAAAAAAAAAAAACTCTGAGTTCGAATTCGAGCTCGAATAAAGAAAATGAGAACGAATTTAATCGAGCGAGTTCGATTTTATCTAGAGTCGAATTCGAGTCTAAAAAATGATACTCAATCGAGTTCGAACGAATTTCGAGTCATGAGTTTCGAATTGAGCTCAAATTTTTTATTATTCTGATTCGACTTGATTACAGTCTTATAATTCCAACCCTGGAAAGACCAAAATCAGCTACCTTGGATCTGTAATTGTAATCCAGGAGTATATTACTAGACTTTATATCTCGGTGAAAAATTGGTGGATTCACCGAGTGAAGATATGCAATAGCCTTAGCAGTTTCAGCAGCGATGGTGAGAGCCTTACTGTCCATGGAAGTCCCTTCATCCCCTCCCTTGGTAGATGTAGGATAAAGTTCCGTTAGGCATAGATTCATAGACCGAGATAGGTTAACCCTCCTCTACGGCAGCAACCTAAGAGGCGGACAAGATTCAGGTGATGACTGACGGAGGAAAAGAGCTTAATCTCATCCATAACTTCTCAATAATGTTGATATCTTTTTGTGTCGAGGTAGTGCTCCTGTTGTTCCTGGTGGTCAGAGGCCCTGAGAAGAAGGAAAATAAGTTAAAGGGTACCGGAGGTTGAGCTTCGGGACACGTTTCGATATTTAAGTCAGTGTTTGAAGAAGAAATGAAAGGTTTGGGAGAGAGAAAGTAGCGTTAAAAGAAGAAGAAAAAAACTTAACCCGGAATAACCCTTTGGAGGAGGGCTATATATAAAGGAGGTCGGGTGACCTGGTGTCCGCCCTGTTGGTTCCACGTGCTCGACTCTAATTGGTCGTCTGATGTAAACGGCTTTGAGAGCCTTGTCGAGGAGATAGCCCCATTTAATGTCCGTCGTCTATCGGCTGTGGCATTTAATGCCACGCACTACCTCAGATGGGCGTCGAGGTGACTGAAAATGTGATTCCTGAGAGAAAGGGAGGCGCCCACATGTCTCAAGCCTATGTTCTTAGTGGTTGCTGAGCTCGTCTGATTGTACTGGTTTGTTGGGTTTGTGCCTGGTGGATTGAGTGGGTTCAACAAATGCTATCAGGGTCTTTATATCTGCCTCGCCGGACGGGCCGAAAGCTAAGGAAAGTCCAAATACAGGACAAACTCCAACCCACCCAAAAAAGCTCTTCAAGTAAACAAAAAAAAAGTGTTTTCTTAAACGATTTTATTGTAAATTTTAGAATCATATACATATATCTTGGAAGGATTTTGAAGTATAAATGTTTTGAGTTGTTTAAAACTCAACTTGCTTTTATTTTCAATTAAATTAAAGTTTAATAACAAATAAATAAGCTATTCGGTATAAGGTACACGATACTCAATAATTTTTTTTCTCGATACATTAAAAATCAGTATATTAAGTATCAATTATTGTAGTTAATTGAAAGAATATAATTACAAGTAATATATTGACTTAAATAATATCTTAGGAATATAACAACGGATTGAATATCTATAATTTTTAAAAGTATTCATATTAGATTAATTTAAATGTTATAAAAATCTGTTTTATTATTCGTTTAATATCTGAATATTACTATTCAAATTCGAATTAAATAACAATATCCGTTAGATATCTGAATTTACTAAATTTCGAATTCTTAGTAGAAAGATTTGCATGCCTAAGTTTGAATCTCTGTACAAGTATAAATTTTTTTATATTTTATAAATATATAAGTTGATATAAGATGCAAATATTTGATACTATCCAAATCAAAACTAAAACGGATTCAAATATCGGATACTGAAAGTTTCTTATCTGAATTTGTTTCGAATCTGGCACAAATAGTAAATCTAATATTTGAATTTATAAAATACCTAAACCACAAAAATCGAATTGAATAATGTCGTATATTTGATTTTTTATTTTCTATTGTCAATTAGTAGTGTATCCATCCTATACCTAGATCCTTTTTTTTTAATTTTTTTTATTTTTATGAATTAACCAATAAAACAAATCAAATCCATGTTAGGGGAAGTGATCAATAACTAAACCTGTGTCAGGGAAAGCAACATTCACCCTAAATTCAGGAAATTGTTTGCCTTAAAATAGAGAGAATGCAAATTGCAATTAGATTTATCCACCCTAAGTCTTGGCCCCTAGAAACATACATTACCATATATCTCAAACCTTAACAAAGAAAGAAATTCAAAGCCTTTTAGAGTTTAGACCAAGTCAAACATTGATAATTTTCCTATGTACAGCCAAAAATAGTTCAATGACAGCCCTTGATAACCGGGATAATATTGTCATTCTGTTCTCCTCAAATCAACGTGGCATAATTTAATTGGATATAGAAACTCGGTCTCACATGAAAACATGGAAACAGTCCCAACAGAAACACCCATCAAAGATTCCCGGCCAAAAAAGAGAAAACGAAATTCTTCTTTTTTTTGAGAGCCTTTAGTTTCATTTTTTTCCTTAGGCAAATGCATCTTCATCCCCTTCCCTCCGTTCTATTTCTCCTTCGTATTTCACTTAAATTCCTTTTTATTTAGTTTACCTTTTCATTGGCTTGTTTATCATTTTTTTCTTCTTTTTTATATGGAATCTATAAGGAGTAGAAAAAGGGGTGGTCGCATTTTCTTGGAAGAAACCGGCTTTGTTGCCCAAAAGTTTGGTAGGCTAGATAGTTCAATCTCCGGGAAGGAGGATAGCGAAGATCGAAAGAGCAAATCTCCAATTTCAAATAACTCTCCTAGAATCAGTCAAGATTGTTCTTCAATGGCAGTCGAGGGTGGCTCTCACTACAATGACTCATCATTATCTCCTCTAAAAAAATCTCCATGGTCATCTCATGTAGCCACAAATTTCAATTCTTCTGCTGTTGATCAAGACACCAACTTCTCGCCTAATGTGCTGATGGGTTCATTGGTACGTGAAGAAGGGCATATATATTCCCTGGCGGCCTCTGGGGATTTGTTATACACTGGTTCGGATAGCAAGAACATTAGAGTTTGGAGGAACCAGAAGGAGTTTTCAGGGTTTAAATCTAATAGTGGATTGGTGAAAACTATAGTCATTGCAGGAGAGAAGATCTTTACGGGTCATCAAGATGGGAAGATTCGAGTTTGGAAGATTTCTAACAAAAACCCAAGTGTTCATAAACGAGTTGGGACGTTACCAACTTTTAAAGATTATTTAAAGAACTCCATCAAGCCTAGTAGTTATATTGAAGTGAAGAGCAATCGTAGCGCGATATGGCTCAAACATTTGGATGCTATATCTTGCCTTAGTTTGAACGAAGATAAAACGTTGCTTTACTCGGCTTCTTGGGATAAAACATTCAAAGTTTGGAGAGTTTCGGATTCAAAATGTTTAGAATCCATTCAATCTCATGATGATGCAGTTAATTCTGTTGTTGCAGGATTCGATGGGTTAGTGTTTACAGGTTCAGCTGATGGAACAGTGAAGGTCTGGAGGAGAGAGTTACAAGGAAAAGGAACCAAGCATTTCTTTTCACAGATATTGCTGAAACAGGAATGTGCTGTTACGGCATTAGCTGTGAATCCTGATGCTACAATTGTTTACTGTGGCTCATCGGATGGGCTGGTTAACTTTTGGGAACGTGAAAACCATCTATCTCATGGTGGTGTTTTGAGAGGCCATAAACTGGCTGTTTTGTGTTTGGTAGCAGCTGGGAATCTTGTAATCAGTGGATCAGCTGATATGGGAATTTCCGTATGGAAAAGATCAGGGAGCGAGCATTTGTGCTTGTCAATGTTAACAGGCCACAACGGTCCTGTTAAGTGCTTGGCAATAGAAAGAGATCATGAATCAGCATCCAGTGAAATACGATGGATTCTTTACAGTGGTAGCCTAGATAAGTCCGTCAAGATGTGGCGCATATCGGAGCGAGCACCGCCAATGATGCAAAACCAGCAGCAGCAATCTTATTCATCAGACAGCAAACGTCTGCCGACCTCATTGCCTGCAGCAGCGGCTCCTAGTTTCTCTTCTCACAGCAGAATTAGCCAGAGAGAGTAAGAGTACTGAGTTTCAATCCTTTGGGGCGTGACTCAATTTTGAATCCATAACCTAGACTTTGCATGGTCATTTCAGGGAATAGATTCAAGTTGTGATATTTGATGTGCGACCAAGGACTTGATTTGGATTAACTTTAAAGGGTAATGGGTGTGATTTGAAGTGAAAATTAGGCATTTAAGATGTTCATACCGGATTTAATTCATCGAACTAATTTTTTTTTTTTCCTTCTACAAAGAGTGCCAAACTTGAATTCAATTTAAATTTGTGCTTAGACCAAAATTTGTATTAGCCCATCATAGTACCATTATTGCTCTTGCTCGAATCTTAACAGAATTTCATCTTCCTTGTTGAGTTTCATGTCTGCTTGTGTCTTACATTGGAAAAACGAAAAGGGGTTTGAAAAGATCACCTAAAAACTAAAATGCTATCTTAATACTGAAAGCTGCGGCTGAAAATTTTAAGGACACGTTTTCGTTGTTTCCCGTTTCGAGGACATTATATACGCGAGGATTGTTCAGTAGCAAAGACATTACCTAGATGAGAGTTAATTCCCATGGTTGTGTTACTCCTGCTAAGACTAAATTCTGCCAAAACAAGACCTTATCAGCCAAGTTAGGGGCCACCTTCTTTATTAAGTTATGATCAAGCATTTAGGGGAAAAAAAATGAAGACATATAAGATTGATGACCATAGGAATCAAGATGACTCAATAAAAGGCTTATTTCTTGTCCCTTTTTTAGCCTGTTCGCATTTACTAGGCATCGCTCATATTCTTATAATATCTTGTTTCAGTTCTGATCCTCTGGAAGAGCCTGTTTTCCTACCATCTGTACTTATCAATTGTCATAAACTAAGATTACATATGTGTAATTCAGAGAATTTAGGACCACTAATTTGTCTCCTACTTATGATATTTCTAGAGACCATTGCTAGTATTGATTTTTCTTAGGATCCCATTTTCACAGGTATATGAATATCATTAAGAATTATAAACCTGACAGTACTAGATATATTTGTATTTAACAGGATTTATTTGGTTTGGAACGATGAGTTTAATTTCAGTTCTTACCAAGCAAGTGGCCTTGTTGATTGTGTCAGCATCGTAACCAGAAATCTTGGCATCTTCCAAGATGTTCAGCAATATCACATCCATGAAATCCCACCCTCCTACAAGAATGTCCAATTCTTTTGCAGCTCTTTTCATGGCGTTTTCATATCCTTGAAAATCCAGCCAACCAAGAAATGGCATCACATCAGACAAGAACAACACTCCAAACAGATCAACAAAATCCCTCATTACTTTCTGGCATCTTCGTGCTTCAGCTTCCTCACAATCAGCATTCGGTCCAAAGTATCTTTTCCCTCCTACCATTCTTAAAACAATATTATGAGTTATATCCCCAAACCACTGCTTCGTATCCACCAATATTCCAGATTCTCCACTACCTTTGCTAAGCCATGACTAGTACATTTCTCTTATTGCAGTCCTTAATTACCTCAGAAACTCATATATATTTGAGCATATCAATCCTGTGGCTGGACAGAAGTTGATCAATTGTAGCGATCTTGCGCATCTCGATCGCGCCAATAAGATCCATGAGGAGCGAATATGAACATGGCTTAATTGATTTTTGAGTAGCAAAAGTCTTTGTGAAGAAATTAATTATATTTGAACCAAGTATTCATATTTACATTTACATTTACATTTTTATTAAATATTATCTTTATCTATAATAATAATCTTTTATATATAAAGGTATGTATATAAAGAATTTTTTAAACTGATAATAATAATTATTATTATTCATATATTTCAATTGTCATTGTAAATATTTTTCATTAGTAATAAAATTTATCCAATTTATAAGTAAAAATTTAATTTCATTAAATATATTTATTTGATAATAAATAAAAAAATTAAATATTTAATTACTTTATCTTTAAAATTTTAATTTTTCATTAACCTTAAAATATAAATTAATTTATTTCATAAAATATAAAAAGTTAAAAGTTGCATTGACTTTTTTTATTTTCATAAATTTTAATTCTATATTAAAGTTAAAGATAATAAATTTATATAATTTAAACATTGAACATATTTTAAATGTTAATACATTAATTAATTTTAATTATTTTTAAAACATACAATTAAAACTAAATAAAATATAACGAGTATTCACGTATCACACATGTTATAACATATAATAATTATATAAAAAAAATACAAATAATTATTTTTTATTATCATATTCTATCATATTTGTATTTTAAATTTTTTAAAAAATTACAAAAATAATATATTTTTATTATGTCATATCCATATTACGTATCTATACCGGTGCTTCCTAATTCAGTAGGTGTCGCAGAAGAGAGAGACATTGCAAAGTCTAAAGTTGCCTTTCAAATGTGTTTGGTGAGTCTTTTCCAGGGCTAAAGAATAACTGACATTGGGTAATTGGAAGCATTTATTATGCAATGAATGGTCAAGTGGAGATTTTTAAATGCTATAACATCAATCTTTAAGATTAATTATTATATTATTTATAATAATAATATATTTAATATAAAAATGAATAATTTTATTGATAATTTTTAAAATATATTAATTAAAAATATTAATATATTTAATAACTTTAAAAAAATATTTTTAAGACACTTGTTAGTAAAATATATATATATAATCTATATAAAAGTAAAAATATGAAAAATCTTTTGAATTGACGAAAATAACCATCATTGTTTATTATATTTCTAAATTGTCATTATAAATATTTTTTATTATTAATAAGATTTATCTAATTTATAAATAAAAAATTTAATTTTATTAAAACACTTTCATTAAATGGATTAATTTGATAATAAATAAAAATTAAAAATTATGTAGAATTGCTTTATCTTCTTTTAATTTTCACTAATCTTAAAAAGTGAATTAATTTATTTGATATAAATAAAAAGTTAAAATTTACATTAATTTTTTTTATTTCATAATTAATTTTGCATTAATATTAAAAATAATATAATAATATAATATAATTTGTACATGAAACAAATTTTACATGCAAATTTTAGTTAATATGAATTTTATTGTTTTTATTTATTTTTAAAATATATAATTATATATTAAAAAAATAAATTAACGAACATTCACATTCGAGTCCATGTGATAACAAATATTAGTATATATAAAAGTATGAATATGAAAAATCTTTTGAACTGACGAAAACAGTCATATTTGTTCACTATATTTTTAAATTGCCATTATAAATATTTTTATTATTAATAAAAGTTATCTAATTTATAAGTAAGAAATTTAATTTCATTAAAACACTTTCGTTAAATGAATTAATTTGATAATAATAAAAAAAATTATTTAGAATTGCTTTATGTTAAACGTTTTAATTTTTCACTAATCTTACAAAATTAATTAATTAATTTAATATAAATAAAATTTGAAATTTTACATTAATTTTTTCATCTCCATAATTAATTTTTCATTAACATTAAAAATAATATAATAATTTGATATAATTTCTACGTAAAATAATTTTACATGTAAAATTTAGTTAATATTATTTTTTATTTATTTTTAAAATATATAATTATATATTCAAAAATAAATAAATTAATCAATGAACATTCATATATGAATGCATGTGATAACAAATATATATATATATATATATATATATATCACTTATTCCCTACGTCGGTTGTCTTGGTCATTGAAACCTGGAAACAAATTGCTTAAGAAAAATAATTATATGACTTTGCATGTCTTGCCTTCGCCTTTGAATAACATGCAAATTAATTTTGCAAGGATCACAGTCAACATCGTCTTACTGCCGCTTTAATAATTTATATTTCCTGCTTTTTAGTGATTTATCTTGCCCTCCTATGTCTCGATCGTACCCTGATCATTTCTTGTTTATTTATTATTTTTTGCTTGGAAACATCCTCTAAACTCAATTGGTCACTTTTTTTTTTTTTCTTTTATAAAATAAGTCAACAACAATATAATAAACATGGTGGAATCTCGTATTTGATTTATAGTAAACATTGTTCGTTCATACATGGTTAAAGAGCTATTTTTAATCCCTTCTTGAAATTGTATTGAAACTTCGTTTTTGGGGGTGTGCAATATTAAAAGCAAAATAATTTTATATATTTTTAAAAAAATCCTTTTAAAAATACATTATAAGGATTAAAGGGTATTTTGAAAATTTATGATCATATGTTAATTTTTTTTAATTATTGTAAAATTCATATATTTTAAAAAATATATGTAACATTGTTCGTATTAAAATATTAAAGTTGTAGACAAGTAGATGTCCTTATGTTCTCTAATATGGTTCAAACTTATCAAGTTAATATGGGCACCAATTCCTTCATTCCACTATTTGGTTCTCTGGTCATTTCTTTGGCTCAACGCTGATTACTTGGGATTGTGCCTGTGTAACTTAATCACTGCTTACTTTACTTGCATAGTTAACACCAAAATATAATTTGTTATTTAATAAAAATACGTTATGATAGGGTAGTCTTTTTCAATTCGTTTAGAAAGAACGAAATTCGATTCTTCAAAAATCAGAATATAGAATGTTGCAATTATTTTTTATATTTTTATTATTATGTGTTAAAGTAAAATAATTAATTTTAATTTTTAGAGAAAATATCAATTAACTTTTTAAAAGAACTTAAAATAGCTATATATAAAAAATGTTTCATGCTTAATATAATATAATAAAAATCATAATCAATTTGATTTGAAATTCAGTTTCATTCCTAACAAATGAATCGCTCGATTTTAAGAACTAAAGCGCTTTCGTACCATGTTTAGAATCATTTGATCTAATTCGTAATTCGAAAAAATTAACTGTAACTCGAGTTCACACACACAAAAAAAAAAAAAAAAAACACATATATATATATAATTTTTTTTTTCTAGAAGCGAAAATAATTATGTAAACTCTTTTAAGAAGACAAGATGATAATTGATAATAGCCAAGCTAACGGTCTATGGCAGGGTCTCCTCCAACTTTAACGCTGTGCTTGGTCCCTGCTAGCTAGCTAGCCATGATCCCCCCTGTTTTGCTTGGTAATGCAGATACATATAGCGAATTAAATCGAAATAAACTCCATTAATTGAACAAGTTTTTATTACAAAACATTTATTCAACAATCAATACTTCTAATTTTCCCAAATTAAAACCTCCAGAATTTGACTTCTGGTTATTATTTCTAGGTCAAACCAACTTCATTGGTTTGATATTATTATAGTGTAATACAAAATTTTAAATGTCATAAATCTCAGGACTAAGACGCGGTGTAAGGAGCACTTGAAGAGGAGTTGCTTTCACATTTGCCAAGCTAGCGCTCTCAGTCATATCCACGGGTTTATTACCAGGTGTCTCTATGTCAAAACAATGCAAGACGCTGGCCAGTGATAAATGTATAACTTGTAGAGCTAGTGAGACCCCTGAGCAGGCTCTACGTCCGGCACCGAAAGGAATGAGATCGAAATTCTGACCTCTTAAATCGAGGTCTTTATGGCTAGTCAGAAATCTCTCGGGCTGGAACTCATTGGGATTAGTCCAGAGACGCTCGTCGTGGTGAATTTGCCAAGCGTTTATCAGCAAGCGTGTACCAGGAGTTACATGGTAACCATTTGAGAGGGTGCAATCCTCCATGGCTGCTCGAAGGGCAAGTATAGGGCTTGGTGGGTAAAGGCGGAGTGTTTCCTTGACAATTGCTTGGAGGTAAACCAGGTTCTTGATATCAGACTCCTCCACATGCCTATCTTTTCCAACATAAGTGGCCAATTCTTCTTTGGCCTTTTTCAAGGTATGGGGATTGTTAAGAAGTAAAGCTAGACCCCAAATGAGAGGGACCATGTTTGAGTCAGCTGCACCTAAAATCAGATTCTGCCAAATCAAAAGAGAAAGCTTAATTATGAGATACTTATGCACATAGTTTACTTATTGTAATATAGCTGATTCAAAGGAAAATGATTAAAGCTATAGTTTGTAATTGTTGCTTTCAAGGTTTAGTTTTTGAAGTACTTACCAGGCAAGTTGCCTTGGTTATAGTATCCGCATCGATATCGAACCCAGAAAGCTTTGCATCTTCCGTGACAGTCAGCATCACATCCATGAAATCTTGATCTTCCTTTCGATCACCACCCAATCTCTTCTTTTTGTGCTCATCAAGCCAGCTTTGGACGAAAATGTCCAATTCATCAGCTATTCTTTTCATGGCTTTCTTATATCCTCCAATATCCAACCACCCAAGAAATGGGATTGCATCAGACAACACAAACGCCCCAAACAGGTGAAAGTATTCTTTGATCGATTTTTGGCATTGACGTGCCTCTCCTTCATCAGCAGAACCAGCAGTAACTCCATAGTATCTTTTCCCTACCACTATTCTGAAGGCCAGATTATGCGTTAAATCTGCAAACCACTGCTTCATGTCCACCTCCAAAACACTGCTTTCATCTCCTCCACTACGTTTCGTCAGCCAAGTCTTGTACAAGTCTTTTATCCCAGTTTGTACCTCTGAAGCTCGTATCTGCTTGAAATTAAACATGTCAAGGCGGTGGTTTGAAAGAAGCTCAAGTGTTGTTATCTTGCGCATCTCACGCCAGTAAGATCCATAAGGAGCAAACCCGAACATGGCATAGTCATAACCTAGTAGCTTTGAGGCAGATAAACTTGGTCTGGTAGCGAAAGCCTTATCATGGATTGTTAAACACTCTTTCGTCATTTCCGAATTACCCACCACCAAAGCTTTATGAGATCCAAGTCTAAGACTAAAGACAGGTCCATACTTTTCAGACAAGGCAAAAAGTGTCCTGTAAAGTATTTCCTTGCTACTAAAGAGGTGCAAGTGCCCAATAACCGGCCAAGCACCACCAGCTTCAGGCACAGTACCGCAGCTCTTTCGCCTGAAACTGACAAGTTTCTTTGAGAAAGTATAGATTAGCAGGGCAACAAGGCTAGCAATGAGAATAGATGGGAACTGAAAAAGGGTATCCATGTCTGAAACCAGTAGTCGTATTGCAGGAGAGGATGTTTGGATCAAAATCAACAGGATCTTATAATGGAAAGATAAATGTTTGTGTTTGGTTTCATTGATCGTCTATGTATATATATAGGCGTTAGAGAGACATAAGTTTTGAATTTTAAAAACGTTATTTTATCAAATCTGTCAAATTGATCTAATTTTGATTTGGTCTTTTTTCAAATGGTTTGAATATCGGATGTCTCTTATTAATTGATATTGATAGATTTGAAAATTAATTTGTGATTTGATTTTTTTTTTTTTTTGGTTGTGGTTGTTAATTGTGTAAATATACATATGATAAAAATTATTAAATATGTTAAAATTTTAAATATAAATATGATACATGTATTAAACTTGTCATACGTGTTAATTATATTTAAACATATCGTATCGTATTATTATATTATTTTTTTATTATTAAACGAGATCCGCTTTATTAATATCTATATATACCAGTTAAATATTATTTAATTATTATTTTTAAAAAATTGTTTGCATTTAATATAGGAAAATGTTAATCAACGCCTAGTGGCACTGGTTAAGATGATATATATAGAAATAAAAGTTTAATTAAGGCATTATTTTTTTTTAATTCAATAAAAATAATGTATTAAATGCAAAATACTTTCTTAAAATAGTAAAAAAGTAATCTTTAACCAGTGCTTATAGGTACCGGTTCAGCGAACACTTTAATATATTATTTTACTGAATTAAAAAAAATACATTAGTTATACTTTTCTTTTTATATATCACTTTAATCGATGTCACTAAATACTTATTAACATTTTCTTATTAAACCAGTGCTGAAAAAAAAGATCGACAGATCGAACCGGTTCAACCGGTTCAATCGGGAATTGGTGGCCTGTTCGGTCTGGCACATATGAAAGAACGAGAATCCAATAATTGATTAAATAAAATAAAAAAACCGGTTCAACCGATAAAAAATTAGATTAAATTGGTAAAAAATCTGTTTTTTTTATTTTTATTAAAATATTTTTTATAAGTGATGAGATTTAAATTTTTAATCTCTTAATCATATATTAAAAATCATACCATTAAATTAAATACGTATTTTATTAATTAATTACTATATTTAATATTTATTTAATATCAAAATTAAATCATAAATTTAATATTTATTTTATTTTTAATTGATCAATCTGATTCAATCGATTAAACTTATTGTGTTCTCGCCGTGTTTAAAATTATCAAATGATGTATGATATATCATTATCATGATTTTGGGTTTGAAATTAAAAAAACAAACAATTGCGAACTTTTCACGAAACTGCATTTCAACTTAAATATCAATAATCGATTTGAAAAAATTTCCATAATAAACAAATCAATCAGCTTTTAAGTTGACCAACTTTGTTTTGGTACGTCAAGTTCACCTACTGTTTTTCTTCCGTCAGTTAGCCCTAGACGTGTTCATGGGATGGATAATTTCTTTGATTCGACATGTTCGATTCATATTAGATTGTATTTAGGTAGGATATTTTGTATTTCGAGTCTGTCCGGTCTAGAACAGTATTTTTTATTATAATAATATTTTTTTATTTAATTTTAATTATAAAAATATAAAAAATATTTTTTTAATCCAATGAACAGTGTATTCGGATCTACCGGGCCGGGCCGACCCAAGGTCGAGCCTAGGCAAAGAAAATAAAAGAAAATCGGGCCGTAGCCCGACCCATGAGTAGGTCTAGCCCTATGACAGTGGGGTTTAATTGTTTGAATTTAAAGAATACAATTAAAATATCTCTAAAGAAAAATATTAATCAGTATCTAATGAGACTATTTAAGATGATATATATATAAAAATATATATATAATTAATGTTTTTTTTTTAAATTCACTAAAAATAATATATTAAATATAATTTTATTTTCAACTTAATAATTAAATAATTTTTATAGACACCGGTTAAACAAATTCTATCTAAAATAAATCTTTAATGTTTTTATTTTATGAAATAAGATAGATAAGTTTGAATAATTAATAAAGTTTTGTTTCCATTTTTGTAGTATAACTTATTTTCATGTTACTGAACTTAAATTACTGTTAATTAAACATTTATCCAATGATGACTTTTCAATGCATTTATAGATTTATTACAATTATTGGCAAGTGGCAACTATATATATATATATATATATATATATATAAAAGTTTTGCGGAAAATTCATGGCAACTATATATATGTATAAAAATATGTTGAAAAAACCTTTTACTTAAATAGACTTGGTCTTTCATCTTCATTTAATATGGGTTTGATTTTTTTTTTTTTCATGCTTTGGCTGCTACTCTTGGAGTATGGGTTTCATATTGTTATAGTCTTTGCTAAGGTTATATATATATATATATATATATATATATATATATATATATATATATATATATATATATAGTTTGAATACTATATATTAACCCAATAATATTGCTACCATTTTGTCAAATTTTTTGAGGTTCTGTTAATCAATTTATTTCTTATCCAACTAATATAAATATATAAAAACCAATTTTTTTGGGGTAAAAAAAAAGACAATTTTCTTATTTGGATCATCCTAGGAGTTCTAGGATGAACTTAAAATAGGTTTCATTACATATAAACATGATAAAATTACATATAAATATGACAAATTATATAAAGTTGTCATGTTTATATGTAATTTTTTTTTTTTACATATAAACATGACAAATTACATATAAACATGACAAATATGTCTTGTATTTATGTAATTTTTTAAATAGTGTAAATTTTTTTTTTACATATAAACATGACACAAATTACATATAAACATAATAAATTATATATGTAATAGAGCCTACGAGAAGCTTATTTTAAGGAGTTTTCCTTAGAATTTTTCGGATCATTTATCTTTCTAACATGCCAATAGTATTTGATTTGATTTAATACAAATTAATTTTAAAAATAATTTTTGACTAAATTAATTTCATTTATTTCCATTTTAAATATCCATTGTTATTGAATTCCATTTGTAGTCATAATTTATTATATATTGTTGACCTTAAATAATTCTTAATTAAACATTTAACATGCATTTCTAGATTTATTCTATATAAACACATGCTTTATTCTCATATATATATATATATATATATATATATATATATATATATATATATATATATATATAACGAATGCTTTTTTTGAAAGAAAAAAAACCTTTTACCTAAATAGAATTGGTCTTTTATCACCTACATTTTGATATCTTTGTAGTTTCGACTTCATATTGTTATAGTATTTTTTTTAATCTTTTGCCACGATTTTATATTTTTTAATTTGAATTATTTTGTAGTTTAAACCTAATAACATTGCTACTATTTTGTCAATTTTTAAAGGTTTTGTTTAGGGATGGCAATGGAGCGGGGCGGGGGCGGATATTGCCTTATCCACCTGCATCCCACTCTTGCATGGATGTTGGAAACATCCACATCCATGGATGTCGGTTACATCCATAACCGCTCCACGGTGCTCCACTCCGCTACACCCTAATTTATATTAATTATTTTTAACTTAATATTTTAAAAAATTATATTATAATTTATTCATGAACATAATTTTAGTATATAAAAATCTTTAATATAATATATATAATACATATATACTAAAAATATAGATATAAAATATTAGTATATATATTATTTTAGTATATATATCTAATATATATTAAAAATATAAGGAAAAATATAAAATATTTTAAAGGATAAAATAGTAATTTCAAAAGTCGGGGCGGGGCGGAGTGGAGCAAGCATTTACCAAAACCGCTCCGCTCCACCCCGCTCCAAAAAAAAACCTCTCCATTCGGAGCGGATCGGTGCGAAATCCATCGGTCGGATCGGGTTTTGCCATCCCTAGTTTTGTTGATCATCAGTTTATTTCTTTTCCAATTGTAATTAATGCTAATGTTAAACTTACATGTGTATGTGTGTTTTTTCAAAACTTTTTTTAGACATTATTGTAATTGAAATCATCATCTGTATATTGCACGAATTTAATTCTAATTATCTCTAAATTTTAATTAGCTTGCTATATAAATAGATATAGCTTCAAGTTTATAAGAAAATCATATATATCATAATAAATAGAAGTGAAAAATTAAAGAAATAATATTTTCTAAATTGATATCCGACTCAACAGGATAGAATGAATCAAAAATAAAATAATTTCCTGCTAATTAATCTCAAATGGTAGGAGAAAGGACAATTTTTTTTTTTTTTTGATACAAATGAAGCAACAACCTGAGAGGATATAAGAAAGAATTACACAGCAAAATTTGAATTTCAAACTTATTCGATATCAATTTTTTAAGAATGATTGCATAAATCAATTGAATTAAATATCGAATTTTTTCTTTTTTTTTTATGATTCTTTGGAGTTTAATTAAAAAGCATATGGGAGAAGCTATAAAAGCGCAAATAAAAAGTTACAAAAGTATGTTTTGAATTGCTCATTAATACAAGATATGTAAAGGGAAGTTGAAAGCTGTTCAACCAAACTGCCACGCCATCATATATATGTTAGAGGAAATTGAGAAAAATGTGGAAAAAAAAACCCAGCCTTGTCATTTGTCAATCTCAATACGTGTTTTGATTTTGTTGTTGTCCACATTGTTTTGATTAATTGTCTTCGTTCAATGCATATCACGCCATCATTTATACTAATTATATGTAGACAAAAATCTTGTATTGCCATACGGCAATTTCTTACTGATTGTTGTTAAGTTGGCGAGTGTGAAACACACTTTATTTCAATTTCCAAAGAAATTGTTTATACACCTGTTCTTTGCTTGCTTTTTTTTTTCTTCAAATTTTCATAGCATTTATTAGAAGATGACATTTATTATTTGATTTTTTAAAATTTTTTTTTGCTAATGGGTGTTTTTAAAATATTTTTTAAGGTTAGTTAATATACTATTTATAATAAAAATATTATATTAATTGTAAAAATTGATAACTTTATTCATCATTTCTAATGCATTAAGAAAAAATATTATCACATATAATAATCTTAAATAGTGTTTTTAAGATATTTGTTAGCAAAATATTTTTTTAAAATGGGTGCTTTTATTCATTGGACTTGCTTCAATTTTCTTTTTTTCATTGTGCTCAAAGGTTGTACTTTTTTTTTTTTTTTGACATTATCAATTTTTCTTATTTGTTTTCACATGTTCTTATCTCTTTGGATTTATTTTTTACTTGTGGGTGTTTGAAAGATTGATTTTTTTACCATTTTGTTGGTGGTTTTTATGTTTTCATTGCCATCATGGATTTGTCAAATCTTACTCTTTAATATTTGCTTTGCATTAAATGCATATCTATGAATGTTAAAAAAAAGATTTCATACCGACTTTGGCATATTTCAGCTCCTTTGTAGAAACATGGGTATTTGTTGGCTATAAAAGGACCGGGGTTGATCTTGGCTTTGTCCAAGCAACCTTTTTTTGCTTATTGAGAAGTTAGTCAAAATATTTCTTGTTTATTTTCTTTTTTTTGGATAAGTAAGTGTTTTATTTATCTAGAAAGCAGTTAAACTGCTACATCCAACATCATGTGCAATATGTACTTAAAGCTATACATACTTAAACAATACTTGAACAAAACTTAAGACCACTAATCAATCAGGGAACAATAGCAACATACTTCAGCAATACTTAAAGCTATTCCAGAATGGACAAAGATCCTAGGAAAAAAGAGACAGTCCCCAATCTGCATCCAATCTTCGGTTCACTTCATCAGGACTAATGTTCTTGAGCCCCAACAATCGCATTCTGATGATCTCTTTTATCTGCTCAATGATGGCTCCTTGTGTGGATTGAAGGCGATTAAAACACCTATTATTTCTCTCCCTCCAGATCGAGTAAAGAAAGGCACTCCATGATAAACGCAAAATAACAGAAATGAGAGTTTTTCCTCTGATTCTGTTTACTGCCCATTGCAGCTCTGCTTGCCAGCTCCTTATGCTTCTATGAAGTTGACATAAGCATAGTATATGCCCCCAGATTTCCTTTGAATAGTCACATTCAAAAAATATATGATTCCGGGTTTCTTGCTCAGTTTGACATAGCTCACATTTGCCATCCACCTCCATGCCCCATGACATCAATCTGTTCTTTGTAGGCAGTTTGTCCAATATAGCCATCCAAGCTACCAGTGCATGTTTAGGAATGTGAAATGGAAACCAGATCAGTTTATCCCACTCCACCTTGTCCTGCCTAGGCCTGAGATCATTCCAGACCTTAGCCACCATAAATATGTTCCCAGGGAACTTCCAAGTTAGAGCACCATTCTGGTTGGAGGTGAACCTCAAAGCCAAAGCCCTCAGCTGAAGCATTTTACGCCATGTCCAGCTGCTTCCTGGGGAAGGTTGAACCTGCCACACTGTTCTTCCTTTCAGCACATAGGCATGAAGCCAGGCAATCCACAATGAACCTGCCTGAGAGAGAAGTGCCCATAGGTGCTGAATAATGCAAGCCTTATTCCATATTCCCAAGTCTTTTAATCCAAGACCCCCCTCTGACTTTGGACAGCAAATGGAACTCCATTTGACTCTTGCTCCCTTAGCTGAGTCATCTCTTCCTTTCCAGAAGAACCTGCTGCATAATTGATTAATTCTTTTAAGAACAGCCTTAGGCAATACAAAGTGCCTGCACCAGAAATTGTACACATTAAAAAGAACAGATTGAATGAGCTGAAGCCTTCCTGCATAGGATAACATGCGTGCTGCCCAGCCATTGATTCTCTGAGTAATTCTATCGATCAAAGGAGAACAATCCTTTTCAGAGAGTCTTCTTGTGACCAAAGGGACCCCAAGGTACCTAACAGGTAGTTTGCCAAGTTTAAACCCTGTCAACTCTTGCATCTCAAGTAGAGTGGTCCTACTAACACCAGAGGAGAAGACTTCACTCTTGGAAGGGTTTAATTGCAAACCAGAAATGGTATAAAAGTAATGGAGAATACCCTGTATGCCCACAACAGAATCCAAGTTACCCTTTGCAAAAATCAGCAGATCATCTGCAAAGCACAGGTGAGTAAGCTTGATTCTGTGACATTTAGGATGGTAGCTGTAAACTCCATGAAGAGCCCCTGCATCCAGAAGTCTGGATAAAACATTCATAGCAATGACAAAAAGATAAGGAGAGAGAGGGTCTCCCTGCCTTAACCCCTTTGCTCCTTCAAAGTACCCTACTAATCCTCCATTAAGAGAAATTGAGAACTTTGGGGAAGTGATGCATGCCTTGATCCATCCTATGAACTTATCAGGCAATCCATAAACTGATAAAACAGTGAGAATGAAGTCCCAATTTAATGAATCAAAAGCTTTTTGGAGATCAATCTTCATTGCAAAACGGGGGGATAAGGTTGCTCTTCCATACCCTTTGACCAGTTCCTGAGCCATGAGAATATTATCTGAGATGCTTCTCCCTGGTATGAAGGCACTCTGATTGCTGGAGATCATAGTAGGAAGGAGTGGAGTGAGCCTGGCAGTGATGATCCTGGTAATACATTTATAAATGACAGAGCAGCATGAAATAGGCCTGAAGTCCTTCATATGATTAGGATTCTGGAATTTTGGGACAAGAGCAATACATGTAGAGTTAAAGACTGATATCCTGCTCCCTGATTGAAAGAAGGATAAGATTGCTGCAGTGACATCCTCTTCCACAATAGGCCAAGCAGTTTTAAAAAACTGTGCAGTGTATCCATCTGGCCCGGGGGCTTTGTCCCCATTCTGCTCAAACATGGCTCTTTTCACCTCCTCTTTTGTAACAGCCTTAGCTAAATTGTCCTTATCTTCAGCAGGCAAGGCAGGCTGAATAAGTTCAGTAAGAAGCTCCCTAGGGCAGTCTGTGACCTGTTTGTCCTCAGTCCCAATCAACTTCTGAAAGAACCTTACAGCCTCCTTTGAAATTTGGCCAAAATCTTCCAACTTCCTTCCCTCATCATCATAGAGGACTCTGATGGATTGCTTGCTATGCTTTGCTGACACCATTTTATGGAAATAATGAGTGTTCTGATCCCCCTCCTGCAGCCATTTTATCCTTGATTTCTGCCTGTAATAACTTTCCTCAGCCTTTTGGAGTTCCATCAATTCTGCATAGAGTCTTCTTTCTGTTTCAACAAGAGTATTAGATGGCCTTTGATGCAGATTGATCATCTGCATGCTCTCCAATTCTTGCCTTTTATCTTGAACCTTCCCTGAAATGTTGCCATATATGGCCAGGTTAAATGTCCTCAGTACTGCCTTTAATCTCTTCAATTTGTGGAATAGAGTGGTCATAGGATTGCCAATGAAAGGCTCTTGCCAAGAGTTTTCCACAATGTTCAGGAACTCTGGATTCCTAGTCCAGAAATTAAAAAACCTAAATGGCTTTGGGGGAGAATGAGCAGTCAAGTTCATCTTTATGTATGCTAGGCAGTGATCAGAAACCATTGGAGCCAAAAACTCAACAAATGAGTGAGCAAACTGTGTATGCCAGCAATCATTCACCAAAACCCTATCAAGTTTTTTAGCCAAGTAAGCATCAGTTTGGTGGTTGGACCAAGTGAATGCTGGTCCAGTACTGGTATGATCAAACACTGATAGCTGTGTCAAGCAGTCCTGAAAATCCTTCATATCAGAGGTAAGCATGTAGGAGCCATTGAAATCTGAGCTTTCCTGTGGTCTTGCTATAACATTGAAATCTCCAGCCAAAAGCCAAGGAGAGCCATCAATTCTGCCTTGAATGTCCTGAAGATGGTGCCAAAGCCTTCTTCTACTTATGCCTTCATTGCTTCCATAAATTGCTGTAATGTAGAACCTGGTAGAATTATAAGTGGTGCCTTGCTTCCATCAATTCTGCCTTGTTTATTTTCGTTCTTTGCTTTTGCTTAATCTTTTAATTTGTTAGTAATTAGTTAAATTGGTTATTAATTTTTGAATAATTACTTAATTCTTTAGTGATAATTATTGTTGGAAGTGAACGGATTTTCGCTTCTGTTATTTTTGTTTACAAAAGTTACTCTCGTCAAATTAGTCTCATCTTTTTATGCATCTTATTTTTTTCACTAAATGAAAATTGATTATTGCGAAGAAAATCAAGGCAATCAAGGTTAAAGGGAATCGAGTTCTCTTCTGGCTGTTGCTTTTTGAATTTTTTTTTTTTTAAAAACTAAGATAAAGCTCATATATTCTATCTGCTACCGTGGAAAATGTATGCTGCTTTACAAAATTTCATTAAAAAAAAAAAAAATTTGTTGTATTTATTAAACAACCATTTTCTATTGTATTAGGAACTATATATATATATATATAGCTTATCAGCTCATCCTGGCTCAAAATTATCCTTCATCTTAGTAAAGTATTTTTCCGATTATTTACATGATATAATCAATGAATAACAATGAATAAAAAATTGGAACGAAGGTTAAACTGGTGAGATCTCCAATCATTGGTTTAAATGGTTCAATCGATTGGATAGGCCGATTTAATTAAAAAAATTTAAATATTGAATATATGATTTTGATATTAAATAAATATTAAATATAGTAAATATTATAAAAATATGTATTTGATTTATTGATATGGTATTTAATATATAAATTAAGATGTTAAAGGTCTAAATCTTATCATTTATAAAAAACAAATTTTGAGTAAAAAATAATAAAATAAACTCAAAACAATTTTTTTTTACTAATTTAATCCGATTTTTTTATCGATTTAACTAATTTTTACCAGATCATTGAATGATTGATTCTTTATTACTTATCGGATCAAACAAACCTCTAATTTTGGATTGAATTGGTCTGACCCATCCATCCAATTTTCAACACTAGATATAATTAGCCAAAATTTTCAGCTCTTAAACTTTTTCCAACTTTAAATAGTTTATCTTAGGGTATAAACCAGACACTTGTCCTCACAAGCTATTTGGGTTCTGCTCGGAAAAAAATTGATTTGATTATTGTCGGGTCGAGCTCGAGTTTCGAATGAGCAATGTTAAAGTATCTTAATGCCTAATTTAAGTGGCCAGTGAGCCTAATTTTTATTTTTAATTAGTAATAAAAAAACTCAATTCGAGTTCAAGCATAAACAATCGAGTCTGAAGTTGAGCATGTGAATCAAGCTCGTTTTTTAATAGGTAAATAAATATAATCGAACGAACTCGAATAGTTTAGTTTTAATTTTTAATTTTAGCTAAACTTTAAAAATAAAACTTGATTGAGTTCGAACCAAATTTCGAATCATAAATTTAGAGTCAAACTCGAACTTAAACTTTTCACTATTTGATGTTTGAGGTTGGTTCGATTCGATTACATATCCACCCACATTATTTACTAATCATCTAAATAATTACCGAGCATCAATATAACCTTCGCGAAGCGCGGTTTTTTTGCTAGTTTTGTGTTAAAACATGTAGCCTCCTAAAATGACAAGAGATAAAATGCAGTTCAACATTTGATAATAGATTTGATAATTTTGAAGGCAATAAAAATATATAATGTAAATGTAACGCGAAAATAATAATTGAAATACGATATATTATAAAAAAATATATAAATATAATATGAATATATAAATGTATTAGAATTTATATAATACAAATTATTATCATATCAAATTTTATATAAATTTATAATATTTTAAAATATAATTATAACATAAAATAATATAATATAAATACGATATAATCAATACGAATTATTAAAATACTTTTAAGTTGTTGACAAATTAACCAATCATAGCCAAGACAAGTAAATAAAGAAGAACAGTTCTATCATTCACTTGTCATTTTTTTCTCACCGCAACACTGCTACTATTACATCCTAACCTTTTTATTTATAAGAAAATATTAAATAGTGTCTAACGGCACCGTTTAAATTGATATATAAAAAAAAATTATAATTAATATAATATATTTTTTAAATTCAATAAAAAAATTTAAAATATAATTAAATAATCATAAAGACCAGTTAAGTGAAGCATTTTTTATATTCTATCATGTTATTGCAGATCAATAATTATTGGATGGTACCCTCATCACGTGAAAATTACGTTTAGTTGAATCTAAATCTGTTCAAAGGTCGAGTAATATGACACGTATTGAAGCGAGTGTGGATAGATATTTTCATGATCCAAAATCGATTCAATCCGACTCAAATCATTGTTTATATATTAAAAAAAATATTATTTTATTTAAATTTAATTATAAAAAATATTTTTTAATATAAAATAAAAATATTTTCGGATCCACATATTAACTCGGACCTATGCAAAAAATTGCAAAAAAAATGAGCAGCGATCCATGAGCAGGTTTCTTGCACCTGCACCTGCTGCAGTCATGAGAAAATGGAATAAAATAAACTGAAATTAAAAAAAAAAAAAACTGCTATTGTGTTGGGACTTGGGAACTGATATTTTGGATCAGACCGATTTTTTCAACCAAAAATAGAAGGGGGGCAAGAAAAAAAAAAAGCCTCAGTTGATAGAGTTTAAAGCCGTACTAGAACAAATCTCTTTTACTTTCATGCTCAGCTGAAAAAGGAAATTTCAAAAGCAGACCCCTTTATTAATGGTGACAGACAGACCACCATTAATAAGGATAAAGAAAGCTTTTAACAAAGCTAACTTTCATCCTTTTTGGCCTTGTAAATAACTACATTAAATGAAAATTCATAGTCCTTTGACTTTATCATCTCAAAGACGCAAACATCACCGACTTCCAAGTTATTTTCTTCTGCAAAAGTCTTCCAACCATCAATGAGACTTGCTCTCGGGTTTGTTTCCTTTGCTTCACGGTAGTACTTAGCCAACCAAGTCTTCCCATCTGGCATGCAAAGGATTACATCGCCAATCCTTTTTGTCAAGTACTTCCTGGAAAAGTCCAATGGTATAGCCTGCATGAAAAACGAGAAAAATAAAGTAAATTGCAATCTAGAAGCCTAATTTCAGTTTGGATTAATATTTGATACACTGACAGTGTATAATTTCATACATTGTTGAACAAGATGATGTCACCTCATTAGAAATAAAATGATTTATTTTTATTTTTAAATTTTTTTAAATAAGGTGACATCATCTTGTTTATTAAGAGTTTATAAAATTATACACTATCAATGTATCACATACAAACCCTTTCAGTTTTAGATGAGAGAATGGATTCAGGTTTTCTATTAAATGCTTACCAATCTATGCCCCTTACAAACATAGGATGGCTGCATAGCAACAATGAAAAATGGATTCTGAGACTTAAAACCACTGGCTCTTTGAAGAGCTTTAATTTTTTCACCGGCACGCAGCGGTTGTTTCCTCTTGGTACGCTCATTTTGTGGGGCTCTCGGCCTTGTAGATGTGGCTTCAAAAGCAAAAGTACATGAAATAGTGCAATATATGAGGTTTAAGCTCAATGCATAGTTAAAACTAACAAATCTAAAATACATAAATCATATATACCTCCATACCCTTACATTGAAGGATGTAATTTGTAATTTATATTTGGATTCTCAAGCTTAATCTCCCTAAATTTAGTGTAATCAGGTCTAAGATTTGGACCCAATTCTTCTACAAAAGAATTGATCCTAGTATTACAGGTTGAATTGGTTTTGAATCTTCTTATCATCATCTTAAAAGCTGAGGACATAGATAGCAGATACTTACTAGGTTTGACTTCCTCTTCAGTTTCTTGATATCCTAGTGTAGTAGTGAATTGAGCAGCAGGGCAAGAATTTCCAGCATAAAAATTGCCAAAATCATCATCAGCTTCAATTTTTGGTATAAGGCAATTCTTGGATGCAACTTGACTGGCTCTAGTATCATCAGCTGATTATCGAAAAAATATAGTAATCAATAGATTGAAAATGTCATTAATTTAACAACAAATCAAATAGATTCCTACTAACTTTGTGGTGACGGAGAAGAATTTGCAACATGTGCTGCTGAAAAAATGGAGACCTTGAATGAAGTTTCATTGGGGTTAATCAGCTCAAAGACGCATACATCACCTACTTCCAAGTTATTGTCCTCTGCAAAAGCCCTCCAAGTATGATAGAATTCAGCTTTATGTTGTCCACCGGTAAATACTTTAACAGAAAACTTAACAACCCAAGTTCTCCCATCGGAAACTTGAAGGATGACTTGGTCCTTCTTTTCGTCAAGATATCTCTTCACAAATTTGTATGGTATGCTCTGGGGAAAAGTAAGAAAAAAGAAAGAAAAAGAAATCAAAGAACTGGGAAGAAAAAATTCTTTTCCAACCAAGAAACCAAAACACAATCCGCAGATGAAAAACGTCCGCGTCTTGCTATGTTACTTAGACTTTTTCATTTTTTCCAAAGTACCCGTATCTTGTTATGTGTCTAACACATATTCGAACATGTGTATAAAGTATAATCTTTTAAAAAAGTTAAAAAATATTAAACATACTTCTATTGAATACATACCTATATCCGACATTCATTTTCTGGTAGCTTAGGGGTTTAGTGCTTAGAAGACACTTATGTAACCAATCTCTGGAGATTAATTAAAGAAGAAGGGACCTGAAATTTTCCTAGTGGAAATCTTACCAGGCTACATCTAATCTTCAGGTATCTCGGTTGCATGACAACCTTGAAAAAAGGATTTTTAGATTTGAAATTACTAGCTCTTAGAATTGCTCTTGCTTTCTCATGGGAAGTCATTGGTCGCATCAAGCAAAGATGCTTAGATTTTGTGCTTCTCTGTGTAGATAACCTTACATTACCACCATTTCCCGAAGAGTTTATTCCACCTGATAAGTATCAACAAGAGAGTATTCAAACCTTGGCATGATATATGGTAACTATATGCTGATTCAATAGACATTTGGAAAAAACATATAAATAAGCCCGTCAAATTTGAACACCAAAGCCAAGAAGTCATCTAAGACTTCCCTAGAAGGCATCAATCTGAGTTTTTGAATCTTGAGCACCAGTTACAGAACAATGGCACATTGTTCGTAGAGCCTCATCAATTCAGTGGCATCATCAATCTTGCAGTCAGATTCAATACCTTATGTTGCTCCGACTCTTCATTTTTCTTAAAATATTCGTGTTCGACGCATATTCAGACATTGGTATAAGGATATGACCCTCCAAAGACTCTCCAAATACATGGGAAAACTTAGAAAAAATTGAACATACCCATATCGGATAAATACCCGTATCCGACACTCACACCTGAATCTGGATAACATAATCAGTACCAACTACTAAGTTTCACTTGGATTTGAATTGTTTCAATCTGATATTATCATCTTGTTCCAATCCAATTTGACAAAAGACAGAGAAAAATATGCAAGTGCTTAGATCAAATAAGACTAAATGACTTAGCAGATTATTGCTCACCCAATGGGGAATAGCAGCTTGTATCTTGACGAACCCGGTAAATAACTACTTTCAACAAGATTTCCGTTTGTTTAATCAGCTCAAAGACACAAACGTCACCAGCTTCCAACTTGTTGTCCTGCATGAATTCCCTCCAACCATTGTAGAGGATTGCTTTTGTGTACTTGTTGATGCTTATATAGCGCCAGTACTGAGCAGTCCAAGTTTCCCCGTCCAATGTGCAAAGGGTTACATCACCAAGATTTCTTTTCAAGAACCTCGTAGTAAAGTTCTTTGGTATGCACTGTGCAGGAAGAAGAAAAAAAAGTTCAACTGGCAAGAAAAATGATGCTTGTAGTTTAACTCATCTTTACATAAGCAGTCATTTCCTGAAATACATGATTTCATATGCAGAGGGTATCACCAAATTATTCAAAACATTTTCATGGTATATAGGTTTCATCGAAGCTTTACCATTTTTAGTCCAGGATTAATGTATGAAGGCTGCATTGTAACCACAAAAAATGGATTCTCCGATGTGAAGGCACTGGCTTTTTGAAGAGCTTTATCATATTCGTTGGCTCCAAATGCATGTCCCTCCCTAGGAACCTTGGTTTGCAGATCTCCTTCACCAATAGACACATCTTCACAATCTATTTTATCTGTAACGAGTTCTCCCACAGAAAATCAACACAATCAAGGAGTAGAATCAAAAGTATGATAACAATAGCCAGATTTAGTAATATAAAATTGCACTTACTTTTGTCTTTTGGAGTGGTTCTCAGTTTCTTACGAGGACGAGAACATGGTGATCGTGATTTCTTCCTAGTTTCCTTGCATGGAGGAGTCTCATAAAAGATTTCATCAGAGGTAACAGCTTTAGCTTCTTCCTTGTCAGGTTCTTGACATTCTTCACCACTCTTGTGATCTTCAATATTATGACTCACATATGGATATTCTATCTCTGATGCACTCATATCAAATATGAGTACCTGAAACTTGCAATTCCCTTCATATTTGAAAACCAAGAAATGCCCATACTTGAGAGAGAAATGCTCAGCAAATTCTTGCCATCCATTTTGCAACCAAACATCACCATCAGATTTTGTCAGTTCGACATTCCATGTAGCACCACTTGGGACCATTAGCAATACTGGACTTGATAAGCCATTTCCATATTTTCTCACAAACTTTCTTGGAATCCCCTGTAGAAAATATGTACCTCTCAGATAAATAAATAAATGAATAATTCAAACCAAATGAGAAATATTAGAGAGGAAGAGAAGAATGCTTACAAGCTTCCTATCTCGAATAGTGCCCTCTAAAATGATCTTGAAGAAATGGGGTGTTCTTGGTGTAAACAACATGGAATGGTTTTTCTCCTTCTGGTTGTAAGAATAGTAAGAAGCCATTAGTGAACAGTTCAGGAAATGTTTGTTTGCTATGTTTCGGGGATTGTATACATAACTAGCTTCGTGTCTTGCTTGCTTAATTAATTCCCAGCTACCAAGGCATGCAGCTTAACTTCTCATTAATGAGAAATTAATTCAAATCAGTATTTGTCAAAGGCGCAAGATGCTATGCGCTAAAACTCTTGTATTGCTTGAGATGTAAGGTGAAAAAAATTCTTACTTGAATGAAATTAGATATAATATATATATATATATATATAATTTTTTATATGTATCTGTGTATATATATATATATAATAAATTTAAGATATATAATATAATAAACTTTAAAATTTGATTTAATTTATCTCACAAAACATGAAAAAAAAATTTGTTATCTGATGTACGATACGCCTTAAAAACACTGGTTCAATTTACCACTAATGCTGGATTCGAGGTAGAATCCTAATAATGAATGATCAGTTGCATGATATGCTTAACTCAGACCAATGAACTAAAACAATTGACACATTAATTGAATGTTTGAATCAAAACTTTCTCGAAACCTAACAGGACAACGAACCGTAGTTCAAGATGTAGCATTATCAGATCAATGGTTTAACTTTTGGATGAATCAATTATTAAATTACAATTATTTAAAAAAAAAAAAAATTGTGATAAAGAATTGAATTTTACTCTATTATAATTTCATACTTGAAAAACTAAAATTTATAACAAAAATTTTCATATATATTAAATAATTTTAACTCATAAAATTAAATTCAAAGTTCAAACTTCTAACTCAAAGTACTAATCAAATAATTCAATCATATTAATTTAGAGGATGAAACTAAAGTTTGAAGCTACATCATAACCTACAAATTTTATAATCTAAACTTCAGAGTTTCAAAGTTCAAACTGACCAAGATTTTAGCCTTCCAAATTGATCTTTCATGTGCCACTTAGGAAAAGGATCTTTGGGTGCCAAGATCTTCGAGGAGACTAAGAAGAATAAAGCTTCAAAGTTCAAACCGACCAAGCTTTTGATTTGATGCGGCACTACGAAGGAAAGAAGAAAGGTGGCTAGGTTTTTTAAGTTGTGTAGCAAACATTTTCTTTTAGACTTTTAGTTTTTAATTTTTACTCTTTTTTGGGTTTTTCTTTAAAAAACAACTTCATTAATTATAAGTTAATTTGCCTGACTTTGACATCATAATTTATTTGTTAATTTTTGATTATTTAAATATATTAATGTGATTAAATGATAAAATAATTCAAAAATCTAATCGGTTATCAATTTGATCGATCCGTCCAATCCGACTTTGATAACCATGCAATGCCAAACTTTAAAAAAAAAATGTAATTGCATAACCCAAAAACATTTTAAAGGTGGAAAGTATTCTCCATCCTCATATAGTAGATACAAGAAAAATGCCAAGTTTCCAATTTTACTAAAATACAAAGTTCCATTAAAGTAAATACTAAAAGACTTTTCAAAATCATCAAAGTTCCAATTTGACTAATATTTAACTTCTCTACGATCACCTAATTTCGATGGGGAAAAACTTGCAATATCAGCGGCTGAAAAGATGACAACTTCCAACAAATTTCCGTTTTCTTTGATCAATTCAAAGAGACAGACGTCTCCCACCTTCAATTTATTGTCCAGCATAAATGTTTTCCAACTGTTGCTGCGAAATATGGCTTTTGTACGTACACTGCTTACTGTTCTTTCGTAGTCAACAACCCAAGTCCTCCCATCTGAAACTCTCAGGATGATTTCACCATTTTTCTTGAAATATCTCTTGGCAAATTGCTCGGGAATGTACTGCCAAATGAAAAGAAGAAAAAAAAACTCCTAATGAAAACGAGGATAGTTTCAGTTAGTTTCAGTTCTTAATCAGCAACATTTGCTAAACTTGAACTATATAATTGGAATGAATAAATCTATGTTATTCGAATTCGGATGTGAATGACGGACACGAGTATGTATCCGACACGGATATATTTGATTTATTATAAGTTTTTCCATGCATTGGAGAGTTTTTAGAGGATCATATCCTCATACCCATGTCTAAATATGCATCGGACACGGATGTCAGACATGAATACTTCAAAAAAAAAATAAAAAAGTCAGAACAACATACGAACAGATGAATCAGCAGAAGTCTTTGCACCCAAATCTCACCAGAGAACTACCAGTAAGAACATATGATGGCTGCATCACAACAGTGAAAAAGGGATTTGTAGATTTGAAAGCTCTTTCTTTCTCAGTTGGAATCAATGGTTGCATCTTGCCCATAAGGTCAGGTTTCCGACGTCTCCGAGCACCTGACATCCCTCCACTGTCATCTTTTGCAGAATATTTGAATCCACCTGTTAAGATTGAAAGTACATTAAAACAATAGCTTTGGAAGCATAGCATTACTTTCATTCAAACTCAAAAAACGTTCAAACACAAAAAGAAGATCACCCCCAAGTTCTTTTGTTAAATAATGGAAATTCACGCTCTTCTTTTGTTTCTCGAGCTTAATCCCTTTAGCTTGAATGCTTCCACTTGGGTTGGTTCTCATCATCTTACAAGGCTGAAAACATGGGGATGTCATCAATTCCTTCTTTCTTTTCTGGTTTACCGGAAAGTCATCCAAGATTTTAATATACGAGTGACTATTTCCATTTTCCTCAATCTTTCGGTCTTTAAATTCTCTGGAGCTAGAGGGACATCGACTTTGCCGAAAATGACGTTCAGTATCACTGTCCAAGCTCCTGATTTTAACTCGACTGGCTATGCTCCCATGAGCTGATTACAAAAAATGAAATGATAAGAAGAAATAAAGCATCTCAATATATTGTCATGTAAACAAACTGAACATTAAATCAATGACCTATAACAGGTTCTACTCACCCAGTGGCCTGCAGGCCTTGCTTGCATTTTCAACAGCCGGGTAGATGAACACTTTCATTAAGATTTCAGGCTGCTTAATTAGCTCAAAGACACAGATATCACCAACAACCAGATTATTATCCTCTGCAAATGCCCGCCAACCACCATACATATGTGCATTTGGCTTTTTATTTTCTGCAGTGCGATAGTACTTGGCAGGCCAAGTTTTCCCAGCAGAATCGCATAAGGTCAGATTACCATTCTGCATTTTCAAAAATTTCCTCGCAAAGTTCGTCGGTATACCCTGGAAAGCGAGGGGAAAAAATCAAAGACTGCGTAAGTTAGTAACTTTAAGCCACTTGGAGTCAGCAAAATGATGATTTAGAGAATAGTCAGGTTCTTGTTTTAAAAGTTACCATTCTATATTTACAGCGAACAAATGATGGTTTCATGACCAGCATAAAAACTGGATTTTCAGTACTTTTGAAAGCACTAGCTCTCTGAACAGCGTGAGCCTTTTCAGTGGCTGTCAACCGTTGCACACAGCTTAAAACCTCTGTTTTCACACTTCTCTGAACTGTAATTCCTCCAACTCCCGTCGTAGCTGGAATCAGACCTCATAGTAATCAACAAAATCAAGAGAAAGAATATGAAAAAATGACATAGCCATCTCAATTTGAAGATCTCAAAAGTAACCACTGCCAAAATTGAAATAAAGAAAGCATACCATCAAGTTGTCCCGTAGTAGAGCAACGTGATTTTTCAACTTTCTTGAGATTTCCAAGATTAATCCTTCTAGACTTAGAGTCATCAGGGCTAATGCCAGAAGATAAAACCTCTAACTTCGAATTCGTTCCAGGTTGATTAGGTGAATCGGTTCTCATTTTCTTCTGAGGAAGAGGACATGGCAAATGCGATTTCTCTTTACTATTCCTACTCACTGAAAAGTAATCAAAAAGGTCGACAAACATATCATCATCTTCTTCAATGCTAGTATATGGATCGATCTCTGAAGCACTGATCTTATCAAAATTTAAATCGATAGCCAAGGGGATTAGTATATTTAACTTCTATACTCACCTAATCTCGATGAGGGCCAACTTGCAATATCAGCAGCTGAAAAAATGGCAACTTCCAACAAAATTCCATTTTCCTTGACCAGCTCAAAGACACAGATGTCTCCAACCTTCAAGTTATTGTCCAGCACAAATGCTCCCCAACTGTTACTGTGAAATTTGGCACTTGCACTTAGATTGCTTACTTTTCTTTTGTAGTTAATAATCCAAGTCCTCCCATCTGAAACTCTCAGGGTGATTTCACCATTTTTCTTGAAATATCTCTTGGCAAATTGATATGGTATTTTCTGCCAAAGGAAAAGACGAAAAAAAATGCTAAAATAAACGAATTTTCAGTTCTTAATCTGAAAAGTACATACATACAAATCTCTTTTTTTTTTTTTTTTTTTTTTAATTTTAGAAATCCTCTGCTCCAAACCAGACACTCTCACCAAGTACAGGAAACTAATAAAAAAGCCATTGGAATGAACAGATGATTCAACACAAGCCTTTGACCCAAAATCTTACCAAAGAACCACCAGTAAGAACATACGATGGCTGCATCACGACAGTGAAAGAGGGATTTGCAGATTTGAAAGCACTAGCTCGTATATTACAAGCTCTTTGTTTCTCAGTTGGAGTCCATGGTTGCATCTTGCCCATAAGGTCAGGTTTCAGACATCTCCAAGCACCTGATTTCCCTCCACTATCATCTTTTGCACAATACTTGAATTCACCTGTTAAGTTGGAAACATTTAAGACAATTGCTTTGGAAGAACAGCATTACTTACGTCAAACTCAAAAACACTCGAACAAAAATGATTATTACCCCCAAGTTCTTTTGTTAAATATTGGAAATCCACGCTCTTCTTTTGTTTCTCGAGCTTTGGGTCTTTAAATTCTCTGGAGCTGGAGGGACATTGACTTTGTTGACAATTAGGTTCAGTATCACTGACCAAGCTCCTGATTTTAACTCGACTGGCTACGCTCCCATGAGCTGATTACAAAAATGAAATGATAAGAAGAAATAAAGCATTTCCATATCTTGTCACGTAAACAAGCAGATTATTAAATCAATGACCTATAACAGGTTCTACTCACCCAGTGACTTGCAGGCCTTGCTTGCATTTTCAACAACCGGGTAGATGACCACTTTCATTAAGATTTCAGGGTGCTTAATTAGCTCAAAGACACAGATGTCACCAACATCCAGATTATTATCCTCCGCAAATGCCCGCCAACCACCATGTAGTCGTGCATGTGGATTTTTATTTTCTGCAGTGCAATTGTACTTGGCAGGCCAAGTTTTCCCAGCAGAATTGCATAAGGTCAGATTTCCCTTCTGCATTGTCAAAAATTCCCTAGCAAAGTCCAATGGTATACACTGGGATGCAAGAAGGGAAAAGAAACCAGAATATGACACTTTTTCAGTCCAAACAAGAATAAGTACTACGTAAGTTAGTAGCTTAAGAAACTTGGGGTTAGCAAAATGATGATTTAGAGAATAGCCAGGTTCTGGTTTTAAATGTTACCATGTTATATTTATAGCGAACAAATGATGGTCGCATGACCACCATAAAAACTGGATTTTCAGTACTTTTGAAAGCACTAGCTCTCTGAATTGCGTGAGCCTTTTCAGTGGCTGTCAACTGTTGCCAACAGCTTAAAACCTCCGTTTTCACACTTCTCCGAGCTGAAATTCCTCCAACTCCCTTTATAGCTGGACTCAGAATTCATAGTAATCAACAAAATCAAAAGGCAGAAAAAGAAAAAGAAAAATGACATGAACATCTCAATTTGAAGATCTCAAAAATAAGCACTGTCAAAATTGAAATAAAGAATGCATACCATCAACTTGTCCTGTAGAACAACCTGAGTTTTCAATTTTCTTGAAATTTCCAAGCTGAATCCTTTTAGAGTTGGGGTCATCAGGGCTAATGTTTGAAGATAAATTCTCTAACTTCGAATTAGTTCCAGTTTCATTAGGTGAATCAGTTCTCATTTTCTTTCGAGGCAGTGGACATGGCAAATCTGATTTCTCTTCACTTTTCCTACCGGCTGAAACTTCATCACAAAGCTCAACAGACATATCATAATCATCTTCAGTGCTAGTATAGGGATATTCGATCTCCGAAGCACTCCTATCAAAAATTAATACATGGAAATGAGCATTCCCTTCATATCTGAAAACCACAAAAGATCCAAATTCCAGTGAGTAATGGTTAGCAAATTCTTGCCAACCCTTTTGCAACCACACCCTTTCATCACGCTTTGTCAGTTCGACCTGCCATATTGCACCACTTGGGACCTCAAGCTGAATAGGGCTTGACAATTGCTTTCCATGTTTTCTTACAAAATTTCTAGGAATCCCCTGCATAAATACCTTTAATTAAGATATCTGCAAGGAAAATAGGAAACGCATTGCAAAGAAAAAAAAACGAATGATCCCATATCCCACATGAAATGCATTGCAACTTTGAGATTGCTCTCTCCCTTAGGTTACATTTATGGTAAAACTTTATATAAAGAAAACATTCATGGTCTTTGATTTAGAGAAACAATAATAATAGAGAAAAAACAACGATAAAGAAATCAAGATATAAGAATCTACGTGGTTCGATCAATTGTGCATACATCATGTGACAACTATTACAAAGTTTTTCAACAAAAGCTACGAAGCCCTAAATTATCCCCTAAAACCGAACCAAAGCAAAGGAATTAAAGAAAAAAAGCAAAAAAATTTAAACCTCCAAAAAAAAAATCCATTTCAAACAATTCGGGTTGCCCAAAAACCCAAACTCCACATAAAAAAAAAAAAAAAAAAAAAAAAAACCCAGCATTTGATTCTGATAATCACCTAATACCGACATGTTCAATTAATGAAATTCATACATGAACTGATTACAAGTAGAAATATCAAATAGAAAAAGAAGAAATACTTACAAGTATCCCATCTCGAATAGCTTCCTGAAGAATTACTTTGAAAAAATGGGGAGTTTTGGACGTAAACATGGAATGATCATTGTCTCTCCGACGATGAGAAGTCATAGTGGAACCGCTCCAGAGTATGTTCAATGGTTTCCTATGAGAGTTTCAGCAAATAAGTCTAAATATAAACATACACTTTAGGAGCTAGCTTGAGTACTTTCTCCTCCATTATCTCTCATCCAAATTTAATGATAGTAGTTAGCTATTGAGTGTTAAATTCATTGTTTCTGGGCTCGAGGAAACTAAAGGTCAGATTAATTAATGAGCCAAAGTTTGTATCACCTTTAAAGCTTCTGTTTTGTCTTCCTCCCCCTGTCATTCACATCAAGGCTAGGTTCTGCAACAATTGCAGACTAATCCATATCTCCCGCTCAAAAGTTGAGAATATTTTGAGGGAAAATATAATTAGTCTCGGGTGACACCTTATATATTTTTTTTAAATGATTTTATTCCAAAAATATATTCCAATACTTAAGTCGATAGATTTAAAAAGAAAGCTAATGAAAATAAAATTTGGCCGTTGCTTACTTCGAATTAACCTTAAATGAGATTATTTATACCTATTTTGTGAATTAACTTTAATTTTTTGGGCTAACAACTAACAAGTGTATTAAAAGTACTTATTTAAATTATTATTTAATAATACTTTATATTAAATATAATAATAAATTTTAATATTAAAAATTATAATTCACTTAATATGATAATGTAGCCACAGTCTGGCTGGTTTGATTGAATTTGTGAACCTTCCTCATGAAAATTCACAAACATAAACAAAAACCCATCAGTGTCACAAATTCAAAACACCGGTTTGTATCCAATGTCCAACTTTTACAATTTAAATCTGTTTAAAATTTACATTTAAGGGGTTTCTGGAATTAAATGATCACACCATTTTTTCGTACCATCCAACAAGAAAAGAGACTGCATTTATTGTAGAGGGAAATAGATATCTTCAGTGCTAAGAGGGCATGCAGCTTTGGAGACTGCATTTCTCTGCTGTGGCTTTTAGAGTTCCAAATCCTATGATTCTGTCACTGATCTTTTGCAATGCATGGAAGCTAGAAAAAGTAGGGGTATATCTCTGCTGTAGCCAAACTAAGATAATCCTTGATATTCCTTTACTTACCTGCTCGTATCGGATCGATCCAGGGTTAAATGATGGAGCTTTGTAAATGGTTTTATAATTTTATTCTGATTTGGTTGCTTTGGTTATGGTGGTGGCCTACTCAAGTGGTTCATCATGCTAAAGCAGCCAATTGAATAGACTGCAGGGAGAAGTTTAGATGATAAACGAATCAGAAATTCAATTTAATTTCTGGCCATGTGTATGTGTTGCTTTCACTCATTGAGATTGTTATTATTATTTATATAAGTTTTGGATGATGAGATGCAAAATCTTCCTTATCTAACAGGTTTTAACTGGTGGCCAACTGCATCTCCAATTAGATGAAGTTTGTCAACGTTTCACCATTACCAACCACCTCGTACAAGTTCCCTGTAGCAGACAGATTGCCTACAAGAGCTTTCAAATATGGTGCTGCCCTTGTTCAATTGACAAGTTTTTTTTTTATTATTATTTTGTTTTATTTCTAGGAAAAAAAGTAGGCCTTAAATCACGATTTCAGGTTATGAAAAGATGTTTGAAGTGCCATGTATGACCTTTTCTGAAAAATTGGCTTCAAGAAACAATATGTTTCACCCACCAGCATCTACCCTAGATTTCCTAACTCTTTCAGCCCTCTAATTCGACAGCAAAACATAATTTAGTATAAGCTAACACAAATTTCTAACTTTCAACAAAGTCTACAGGAAAGACAATCCCATTCCAATCACTTTTAAAGCTCGTCTGTCCTGACATAAATCAAATGCAAAATGGTTCAATAACAACAAATAGACAAATCAGAATCGTAGTGAATGTATTTGAACAGCAGAAGGTAAAATTGGCTATTTCTTTTTTACAGAGAAGAAAAATGAAATGTGTATATATCAAAAGCAGAATGCTAAGTGGTAACATTTGTGTCCATATACTTCTGCTTTGCACATATTTCTAAAACCAACTATACAAGAACCCAAAAAGAGAAGAAAATTTCAAGCAACAACATGAATTAACAAATTCACCCGCTTGTTGTATCCGAGAGTCTTGAGGAAGAGTAAACCATCCATAAATTGTTACATCCAAATCCTCTACAGGGTCTTCTGAATCTTCCACTAAGACTCTCGGATTATTCTGCAAATGATCTTTTGAATTGCTCAATTATTCAGAAGTTATGTCTCTGATTCTTCCTCTGCTACGGTTGGAAGTGTACCCTCTCTGATGAATGTTGGGTTAAGGAATTTTGCCGCAAAAGCCCACAACTTATAGACATCCACAAAATTAGTCAGGAAGCTGAGAGAAGCTGTGACAACCTCAACTCTTATGAACCCACGTTTCCCATCATGACGCCCGTTTTCCACTTCAAGGTTCAAAGCCCCTCGCTGTTGTCGTGGACTATCTAATATTCGTATGCGACTGAGGAAACCAATACCAAGAGAGATGCCTTCTCTTTCAGCCAACTTCTGTACAATCTCGGGATTAACGAGGCCCCTGTTCCTATCTCTCACATTGAAAGCCACAGCTGCACCCCTCTCATATTTTATTTTTGGGCCATATATGTGAACAAGATTCACTTTGCCATCTCCATCTGAACTGGGTAATTTGAGCTGCAGTAATGAGGTTACAAGCCAATTAATCAAAAATCGTAATCTAAGACCGGTTTTATTGAGCCCCAACATATTAACATGATCAAGATGCCGACATGTTATCTCAGGCTCCCTCCTGTCCCAATCTTGTTCATTACCATATTCTCCATCACTGGTGTAGTCTTCATCATCAAGGCTGATCACAGACACTTCTCCCGGCTCCAATGTATGACTCAGGCACTCTTTACGCCTATCCTCCATGCTAAAGGATACCCTTCTTCCCCTGCTTGGATGTTCATCTTCTAACCCAACAATTCTGCCACCATTATATCTATTCCCTTCCCTCCTCCCCAACAACCTGAATTCACCTTCGCTTTCTCTTTTTATGGCACTCTCTTTAATCTCTGAGGAAATTTCAGAAGTTGAGCCATTTGCTACGCCATTATTCTGAAAGACAGAAGAATTATTGAGGCGAGCTCCGTTTATAGCAGAACTAGATACAGACCCCACAGACAGTGGTTTGTTGGTATCCTGCTCTTCCTCTATTTCCAGAACATGCAAATGACCTAAAGCCTTCTTACGATTTCGTGAGGCGATGTTTGTTCCAGCAAATTGTTCTTCGTCAGTAATCTCCTTCACACAGTCCAGTTCCTGCGAAACTGATTGAACAGCAGCATCAAAGGATAACAAATGATGATCATTATGCCCCAGGTTAACATGTTTATCATCATATATTGGGCTGCCATATATCTTTGATGTTGGCTTTGGAGAGAGCCGCTTGTGGTTCTTCCTGCCACTAAACCAAAAATGTGGCAAAGGGGATGCAATTTTCTGTTTATTCAACTGACCTGCACTATCAGACCCCAATGGACTCTGACCCAAATCAATCCAGAATGAGTTGTCCGATGACTCATCTTCACTGAAGACGGGACTTTTCATCACTTCTCCTACAGAAATGCTCTCAGTTTCTTCAAATATGGTGCTTGCTCCATCTTTGTCAGAACTATTATCTTGATCCATTTCTGTCTCGAATACATCCCTGACCTGGGCAGATGTGAAGGCACCAGAAAAGGCAGGCAACTTAGTTCCTGGACAGATTTCAGAGGGCTTATCACCATTCGCACCAACTTCAATGTCCTCAATTCCACCCAATCCATCAAGACCATTAACAGAATCACTCAGATAGAGAGGATACTCAGGGGTAATCTTCACCATTCCAGAACCAGTAGATCCAGACTGGTTCCGAAGGCTTCCCATGACTGACTTTTTTATAAGAAGGCAGCCAAAGCCAGTTGGATCATATCCAAACACCCTATAGAATGATGTGATAATGAAATCTGGCCGAAACAAGGACAGACCAAGTGAATCCATGTCTTTGGGACCCAATGACCCAGCATCAAGCAAGACATGCCAATTGTTCTGCTGAGCCAATGCCATCCACTGGTATGAATACTTAGCCCCTGTTACTCTAGACTGCACTGGAAAAACAAAAAGACCAGTAGCAGAATCCTTCTTCCTCTTCTTTTTATTCGAAATCTGCTTTCTCAAATCAGTAGAACAAAGTTTAAGAGTTGGCCATTTAAACCAAGCACTATAAACTTTTGCACCCTTCTCCCTAGCACTCTGAGCCATCCAGTTCACTGATTGACTCTCGTAATCAAACATGGTTAACAATTTCTTATTCGTGTGAAAAGGATATGAGTCAGCCAGCAACTTAAACGCACACCCCCTACTTACGGTAAACACAAGGCCATACTCATGTTCAGGAATGTTCAAATAATCCATTATCCTACTCTTTATGTCATATTCCACAGTGCCTTTATCGGCACCACCGTAAAGTGCATGGTTACTCAAATTTGCAGTTATCTCGGACAAGCTAAATGTAGAAGACTCCCAGTAATGCAAAGTTTGAACATAAGAGAAAAGCCCAAATCCACAATAATCAAGGCATACCTTTGGTGGTGACAAATGTGCATACTCATCTGACCTCAACTGATCAATCTTCTCTGATGACTGGTATTTTGGGTACATTGTGAGGAACTTATTGAAAGCCTGATGGACATCAGGGATTGAATCTTCACTCTCAAATATATGTTCCGCGGCGAGAGCAGTGGCTCGCAAGAATTCACGCTGAGCATGGAGTCTTGCAAGGGATCTTGATCGTCCCACGCTCTCATCTTGATTGGCTAGTGAATCAGGTTGTTCCATATCCTGAGACTTGAACAAAGACCCATCTTCAGATGCTTCTTCAAGAGCTTCCCTCAGCTTGTTTTCATGTAGCTTCCGGAGAACAGAAGGGTTCTTCTTGGTTTCAGCAGCTGGTTCAGACCCATCTTTTTTCCTGCTCTTCTTGTCTAAGATCAGAGCAGCACAGTGAGATATGGGTTTCCACAGTGAAAGATGCATCATAGCGGAATACTTGAGACAAAACCCAGGAAGAAGACTAGCTCAAGATTCATCACAAAAAAAAGGGTTTTTAACACATATGACAAAACCCCACTTTTTTTTTAACCAAGTTGGTTCAATTTTCAAACCCGAGGGCTCAAAGCAAAAGGGAGGAATCTTGTATCAGATAAAGAAAGCCCTAAATTCAGCTAAAAAGGATTCAATTCAGAGAGAAACAACCCATAAGGAACCAAAAAGTTATAGGGGAAAGAAAGCCATCAACAAATCTCAGGCTCCAATCTGAGAAACAAAGCAGCTCAGGATCAGTTAAAAAAAAAAAACAGAAAATAACCCAGAATTGGAAGTATACACTATACAAGAAAGTCAAATGCCCTTTTTTTTTTTTTGAAGAAAAGTACAATAACGACAAAAAACTTGGAAGGGAACCAAGATACTAATGAGTCAAAGGCTGAACAACTGAACTGAAGCGCCTAGAACCCCCGAAACCCAGAAGCCATAACAAGGAAAACTCTCCCCAACCCCAAACAAGACACTTGAAAAAACAAGAACCAAATGGGTGTTTTTTTTAAACAAAACACTTGAAAAAACAATAACCAAAAGGGTTTAACAGAAACAAAACATGGCATATAAAGATCCCTTCTTCAACCCCAAAATCCACACATCCATTAAATAACTAAAAACCAGCTTTAAAAAAAAAAACTGGACCTTTCCCACTTTTATCTTTTTTTTTTTTTTTTGATAATTAAGTGTTTTATTTATCCAGAAAGCAGTTAAACTGCTACATCCAACATCATGTGCAACATGTACTTAAAGCTATACATACTTAAACAATATTTGAACAAAACTTAAGACCACTAATCAATCAGGGAACAATAGCAACATACTTCAACAATACTTAAAGCTATTCCAGAATGGACAAAGATCCTAGGAAAAAAGAGACAGTCCCCAATCTGCATCCAATCTTCGGTTCACTTCATCAGGACTAATGTTCTTGAGCCCCAACAATCGCATTCTGATGATCTCTTTTATCTGCTCAATGATGGCTCCTTGTGTGGATTGAAGGCGATTAAAACACCTATTATTTCTCTCCCTCTAGATCGAGTAAAGAAAGGCACTCCATGATAAACGCAGAATAACAGAAATGAGAGTTTTTCCTCTGATTCTGTTTACTGCCCATTGCAGCTCTGCTTGCCAGCTCCTTATGCTTCTATGAAGTTGACATAAGCATAGTATATGCCCCCAGATTTCCTTTGAATAGTCACATTCAAAAAATATATGATTCCGGGTTTCTTGCTCAGTTTGACATAGCTCACATTTGCCATCCACCTCCATGCCCCATGACATCAATCTGTTCTTTGTAGGCAGTTTGTCCAATATAGCCATCCAAGCTACCAGTGCATGTTTAGGAATATGAAATGGAAACCAGATCAGTTTATCCCACTCCACCTTGTCCTGCCTAGGCCTGAGATCATTCCAGACTTTAGCCACCATAAATCTGTTCCCAGGGAACTTCCAAGTTAGAGCACCATTCTTGTTCCCTTTCTCTATTTCTCTCTCTTAATTGCACATAACATTTAATTGGGGGTGAGCAGTAAATCCAAAACATACAACCAGAATTGATAACCCACTATCTCTCCCTTTCTTTCATTGACTCTCTCTTACATTTTCTCTCAAGATCTTCCCCCAAAAAAAAAACCCTCACCTGGACATTGATTTCACAAATCAAATGCAAGTGCTTGTTACTGTGTCAATATTTACACTTATTTATTTTTCTTTTATAGATTAATAAAAGCTTTTTATCTAATTTTTAATTAACTACCTAATTTCAAGTTTTTTAATTAACTACCTATCAAAAACCCTTTTCCTCGTATAGTCTTTAGCTAAAAGTCAAGAATCAGCTGGCTTGTAAAAGCTGTTTTCTGTCCAACTAGGCAACTAAAAGCCCCCTCTTCCAATTCTCCTCCTCCCCTGAATCTAGATTGTTATTAATCCTTCAAATTTTTAACTTCCTTTCAGAAGTTTACATTTTTTATTTATAATTTTCAATTGTTGTCACTCTTGCCATTTTTTATTGCAAAAATATTTAGCTTTATCTGCTAAACGATAGTTGACTTACAGCTCACTAATGACTAAACAAGTGGCTCAAAAAGAAAAATACTTTTTTTTGGCAAATTGTTGTCTTTCATACATTTAGGGATGGCATGGAGCGGGCGGGGGCGGATATTGTCTTATCCACTTCCACCACACTCTTGCATGGATGTTGGAAACATCCACATCCATGGATGTCGGTTACATTCATAACCGCTTCACGGTGTTTCACTCCGCTACACCTCAATTTATATTAATTATTTTTAACTTAATATTGTAAAAAATTATATTATAATTTATTTATGAACATAATTTTAGTCTATAAAAATTTTTAATATAATATATATAATACATATATACTAAAAGTATAGATATAAAATATTAGTATATATATGATTTTAGTATATATATCTAATATATATTAAAAATATAAGAAAAAATATAAAATATTTTAAAGGATAAAATAGTAATTTCAAAAGTCGTGGCGGGGCGGATTGGAGCAAGCATATACCAAAACTGCTCCGCTCCACCCCGCTTCAAAAAAAAACCTCTCCATTCGGAGCGGATTGGTGCGAAATCCATCGGTCGGATCGGATTTTGCCATCCCTACATACATTCATAAATAATAATATTGAGTGTTTATATTATAGTTTTATTTTTTCAGATAGTTAATTTACCTTTAACTCTCAATCTTTGTTTATTTAATTTATTTAAAAATAATATTACACATTTAAATTTTTTCGAATTCCTTCTCTCTAAAATTTTTACTTGTCCTTTTTCAGCCTTTCTCCTAAAAAAACAGTCCATCAAATTTTAGTCAAACATTCACAATTTAAAGGAGCACTATTCTAGTTCATCAATTTTTCAGCTTCCTTTTCTTCAATGAAAAGTAGACTAGTTAATGTCCAATAACCCCAGTGACTTGTTTAAATGCTTCTCATTTTCATGATTTTGATTATTTAACATTATTAACCATAATAAATTTCACCATTTGTCACTAAATTTTGATTAAATTCTCGTTTGAATCATTAAATTTTAATTTATATCAACAAAATTACTATTTTGAACTTTGTTACCTATACCAAATATAATCAGCCTAACGATTTGCCTCTAATAAGGAAAATCATGTTTTTATTTTTTCAATGCAATTTTATTGGCAAATCAAACGAGTACAAAAGAAAATCATTACAAGAGCACGTGCATTACTTTATTTGTGATTATTTGTCAAAGCATTCACGATTTAGTCAACCATGGAAGTGCCAAACTACCCCTGGTCAAACCTTGACAATAGATGACAATCAAAAGATTATCAGTAGATAAGTACATGCATCATACCTCTAAATTTTTTTATTTTAATTATGTAAATATAAATATAATATAAATTATTAAATATATTAAAATATAAATATGATATGTGTATTAAATTTAATTATCTTAATCATATTTAAATATATTATATCATATTTATTTAGATTGAATCCAAAATACTAAATTTAATCTTGAGCAATGATCCTTGATTTGTTAACCATAGTAATTTGCAAGGGGCTAATTAATAAGGGGAATATATTTTCTGCTAAATAACTAAATAAAGGGAATATAAAATCATCATTTATAACATCAAAATTTTAATTGTAAAAGAAAAAGAAAAATGTTTATAACGCATTCTTTATCAATAGTAAGGTTAGAGGTTCTTCACGCTCTACCTAAAGCTAAATTATTTTCGGATAATTTAAATTTGCATTTTCTCATTTCAATCTAATATTCATGCCTTATTATCGAAATATTCCTAAAAAAAATGAACCCTAATTAATTAAAAATAAAACATCCCTTCTTATCGACTAGATTAATCCTTGCAAGTATCTTATATATTAAGTTATTTGCCTTGCCTTTATAGTAACCTTTTAGTCTCAACAACAAAAGCATACTAATAAAAAATTTGTTACTTCAACATGAGATTCACATATTATGAAGTTTTTTATCCAAAAAAAAAAAGTGAAAAAAGAACTTGACATTAAACAAAGGCAATGAAAGTATGAAACAAATATTCGCAATGAAGTTTTTATTGCTACCAACCAAACCAAACCAAAAGTTACAAATTTTAAAACCTGGTCCAAGTCTGAACAGCCCTTTACTTACATTTATAGTTACTTTTATGGAAGTGTAAAGAGTGTTCCCCTTAATAATTTTGTCATTGCTTGAATTCACTAGGTTTCGAAATTTACATGGCTTGAGGGAATGCTTTTTACTGTCACTCACTTACCATCCATGTCCATGCATGTTATCAGTTCTTCAGTAGACAAGAGACATCATCAGCTTTATTAAATGTTGGGTTGATAGAAACTTCGTGTATTCATATTATTTTTTTATATTATAATTATTTATGTTTAAAATATTATATATTTATATAATTTTTGACATATTAATAATTTATATTACATAAATTTTAATATATTTATGTATTTATATTATGTATATGTTAATTTTTTATATTATATCGTATTTTAATTATTTTTTTTATCGTATTCAAAATTATCTTATCTAACTTCATTTGATTGCAATGAGTGGGAGATGATTTTTTTTTGGCTACCTTAGTCTTAATTCGCATAGCCTTTTCTTTTCTTACTTTTTCCTATGTCCATCCATTCTTTTGCAAAGGTCTTAAACTCTTAATTTTTGGTGGACCATGCAACTGAAAATTGACTTTAGAAGATTTGCCAGCCTCGCTGATCTTTTTGTTCAAGGACTTGGTTTTGACATTTAATGCACCATTGCAGCTTGATAAAAGTTTTATCAGAATTAATCAGACGATGATGTTTAAATATAAGATTTGATAATTTATATATTCGTATTATTTTTGTGTGTGTTATAATCGCATTTAATGTGCTATATATTTGTATGAATTTTGATAAATTAATAATTTATATTATATAAATTTTAATATATTTATATATTCGTATCGTATTTATGTTATTTTTTCATATTATATTCAAAATTTTCAAATATTTAAAGCCTCCTCGAAAACAACATTGAAGCATGATTATTGATTAACTTGTCTTGGGGAAATTAAAACGGTCTTTTAAAACCCAATCTGAATTTGGGCCGAAACATGCTTTAATGTCTGGTCTTGGGCTGCTTTTTCTTTCCGACAGTTACTTAAGTCGAGTCTGAACTTTATCACTCTGAACTAAATATCTAAGATCTTCCTTTACTATCATTACTACATGCCATTTCATTGATGCTAAGTAAAAAAAATCAGTCTTCAAATCAAGAAAAGGATTTTTTTTTCTTTTTTGCTAAATGGGCCTAGAAATTGAGTTTCTTTATCTAAAAGGGTGAAGGAAGTAGAAGGATTAGACAACTATAAAGCCTACCCTTCAAATCTTGAAAGGGAATAGCCCAACTTCGCTTTTTGGACCCTCAAAATCAAGGTAAAATAAAAGCAAGCAGCCTTTAAAACTCATAAAAAATAGTAATAAGTTGACATAAAATTCAAATTGAAACCTTCTAGTAGGAACTAGGAATAAACTCCCATTTTTATTTCAATTTATGTGCAATTCTAATTCTCAGTTATTTAATATGGTTTGATGATCTGATCCACTCAAACACTTTAGATTTGAATGAAAATTAGTATAAGTTTTCTCCAAATTGTGTAGAACACTTTTTTTTTTTTCCATTAATTTATATTTCAATTTCTTGAATTATTACCAAACAATCACCAAGACTGCACCATAACATTCTTAATTCAGCTTACTAATTTCAATGATAACAACAACAACAAAAAAATCAAGACTTTGTATTTGACCATATAATATAATCTAGGCTGTCACTTACGTATACCTAAAGCAAGACCTAAAAATTCACAACACGTTGAGAAATTTGCAAGATGTTGATCAACTACCTTGCATCAAACGGTCCATCCCTTTACAAAAAGGGGTCAAACCAAATGCAACTCCATATAAAGCCCAAGTTTACAAGTTTTTATCAAGTGGGATTATTTATCTTTGCTACTCCCAGCTAACAGGCAAAGTACTTTACTCATAAATTTGATCGACGGTTTGCTTCAATTAGGAAGATCGATTAGCCAGGAGGAGCTAGCTAGCCATGGCCAGATTGAAATCTTGGAGTCTTGCCTTGGTTCTTTTGTGCATGAATATCAGTTTGAGCTATTTGGTTAATGCTGCTGGTGATAATAATGAAGGTTTTGGAGCTTCTTTCGTCTTTGGCGATTCTTTGGTGGATGCTGGTAATAATAACTATTTACCAACTTTGTCTAAGGCAAATATTCCACCAAATGGAATCGATTTTAAAGCATCCGGTGGACAACCTACTGGCCGCTATACCAATGGCAGAACCATAGGTGACATTGTTGGTAAGCTTTATCTCCTCTCTTTTGCCTTAATTCTGCTTTTTTTTTTTTTTTTTTTTTTTTTTTTTTTTTTTTTATCTCATGCTTTATTCATTTGATAATTCAATATCATAATAATTTGTACGTATATGTAACATATCTTCTTAAGTTATACTCTTCAGTTTAGGTGATTTGGTTTTAAATCTTTAAGTTTTATCCAGGTTTTATCTATGTAAGTGGAGTTTTTGGCATCGAAATTATGCATTTAGAAAAGAATTTTTTGATGCCAAAAGTAGAGGTGATTTGGTTTTAAATCTTTAAGTTCTATCAAGGTTTTATCTATTTAAGTAGAGTTTTTCGCATCAAAATTATGCATTTAGAAAAGAATTTTTGGATGTCAAAAGTAGAGGTGTTCATGGGTCAAGCCGGATTCTGGCTAGGCCTAAATATGATATCAATACTACATGCTTGTCCAAGTTCGGTCCAATCCGAAATATGAATATCAAATTCTATCTAAATCCGCTCATATTTATAAATGGATAGTCTAAACCCGTTTAGACCCGTCCATATTATTATTTTTTTTTAAAAATTAAACAAATATGTTATTTTTATTTAATTTTTAATAATTTTATCTTTTCTTTTCTTTTATTAAGTTTTAAAACATAGATAACTTAACATATTTTTAAATATTTACATTATAATATTATATATATTTATTTTTTATATGATATAAATTACATAACATATATAAATATAATATATATTACATAAATGAAAAACGGGTTGGGTCGGGCTCGGGCCTTAATTATTGGAACTAAGGCTCGACCCATTTTTAAACGGATCTTATTTTTTTGTCCAAGTCCATATTTCGGGTCTAATATTTTTATCCAATTTCTTTCAAATATTGAACGGGCTTTCGAAATTTGAACGGATAGCTCGACCCTTAAACAAGTTTAGCCAAAACGAAATGATTTGATCAAACATGAATAGACTAAATTTTTTATTTGTTTATTATCAGGAGAAGAATTGGGAGTACCAAACTATGCAGTTCCATATCTTGCTCCAAATTCTACAGGAAAAGCTATAATGTATGGTGTAAATTATGCATCAGGAGGAGGAGGGGTTATGAATGCAACTGGAAGAATATTCGTTAGTTTTTTTTTTTTTTGTCTCAACATTTTACACCTTCTAACTTTATCCATTTCCAACAAACTTTTATGGAAATCTAGAGTTAAATTATCTCTATTTTTGCAGGTTAATAGGCTAGGATTGGATATCCAAATCGACTTCTACAACAATACAAGAAAACAGTTTGATAAATTATTGGGTCCATCCAAGGCCAAAGATTATATTTCAAAGAGATCCATCTTCTCAATTACAATTGGAGCAAATGATTTTCTCAACAATTATCTTCTCCCAGTTCTCTCCATAGGAGCAAGGATTTCCGAAAGCCCTGATGCTTTCATTGATGACTTGATCAATCATTTAAGAAACCAACTAACAGTATGCAAATAAAAATCATATGCTTAATAACTGATATATATATATATATATATATAATTGCATTTTAAAATTGGTTAATTCATTGATTATTAACTAGCAATGTTGTATATTGTTAATGGTGGCAGAGACTTTATCAGCTAGATGCTCGGAAGTTTGTCATAGGAAATGTTGGTCCGATAGGTTGCATACCTTATCAGAAAACCATCAATCAATTGAACGAAAACGAATGTGTTGATTTGGCGAATAAGCTAGCAACGCAGTACAATGGCCGATTAAAGGATTTGTTGACTGAACTGAATGGAAAGCTCCCTGGAGCCACGTTTGTTCATGCCAATGTGTATGACTTAGTGATGGAGCTCATCACAAATTATGAGAAATATGGTAATAAAATCGATATCTCAGGGGTCTTTTTTGTTGATATTTGAAGCTATCAGGATTGAATTTTGTTTATTAAAATTAAGAGTCCAACATTCTATCGACTACATAGCCGATATGATTGTATTATCCCAAATATTTAACATTGGGAGCTTTTTTATGTAGGTTTCATAACAGCAAGCAGAGCTTGTTGTGGAAATGGAGGCCAATTTGCAGGGATAATTCCTTGTGGACCAACATCAAGCTTGTGCAAGGATCGTAACAAGCATGTTTTCTGGGATCCTTACCACCCAAGTGAGGCTGCCAATCTTATAATCGCTAGGCAACTTGTTTACGGAAGTACGAAATATATTTCTCCAGTGAATCTTAAACAGCTTCGTAATATCTAGCTATGGTTTTCCTTCACAATCTTTCCATTTGAGACTTAAAACCAAATTTCTTGTTAATCAAGAGTGTTGTTATTGTTTCTATTATTTGCTAATATTTCAAGAACACAAGTTTCTTTTATAGCTTTATAATTTTTTTTTCTTTCGAGAATTTCCATTTCCGTTTCCAGTTATAGATTCCTTACTTTCCTTTATTCTCCATTGTCTATCTACTTCTTCCATGTTTGTTAAACTTTTGAGTAACTTTGAGCTTCAATAAAGAGTTAGTTTTGCAAAAAATAGTTTTTGAAAAATAATTTCTGAAAAATGAATTTATTTTTTTTAAGAAATTAATATTTTTTATTATTTGAATGATTCCGCGTAAAATATTTTTTGTTGCTCGGATTTTTTCAGAAAACCTACATCTATATAAAAGGATAAATCTTACACAGACTTAAGAGATCGATATTTTTTTGCTTTGTTTTATTCTATATTTTTATGGGATCGATCCTTATATGTAAAGGAAAGACTCTATTTTGTTTGGTTTGAAGAAGGGATAGATCCTTTTACATAAGGGATAGATTTTTTTTGTTAATTCGAAATTTAGTTTTCGTTAATCAAATTATTGTTCGTAAAACAAATACCAAAAAATGCAACAACAAAAATTTCAAAAATAATTTTTTGCAAAAAACAAACGACCCTAAATGCGAAAACTATTTCAGAATTTTTTTCATGCAAGTGCTAATTACAGTTGAAGGTGGATGATCGGCTTATCAGCAAAGATTTTGATTCACAAAACCACCAGGGCCGGCTGTCTGCAAAGAAACTGTGTACCTAACCTACCTTCTTGAATAAATGCAAAGACTTAATTGCCAAGGCAAAACAAACAACTAGCTGGCTTTAACTTAATTGTTGATTGTTGATTGTCCTCTGTTAATCATATTCAATATTGATTGAAAAAATAATCCCAGCTGTGAGCTGTCCTCCATACAAATTTGAACAATTATCTGCCGACCATAACCCCTTTTAAATTAACTTTCCTAAACAGAATAGAAACCAATCTTCCAAGACTTTTTCCCATCCTTCCATTCCCATCTTTGTTTTTGGTTGTCTTTTTGGGGTATAGTTTTTCCAAATATTAACAATATCTGTAAAACTAGCTAGGATGAAGTTAACTTGAAAAATTAGATAAAAATGAATCCATAGGAAAAAAGATGACTGGATTTAATGTACTTTAGAGAAAATATTTTAATATGTTAATTTCTGTTAAAGATATTTTAAAAATACTAGTTACTAAATTTCAGAATTGAACTTGAAGTTTAGCTCAATTAATTTATGCAATCAATTTTGAAAATGTGATATTTAGTAGATTTAGGGTTCTAATACCAACATCTGCAACCTCTTTCTTATTTCTAAACTGCGATTTTTTTGTAAAAAAAAAAAAATCAGAATTTAAAATCGATTATGTGAGATGCTTGTCAACATGAGTGAAGAAGGCCTTTCACATGTTCTTCCATTTAGTTTCCATCAATTATTACATTGTTATTCTCATAGTCATATAAATTCTATGGTGCATATTACATGAAAAAAGATATGCAAAAGCTCCTAATGATCTTATATGACTTCTGAATTTCGCTCAAAAACATATATATATATATATATATATATATATATATATATGATGCAATCTTTTTTTTTTAAGATGGTTTTTTTTATTAAATTAAAAAAATTATTGTGAAAAAATCAATTATATGTATATATTATTGTGTATGCTTTTATGTGTATATAACATTTTCCAAATATTAATCAGCCTAAGGCCATTTTTGTTGTAGCACGGTGTAAGTGTTCAACAAGTAGGAGAATAATATAAATTAAGGAAGAAAATAACTAGAGAATGAGAACATAACTGTGAACTTTATTGATGAAATGCATTTTATTTTATATCTAGGGAGGTTTTAGGAGTTAGACCTAATGCATAATATTCTTGATGAGATAAAGGCAATTATGTAAATTCCAGTGGAAAATGATAATTAATTCATCAACCTAAATGTTAAGATGATCTTTTTCCTATTAGCAAAACAAATTAGACAAAAGTATAATAATTTGTCTATTCGTATATTATGTTATAATTATGTTTAAAATATTATTTAATAAAAAATATATACGTTAATAATTTGTATTATATAAATTTTGACATATTTATATATTTTTATCATATTTATGTTATTTTTTTTATATCATATCATATCGTATTTTATATTATATTATATTTTAATTATTATTTTTTGTATCGTGTTTAAAATTATCCGATATAGTATATATGAGTGAAATGGGCTTTTTTATTACAATATAGCCAAAAAAAAAAAATTACCAAATTACCGTTACTTTTTGATTATTTCCCAAAATACGGACTTTTTTTTTTCAGCTGGGAAATCGCCATGATTTTGCAAAAAAATACCAAGGGAAATCGCCACCCCCCATGGCGATTTCCCTTGGTATTTTTAGCCAATTTTGCTAAAAACATGAAGGGAAATCGCCATGGGGGTGGCGATTTCCGTATATTTTTTTTTTTCAATTCTTAGAAAAATTTAAAAAACATGACTCAATAGTGAATTTATTGTGAAAGGGTATAATGAATAAAAGTTATTTGAAAAAGAGAAATGAATAATTAGAAATTATTATAAAGGATTAGACCTGCTCACGGGCCGGGCAGCCCGGCAGGCTCGGACCGTATTGGGCCGGGCCCGGGCAAGATAATTTATGTTCCGGGCCGGCCCGGCCCGGAACAGTGATTTTTATTATAATAATATTATTTTATTTAATTTTAATTAAAAAAATAAAAAAATTATTTTTTTATTCCAATGAACAGTGATTCGGGCTTAAACGGGCGGGCCTAGGCAGAAAAGAAAAAAAATACGGGCCGCGGCCCGGCCCGTCCCATGAGCACCTCTATAAAGGATATTGTAAAGATAAAATTATCCTTGATAAAAAAACCTTCTCTTCTCTTCCCTTTTTCTTTTATTTTTTAATTTAATTTTTAATTAAAAAATAAATATTCTGAAAATAAAAATTTTAAATTTAAAAAAAAAATTAAATTTTTTATTTACTTTTTTTATTTAAATATTTTATTTTTTAAATTTATTTTCAATTAAAATTTTTAAAAAATAATATTTCCTTAATGAAAGAAAAAAAAATAAGTTTTTTCATTAAGAGTAATTTTGTCTTTATAATATTTTTTATAATAATTTTTAATTATTCATTTTTTTTTTTCAAATAACTTTTATTCATTATATCATTTCACAATAAATTTACTATTGAGTCATGTTTTTTAAATTTTCTTAAGAATTGAAAAAAGAAATATACGTGAAGGGAAATCGCCACCCCCATGGCGATTTCCCTTCATGTTTTTAGCAAATTTTGCTAAAAATACCAAGGGAAATCGCCATGGGGGTGGCGATTTCCCTTGGTATTTTTTTGCAAATTTGCAAAAAACACTAAGGGAAATCGCCATCCCCCATGGCGATTTCCCTTGGTGTTTTTTACAAATTTGCAAAAAAACACGCTGGGAAATCGCCATGAGGGATGGCGATTTCCCAGGAGAAATAATCAAAAAGTAACGGTAATTTGATAAAATTTTTTTTTTTGGCTATATTGTAATAAAAAAGCCGAGTGAAATGTAAATGGATTAAAGTCAGGTGCGGAGGGAATCCTAAACTCTAGGTAAAAGCCAAAAAGAACAAGTTTGATAGTTGAAACAAGAAGAGGGGAAGTGAATAAGAAACAAATGGAAGCAAATGTCAGTTATTATGGGCGACCAAATAAACACAAAGTTGAGAAAGGATCGAAGGGCTGAGGATTTTGTTATTTGACAGCGACACATCATGTTGTGCCGGAGACACTTAGATGGCTACTGAGCCCCGCGCGTGCCACTGGCTAAGACCTCCTCCAATCCCCAACCCCAACCCCCCACATTCACCGACAGCACCGGTCCTTCACTGACTGCTCTCACTGTTCATCTGCTCCTTCTTTGACCCCACCCTTTACCTAATTACCTTGGTTTATATGGTTCATAAGGTTCCAGCCTATTGTTGAGGGGCATACTTAGATGTGAACTTTAGGAGTTAAATTTTTTAAATTCATTAATAAATTAAAATATCTTAATTTTAAAAAAAACAAGCTTCAAGCAAAGAAAATTTAGATTTTTTTGTATCTTGGCACATATAAAAATTATTATGGGATTGAACTATCTTGGATTTTATCAATACTCGTTGTGGGTTCTTACTTCATATGTTTAAGGTCTTATCTTTTTTCGTTTTGCACATACTTTATATATATATATTTAACAAAATTTAATTTTTGATTATTGAAATTAAAAATTCAACAATAAATCATACTACTGTTGACATTTTGAACATTTTATCTTGTACCAAAATTTCCATACTTTTTCAAGTCTATCATACATATGAGCTTCATTTTTTGTAGTTGGCTCGCACAAGGTGGGGTTAGCCGGTTAGGTATGTGTTAAATATTTGACTTTTTTGAGTTGCATGGTGTTTATGTTTGTTGGTGACCGAGCTGAATAAGTTGAATAAGTTGTGGCTTTGGTTTTTGTGGGCCTAATAGAAGGAAACAAAAAAAAAATGGAGATAAATAAGAGCATGAGCCTTGAAGATGCATTATAGGAGCATTAGTTGATTTGTGATATGGATAATTAATGGGAGTACAATCTCTAAGTTCAAAAAAATCCAAATGTTCAAATTTTGTGGTTCAATTTCCTCTACAAATAGGTACTTGATTGTGTTGCATTGAATCAAAACCAGAGTCTACAAACAAAACAATAGGCAATCATTAGAATTTAGAAATGATTTTTATTTTTATTTTTTTTTATTTATAGTTTTGATCACGTATATTAATGTTATAGTGAGGTCTTCTCGTAGAATGTGAGACATGTTTAAAAATTTATCTAAGTCAACATTTATCTGCTTTTTTATATTTAATTATTATGTTTCAATAGATTCGATATACGCAAAATAAGTGCTATCTGAAATAAAGATAATGCTGTGTATAACGATAATATGACCAATAAACTAAAACTCTGGGAGTATCACGAAATTAGTTAAAGCTAATATATCATTCATATTTAGAAAGAATGTTTGTTATTCATATGGTTGCTTTTGATAAATATTGCTTATAGAGTCAATTCTTGTTAAGGATCAAGCAAATCTAATCTATAAACAATGTTTGAATGGAGTTTTCATTGGATAACATGCCATGCCAGTATATATAAACATCCTTCAAAAGAAAAGAATGATGAAATATAATGGCATTTCCCAATTCTTATTGCTTACTAGACCTTGGAAATATCTATCAAACGAAGGAATTGTCCTCCTATTTCACCAGGTTTCAAAAACTTAGGACACTGTTTCACTTGACCATTGAAAGAAAGAAAGAAAGAAAGACTAGAGGGGGAGCATCTCTTCCTGAAAATGGCAGCCCTTGATTCCTGGTGGGGGGCTAGAAACAGAAAGAAATCAACGGTGAACATGTGAAAAACCTAGCCAAAAAGGCTGTATGGCCAGAAGAGGGAACAGTTTTGTTTGGTAATGAAGAAATGAGAACAGTAGAGCGAGAAATCCGGTGAGAAGATTGAGAAGGGGGAAGAGTACGGAGGAGGAATCTGATGCGGACATGACGCTTCCGAAATCAGAGGGGAGACCCAATAATTGCACCCCACGCTGCCCGACACTCATGATTCTGTTCTACTGTCCCACCTCCATCAATCCCTCTCAATCTCTATCCTCTTCTTTCACGCTATATATCTACTCCTATGACTCCGGTCTTTAGTTTTTTTTTTTTTTTTTTTAATTTCCAATTCTTTTGGCTCCCAATGCTTAGCCAGAAACCTACGGATACGGTACCGGTATCCGGTACCGATACGAGTACGGGATACGGAAAATTTTAAAAAATTAGGGTACGGGTACATTAATATTATATATATATAACTGAAATTTCACATATGACACAACATAATATAAAAGATAAAACACACAAATTTCACATAAAGGAGCTTAAATTGTTCAACATGACAACATCTCAAAAACATACATTTGGAGGCTATGGGCTATGGCTGTCGAAGTGAGGACTGAGGAAGGATTGAGGGAGCAATCGTCGAACCCACCACTGTCGAAGTGAGGACTGAGAAGAGCCAATCGACAATGAAAGAAAAGAAAAAGGGGCAATCGACAATGAAATTGAAAAGAAAAGAGGGAAGGGAAATTGGTTGTCGACTGATAAAGAAAAAAAAAGTTGTTGTCAAGCTGTTGATAAAGAAAAAAAATGAGTTTAGGATAATAAATTTGGCCAAAAGGCGTACTCAAGTCACCTGAGCCGTACCCAGACGTATCTAGCCGTACCCAACTTTTTTTTTTTAAAAATCAGGTACGTACCTGATACGTACCCAGGCGTACCCCAAGCGTACCCGTACCAGGTACGGATACACCTTCAAAAACTACGTACCCGTGCTTCATAGCCAGAAACTGTTGGGAATTGACACTGGTAGCTGCACCCCTTTGGCATGCTTTGTCTAGCTCCTTTCAGTTCAGTCAATTCATTATTAGGATGATGGCAATGGCACAATTTACATCCAAAGCCAAAGCAATGGAGTTTGTTTTGGAGTTGAATTTGGAATTGGATATTCCATGTTGGAAAGTCATTTTGAAAAAGACAGAATTGATCAAGTTCTGAGGTGTAGTTTTCTTCCTCTGTTGGAATGTCCCCTCAAAGTTTGATTTATCTAGCATAGGGGAGAAATTTGTTGTTACCTAGAATTAGAACCCTATTTATATCATGCACACCCTTATTAATATTGCTTCAAATAATACTGCAAAGTTTTGGATTATTCGGATTAAATTCAAATCTTAATATTTATAATTTGTTTATACCAAAAGAAAGAATATACACAAAAATTTTCTTACAATCTTAATAAATACTTTGTCATTTGCATTATTGTAAGATTGTTACAGTACAACTTTAACAATTAAATAATGTATTTAGTTCTGCCATCAGAATTATAAGTATAGTACTGTAATGGTATTCTTTGAACTTTGTCATCTTCCATTACTGATTACTTCCCAAGCGGAACATCATTACAGAAACCAAAATACTAAACCTAATGGGACCCTTATTTGACTGCTTATCCATATGATGATTATCAATTTTTTTTTTTTGGCATAAACCTACAAGGCCAAAAGCTAAAAGAATCCAAAAAGAAAAACTTGAACAGTTAACAACACCAAGCCGCATTCCTAGCTGATAGAGCCGACCCTTAGACCGAGCCCATCCTATAGCCGACTGATCAAATTGTCGTGCCTAACAGAACACTGTAAAGCCTGTTTTCTTCTGTCTCTCTCTCTGCTCATATAACCTTCAGAACATGTTTCACTGTCCAACAGATTCTCTTTCTCTCAGTCTCTCTCCCCATAAAATCCCCCCATACCAAGCAAATCCGAAACTACCCACCAGAAAAAGACACAAACTTGCTTAAGCCAACAAGAACAAGAAGAAAGACTTGAAGAAGATACTACACTTAAGCCACTTTTCTTTTGTCTGAAAATGCCATCAGATTCCGGAGATCAAAACAGGCGTTTAACCAAGGCCCTTAACCCGGGAGCCCCACCACCAGAACAAGAACAGCTACCTTGTCCACGCTGTGACTCCACCAACACTAAGTTTTGCTACTACAACAACTACAACTTTTCTCAGCCTCGTCATTTCTGTAAGTCCTGTCGCCGTTACTGGACTCACGGTGGTACCCTCAGGGACATCCCTGTTGGCGGTGGCACCAGGAAACATGCTAAACGTTCACGCACAACCACCCATGCCAACGCCATTTCTGCCACCGCCACCACCACTAGTCATAATAATTTCCCATTATCTGCCACCCCGGTTTTGTTGCCAATCTCAGCCAATCAGGGAAGTTATGGTATTGGTGGAGAGTCGAAGGGCAATGGGGGTGGAAGCATTTGTGGAAATTTTACTTCATTGTTGAATACTCAAGGACCTGGTTTTCTGGCTCTTGGTGGGTTTGGGCTTGGTATTGCTCCAGCACTTGAGGATGTTGGGTTTGGGCTTGGAAGAGGAATGTGGCCTTTTTCAGGAATGGGAGATGGAGCAGCTGCTGTTGGTGGCAATGCTGGGGCTACTACAGGAATGGGAAATAATACATGGCAGTTTGAAGGTGGAGAAACTGGGTTTGTTGGTGGGGATTGCTTTTCTTGGCCTGATCTTGCTATTTCAACCCCTGGAAATGGGCTCAAGTGAATCTGCTCTTTTGGGTTCATTGTCTTTTTCATGTTTTTCTTCTCTTTTTTTCCCCCTAGTACAAGGTGAATTAGTGAGTGCTGAGAGTAAATTATTAGCAATATGAAAGTAGAAATAGGACTATGATCTTTTTTCTTTTTGTTCTTTTGGTGACTCAATGCCATGTGATTTGGTTTGTTTTGTCTACCATTTCTGTGTAGTGACATGGCTCAAATCAAAATGATGAGTGTGTAGTTTTTGGTCTTCATATGCTAAACCTTACTTGCTTTTCTAACTACCAGCATTTTTCTCACAATTACCCAAAAAAAAAATAGATAGCAGTGTCGTTTAAGAAGATGGCTAAATGGCTTTTATTTAATTTCTATTATTTTGTTTAACCAGATGGAATGCCAGTTAAACCTTGTCCAATAATTTTAAGCCTTCTCGCTCAATAATGCCATAAAAAACTTAATTAAGTACAATTTTACAAGTAGACATCCCCATTCTAAAGTTTGAAGAATTGCTGAATTGGCCTTAATCTTAGAACCAACTGAAGCACATTGCAATTACTTCCACTTCTCTATGACAACTATAGAACTGTGAAACCAATTTGATTTTTATTTCCACAAACTAAATATTTAGCTTCAGCTTTTATTTAAAAAATCCAACCTATGCTTCTTAATATTACTCCTTCTAGTCTCAACCTGACATATTAATCACTCTGGTCCTGCAAATTTTTTTTTTTTTTTTTTTTTCTGGAAGGGAAAAATCTCTGTTAGATTCTCCAGATTGTAATAGCTTGATTGTTCAGCGTTGCCTCTTTGTTGTTAGTTTTCACTTTTCAGCCTGTTCCATCTTGGTTGTCTGTTTATTTATTTATTTTTTTATGTATTTACTCATAGTGATTAAATCACCTTTCCCCCCAAAAAAATAGTGTTTGCTGGAGAAGTCAAGCTACTGATGTGACACTCTTGAATTTGGATGAATTTAGTGATCTGGGTCTTGGATACTATACGAAAATAAAGAGAATTATAAACCAAAATCCCTTTCACTTTTCTTGCCAATCCTTCTTTGAAAATTGACAATTGACAAGCATCCAAAACTATGGGCTTTCTACCTGGAATCTAACTGTTGTTTTTCTTGATCACATGGCTTACAAGCACAAGCAGTTACTACTTACTAGTAGATGTGCTATTTCTTTTCATTTTTTTATTTCGTATCATGAAAAATCACCGAGTCTTGTTTTTACCAAATTGAATTTCAGAATTGGAAGAGTAGGCCTTCGAACAGGTAATGTTTTCAGAAGCTGGATTTGGCAGAAATTTAGAAATGAAAGCTCTCTGTTATTCTTTATAGCTAAAAAGTAGGAGCTGTTGATATTTATTCTTCCTCCAATCATCTAAGGAGAATAAATATATAGGCTGCAAAGAGTTTAATTTATGGTGGTTAAATTCAGTTGAAAATCTAGATTTCATGTTGTAAATGCAACCCCAAAAACTGCAAATTTTCGTCTCTTGTTATCACACCTTAATTTGCACTCACAAGACAAGTTACAGCTTTACTCCTATTAATGTTCCAAACTTAAAAGCTCCGTCGGTATGAATTTACTGGTCCAGACTCTAGAGTAACTGCTAATTCAAAACCATTACAAAACTTCGTTATTTCGATGCCAATCTCAATGCACTCGATGCCTAACCAGAATTTAGGAATTGAAGTCATAAAGGAGCAGAAAACATAGACCTAACTTTTCATGCTACCAAGGGGGCTTGAAACCAACATTAAACCTATGTTGCTTCGACTTTTTATTTTTTTGAAGTATCCGTGTCCGACGTATATCCGGACATAGGTATAGGGATATAATCTTTTAAGGATCCCTCAAATACATGAAAATTTTGAAAAAACTTGAACATACTCGTGTCCAATACTCACATCCGAGTCCGAGTAACATATCATTAAACCATACAATATCCTGTGTAAATGCAGCTGGAAATGAGGTAATTCCTGTTGATTTAGCAGCCAATATGCTTCCAGCTATGCACAACCATAAAAGCTGCCTTGGCAGCTGCCAACCTTATACATTTTTGTTACCTCAACTCCTCAAGAATTTTTTCCTAACAGTATTAGGAACATCTTTTCGTCAGTCAATAATACAGTTTTCACCTGAGATAGTGAAGTTCCTGGAAGAATATAAGTACCCACTTTACTTTAATGTCAATCCTTCCTTTCCTCACTCTGCTGATACATACAACAACAGTTCGTCTAGAATATTATGCACTTTCCAACATATGTGATTGTCAGAAAGGAATGTTTGAATACAGGAACCGGTTTATTGACAATGTTGAAGCGGTTAACTGGGCACTGAAAGGTTCTGGAGTGTGTTTGTGAAACTTGATGGCCATCATGTTAGTACATGGGAACCGAAAATAATGAGAAATTAATGAAGGCTTCAAGGCGTGTAACAATGCCACTTTCATTAAGGTTTTATTCGTCCCACCATATAATAATTTGCTACGCAAAAAAAGTTACCGGCTTATAAATCTCGAAGATACAATGAAGCTCAATGATTGACTTAGTTTTGCTTTGAAAAATCAATACTGAGCATTCAATAGTATAAGAACAGAATCATCAAATTTGGAATGTCGAAAGAACTTGTGAGAGTCTTATGGTTTATGTTCATGTATAGAACAATACCCAACCTTTGTTTTTCTATTTCTATGTTTTCCACAAATAAGAGAGGTTCTATTTATAATCGAATATATGTCTTTTTGTACAGACATAATTGTCAAAATAGATGTCTATTTGGATAGTCATAACACTTCGTAAATAACCAAGAGATACAACTCTTAATACATATTAAGAGATACAACTCTTTAATTATTGAAGACATAAATTTTCACTTATCACATGCATGCAAGTTATGTGATATTATTTTGAAAATATTCCAACAGATCAGGCGGAGATGGAAATATTGCAACCATAGAGCATACAAATATATAACAACAATTTGATTGTCCATATAAAATCAGGGAAAGGGGGCTCTAGTGAAGCCAATGAAGGGAATAGAGACCTAAAGTGTTTGCTTTGTTTAATATAATCATCAAGCCTCCTGGTATACCTTGATCCTAAATATGATTGGGGTTTACCTGTCAATTTCAACCCATAGACTTCTGGGGTTGTAAATGTAAATAAATAGAGCATTCAGCGAACAGGTTCGATTACTGTTCGTTTATGTTCATTTATCAAGTAATAAACGATTCTGAATAAGGTTTCAAGATTTATTTATTAAACGAGCGATCTCGAACAAGTTATGTTCAGTTCATTTATATTTATAAACAAATTTGTTTATGACTCGTTTATAAGATCATTTAAAATAATCTTTTATTATTCGAATATAATATAATTAATAATATTAATATATTTTAGTATTATTTTATTATTTATTAATATTTTTTAAATTGTTAATTATTATTTTACCGTTGTTACTTATTTGTTTGTTTGTTTAAATTTGTTTATTGTTAATTAACAAAATTTTAATTATTTGTTAATATGTTTAATTATATGTTTATGAACATGTTCGTTTAATATTCACGAACAAATTCATTTAATTTAAATGAACCGAGTTTGATCACACTCCATTTTAAATGAACTGAGTTCGAACACTATTTTTAAAATTCTTAACAACACAAACTATACACAAATATATTCAGAAATAAACAAATAAACATAAACAAAAATCTGTTTGCTCAAACTCGATTCATTTATAACCTATAGACTTCGGACAAGACCATATATCTTCTCTTGAATCAACTATGTAGGTTGTATGGCATTCTCATGTCAATTAATGTCAATGGAATGTCTTATGATGGGAAGATGATTGAAGTTCGCATCAACAGTGAGGCAGGAAGTAATTTTCCTTACTGCAATACACTCTATCGCCCCATGGCCTACATCATTAATTGAGAAATGATGCCTGATTTTTTTTTTTTTTTAAGGCAGGAAGTAATTACAGGCATTCAAAGACAAAATCCATTGTTTTTTCCCCTTTGATTTTTTTTTTTTTTTCTTTCACTTTGGCATTGGCAATTAGGAAGAGGTAACACAATATGCAGATAAGAGGTAACTGAAGAATGAAACAAATGTATCACTTTCCTCTTATAAATTTTTTTACATTTACATGATAATCAATTTTATTTATCCAAAAAAGCAGTGAATCTGCTACAATATCAGATAACTCTAGCCAATTTGGCTAAAGAAACAAAGAACACAACAGGCAAAGAAATACAAACTTTAAGACCCCAAGAAATACAACAGGCAAAGAATTCACATTCAAAAAATAAATGATTTTTTGACTCCTGCCCTGAGTGACAAAGCACATATACACTCACTATTAACATCAAGTCCCCCTAGACTAGCAATCGATCCTTAGTAGGCAATCTGTTGAGGGTGGCCATCCAAGAGATTAATTGCATGCCTGGGAAAGTGGGAATATGACAAGGGAACCACGCACAACAGCTTGTCCCATATGACTTTTGGCTTGCATAGGCCTAATCTCTGCCCATACTTTAGCCACATAATACTTAGCCCCAAGGGAACTTCCAGACTAATAACCTTCCTTCTTGCTGCTTAGTGAATTGAAAAGCAATTTGTCTTAACTGCAGCAGCTTCCTCCAATTCCAGCTGCTGCTCCGAATCGAGTTGCAGATACTTGCCAGATCAGAGACCTGCCCTTAAGAATTTACATTTACATATTACTCAATTTTACTTTTCCTCACTGATATCTAATTAATTTTGCCCTTTGAACATAATTTTCATAAATAATTTTGCCCTTTGAATGCTGAAACTGCACTGAAATGCTCATTGCTATTCCTTCTTAGTAGAATTCTTACCACAACACTCCTGAAGTATACTACGGATCCTTGCTTACAGGTTCCTGATGCCTTCTCAAACATGAACTTTTAAAAGGCTGCAAAGAATGCAACATGCTATTAGTTTTAAATAAACAAATCTAAATGTCTTAAAAAGAAGAAGCAAAGGAAGAGAAATGAAACGAAATTTAAAATCAAACATCCTGTAAAGCATGTATCTCTTTATTTATGACCTTAACTCATCCATGATATATTTAGTATTTACAGTTTACACACATATCAGTTAAATCATAAGAGTATGGATGTTGGTGGAGTCAGCTCCAACTAGATTTGATAATTTTGGACACGACACAAGAAAACTAACTAAAACACAACATAAAACATGAAACGACAAAAAAAAAATAACACGAATACACGAACGTATTAAAATCTATATAACAAGAATTATTATTGTGTCAAAATTTATGTAAATATATAATACCTTAAACACGATTATAACACAACACGAACATAACATGAATACATGGATTGCTAGATCTAGCTCCAACCACCCTTGGAAACCCTTGTTTTAAGCGTAAACGGCTACTTGGGCACTATCATCCCATCCCCATCTTCTTTGGACTACAATTATAAATTCTTCTCCTGGTTGAGAACTAAATTTGGTAAGCTATTTTACCTGTTACAGAGCAAACGTGCCTAACCTTCATCTTTTTCAGAAACTTGGGGGAAAACTCGAAATATCATGATTTCAATGATGTATTCCACCCCCTGCACACCAATCTGAAGCCAACACTAGCTAGTCCAGTGTGCAAGAGATGGAATATAACATAAACCCATGTCAAAACCATCAAAAGCCTTTGTTAAATTTTCTAGCAAGGGAAGCCAAATATATTTTTATAAATGGTGCATAATGGAGTTGAAATCAAAGGTGGTTCATGCATATATCAAAAGTGAAAATAACGTATCAGCCCTTTCAGGATTCAGAAAATCCCGGTTAATTTCTTGGTGGAACTTTGGAAAGTGCTTTTGTGAGGTGGAAATCACCAACAATTAATTAGCCCCCTGGCCTGACATCATCCATTGAAGGTGGGATGTTCAAAATCTTTTAAAATCTTCGCTCCATTTTGTTCATGCTTTTCATTGAGTGCAAAATCTTCATGATCAAAGGCATGCATCTTAAATTCTTTAATGGAGGGATTGTTTGTGGCTGCGGCCAATAATTAATTGGTTAATGATCTTTCCACTTTGTTTAGAAAAAGCAATCTTACTCTTCAACCTCCATAATATATTTACTATATTGTTGAGAATTAGTTAAAATCATAAAAAAGTCTTTAAATTTTATTATACTTTTATTACATCCAAATAAATTTTAAATCTTTAATTTATAACCCGAATAAATCCTTCATCTTTAATTTATACCAAAATAAACTTTTAACCTTTAATTTATAACTAAATAAATTTTTAAGATAAATCAACTTTTCATTTGAAATAAAAATGTATTTGGATACAAATTAAAAAATAAAAATTTATTTAGATATAATAAAAATAATGAAATTTACTTTAAAAAAATTGAAATAGTTCAAGATTTTTTTAATAGTTTACCCTTGAGAATTCTAAACTCCATTTCCTCGAGGAATAGTGCAAATGGAGCTCCCATCTAAGCTCTCTCCCCTCCATTCTAAATATTGCATTATTTATTTATTTTTATTCTACCACATCAAATGGAGAAAACTTGATATTAAGGGAAACCAAAAAGATTGAGAAAGAGACAATCCACATGTGGGATTATTCATGCAAATTTATAGATGATTATTATTATCATTCTATTAAACGGGATTAGCTCAAATTCACATAAAGAAAAAAAATTCATTTATATTAGTATAAAAATTAATTTAATTTTATATATATTTTTATAAATTTTTATATCATTTATATTTTTTTAATCAAACTGTTGTATTTTGTGTTTTATTCATATTTATCATGCAAATCAAATTTTAAATAAATTAAAAATGTTTAATTATTTTTTGATATAAAAAATTCAACCATTAAATATATATATATAAAATAGTATTTTGGATCGATATGATAAATATATCAAATTGATTTGATTATTTACGTGTATAATGAATATGATTATATTACTAAATTTAATAATTAATTTATTAAAATATTAATTACATATAAAATTAATTAATTTTATATCCGTACTTTTCACATGAAAGAAAAGAAAGAGCTCAAATCCATGGGCTTGGTTGATGGGCCAATTCCCAATTTCCTATTCTTCCAGTCCAGCAAAAATAAACGTTAGTTCAAGGCGGGTCTTTTTTTGACTCTTACTATCTTTTCTTCTTTGACTTTCCTCAATTATTTTCCCTCTCTAGGGTTTTAAAAAAAGGGTTTTTTTTCTTTTCTCAATCCTCACCTAAATGTCTCTACTTCAAAAACCCTAATTTTTGTTTCCAAGGAAAACAACAATGTCATCCTTTTTTGCAACTCCACAACCCCAACAAGCTCAGCCATTGTTTCAACCCCAACAACAACAGCAGCAGCAACAACCTTTCCAGCAAAGCAGCAGCCCATTTTTTCAACCCCAACAACAACAGCAACCACAGTTACAGTTTCCACAACAACAGCAGCAGCTACAGCTACAGCTACAACAACAACAACAACAGCAACAGCAACAGCAACAACAACAACTTTTTCTTTTTACTAATGACAAGACTCCTGCTAATTACAGCACCAAATGGGCTGATCTGCACCCTGATTCTCAAAAATTTCTGCTTCAAATTGAGTATGTTTTCAATTCCTTTCAATGGGTTTTTTGTTTTTGTTTTGGGTTTGGGTTTGGGTTTGTGTTATTGTTTATTGGTTGCTGAGAAAGAGTAGTAAAGTAAAAAGAAACTAAGCAAAATTCCACTTTAAGCTGGATAAAAGTTCAACTTTTTGGCTGTCTGTTGAGATTGGTAAAAAAAAAAAAGACTTAATTGTTCATACATTTTGAATATTTATTTGATATTTGTTATAGTGTTTACCTGGAAAAGTGTGGGACATACGTTTCGCTTCCTGATTTGGTTTATGGGTTGAGCTTAGATATTTGTATTATTATTATATGACACTCTGAGTAGTGTGTCTTTTTGGAATGTAGGGGAAGGATATTGGAGTACAGGGATGAGAGCCAAAGGTTAGATCAGTGTAGTCGCCTTTATGATTCTTCGGTTTCCAATGAAGGCTTCGAGCTTGATGCCAGCCACATTGTTCAGGTTTAACCTTTGCATTCCTTTACATGTGAACTTGTGCAGTTGTGCTTGCTTTCGTTTATGGTTTTCTTTCTCTCAAAGTTTTGGTGCTTCTTTAGACCTTGCATTGATGGAGAAGATGAGCATTAATTATGCAGTTCATTTTTGTTGTGCTTGTTCACTTCACTTATATTTGAATTCGGTGATTAATTTGAAATAGCATTCTTGGTATTCAACACGAAACTATTATATGACTCCCTTATTAGGATCTAAGTAATGAAAAGTATTAAGCAACAAAAATTAGTTGCTCTTGTTGTGAATATTTGGATTAGCTCAAATTCTAATGTAATTTTACTTTATGATGTATTGTTTTGTTTTTATTTGTGGAGGGAGTGGCTTATGTTACATTCATGAGTGATGCAAATAAGCTACTCCACATGTTGGGCAGCTGGTCATATCTGGTCCATTGTCTGAAACTGTTGCTTCCACCTTCATTACGTGAGGGTGTTCAACATTTTAAAAATTATTTTCAAACCCATTGATCCGAGAACAACTGGATTTTTGTTAGAGTTAAGTTATTTCCTCCATGCCAGTTTTATGAGCTTTCAAGAACAAAAGATCTCTAAAGTTACAATTTTGAATCAGTTGATAGATCTTTTTGAACAATGAAGCATTTCCAATCTGAATGATATATATATAACAAACCATCAGTTTTGAAACCTTTTCTTTTTCCTTGTCCGTTGCCTGTTGTGGTGCTTAGCATTGGTGGATAAAATGGCATGGTTGTTTCAACAGGAACTTGGAGGAATCAGTACTGCCATGGAGCGGCAGAAAGCTTTGCTGCAGGAATTGATGGCTACTGTGAAAGATATGTTAAGGAACACAGAGGTTGCTGTTCGTTCTTTCATGATGCTTCGTCCCCGGTTCCTTCATTCAAACACAGGAGGTGCTTCAAATGCCACTGCACCATCCCAGGCTCCAGGGGGAACAACAACATCAGGTTCCAGTGCTCAACCAACTGCTACATCCTTGGTACCAGTTTTTGATTTTTACCATGGGCTTCCAAAGAAGCCATCTCCATTTCTACAGCATACAGTTGCTAGATTTGAGAAGTATTTGGGTGAATGCCACCAGTGGATTCAAGAGTTGGAACAACTGCTCCTTTTGAATTCTGACAGAAACTCTATTAATCACGCATCCTCATTGCTGCAATCTCTTCCAAAAGTCATGTCCAATGTGCATGACTTTTTTGTTCATGTGGCTGCCAAGGTAAAGAAGATATGTGTACTTGTATGCAAGATATATGATAATTTCAATTGCGTGTTGTCCTTGATAATTGATACATATGCTAAGGAGCAGAAATATATCTAGTTTGAAAATTTATTAATTGAAATTGAGTTGAGAGCAGGATTTTTTATGTCTTCTTATATAGTCTATGCTTTATGTTTAATGTAGTTATAACATGCATTCAAGATATGATCTTTCATTTTACTTTTCACTCACTCTTAACACCCCCCCCCCCCCAAAACCAAAAAAAAAAAGAAAGAAAGAAAAAAGATTTGACTTGTCATATAACAATGTGTTTCTTAGGTGGAGAGCATTCATCAGTATATTGAATCAATGAAAACAGCATATCTTGCTGATCAGCGCTGCAGAGGAGATGTTAATGATCCTTTTCTTGAGGCTGATCGGAGAGAAACTGCCAAGCAAGAAGCTGCTGCTAAGAGGGTACATCCAACCTTGCATTTACCTGCAAATTCACTACCATCAACTCAGGTTGCTGGGTTGTTTGCTAGCTCAGCAGCTCCTGCAGCAGCCTCTGCCCCACAGACATCTGCAGCAACATCAGCAGCTTCTTCGGGAGGTGGATTGTCTCTTTTTGGTACACCATACTCTACTCCTGCTTCTTCCATGTCATCTTCTCTGTTTGCAACTCCAACCACAGGTGCTTCCATCCAAACATCCCTTTTCAGTTCCTCGTCAGGATCTCTCTTAGGATCTGCATCCACTCCCTCTCTTTTTTCTAGTACCACACCAGCTTTCGGCTCTACTGCATCTGCTGGAGGTTCACTTTTTTCAACACCATTTGCTTCTGGTACCTTCTTATCCTAATGTTTTCTGCAATCACTTTTTTTTTTTCAAGTAATCTCATTTGGAAATCATGCTTGGCATTTGTTTTTTCGTAACCACTGTGTTTTGACATGGGTTGATAAATTTAGATCTAATTATTTATTGTTGTCTAACTAAGTTCTTTTTTTCTCAGGTGCTGCAACAGGGTCTGGTGCTAGCTTCGGGGCTGTATCTGTGAGTAGAATGTTTTCTTGGCTTTCAATTTTTTTCTCTTTTTTCATAATCGATCATAAAAAATAGACGTGGCTTCAAAGAACACTAATTGCTGTGTCTACATCAGTCAGCATTGTTACCTGGATCAATTGTATTTCTCTTAATTAACCTAATTGATGTGTGTTCTTGCAGAAATCATCAAGGCCGAAATCTCGAACTGCCCGACGTTAGTCATTGTAGCTTGAATGTGGAAATCCTGAAGCTATTTTCTCTCTACTCCAATGATCCTTTGCACATAAATGAGGCCACACATTTCGTTTTGACCGTGTCTCTGCTCATGATATTGCTTTAAGTGCAGTGTCTTTAGCTCTGGAGTTGAAGGATCCCTGCTGGCTTGTTGGTGATATCCAGGAAAATAAGATGTTAGCTTTGTGAAACATCCTAATCCCATTTTCGTGTTTTCAGCATTGATAAAAGTGCTACAAGATCCTTATTACTGTATCATTGTAGAACACATTGTAGGTAGGTTTTTTATTGAGAGAAATAAGATAGGAAAACTATAATTTTTGTTGAAGATATAAAGCATTTTGGGTAAATCACATTTAGTTCTGAATTTCTGATTGTCAATCGGACTTTCATTTACAATGCTTCTTCTACACATGCTTATTCTGTATATCTTTGGATTATATTTCTAATCCGTTTTTATAAGCTGCCACAAAATATATCGACCTATTCAGAATGCAGAAAATATTCATGGATTTTGATAGAAGAACCAATGTTTGCTTATAGCTGACAAATTACAAAATTCTGGAAAACTAATGGGAATTTATGCAGTTTGGCAATTTAGTTGTTGCCTTGTTGGATGTGTACAGCAATTTGCAACAATTTATGTTTAGTATCCTACTCAATCCGCCCATATAATCCAATCTAAGCCCATTGCACTCTCTCCTGAGGTGAAGGGTAAGCTTTTGCTGGGTTCTATAATAGCCTCACCAGCCCTGGGGAGCAGTTATCCCAGTAATAATTTGCAAGCTTCTCAGATTTCCAGCAGTCTTTATATCTCATGTTAAACTAAATACTTGAAATGAAATCATTTGTTATTGATCTTGTCATATTCCCTTGTAACCTATGCAATTCAGCTTGTGCATCATTAACCAGGGGATGCAATTGATCTCCAGAAGAGAACACATGAATATTGTTCTTATCTTCAATCCAGCTTAGCCCAGGATCCTTTTCCAATGTCAAGTCTCTTATCTTTCTCCTCATTTCTGCTACATCTTGCCATCTCTCTGTTGCAGCATAAAGATTTGAAAGCAAGATATGGGTTCCACTATCTCTTGAATTAAGTATTAAAACTTGCTCCGCTGCATGAACTCCTTTTTCCAAGTTTCTATAAGTGACACAAGAGCTTAGCAAAGTTCTCCAGAGTTCCAGATTTTCTTCACTGTATGGTGATTCTGTAATTATTTTCTCTGCCTCATCCAATAATCCGGCTCGACAAAGCAAACTCACCATGCAAGAATAGTGCTTGGGTCCTGCTGTGCAACCATTTTCCTTCATCAAATCCCACAAGAACTTTCCTCTCTCGACCAAGCCGCCATGGCTACAAGCAGATAGTAGAGACAAAAATGTTACTTGATCTGGTGTTAGTTCGTGTTTTAGGATCTCCTCGAATAGCTTCAATGCATCTTCTGCCATTCCATGGAGGCTATATGCCCCAAGCATTGCATTCCAACACTTTAAATCAGGGTTAGGAACCAAGGAAAATATCGATCGAGCAGCTTCAATTTTTCCGTTTTTGGCATACGTATCAATCAGACTACCACAAACAGACATTTCAACATCATATCCAGCTTTTATAGCCTGAGAATGAATCATCTCACCTTGTTTCAGCATTGCAAGGTCAGCACAAGCACTTAATGCTCCACTGAGAACAAAGCTATCAATCTTATACCCCATTTGACACATTTCAACCAACAATCTAATCGCACTCTCTCCATCAACCATTCTAGAATAGCCCATAATCATTTCAGTCCAAAGAACCACATCTTTCTTTAAGATCATATTAAAAACTGTCTGAGCAGATTCACTGTCACCATTTTTGAAATACATGGAGACAAGCGCGGTTCCTACAAAAACACTACTTTCCAATCCTGATCTTGTAATTTGACCATGCAAGGGCTTCCCGTAATCAGATGCTAAGAAAGCACTAGTTGCAGAAATGACAGCAGCAAAAGTGTATTCATCAGGCTTAAGAAAAGACAATCCCTTCAACTCAACAAACAGCTCCATGGCCCTTAAACCATCTCCATGCTCTGCCAATCCCATAATCATTGAATTCCAAGAAACCAAATCAAGGTTTTCAATCCTACTAAAAACATTCAATCCCATTTTAATATCACCACAATTGCAATACATGTCAAGCAAGGCATTTTGCAAAGGTAGATCAACTACTATATTTGAAACAACAACTCGGGCATGGATAACTCTCCCACAACCATAATTCCCCACCCTACCACAAGCATTTAACACCATGGAATACGTAAATGGAGTTGGAAAAACCTCACACTTAACCATATCAAAAAAGAGAGCCAGCCCTTCCTTTATCTTATCATTCCTCAAGTTTCCAAATATTGTAGAATTCCAAGCAACAACATCCTTGTCATCTATGCGAGCAAAAACTTCATTAGCAGATTCCAAATCCCCACATTTCGAGTACATCCCAAGTAATGAAGTTTGGACACAAACATCACCTAGAAATCCAAACTTCACAACAAGAGCATGTAGCAACGAACCAATCAACCTATCCTCAACCAAAGAAGCAGCTTGTAACAAGCTCGTGAATGTGGCACCATTAGGCCTTAAACGCTCAAAACCCATCTGGGAAATCAATCTAAAGGCTAAATTAGCATGGTTTGGAGCTCGAGAATACGCTGAAATGAGCGCATTGTATGAAACTACATTTCTATTGGGAGTTTTGTCGAACACTTTCTTGGCGTCTGAAATGGAGTTGCATCTAGAATACATGGATACGAGGTTGTTGTGGAGGAACGGGGAAGGGGAATGGAGGGATGTTGGGGAGGTGGTCAGGAGGAGAGCGTGAATTTGACGCGCTTTTTTGAGGGTTGTTATGGAGCTGCATTTTTGTACGAGGGAGGCTAGGTAGGAGGTTTCATATGACGGTGGCATGCACGCAGCCAAGGAGAGTGGGGGATGATCGTAACTCAAAGTTGATACGCTTGGAAGTTGGAAGGCAAGTGGAGTTTTTCTTAGTTTTGCAACACTTTGAATCAATCCCAAGTACAGTGTTATGTCAGTTCTTATTAGTAGTACTAAGAAAATCCAAAGTCCAAACCAAATCTTTGTCCTGGATCGATCCTCAATCCTGTCTTAAAAATAAATAAATAAAAATTAAAATAAATAAAGAAAAATTGATTTTTCTTTTATTTAATTTGATTTTTAAATTAAAGAAAATGATTCAAGAGATTCAAGACAATATCACATAATTAAATTTGTTTACAAAAATTGGTAATTAATTTTATTAAAATTAAATAATAAATATCTTAAATTTCTACTTTAATTATAAAAATTTTGATAGATAAATTTTCGTTTTTATACTTGTATAAATTCAATATTACGGTTCTTTAAGAACAAGAAGAAAAAAAAAATGTCTCCACCTTCGCTCACTGAGTCTGAATTCTCCCGTATCTGCCGTCTGATCAACGATTCTCTCCACCCTTTCACCGTCCGTTCCATTCTTCTCCAAAATTTCTATTTCCCCTTCATTTCCTTTTTCTTTAATCTTCACTTGCTTAATTTTTGTTTCTTTTACATTGCCAGGAATCGGGGAATATCTCTTTCAGCAAACAAGAAGAGAAAAACCTTCTCCTCATCCTCTCTCAGGTTCCCCTCTCTTCTCCTTCTCTCAAATTCCTACATAGAAACTCCTTTCATTACTTAACTCTATTCTCTCATTCACTTTTCAGGTCTCAAATGAAACTCGCCGCTTGATTCAGTCGACTAACACCTCTTCTCCATTAAACCCAAACTCACAAAACCACCAATTTTTATCCAAAGCAATATCTCACCTGGTAATTTCTTTATATTCTTTTCTCTCCTTTTTTTTTTTTTTCTCTTGAAAACCCAAATCGCCAAATCACATGAATTCTCAAATTTCCTTTTCAGATTACTTTATTAACTCTTGAAAGCCGATACATTCAACATTTAGCTGGCAATGTTCTCGTAACCCTCTCTGAATTTGTAGCGTCATCTGTATGTTAATCAAATTTACAGATTTTATTTAAAATTTTAAAGTTTGTTTTTCTTTTTTAATGATTTATCTTATTATTGCAGGTTGAAAGCTGGGAGTTTTTTATCCGTTCGCTCTGTATTTGCTTCGAATTCTCAATCTCAAACATATCTTCGTGTTCTTTTGAACCTTCAATAACTGGACTTGGAGGTTCAGGTTCTGATTTATTAAGTCTTGTAGTTTTATTTAAGCCTAAGTTGAAAAATACTAGCTTGTTTACAGTAGCTGGAATTATTAGAATATTAAGAAATATACTGAAATTTTTGAAGGAAGAGTGTGATGATGAGCTTGTTCAAGTGTTTTTAAATTCGATGAGTTTTTGCATTTTGAATGTGCCTTGGGATTCAATGGATGAGATCTTTGGTGGAAATGGTGATGAAGAGGATGAGCCGAGGACTGTGTTCTTAGGGAATTTTATTCAGTTTCTATGTTCATTGGTTGAGCAATTTAGTTTTGCGGAAGGGTTAGATGATTCCCTAGATAAGCATGTGATTCTTTCCAAAATTATCAACCTTGTGCCTAAACTTATATATTGGTGCCTTGGGAAGAAAGGCGACTGTGTCAACACATGCATCTCTCAGTACTTCAGACACAAGTTATTGGTATGGAAATGTAGATGTTTTGCTGCTACTCTGATCTGTTTTACTTTTGCATGTAAGCGCTCTAATTTTATGAACTTAATCAAATTTCGCAGGTTCTGATGATAAGGCTTAGTTTCCAAATACCTCTAGATTGTTTGGTTCTTGTTTCCTGGTTGCAGCTTCTCCATGATTTCTTTCAAGAGCTTTTATGCCAACCTTTAACTGAAGTTGAGAATCGGGATGATTGTCTAGAAGACTCTCCTTTTATGTTAAGTATTTCTGATGGAGAAGTACATAGTATGCACTCTCGCCATTTACAAAGACAAGCCATTTTTCTTTTCTTGAGGTGTTCCTTCAGTTTGATAAATCCAGCAAGAGACACCAGCAAGCATTATCCTAGTGCAACTGTGAAGTCATGCATGGGTTTTGAAGCAATTTCAGACCTGAGTTATGGTAGAGAGAAAGGTTTATTAGAGCTTTATGCATGGCTTTCCGGACATCTTCCGGTTGATATGCTTGTCGACCATGAAAAATACATGGAGAAGTGCATAAAGTTTTCATTTTCCTTCCTCAAACTGTATGTGCATGAGGTCAGTTCCCTGCAGCCTTGGAAACTCTGCTAAACTCTATAAGGTTGTATATTTGTGTGTTGTTTCTTTGTCTCTGTGTGTTTTTTTTTTTCCTGAAAAATTATACTGCAATTATTTGTGCATAAAGAGTTTATTAGTTGCTGTAGAACTAGTTTTTCTGTTTTTCTTTTCATCTATGCTTTCTTAGGGTGCCATTTTTTAATTCCTTGTTTTCTTTAGGATGATGTATTATTCAAATTGCTCTTGCAACTGCTTTCTCTACAAGCTTGTGAAGAACAACAGTGAGCAATGATATCCTGGTTGTTAACTTCATTTTGTTTAATGATTTTTCTTCGGTTCTTCTTTAAACTGTTTCTTGGTTTGTCTACAGATTTCACAAAGAAAGATGGGCATCTCAAGATGTGATGGAAGATGTTCTTTTTCATGTTTCGAATATTTTTAATCCTATACACCTTTTTCATCTGTTCCTTGCAGAGGCAAGTCTTTTACATCCTAATCATGCTATGAGCACCCCAGGCTCCCTTTTTCCTTGTCCAACAAAAAAAAAAAAAAGAGAAAAAGAAAATATAAGTATATAACGGAAAAAATGGATTCTATTTCTTTTATTTGGAGTAAGTCATAGTTAATCGTTGATGTTATCTGTTTCTATTCACCATCTGCAGTTGCACTATGACCATCAAGTGCTTCTTGATTATCTTATCTCGAAAGACACAGGAATTAGTTGTGCAGAATATCTCTTAAGGTATGTATTTTAGTTTTCATCTATAACATGCTTCTTCTTAAACTTAGCCTTACAAGGTGGCGTGATAAGAGGGCTGTTTTGTTTTCTGATTCAGTGTAACTTTGTCATGCTTTTCTTTTGTGGTGTGGCTTTTTGTGTTTTCTATAGGTGCTTGCGCATCGTATGTGATTCATGGCAAACATTTACAGAATTTTCAGTGTATGGGGGAGTTAAAAATCAATTATCTAGCAAGAGAAGAAAAGTTTTGTCAGAAAGCTCCAATGTTAAGATAGAGCTATCAGCTGGACCTGCAAAAATTCTTCCTTTGTACCTAGAGAAGAAAGTTAAGGGTGACCTTGAATATAGATATGCGGAACAGGCGTATGAGCTAGCCAAAGGTTGTTTGCTTTCTCTGAAAAAATCTGTGGAGAACCTTCACCTGAAGAACTTGTTTCCATATAACCCAGAAGTGCTTCTAAAACGGTGCTTCATTTTTCTATTGTGACTGTTTTTCTTTTCTCAATGCTTTAAGGCTCTTCATATTTTTATAAGTGCATGTAACTTAGGTGCTGTATATGATAATTTACCATATGGCTTCTCAATAATGATTAAAAAGAAAATGAAAGTTTTATATCTGAATATTTCTTCGTTTCTTGTTTCCATTGCAGCCTAACAAGATTTCAGGAACTCTGCTTTAAACAGTAGGATGAATACATTCTGAGGAATGGAAGGCCTAGTCAGGTAACTGAGCTGTCTATAACTATTCTTTTAACTTCCATCTTTTTTCTCAAAACATGTGAACAAGTTAGACAAGTATTATTGATGATTCTTGAACTTCAGCGAGTAAAGATGCAATGATATACTAACAATCATAATTTAGTTATAATCTTATGATTGTTTTTCCAACATTCATGTTAAGGGGGAGAAATCTTTGAACTGGGCTTTTTCTGGTTGTGCAGCATGACTGTGACCTTGTTGTGGCAGTTCATTCAAAGAAATAAAAGTTTGGAGGATTATATAAATGTAATAATACAAAATCATCATTTTAATGTAGACAGCCAGTACATGAGAGAATTGTTTATGTAGCTAAAATTTATGAAACTACTTTATAGATTGTTATTCTTTTATATCCTATAAATGATCATCATAAAAATGTATCATATATGAGAAGACATGTTATAAAAGCTACTACTAATTTTTTACTGAACATTTGTTATGAATTTCTTTTATTTGTTTGGTAAATTTGTAGCTATATTCATTTTCAAAGTCTTGATAAAGCTATGGCCTATGGGAGTGAGACATTTGAACCTCAATTATCACACAACATAAGGTGCAGCTTTGCTGACTGCTGGGGCTAATTGATGCTTGCTGCTTCTTGGGTCCATCCAAAGCAAGTGCATGAGCTTCACTCGATTTCAGACTACTCGGAACCATTGATGGAATTTACGGTGTCTCTCCCACCAAAGGAGAGGGTGGTTCTGGTTGGTGATAACTTTAGGCAATTGAGTTATTTTATCATATTTTATATATTTGAAGTTTAAACTTTTATTTAATTATTTTTATATTTATTTATTTAATGTTTAAATATAGTTATTAATTTAATGTCTTTTGTAGTTTTGTAGAGTGTTAAAGCAAGAAAGAGAGAATTAGCTCATATATGAAAAGTCCAAACTGGAAGCAGTTATTTGATCACAAAGTTTTCTTTCTTCAGGTTTTTAAGAGCTCTATAAATAGGAACCTTTTAGAACTTTATAAAAGATTTATGAATAGCTTTTAACCTTCTTAGCTTGTAAATAACCTAATTTTTTTTAGAGGAGAGCAGCCATCAAAGATTTGCAAAGAACAATAGAGATTTTGAAGAATTAAAGACTGAAGATCTGACAACCCTTTAGTTTTCTCTTATCCCTTATTTTTTTTATCTTTCTTGTAATATTGATAATGGTGAAACTCCTTTGTTTTATATTTTTATTAATTAGTATGAACTAAATATGTTTTTCTAGGATTGCAATTGAACTCAAAATGTAGTTTGAATTATTTTATTCTTTTTCTTGATTTAATGATATTTGATATTGTTTATTCAATTTTGTGCTTAATGCTTCTAATTGTTTAGCTACCAATTAGATTGATGTGGTAACCTAGATACAACTTGGAAAAGGGAGTTTAGTGTTAGACATGGATTGAATAACAGATGTTTCATATTCATTTATTATGATGAACTGATTTGCATATAAGGTAGGAATATACTTACGTGTAACAAATCATTGTCATTAATCAAGTCAAGAGGGTAAGAGATGTTCATACGAAGTGTTGATGGAAATTGTAATCTTAGGCTTTTCTCATTTGATTTAATCTAAGTTTTAATTTGCCTTCTTTAATTTATTATTTTCTTTAATTTAGTTTTTAGTTTATAATTTCTAATCGTTTGTTTGAATAAGATTAAGTTGTTTTAATTTTAGTACTTAACGAACTTGGTAATAATTTTTCGTGGGAACGATATTTTACTCTGTTAACGATACGGGCACTTGCGTAGTAAATCCGACAACAGTTGGCCACATCATGAGTGGACTTGCGTAGTAAATCCGACAACAGTTGGCCACAGCATGAGTGGAGTCACCATTTCTATTGCCATGGAAAGATTCCCCGAGAAAGTTTCTGTCGCAGTTTTTGCCCCTGCTTGTATTTCAGGACCTGACCCAGTTACATCTCTTTGCATCAAGAGGCACTTGCTATTCTCCATCTCTATCTCTCTCTCTTTACAGACATGGGCATGCATAGCTACTTTTGCCCTTAGTTGTAGAGCATTCCTTCCATTTGAATTTACGACCTACATGAAAGCTGGATGGATAAGATAGATAAGTTTTTTTTTTTTTTTTATCTCATATTGCCGTATGTGATAAGTTTTTTTTATCTTCAGTCACGTAAGTTTTCAAGGATAAAATTCAGTTTTGATGTTTATCCTGTAAGATTGTATTGGGATTTACACTATAAACGAACAAAGGTAGGCTGTAATACCTGCTGCTAAATTTTGCAGCATGTGATGCAAATCTACAGCTTTAGCTGAGAGGCGAAGATCTGGGGTATATAAAAATTAAAAATCATGATGTATAACTGATTCACTTGGTTCTTTCAGGATGCTATGGAGCCAAGAAAATATGAAGACTTGGGACGAAATCAATAATTTTATGTTGGAGGAGTTGGGATAAAAAAGGGTCAAATTATAAATTTTTGGAGGAATCAAAATAGATTTTTATTATTTTTGGGTTAGAAAATACTTAAAGATCAATAAGTTTTGAGGAGCTCCGATCACAGATGTACTATTTTTGGGTTAGAAAATACAAGGTCACAGACGAAGACTTTTAAAGGTGGATGATGTTAAATTGTCCAATACCAGCCCAAGGAAAAATAAAAGCCTAACAATGTGTGGTTGCAATTGTGTGGTTTAATGTGTGGTTGTAGTTGTGTGGTTTAATGTGTGGTTGTGGTTGTAGTTGTGTGGTTTAATGTGTGGTTGTAGTTGTGTGGTTTAATGTGTGGTTGTAGTTGTGTGATTTAAATGTGTGGTTGTTATTAAACAACAATGGGTGGTTGTAATTTATTTAGATTTTATATTTGTGTGGCTTGTGTTTGTCTTGGTATTGTATAAATACCCCCCTCCCTTGCATTTGTAAATCATCAAGTAGTAAGCTTCAATAAGCAATAAAAGTTCTAAGTTTTCCTAAGGAGTTCTTCTCTAAAGAGTGTAGTCTAGAGTGAAGTGTGAGCATTTGTGAGTTTTCCTAAAATCTAAACTTTCTTCTTTGAGTGGTAAAATTAGAGTTATCTACTCTAAGTTTTTCTCAACAATTGGTATCAGAGCTAGGTTGTGAGTTACTACCATAGTTACTATTCACACGTGTCACTATATACTTTTATAGTAATTGTTAACATATACGAGATTTATTCAAGTATATGGTATACGATACTATTCACGTATACGGTACTGTTCACGGTGAAATAGTTATTCAGGTACTATTTTTGGTTTGAGCGTTATTGAGTCGTGAGGAGTTTGTACTCTACAAGTTTGTGTCTCAAAATCAAGCTTGTTCGGTATTGTTAGAGTCTTGCCGACACGATGGGTGATCTTCAAGTAGTTGGAGGAATCAAGAAGCTCAATCACAAAAATTACAACACGTGGAAGACGTGTATGATGTCTTACCTACAAGGTCAAGACCTTTGGGAAGTCGTTGGTGGTAGTGAAGTTACGAAGCCCGAGCAAGAAGATGCTCAAGGAACCTTGCGCAAATGGAAGATTAAAGTGGGTAAAGCCATGTTTGCCCTTAAGACCACAGTTGAAGAAGAAATGTTGGAACACATACAAAAGCTAGAAACGCCAAAAGAAGCGTGGGATACTTTAGATGCACTCTTTTCGAGAAAGAATGACACAAGACTTCAACTTCTTGAGAATGAATTATTATCAGTTGCACAACGGGATATACCGATTGCTCAATACTTTCACAAGGTAAAAACGTTATGCCGTGAAATTTCTGATTTAGATCCTACAGCTGCTATTGGAGATACCAGGGTAAAAAGAATAATTATCCATGGTTTGAGGCCTGAATATCGCAGCTTCGTTGCCGCTATACAAGGATGGCCAACTCAACCATCACTTGTAGAGTTTGAAAATTTGCTTGTTGGTCAAGAATCTATGGCCAAGCAAATGGGAGGGGTCTCGTTGAAAAGTGAAGAGGAAGCACTCTACACCAACAAAAGCAAAGGCAAATTCAAACAGCACGTCGGTGGTGGATCTAAAAAGTATGGTGACAAGACAAAAAGTCATCAAGGAGAAGGGAGCTCTCGTCCAGGGGGAGCTTCAAAGAATCGTAGCAACAATAAAAGATTTGAAGGTAACTGTTACAACTGTGACAAGAAAGGTCACATGGCAAAAGATTGTTGGTTTAACAAAAGGCCCGCTGAGAGCAATGCTGCTACTTCTAGTACAAAGGAGAAAAGCGAAGATGATTGGGACGCTGAAGCATTTTTTGCTATGGAAGAGGAAGAGTTAGCTCTCACAGTAACAACGGCTGACCGAATTGACTATGAGAATGACTGGATTGTCGATTCAGGTTGCTCAAATCACATGACAGGCGATAAACAGAAGTTGCAGAACCTGTCAGAATACAAGGGAAATCGCATTGTTGTGACAGCTGATAATTCAAGATTACCGATTACTCACATCGGTAAGACGGTAGTAGCACCTCGATATAGTCATAATCAGGTACCACTACAAGATGTTTACCATGTCCAAGGCATGAAGAAAAATTTGCTTTCAGTGGCACAATTAACATCGTCAGGTCACCATATTCTGTTTGGTCCAAGGGATGTGAAGGTATATCGTGATCTCAAAATCTCAGGACAGCCGATGATGGAAGGACGACGTCTGGAGTCAGTCTACGTGATGTCAGCAGAGTCAGCATATGTAGACAAGACAAGAAGGAGCGATACAGCAGATTTATGGCACATGCGGTTAGGTCATGTTAGTTATTCCAAGCTAAGTATGATGATGAAGAAGTCGATGCTTAAGGGACTTCCTCAGCTTGACATAAGAACAGACACAGTTTGTGCAGGATGCCAATATGGTAAAGCACACCAATTGCCATACGAAGAGTCAAAGTTTAAAGCAAAAGAACCATTAGAGTTAATTCACTCTGATGTATTTGGGCCCGTTAAGCAACCATCAATTAGTGGAATGCGGTACATGGTGACGTTTATTGATGATTTATCCAGGTATGTGTGGGTTTTCTTTATGAAAGAAAAGTCTGACACTTTCTCAAAGTTTAAAGAGTTCAAAGAGATAGTTGAAGGAGAAGTGGAAAAGAAGATATGTTGCTTGCGCACAGACAATGGAGGAGAATATAGCTCAGGCGAATTCTCTCAATACCTACGAGAATGCAACATACGTCATCAGTATACTTGTGTCAATACACCACAACAGAATGGTGTAGCAGAGAGAAAGAATCGGCATCTTGCAGAAATTTGTCGGAGTATGCTGCATGCAAAGAATGTACCCGGAAGATTTTGGGCCGAAGCTATGAGAACCGCAGCCCATGTGATCAACAAACTTCCTCAACCAAGGTTAGAGTTTGTTTCCCCCTTTGAGAAATTGTGGAAAATGAAACCTTCAGTCAGCTACTTTCGAGTATTTGGTTGTGTATGTTATGTATTTGTTCCTGATCATTTACGTAGCAAGTTTGATAAGAAAGCAACTAGGTGTATCTTTGTGGGATACGACAACCAAAGGAAAGGATGGAAATGTTGTGATCCTACGAGTGGAAGATGTTACACTTCACGCAATGTGGTATTCGATGAAGCATCTTCTTGGTGGTCCTCGGAAAAGGAGGTGTTGTCAGATTCAAAAGAATTTGAAGACATGTTACAACAGAAAATGGGAGAGTATATTGTCCAACTTCAATCAACTTCAGATGAAGTAGAAGACCTATGTGATGATAACGATGACGAGCAAGTGTTAGTCCAGAGTCCTTGGCAAACTGGTGTGTATCAACCAGATGTTAGATCGAGTGAAGTGGAAGAACCATCTCCACAATCACAAATCCGAAGGACAACAAGAGCACGGAAGCCAAATCCCAAATATGCTAATGCAGCCATAGTGGAAGAACCAATTGCAACAGAACCTGAGACGTTTGAAGAAGCATCACAGAGTTCTGAGTGGATTATGGCTATGAAAGAAGAGATCACTGCGCTTGAGCAGAATCAGACTTGGGATCTAGTGCCAAAACCAAGAGATGTGAAACCCATATCCTGCAAGTGGGTTTACAAGATAAAACATCGTCCAGATGGGTCGATTGAAAGGTACAAGGCACGGTTGGTGGCTCGTGGTTTCTCTCAGAAGTATGAGCTAGACTATGATGAAACGTTTAGTCCGGTGGCAAGACTTACAACCGTACGAGTCCTACTTGCCCTTGCAGCCAACAAAGACTGGAACTTGTGGCAGATGGATGTGAAGAATGCATTCCTTCATGGAGAGCTAGATCGGGAAATCTACATGATTCAACCATTGGGATTTCAAAACCAAAATCATCCTGAGCATGTGTGTAAGCTGCGAAAGGCACTTTACGGATTGAAACAAGCACCTAGAGCATGGTATGGTAAGATTGCTGAATTTTTAACTCATAGTGGTTATTCAGTGACACCTGCAGATTCCAGCTTGTTTGTCAAAGCTAATGGAGGAAAGCTAGCTATCGTATTGATATATGTGGATGATTTAATCATAACTGGTGATTATGAGGCAGAAATTCTTCAAACCAAGGAGAATTTATCAGTTCGTTTCCAAATGAAAGAACTTGGACAACTCAAGCACTTTCTTGGTCTAGAGGTTGATCACAGACAAGAAGGAATATTTCTCTGTCAACAAAAATATTCTAAAGATTTGCTAAAAAGGTTTGGAATGCTCGAGAGCAAGCCAATTTCAACACCGATGGAACCAAATGGCAAGATGTGTGCACTTGAAGGCAAAGACTTGGAAGATGCAACTATGTATCGACAATTGGTAGGTAGCCTGATCTACTTAACCTTGACTCGACCTGACATTTCTTATACAGTTGGTGTGATGAGTCGGTATATGCAAAATCCGAAGAAGCCTCATTTAGAAGCAGTTCGACGAATACTGAGATATGTGAAAAGTACAATAGATTATGGTCTTTTGTACAAGAAAGGTGAAGACTGTAAGTTAGTTGGTTATTGTGATGCTGACTATGCAGGAGATCATGACACCAGGAGATCAACAACTGGGTACATGTTTAAACTTGGTTCTGGAACAATTTCTTGGTGCAGTAAGAGACAACCAACGGTATCATTGTCAACTACCGAAGCTGAGTATCGAGCAGCAGCAATGACAGCTCAAGAGTGTACGTGGCTGATACAACTAATGAGTGATCTACATCAACCAGTAGATTATGCAGTTCCGTTGTATTGCGACAACCAGTCAGCAATTCGTTTGGCAGAAAATCCAGTCTTTCACGCAAGAACCAAACATATAGAAGTGCATTATCACTTTATCAGAGAAAAGGTTCTACAAGAAGAGATTGAGATGAAGCAGATCAAGACAGATGATCAAATGGCAGATTTATTCACAAAAGGTTTGAGTATCAACAAATTTGAAATGTTTCGTCGTCAACTCAACATGGTGCAAAGAGGAAGAGCTGGTATTGAGGGGGAGTGTTAAATTGTCCAATACCAGCCCAAGGAAAAATAAAAGCCTAACAATGTGTGGTTGCAATTGTGTGGTTTAATGTGTGGTTGTAGTTGTGTGGTTTAATGTGTGGTTGTGGTTGTAGTTGTGTGGTTTAATGTGTGGTTGTAGTTGTGTGGTTTAATGTGTGGTTGTAGTTGTGTGATTTAAATGTGTGGTTGTTATTAAACAACAATGGGTGGTTGTAATTTATTTAGATTTTATATTTGTGTGGCTTGTGTTTGTCTTGGTATTGTATAAATACCCCCCTCCCTTGCATTTGTAAATCATCAAGTAGTAAGCTTCAATAAGCAATAAAAGTTCTAAGTTTTCCTAAGAAGTTCTTCTCTAAAGAGTGTAGTCTAGAGTGAAGTGTGAGCATTTGTGAGTTTTCCTAAAATCTAAACTTTCTTCTTTGAGTGGTAAAATTAGAGTTATCTACTCTAAGTTTTTCTCAACAGATGATTGAGAGGTGATGCTGATTTCGGACTCTGATCACATTGTTAGGTTTTCTAACCCCGGGAGCTCTGCTTCTTGCCATGAAGAAATTGCAGAGCAATATGATTAGAGGTGTTTGGTGGGTAGGAAATTTGCTCGAGTCTACTACTATTAGCCTGCTTGATGCATGGTGAAAGTGAAACAGTAAAATACGAGTAAATGTCAAACTTTAAGCTGTTGTCCTTTTCCAAGCTTTCCTATTGATTTTGATGTTTAATGGCCGACTATGTGATGTTCTCTTGGCTTCTATCGTTTGGAGTTAGTCCTTGGAATGGGACAATGAAGATCGATGGTTTTAATTACTTGTACGCTTTTCTTTTTGCTTATATTCAACAATAATAATCATATTTAAATTGGTATTACGTTTTTATTTTGTAGTAATTTTTTTTGTCTTTTTTGAAATAAATTGCTTATAAGATTACAAAGGGACTGAAGTACTGAACCAAAGGTAAGACAGCATAGGAACAGGAAAGAGATGGTGAAGAAAGGGGGTCATTTTGTGCTAGTACATGGAGCCTGCCATGGAGCATGGTGTTGGTATAAAGTGTCAACTCAGCTCAAATCAATGGGCCACAAGGTTACAGCAATGGACATGGCTGCTTCTGGGATTCATCCAAAGCAAGTTCATGAGATTCACTCGATTTCTGATTACTTTGAACCGTTGATCGACTTCATGGCGTCTCTCCAACCAGAGGAAAGGGTGATTTTAGTGGGCCACAGCCAAGGTGGGTATTGCATATCAGCTGCCATGGAAAGATTTCCTGAAAAAGTTGCTGTCGCAGTATTTGCTACGGCTTTTATGCCCGGTCCAAATCTCACTTTTGAAACTCTATTGCAACAGGTATATGCTTCTCCTTTCTCACTTCCCTAACTGGCTTGGGTGCTGGTCCACTTAGCCCAGGCCTTGTTTATAAGCACGAAGCATGTTTATAGGAATTAGGACAAGTTTAGCCAACTGCAATCTCTCTTGATTCTGTATTGGTGCTGTTTTGGAACAAAAAAGAGAAGAGTTTGCTGCTGCAATTCTTATTATGTATTGGGTTTCTTAACTTTGATTTTCTCGGACAGTCGAATGAAAGAATTGATTCCGACAAGTACATGGACACTCAATTTGGGTTCCACAAAGGGCTAGATGAGCCTGCAACCTCATTACTCTTTGGACCTAATTTCATGGCATCCAAGTTCTACCAGCTATCCCCTCCCGAGGCAAGAGTTATTAACAAAACATTGAATTCAGTTTTTCCTTATTATTTGATGAAAGACGAGCTGATGTTTCTTGGTTTGTATACAATGGATTGTGGGGCAGGATTTAACACTTGCACTAACTTTAGCCAGACATGTTGGTGTCTATAATGATGAAGAATCAATCAAGGCTATTGAAGTCACCAAGGAGAAATATGGATCAGTGCGTCGAGTGTACATTGTTTGCAGAAAAGACAATATCATCAAAGAAGACTTCCAAAGGTGGATGATTGAAAACAATCCACCAGATGAGATAAAGTTGATTTCGGACTCTGATCATATGGTTGTGTTTTCTAAACCGAACGAGCTGTGCTCTTGCCTTCAAGAAATTGCAGAGAAATATACTTGAGCGTGATTGGTCACTACTTGGAATTTTTGCTCAAGTCTACTGTTTAGTCTGCTTGATTGAAACAGCTGAAATAAAATGAATAAATGTAAAAACTCAAAACTTTCATTGTTTGATAATAGTTGCCTACTTTGTGATATTGACTTTTGTGGCCAATCCAGTTCCGGGAGGGGTATTGTATGAAACAGTTACACGTCAGTATATATCATTTTCATTCAAATCATGTCACGTAATCAAATTTCATAAAAAAAGTCAACTATTTATTATATAAACCATTAATGAATTGCTGACATAAATATTTATCATTTAATTATTACATGTAATAAGTAATAAATACTTGACTTTTTTAGTGAAATCTGATTACGTGGCATGATTTGAATGAAAAGAATATATGATGACGTGGCATAACTGTTTCATAGAATCCTTTCTCGCGGGGTATTGTGGAAAATCCATGGAAAGTTTCGCTGTTAACCAAGGATTTTCTTGAAGCACTAACCAGAGTTATCTTAAATTACACTAATTTCATCAATCATACACTAAAAATATTAATTATGCATGAATAATGCAGTCAAGATGCTAAATCTTTAGAAGCATTTCTTTATTTCCCACGAAGGCGTTCAATGATTTAGTTAATCTATGAGGCTGTCTTCTTCAGATAACATTTTTTCAGTTGTCCTTTTCTTCACATGCCATAAAGTCAATGAATAACGTTTTGAAAAGATGGCCACCTAAAATATATGACAAAACCTTGTTGGACCAGATGAATTTTTTACATTTTTCCATAGCATAAAAGGCTAAAACCAATTATAAGAGATCAGAGCAGGAAATGGAGAAGAAAGAGAGGCATTTTGTGTTGGTCCATGGAGCATTTCATGGAGCATGGTGCTGGTATAAAGTGGCAACTCTGCTAAAATCAGCCGGCCATAAAGTTACAGCTTTGGACCTGGCTGCTTCTGGGATGCATCCAAAGCAAGTGGATGAGCTTCATTCAATTTCAGACTACTTTGAACCATTGATGGAATTCATTGCGTCTCTGCCAGCTGAGGAAAGGGTGATTCTGGTGGGTCACAGCCTGGGTGGACTCAGCCTATCTGCAGCCATGGAAAGATTTCCTGAGAAAGTTTCTGTCGCAATTTTTGCCACCGCTTTGATGCCAGGCCCTGACTTCAGTCATGCTTCAATAGGAGAAGAGGTATAACTCGTTAACTCAGTAACTCTCCCTTCCTAATCCTAGCTCTCCTTCCATGCAATTTTGTATCTGAAACTGCAACCTTACTCTTGCTTTGCAGAGGGGCTGAATGTTAGGTACCAGAGTGACGGAATAGTGTCTCACAACTAAAATAAGAGATGAGAAAATAGGAACTGAACACACAAAATTTAACGTGGAAAACCCTCAATGAATAAAGGGAAAAACCACGGGGCAAGACTAGAAGAATTTCACTATGAGAAAATATTACAACACCTCTCTCTAAATACTAGGAGAGAACAACCTCACAAAGAATATAAGAAAGTATACAAGAGAGGAAGAGATAATTCTTGGGATGGTTTTAATACTTCTCCTTAAGGCTCTTTATATAGCCTTCAAGGAGGAACTCCTTCGTTGCTCCCACCGATGTGGGACTTTCTTATATAAGTTCTAACAATTCTCCCACTTGAAGATTTGATTAAACCAATCATATCTTCACACCACTCTTTCTGTCTTGCCATTCCATGTTGCTTACGTTTCTGATAGACCATAGGAGGATCGACACCAAATAAACTTGTCAGTGTTGATTGGCTTTGTCATAACATCTGCTAGGTTGTCTTTGGTGTGAATCTTTTGCATATCCACACTTCCTTCTTCTACTACTTCTCGAACCAAGTGATACTGTATACCTATATGCTTTGTCCTGGAATGAAAGGCTGGATTCCTTGCAATGTGCAAGGCACTCTGACTGTCACAATACACAATAATCTTCTGCTGCTTGTGCCCGAGTTCTTCCATTAACCTTTGTATCCATATTGCTTCCTTGCATGCTTGGGTAGCTACCATGTACTTAGCTTCTGTAGTAGACAAAGCTACAACAGTCTGTAACTTAGATAACCAGCTTACCGCTCCTCCTGCAAGTGTGAACACATAGCCAGTAGTGGATTTCCTTTTATTAAGATCACCTGCAAAATCTGAATCAACATAACCCCTGACAACAAGTTCTGATCCTCCAAAACATAATGCAACATCTGAGGTTCCTTTAATGTATCTAAGGATCCTCTTAACAACATTCCAATGCTCTCTACCAGGATCTGCCATAAATCGACTGACCGCTCCCACTGCTTGTGCAATGTCTGGTCTTGTACATATCATAGCATACATAAGGCTTCCCACCGCTGATGCATACGGTACTCGAGACATTTCCATCATCTCTGCTTCATTGCTAGGACTCATACCTGAGGATAATTTACAATTGACAGGAAGTGGGGTAGATATTGGCTTACAGTCTTGCATGTTGAAGCGTCGCAAGACCTTCCTCAGATAATTCTTTTGAGAAAGCCAAATTTTCCTGTCTTTTCTGTCTCGGTGAATTTGCATCCCTAAAATCTTGTTTACGGGTCCCAAGTCCTTCATATCGAACTCCCTAGCCAACTGTGCCTTCAAATCTTGGATTCGATCTTTGTTGGGGCCTACCACCAACATGTCATCCACATACAACAGCAAAATAATGAAATCATTATCATCAAACCTCTTGTAGTACGTACAATGGTCTGAACTCAGTCTGTTGTATTCAAGGCTAATTATGAAAGAATCAAATCTCTTGTACCAACATCTGGGCGTCTGCTTTAGACCGTACAGAGATTTGGTCAACCTGCAAACCAAGTTCTCTTTGCCTGTTTCAACAAAACCTTCTGGTTGGAGCATATAAATTTCTTCTTCAAGCTCTCCATGTAGAAAAGCCGTCTTTACATCTAGTTGTTCAAGATGTAAATCAAATGCAGCACACATAGCCAACACTACTCTGATAGTAGTAAGTCTGACAACTGGAGAAAATATCTCGTTGAAGTCAATACCTTCTTTCTGAGCATATCCTTTTACAACCAATCTAGCACGATATCGTTCTACTTGATCATTGCTATCCCGCTTGATCTTGTAGACCCATTTGTTACCAATGGCTTTTCTGCCACGTGGTAATTCCACCAGTTCCCATGTCTCGTTCTTGTGAAGAGCTTCAATTTCTTCCTGCATTGCTGTCATCCACAGAGAAGCATCTGGGCTACTAGTAGCTTCATGAAAAGTTGATGGCTCTCCATCCTCTGTTAAAAGACAGTATGCAACATTGCTCTCCGTAACATACTCCGTGTGCCAATTTGGAGGCCTTCTCTCACGAGTTGACCGTCGAACTTCTACAGCCTCGGACTCAACTGGTTCTGGTACCTCATGCTCTGGTTCTGCTTCAGAAGAATCATCTTCTTGAGAATTTCTATCCATCTGCACTGTAGCAGTCTCTTTTGAAGTGTTGTCATTTGTTTGCTCACTTTGCAGTTCATTTTCTGCAAAAACTACATCTCTGCTGACAACAACCTTGCGGGCAGTGGGATCCCACAGGCGATACCCCTTAACACCGTCAGCATAACCCAAGAATATACATTTTCTGGATTTTGGATCCAGCTTTGTTCTTTCTTGGGAGTTGTACATCACGTACACAGGACATCCAAACACATGTAGAGAAGAATAATCAGCTGGCTTTCCTTTCCACATCTCCATAGGCGTCTTCAAACCAATCGCCGTTGATGGTGATCGATTTATCACATAACAGGTGGTTTTGACTGCTTCTGCCCAGAAAGATTTGGCCAATCCCGCTGTTCTCAGCATGGCTCTTGTTCTATCTAGGAGAGTTCTGTTCATCCGCTCTGCTACACCATTCTGTTGAGGCGTATGTGCAACCGTGAATTGTCTCATAATACCCTCTTTCTTACAGAATGCTAGAAAGTTACCGTCTACATATTCTCCTCCATTGTCTGTCCTCAAGCACTTGATTCTTTTCCCAGTTTCAAGCTCTACTTGTGCTTTGAACTCCTTGAATACTGGAAACACATCTGACTTCTTCTTGATTGGGTACACCCATAATCTCCTGGAATAGTCATCAATGAATGATACAAAATACTTTGCTCCACCCAGGGATATTTCTGGTGACTCCCACACATCAGAATGGATTAAGTCCAGTATGTGTTTGCTTCTTGTAGTTACTTTAGCAAACTTCAATCTATGCTGCTTGCTTATCACACAGTGCTCACAGAAAGGTAAATTGACCATCTTGAGCCCGGGCAGGAGATTGCGTTCTGTAAGGACTTTCAAGCCTCGCTCTGACATATGGCCTAATCTGTGATGCCACATCATCGTCGTTTCTTCTTGGCTGGCTGCTGCAACTGATGCATTTGCCTCTTGCAACGTCTCTCCCAAAAGCATGTATAGATTGCTTGTGATCTTCTCTGCTTTCATCACCACAAGGTTTCCTTTCACTACTTTCAATATTCCACATTCAGTGTGGATCTTGCACCCGAGGTCATCCAATTGTCCAATTGACAATAAGTTCTTCTTTAAGCCCTTCACATGTCGTACCCCTTGAATTTTGCGAACAGTACCATCATGCATTTTTAATCTGACGGTACCGACTCCAGCAATATCTAAGGCGTGATCATTTCCCATGAACACAGATCCTTCCGAAATAGGTTCATAAGTGCAAAACCAATCTCGGTGTGGAGTCATGTGCCATGTCGCACCTGAATCCATTATCCAGACATCATTGAGTTTCTTTCCGCCTTTAGAACTAGTCGCTGCTTCACTATACAAGATTTCTCCATCATCTGAGGTACTTGCAACACAACCTTGGGAGGTTGATGTTTCAGAATTCTTTTCTCCACCCTTCTTATTATGCCAACACTCCTTCTTCGAGTGCCCTCTCATGCCACAATTGTAGCATTTAAGATTCTTCCTTCTTCGAGATTTTGATCTACCATGATTCTGACTCCCACTGGAGCCACGTTCTGTTGATCTGCCTCTCATCACCGTTAAAGCCTCTGCTTGCTTTGAATTTTCTGACCTTTCCTCCTTATTCTTGCGCCTGGATTCTTCTTCAAGAATAGCACCGGCAACATCATCAAAGTGAAGAGAGTCACTAACATTGTTATTTGTGATGTTGATGATGAGTTGATCATACGAATCTGGTAAACTCTGAAGTAGAAGTTCCGCACGTTCATTTTCCGCTATTTTGAAATCTGATGCTGTGAGTTGAGCAAATAGCGTATTCAGAGTGTTGATGTGATCCGTTACCGACGTGGATTCACTCATTCGAAGAGTGTAGAGTTTCCTCTTCAAGAATATTCTGGTGTGAAGTGACTTCACCTCGTACAATTTGTTTAGAACATCCCAAATCTCCTTTGCAGTCTTCTTCTCTGCAACACTTGACAAAACTGAATCCGCCATTGCTAGGTGCAGATTGGCAACAGCATTGTCATCCTTCTCTTTCCACTTTTCATCAGTCATTTCTGTGGGTCTACTTTCAATTGCTTCTAGACAATTATCCTTCCTCAAAATTGCTCTTATCTTCAATTTCCACAAGGAGAAATTTCTCCCACTGAACTTCTCTATCTCGAATTTTGCTGCCATGGTTGTACACGAACTGAAGCGAGTTACACTATTTCACCGTGAATAGTACCGTATACGTGAACAGTATTGTACGTATGTCGTACACTAGAACAAATCCAGTATACGTTAACAATTACTGCAAAAGTATACAACCACACGTATGAATAATAACTGTATCTGTGAATAGTACAGTACAATTGAATAGCCCGTATGCTGGAACAGTGACCGTAGCCCGTGAATAGTGCACCAGGTAGGTTCCCAGGAAAGAGAGGTGGGTCACTGATAGACACACTTAAATACCAAGTCTTTCCTAGCCAGAACTTCCCTAGACACTTTCACACTACCACACTTTATTTCCAGCAACAAGAATAATTCTTTTCTGATGTGGAAGATCAGACAATACTGCAACCACAGAGCATACTAAGAACCAACACTTTCACTGCAGCGGAATAAGGACCACGAACCAATGGCTCTGATACCACTGTTAGGTACCAGAGTGACGGAATAGTGTCTCACAACTAAAATAAGAGATGAGAAAATAGGAACTGAACACACAAAATTTAACGTGGAAAACCCTCAATGAATAAAGGGAAAAACCACGGGGCAAGACTAGAAGAATTTCACTATGAGAAAATATTACAACACCTCTCTCTAAATACTAGGAGAGAACAACCTCACAAAGAATATAAGAAAGTATACAAGAGAGGAAGAGATAATTCTTGGGATGGTTTTAATACTTCTCCTTAAGGCTCTTTATATAGCCTTCAAGGAGGAACTCCTTCGTTGCTCCCACCGATGTGGGACTTTCTTATATAAGTTCTAACACTGAATTCATGACTTTTGACTCTTGAAACTTCACAATCACAATGAGACAATTTTAAGAATAGAAAAATGATGAAAACAAAATCGGTTTCAATATGTTATGGGCAGGTGTTAGAAACTATATAAAATCCTGTTTCTTTCTCTTTGGCATTTTTGGCACTAAGTTAAAGGCGGGCTTTTCTAGTTTTCTTTATGCTCTTTGTTTTTTAAATGTAGGCCCTCAATAATTGCGAGGGATCAACCTTTTCTTACTGAATTATGGTGTCCTAATCTCTTTTTCATATTTGGATCTTTATTGGCACAATTATGCAATCATATTCATTTTCTTTTACAATATAACACTTTTTTTTTCTTTCTTTCTTTCATGTCAATCTATGTTATCCGAATTTTTTATTTTTTTAAAATATTCGTATTCGAACTTATATTCGATACATATTCATGTATGGGTATAAAATATGAATTTTCAAATATATAATTTTTTTTTAAATTAAATATACCCATGCCAGACACGTACCGTATCCGACACTTCACTACGCCAAAATTAATTTTAGACAGCATTTTTTTATAGTATTTCTCAAATATTGTTAAAAATAACAAAGGCAATACTTTGACAGCATTTTACATATTACTGTTATATATTATAATGGCCAATAATTACAGTATTTTTAAAATTTTTAGAAACATTTTACATGTGCTGTTATAAAACTTATCATATAATACTTTTGGTAGCACTTATAATTGCTATCATTGAGATCTTTTGCAACAAATGAAAAATGCATGCAAAAGGTCATGAAAAACTGTTATAAAGTAGAAATAGCAGCATTTTGATAAGTGTTATTATACATATGTAAAAATGCTACTAAAGACATAAGGCTGCGGCCACATATATAGCACATGAATAAATGCTGTCTTATCTTACAGCAACAGTTTTTTTTTAGTTTTCGCATCACTTCAAAATGCTATTATATATCAAATATGACGTAGTGAGCTCACTTGAGTCCGGATAACATAAATGTCAATTTGTCACGTTAGCATCAATGGAATTATCTTTTACATTGTTCTATCAACTCTCTACTAGAAATGTAGTGAGTCAAAATTTTAGATAAAAAAAATGAAAATTTCTTACCTTCTACAATCATATCTTAAGATTAACTAGACAGAGTGATAGAGACTTAAAAACTTTGCTTTGCTTGTTTTTTCTCTGACAGTTTACTAGGAAAGGATTAAATTCCCAGTTGGATGCGAAATATACATTTGATAACGGTCCTGACAACCTTCCGACCTCCATACTCGCCGGGCCTAACTACTTTGCATCCAACGTATACCAACTATCTACTCCTGAGGTAAATGTTTTTTTTTTTCATTTTTTTCTCCAATTCCAAGTTCAAGAAAGTCATTTAAAAGAATGCTTCAATCAGGTGTCTTTTGGATGATATTGTAATGCATCTTTTTTCCCTTTCATTTGTTGAAGCAGGATTTGACGCTTGCAATGTTTTTAATCAGACCAATTTCTCTCTATGGAAGCAAAACATCTCTAGAGCTTACTAAGGAAAAATATGGATCAGTAAAGAGAGTGTATATTGTGTGTGATCAAGATCATGCGATACCTGAAAATGTGCAAAGGTGGATGATCGAAAACAATCCACCAGATGAGGTAAAGCTGATCTCTGCCTCTGATCATATGGTTATGTTTTCGAAGCCTCAGGAGCTGTGCTCTTGCCTCCAAGAAATTCCAGAGGAATTTTCTTAATGTTCTATTGTTGTATACTTGTTACCTAGTGGAAAATGACTTTGGGGTCCAAGTATTAGCTGCTGTTTATGGCTGTTGGCTACTGAAGAAACAGTTAAATAAAAATGGTTAAACATCATTTCAAGTTTCATTATTAATGGACTTTGAATTGTAGGGGCCAATGTCGAGATTATTAGCAAATTTATTTATGTCTTTTTTATCACATGTAACTCGAAAATCTCGAATTTGATTTCTAAAACGGGAAATATGAAACTTGTGAGATAGTAGAAGGTTATTATCACTCAAATTATTATTAGTATATTATCATAAATTTACAGTAATAGTTGATGAGAGGGATGTTATTCATTAACAAAGCCATAACTTGTTTATATGTAATACTATACTATACTATACTAATATTAAGCGTATTTATTTGCAATCTCCAAGAGAATGTCACGAAGTTGTTTGGTCTTGGAAAACATTGCCATATGATCAGCCCCTTTGATCTCTAACACATCTTTAGGTGGATTGTTCTGAATCATCCAGCGTTGGATTTCCAGTGTAATCGCTTTATCCTCATCGCACACAACAAAAACCCTTGTCACAGATCCATAACCTTCATCCGAGAAATTATTTGCCTTTGACAAATCTTGTTGAAATAGTGATCCTGGCCTGATCAGAGTTTTTGCCAGTTCCAGGTCCTTAAAAGAAATAACAATTTCTATCACATATAAATGCATGTCAGAAAGGAAATGTCTAACTAGGGCTGTAATCGAGCCGAGTCGAGCTCGAATACTGAGAAGCTCGAGCTCGATTCGAAACTCGAGGCTCGAAGCTCGGTTCGAGCTCGATCGAGTATCATTTTTTAAGCTCGAGCTCGGCTAGAGATAAAATCGAACTATTCGAGCTCGACTCGATTAGGCTCGTTTATATACTCGAGCTCGAGCTCGAATTAAGGGTTTTTAAGTATGTATATATATTAAGGGTAAAATAGTAAATTAATAATAAAAATATTATAAATAAAAAAAAAGCTCGATTAGGCTCGCGAGCTGCTCGAATCGGGTATTAAGATACTCGAACTCGGCTCGCTCGATAGCTCGAGCTGCTCGAGCTCGAGCTCGGCTCGATAATGACCAAATTGAATTCGAATTTTTTTCGAGTCGAACTCAAGTAGCTTGCGAGCACAGGTGTCTCATTTACACCCCTATGTCTAACAATAAAAAAGACAAGAGAGACAGAGGTTACCTCAACAGGGGATAGCTGATATAGCTGGGATGCCAAGACTTTTGGGCCAAAAGTTGTAATTGTGAAAGGTGGGCTGCCAATCATTATTATTTCATTATCCGATGGCCAAGTGTCCTCTGAGCCTCTCGCTTGATCCTTTAAAGAGAGAAAATACAACAGTTTTTTATTAGAATCCCTTTGTCATTTCTCAACAAATTATGTAACAAATGATAAGAGAATATTCAAGTGTTAATTGTTATTTTTTTTTGGTTGCTAAGCCAAAATGTTAATTGTTATGTTATTCGGATTCGGGTGAGTCTCAGATATGGATATGTGTCTGACATGAATATGCTCAATTTTTTTTTTTTTTAATTTTTTTTCATATATTTAGATGATCATACTCTCATACTCATGTTTAAATATATGTTGGGCACAAATATTTTAAATAAAATAAAGAGTTCGAATAACACAAGTTAATTGAATTGTTAAAATATTCAGGTATGGGGAAGGACCCATAATTGATAAAATGCAAAAATTTCATCATAATGGATCTACATGATAGACATGTAAGTATAGAATTTGCAGTTTACAAAAGAATATATGGAATAATAACAAATTGATTAGTACCTTATTCATGACATATGACGGTTGGTGTATAGTATCTGGCATGTAAGCTGTTAAGAAAACACCAACTGAAATCTTGTGTGGGAACAAATCCATGGCCAGGGCCAAATTCATGCCTCCTAAGCTGTGCCCGACAACGATTGCCTGTTCATTTAGAGATGCCAAAAACGCCAATAATGGTCTAGTGTATTCCTCAAATGTATGAACATCTTGGATTTCCTCCATGTTTACGCCGGAGGCTGCAAGGTCGAGCACTGTGACCCTGTGACCAGCTGACTCTATCTGGGGTTTGAGCTTGTACCAGCACCAAGCTCCATGACATAGCCCATGTACTAGAACAAAATGCTTCTGCTTCTTGTTCTCTGCCATTGTTTTTCTTGGAGCTAAATGTTATTGCTCTGGAATTCCTTTATAATAGACTCGAAAAGTCTGACCCGGAGATTCATAAAACAAGGATTATATCAACGTAGAAAAAAAAAAATAGTTGAAAAGAATGGCATCTTAAGCAAGACACTGTCCAAGAAAGAAACCGTAGTTGGAACCTGATTATTGGTCCAAGCTTGAGATTTCTGGTCAAAACTTTATTTTATAAAAATTAGTGATGACAATCATAATTTTCATATTATATAAAATTAGTGATGACAGCAATGAGCAATGCCTATTGATTAACAAATCCGCCTCAGGGCCCCTCTACTTAAAAAAAATTAAATCAACAAATCTTGTTGATTAACATCAGCCATATTTTTGTGCTATCACTAACAGACAGTTAAAATGTTCTTTGTGGCTTTGAGAACATTGCCATATGATCTGCATCCTTAATTAATAACCTCAAAGTTTTCAACCATCCACCTTCGGAACTTCTCTGGTATCCCTTCGTCTTCATTGCAAACAATATAGATTCTCGAGTAACAGATCCGTACCTCTCATTGGAGAACTTGTCTGCCTTTAACAAATCGCTTACAAACATGATACTGGCCTGATCAGAGCCTTTGCCAGCTCCAGAGCCTTCAGAAAAAGCAAACAATGTTTTAGTTTTTACTATAATAATGAATTGAAAAATGCTTCTTCTATGGCAAAAAGGTTGAAAGCAGATACCTCAACCAGGGGCGGCTCCTTATAGGAGCCTGAGGGGGCCTTGGCCCCCCAATTTTTTTTAGTATTTATATGTATTAATAAAAAATATATTTAAATTGATTTTTTTAAATTTAAGATAATTGGTTTTATTTTTTTTTCTTAATATATATATATATATGATTGATTGAACAAATCTAATATAAAGTATAATACTAATTGGCCCCTCCAAAATTAAATATCAAGATCCGTCATTGACCTCAACGAGGATATGTGATAGAGTTTGAATGTTAGGAACTTGGGACCGAAAAACATTGACATCAAAGACTGTTTCTATCTTATCCGTATGTAGAATGAGTGTCACATGAGTATATTTTACAATTTTTTTTCTTCATATATTCTGGAAGATTATATCTTATACATATATTTGAATATATATCAGACGCAAGTGTCATATATAAATATTTTAAAACAATGAAGAGTTTAGATAACATAAAACTGTTCGGGTCCTAGAATTGAGTGTCCAACCAAGCTTCCACTGAGTACTTTGCAGAAAATACAAGACAAAATTGATATCTTAAAGACTATTAGTACTTTTCAAAACGTAACTTTTGAAAAGGGCACAGCAGTCGATTGGTTCGATTCAAAAAGATCGAAAATCAACTTAATCGACTTCCATTAAAAAATAATCGAAAACCGATTGAATTGCACAATGAAATCGACCTAACCGAATCGATTTAATTCGATTGATTTTGTCGGTTATTTCGGTTATTTCGATTAATGGCTAATGGGTTTAATTAATGGGTTGGGTTTGGGTATTATTTGGTTGGGTTTGATCCATTTGGATAAATTTATATATATATATATAATTATATATTATAAATATATTTAAAAATATATAAATATAATATTAAAGGTCGGTTAATTCGATCGGTTCGATTACTAATAACATTAACCGAACACCGACCGAATTAACCTAAAAAATCAACTAAAATAACCGATTAATAACCGAAACCGACTTAATCAACCCGTTTTAACCGAATTGTATTTGGTCGATCGTTATCTCGATTATAACCGGGAAATGCTCAACCTTACTTTTGAAGTCAATAATTGATAGATAAGACCGTGTGTAACTTTATTGTTTTAGATTAATCAAATCTCCAAGTGGACTGGTTTTGGTTGTTTGATTCTCCAATATGCTATGTTTCCTACTATATATTAAGAAAAACTACACCTGAACAAGATAGATTAATTAACACCATCCCCGCAGCCCTGAAAGGGGCTAAAAATCTCAACAGAAAGAAAAAAACAAAAAATATGTAATTTATTGTCATGAAATATTGTAATTTTAATAAATTAAAATTGTCATGGAAATAGATAGATGTTTCTTGTTATGAAAAATTATCACGTCTAGTTTAATTTTTTATTATTATTATCTAATAAAAATATATGTAATCAATTTATATATGAATTAATTATATATATGCATCTAAATCAAAATATCAAGTTTGCTAGTAATTTTTTACGTGATCAAAGTGTAAATCAGAGGTTTCTTATAGCTGCACTGGATAAACTACACACTTAGTTATTAAAATTTTTACGGTTGATCATTAATATTTTAGAAATTTAATTTTTTTAACGACTCAACTGTTAGACTTAGAACCTAACAGTTGGATCAGTAAGGAGAGTGTATATTGCGTGTGATCAAGATCATGCGATACCTGAAAATGTGCAAAGGTGGATGATCGAAAATAATCCACCAGATGAGGTAAAGCTGATCTCTGGCTCTGATCATATGATTATGTTTTCGAAGCCTCAGGAGCTATGCTATTGCCTCCAAGAAATTGTATACTTATTATCTAGTGGAAAATGACTTTGGGGTCCAAGTATTAGCTACCCGTTTGATGACTACTGAAAACATTTAAATAAAAATGTTTTTGGAGTCCAATGTCGAGACTATTAACAGGTCTGGATTCGAATTTCAGCATTTACAATCCATTTTCTTATTATCAAATTGCGGTCTCCTTTGTATCAAAATGAGAAATATGAAACTTATGAGATAGACCGATAGTGGAAGGTTATAATCAAACAAATTATATTATTAGTATATTGTCATAAATTCATAATACAGTAATGTCTGATGAGAGGGATGTTATTCATTAACAAAGCCATAACTTGTTTATATGTAATACTATACTATACTAATATTAAGCGTATTTATTTGCAATCTCCAAGAGAATGTCACGAAGTTGTTTGGTCTTGGAAAACATTGCCATATGATCAGCACCTTTGATCTCCAACACATCTTTAGGCGGATTGTTCTGAATCATCCAGCGTTGGATTTCTAGGGTTATTCCTTTATCCTCGTCGCACACAACAAAAACCCTTGTCACAGATCCATACCCTTCATCCGATAAATTCTTTGTCTTTGACAAATCTTGTTGAAATATTGATCCTGGTCTGATCAGAGTTTTTGCTAGTTCCAGGTCCTTAAAAAAAACAACAATTTCTATCACATATAAATGCATGTCAGAAAGGAAATGTCTAATAATAAAAGAGACAGAGAGACAGAGGTTACCTCAACAGGGGATAGTTGATAGAGCTGGGATGCCAAGACTTTTGGGCCAAAAGTTGTAATTGTGAAAGGTGGGCTGCCAATGGTTATTGTTTCATTATCCGACGGTAAAGTGTCCTCTGAGCCACTATCCAGATGCTTCAAAGAGAGAGAAAATAAAACAGTTTTCTATTAGAATCCCTTTCTCATTTCTTAACAAATTATGTAACAATTGATGAGAAAATATTCAAGTGTTAATTACTTGGATACGGATGAATCTCAATTTTTTTTTTATATAAATTTTTTCATATATTTGAAAGATTATACTCTCGTATCCATGTCTAAATATGTGTTGGACACGAATACTTTAAATAAAATAGAGAGTCCGGATAACATAAGTTAATTGAATTGTTATAAAATGCAAAAATTTCATCATAATGGATCTACATGATAAACATGTAAATGCAAGTATAGAATTTGCAGTTTACAGAAGAATATATGGAATAATAACAAATTGATTAGTACCTTATCTATGACATATGATGGTTGGTGAATAGTATCTGGCATGAAAGCTGTTAAGAAAACACCAACTGAAATCTTGTGTGGGAACAAATCCATGGCCAGGGCCAAATTCATGCCTCCTAAGCTGTGCCCGACAACGATTGCCTGTTCATTTAGAGATGCCAAAAACGCCAATAATGGTCTAGTGTATTCCTCAAATGTATGAACATCTTGGATTTCCTCCATGTTTACGCCGGCGGCTGCAAGATCGAGCACTGTGACCCTGTGACCAGCTGACTCTAGCTGAGGTTTGAGCTTGTACCAGCACCAAGCTCCATGGCATAGCCCATGTACTAGAACAAAATGCTTCTGCTTCTTGTTCTCTGCCATTGTTTTTCTTGGAGCTAAATGTTATTGCTCTGGAATTCCTTTATAATAGACTCGAAAGGTCTGACCCGTAGATTCATAAAACAATGATTATCAACGTAGAAAATAAATAAAAAAAATCAATCCAAACACTATGATGTCGAAAGTTTTCAATTTTCTCCATTTTTTTAACCTTACACTTGATGACAACCAATCAAATTTTCCTGAGTCAATGCTAGGTTTCGTAAAAGTTTAAGAGAATGCCAATTGGAGTATTAATTCTTTTTATATAAATATAAATTGAAAACAACAACAAATACGTAACAAGTTACAAAGACCAAACTAATTATCTCTCATATCCATTTTTTAATATTTTAACAGTATTTTATTTGGACAAATGTTGAATGATTTTTTTTTCAATCTAATTTATTAAACACCCCTTATCCTTGATGTGCTATTAAAATACTATACTAAGTTTACTCTATTTACCATACATTGGTAAATGTTGTATAAACCATGATCATTGGTAAATGTTGCTTTTTATTGCAAAAGCCAATCATAATTTTCATATTATATATAATTAGTGATGACAGCAATGAGCAATGCCTATTGATTAACAAATCCGCCTCAGGGCCCCTCTACTTAAAAAAATTAAATCAACAAATCTTGTTGATTTACATCAGCCATAATTTTGTGCTATCACTAACAGACAGTTAAAATGTTCTTTGTGGGCTTTGAGAACATTGCCATATGATCTGCATCCTTAATTAATAACCTCAAAGTTTTCAATCATCCACCTTCGGAACTTCTCTGGTATCCTTCGTCTTCGTTGCAAACAATATAGACTCTCGGGGAACAGATCCGTACCTCTCATTGGAGACTTGTCTGCCTTTGACAAATCGATTACAAACAATGATCCTGGCCTGATCAGAGCCTTTACCAGCTCCAGGTCCTTCAGAAAAAAGCATACAATGTTTTAGTTTTTACTATAATAATGAATTGAAAAATGCTTCTTCTATGGCAAAAGGGTTGAAAACAGATACCTCAACGGGGGGATAGCTGATAGAGTTTGAATGTTAGGAACTTGGGTCCGAAAAAACATTGACATCAAAGATTGTTCCTATGTTATCCAGGATGAGTGTCACATAGATATATTCAAATATTTAAAAGATCATATTTTATACACACATATTCAAATATATGTCAGACGTAAATATTAAATATAAACATATAGGAGTATTTGGGTTTTCCATATGGGGCACATAGAGTGTCCAACCAAACTTCCGCTGGGGTCCTTTCCCAGTACTTTGCAGAAAATACAAGACAAAATTGATATCTTAAAAGCTATTAGTTCTTTTCAAAACGTGACTTTTGAAACTAAACGGCAGCATTTTAGATTAATCAAATCTCCAAGTGGTTTTGGTTGTTTGATTCTCCATTAAGAAAAACTACACCTGCACAAGATAGATTAAATGGGGATAAAAATCTCAACAAAGAGAAGAAAACAAAAAATATGTAATTTCTTGTCATGAAAATTGTAATTTTAATATATTGAAATTGTCATGGAAATAGATAGATGTTTCTTGTTATGAAAAATTATTATGCCTAGTTTATTATTATTATTATTATTATCTACTAAAAATATACGTAATCAATTTATATATTAATTATATATATGCATCTAAATCAAATATCAAGTTTGCTAGCAAGTTTTTCACGTGACCAAAATGTAAATCAGAGGTTTCTTATAGCTGCACTGGATAAACTACACACTTAGTTATTAAAATATTCACGATTTTTTATTTTGATGATTCAATTACGAAAAATAACGATTTGATCATTAATATTTTAAAAAAATTAAATTTTTTGATCACTCGATTGTTAGAACCGAGCGATTAATTGACGTAGTATTGCCACATCATATGATAGTTCACCACTTAACGTGACATCGTCATGTCATTTGACATGTCACGTGACATTGATGATGTGATATTATAATTTTTTTTTAAAAAGTAATAATAAAAAATTTTGCATGTTAAAAAATGTAAATTATACATTTGGATCACTTAATTTTTTGAGAGTTTTTATTTTGATCATCCAACTTTTAAAAATTCACAATTTAATCGTCTACGTTTATAAAGTTTATTAATAATTTAATCTTTGTTGTCAATATTTCAGTCTACTTGTCATTATAAGAATTTTTTCACCACCTTTTCTTAAATTTAATATAATAAATCATTTTATTATTATTTTTGTTTATATTGAAATTGAAATATTTTAAATGTACTAACTTCAAAATTACAAATAATGAAAAATATATATCCCTTTGACCATTTATTAAATTAATTTTTTTATCCTTAGTTAATGATTTTATTATTAAATTAAAATATAAAATATTTTTTATTTATTTTCTTATTAATATTAAAGTCTTTTAATTATTAAAGAGAAAGATGTGAGAAAGAATAGGCAAAAGACACCCCAAGTACTATTTTTTTTGTTGGTTTGAGTCTCAATTTGAACAGGGATTTTTTTTTTTTTTTTCTGAATTCAAGTCTTCAATTATCAAATTTTTTTTTTTCTTTTTTCAGAATCCAGTCGATTAGGCTTTCATTACACCCTTAATCAAACCATTGGGTTGAAAGGGAAAACCCGAAAAAAGAGAGTTGAAAGTTGAAACCAAAAGTGGAATTAAGAAATATGGGCGAATATGAATGAACTGAATCTCTATAAAATCAAGAACAGAGCATGATATTGTTGATAGGTTCATTGAAGAAGTAATAGTGTTATACAGTGAATAGTAGCATCTCAAGAAAGGAAAAGCAAAGGAAAAAAGATATAGATGAGATAATATCTACAAGATAATGGATTCAATTATGCACCTAGCTATTATATCTTCAGATATTCAAACCCTGCTTGCCTCTTTAATTTTCATCTGTTCTGCACTTAGCTGCAAGTTCAATTCATGGATTTAAGAATATCCCGAGTAGAGGAACTGTTTTTACCCGAGTTCGATTAGCTTGCCCGGTCCGATAATCAGCTGAGCATGGTTGGATGCCCACTGTGAAGCATCCTCTTGATCATGTCCATTCCGAAAGCAGAATCTGATGAACTGAGTAATGGCAGCACAATATTAACTCACCATTCTAAACATGTTCCTCATTGAAATTTCCTAACAAACAGAGATGAGAAATGGCAACAACAACTCATCAAAACAAAAGCAAGGGATCGAGTGCAGTCAATTGATCCTAGTTTGACATGATCAATTTGTTGACTATAATTATATTTTGCACACTTGGTTCAAATAACTCGATCAGAAAACTAACAACATCAACATAAAACAACTACTTTCAGTCAAAACCCAATTTCCTAATCACATGACAACAATTTTCTTTAAATGTCTTCCCCCTCCTAGGTAGCTGATCAAAACACTTTACAATATGAGATCATTTCAATTCCATCAAAAATAAAAGCAAACCACCTCTCTGACCTCCATTATAGATATATATATATATATATATATATATATATATATATATATATCTTATCATCTCTTGCTTGCATTAAAAGACACAATAAACATCTTACATCCATCATGAGTGAGAGACAGGCAGACGAATATTAAGTAACTGTTTTCAAGAAGTTCATCCTATCATCAAGGCACCTTTCTGAAAGCACAGAAATGTTTTTTTTTTTTTGTGGGAAGGCAGCTTTCCCAAAGCATATTCTAGTTTCCTCCAAACAAAATGAATTCTTATGTTGCATTCTGAACCCAACGAATGAGGATAAATACTATTAATAGTAGTGAATAAACGGAAAAAAGGAGTAAAACCTAGTGTTTGTTTCAACATTTAACAGTTTACACAATCAAGCCGGAAGGCATTCGAATATACGACACATACTCAGTAACAGATGACAATAGGGATATTATATTTAATGCTAGAAAGTAAACTTTACTAAATTCAAGAAGAACCTCACTGCTGTTTAATTCCTAATATGAGTCAGAATCTGCTTTTAGGTTCATCCATTAAAATCTTTTAACCATTCATCATTAGACCTGTCATATATTTCACAAACTTCTTAGACATCAACTCTTTTATATTCTTCAGACTTTCCAACTTCTTGTTTCATCAAGTCCTCCTCTCTACTGAGTCAGTTAAAGTCTTCTTTATGCAGAAAAAGAAGATTTAGACAAGAAACACCAAAGTTCCGGTGGAAAAGAGCCGAACAAATAACAATGCAGCTTTCCCTTTCCACTACCATAATTCCTTTTACAAAGTAACCTGAAAAAAGAAAATGTAATGAAGAGAGAGCTGACCTTGGTATGGTAATTTCATATGGAAAATAGATGACACCCTCGGATATGGGGGGCACATGGTCCTTCTTCTCATTAACAAACTTTATTATTTGAAACAAAACCTCTCGAAGAGCTGCTTCAACCACTGCTCTGCGAGAACTTCTCTCCTCAGAAGCACTCTCTATAATAATGAACATAAACAATCAAAAAAGGAAGAAGAAAATAAATTAGCTTTGAAAGAAAGTAAAAACAATTTACAATTTTTTAAAGTTAAGGGCATAAGCATGGTTGTACCTCCTGGGTCAACGACCACTTTGGAATGATGAGATTTGCCCGAATGTGGTTTTGGGTGTTGAGTCACATTCAAATTGACATACCATTGTTCCCAATATAGGCGCTCGGTTTTGTTAGTGAACCAATATGGCTGCTTGCTTTTCACCTCATAAAAGGATAAGCATATCTGCAATACAAGTAAAGAAGTCATATTCAAAATAAGATATACGCTAAAATGTAAAAGGCTACGACCATAATCACGCAGCAAGAGGAACAACATAAGGAAAAATAAAAACTGAACATAAAATAAGATGCAATGATTACTATATTTTCAAAACGAAAAACGCTAAAACTATAAGCCAAGTGGACAGAACAGACCTGACTTTTCTTATTGGGATGTTTTTCTACCCAACTTATGAAATGCTCAATCTTCTCATCTATTTTCTTCTCAAGTTCCACATCCCCACATTGCACCTAAATATTACAAATACGAATTTGGGAAACATGAAAAACACATACAAGTCAAACGCCGGCGAAAAATCAGGAAATAAAAGCAGTAATTTTGATTGGAAAAGTAAAACTGAAAACAGGAATTACTTCATCAAAAAAAAAAACACACAATACCTGAATTACTTACATAAGTGATTTCAAAAAGCTCCAGATCAACATCTTTGGGCCGAACTAGACCTAATGCTCTATGAAACACTATTGTATGTAAAATGCCTGCCATCATGAATTTAAAACGGAAAAAAACTAAACTTTAACTGCTCAAATTAATCAAATAAAAAAAAAAAAAAAAACGCTTAACATACGAAATTAATTATTAAAAAAGAAAAATTAATAGAAATTAAACAGTGAACTTACAGCGCAAAACCTCGCGTATTTCGAAATGCTCCACTTCCTAAAAAAGAATTTTGTTAAATTTTGCAAAAAGTAAACGATTTTTTTCAATCAGAAAACATAAATAATATATTTTAATATGTGAAAGAAACAGTAAAAAGGAAAATTTTGATTACCAGTTCTTTGAGTTGGCAGACTTCGCAGTTCATGATGACTGTTTGAAGAGGAAAAACCAAAACAAAAAAAGAAGAAATTGAAGAAAATTGGATCAATCAAACCCTAGATTTCGACCACAGATCGTTCTTTTTCGAGGTTTCACTGTGTTTTGGTGAATCGATCTTCTAATCGGAGGAATGTCTTCTTTTACTTTTGTTTAAGCTTGGAAATCTCTCTTTCTTTTCTTTTCTTTTTTCCTTTCTTTTCTGGGGTTTTTGGATAATAAAAAATGGCTTACGTAAGTGTGATTATAACCCGTTAACTCCTCTTTACTTATTTCACGATTATAAAAAAATGGACTCATTGACGGGCCCAGTATGCCCCATGGCTTATTCTGCTAGGTCATGCTGTGCCTAACGCCCTATAATTATCAGTTCCAAATTGGACCTAGTACGGCCCATTTTACTTATTTTTTTTTTTTTTAATTTGTTCAATTTTTAAAAAATATTACTCTTTTGGTGGATAAATTGTTAAAAGATATTGATTCCTTTAATCGAAAGATTGAAACTTTTGTCACACCTATAATTAATCCCTCCATTTTTTTTAATAAAAGCTCAAAAACACATAGGTTGCTCTAACCCTAAGCTAGACTCAGATGTATAGTTTTTCCGCTCGTTTTGCCCGAAACTTACATTTTAGATTATGTAAATTATAGTTATCATAATCAGATTCGACACATACTTGTTCAAAATTTTGAATCTAAAGCTAATTGGTTTAACTGGTGGATCATTCGAATTAATATTGAGTTATTAAAAATATTTTATATAAAATTATAGATTATATAAATATTTTATGTAATTATATAATTTTAAAAATATGATATAAAATTAAGAATATTCATTATTATTCAAAAAATTAGAAAAGAAAGCTAAGTTTATAAATATATATATATATTTTTTTTTACTTTTGGCTTTTTATATTTTTTTAGTTAAAATGATGAAGGAATTATCTATTAGTATATAAAAAATAAGTTAAATATAATTTTAAAATTATTTTAAAATTTTATTTTTAATTGACTCGGATTAATAACAAATCGGGTCACTGATTTATTCATAAATCATATGGGTCAATCCGAATTTTCTTTTATCAATTGTAGAAAGCTGTCTAATTTAATAATTGATCTCGAATTAAGAATTGAATCATTAATTAACTGATTCGATCGTCAAACCGATTTGAATTTGATAACTATAGTGTAAACAAAGTTCTTCGGTGCTCAAATAATGTCTTATTATCAAGGTGAACGAACTAATCGATTGAATCAATTCATTATTCCTATATAAGACCAATCCCTCGTTGGTCTAACCTATGATTGATCATCTTCAAACCGATGATGGGTTACATATATAGCTGGCCTAGCAAAATGAGCAAATACCATTTACTAATTGATTTCTCAAACAGATTATAAAGAGAAACGAAAGGCAAATGAAGCCACTAAAGATAAATAAATACACAAGATACAACTCAAGATGCCACTCTCCATAACATAGTCTTCCAAGCAAGAAAAACAACAGAAAATGACAAAATTTATAATCTATTCTATTTACAATCGCAATAAATATATTACAATAACAATTTAAATCCGTGATTATAATTTATATCCTTAATCCTTTAACATCAACAAAGCTACAAAAACTCCAACTACAAATTTCACCTTTCTTACAAGTTACAACTATCTATCTATCTTCTTTACTAGGACAACATGGTAAAAATAATTAATAAATTGGAACTTCATTTCCAAATTCTCTATCAAAAGGGCCATTGTCTCTGTCTGTTTCTTGTGATTCTTGATTTGATGTGCCTGCCTGCTACTGTCTGTTTCTGCCTTAGTTGTTTTTATGTTTATCTAATTATTAATTTAAGTAATTAATATTTAATACGACAACTTCTTCTGCATGTCACATTAGACTAGGGATGGCAATGGAGCGATGCGGGGGCGGATATTGCCTTATCCACCTCCACACCACTCTGGCATGGATGTTGGAAACATCCACATCCATGGATGTCGGTTACATCCATAACTGCTCCACGGTGCTCCATTCCGCTACACCCCAATTTATATTAATTATTTTTAACTTAATATTGTAAAAAATTATATTATAATTTATTCATGAACATAATTTTAGTATATAAAAATCTTTAATATAATATATGAATACATATATACTAAAAGTATAGATATAAAATATTAGTAAATATATGATTTTAGTATATATATATATCTAATATATATTAAAAATATAAGGAAAAATATAAAATATTTTAAAGGATAAAATAGTAATTTCAAAAGTCGGGACGGGGCGGAGTGGAGCAAGCATTTACCAAAACCGCTCCGCTCCACCCCGCTCCAAAAAAAAACCTCTCCATTCGGAACGGATCGGTGCGAAATCCATCGGTCGGATCGGGTTTTGCCATCCCTACATTAGACAGCAAAGAGAGAACGTTTGCAGTTAATTTCTAACCACTATTCTTCTTGTTAGGAATTAGTCATTATCGTCATGGGTTTGGTTTTTCGAGTAAAGCAAACGGTGATGATTGAAAATAGCCTTTTAACGTTTAACAAGAGTCGACGCATGTCCCTTCTTTTTACCGTATGCTTTACGGTGGAATTTAATTAGCTGAGAGCTTAACTTTTCTCCTTCCTTTTTCCAACCTCAATCTTTGGAGCATTAATTCTCAGGCCGCAGCCTTCCTGTCTGGCTTTGGATGATAAAAGGTCATGAATATTATGCAAAGACATCTCAAGCATGACATATTATTGGCTCCATTGAAAGCAGTTGCACTTGCAACTTTCCCATGATTTACCCGAATTGATTTAAAATAGTGAATAATAGACTTCAAATAATGGTGGTGAATACTTGTTTTAAGTTTTAACCCATCTTTTAGCCTATTTCCTGATCATTATATAAATGTGTTGCAGATTTAGGGTATCCAATTAATGTGTTTATGATTTCCTTATCGTTGAAATTGTGGTTTGTATAATATCTAATCATGAACAGAAAGATAGAGTAAGCAAACTTGATCACGCAATATTCAAGCTTAATAATTTTGTTTTCATTTGGATGAAAACATCAATCTCTAACAGGCTCTTTTCATTTCCCATCATATGGGCTCCATACACCCCCTCTCTTCTTCCTCCAGTCGTTGTTGTCCTTATCAAAAAATGTTTTTTTTCTTTTAAATTTGGCAATGATCAGTACCTTAGCTTGCCAGCAAAACATTGAATCATTTCATGTCAAAGTATGACATTTCTAGCCCTTTGAATGGGATTAATCTTATTTTATGTTACTCGGATTCTTATTTTTTTAAAGTATTACACTTACATACATATTCGGACATGGATATAAGAATATTATCTTTTAAATATATGAAAAAAATTTAAAAATAAATTAAGCATACTATTATCAGACGTATTTAACGCTCATCCTGAGTTCGAATAATATAAATCTTATCATTGTTATATTCTTGTTCATATCATATCAGGGCATAATAACAGTGGAGAAATGCACTGGACATGCCTTTGGTGTCCCATAAGCCATATGTACCATTTTTCTATCTTAAGCATTTTCTTATCTTGTTAATTAATCACACCCCCACTTCAATATCTGATGCACTGCTACAAAACTGACTTTTAACACAAAAACATAGGTTGAAAACAACAATTGAAAAAGATGTGCTTGATATTTAGTTATTTACATATAGAATATTTCAAATATCTCTGATTAATATATTTGTCATTATTTTCTGTATTCTGATTTTTGAGTATTTAAAATGTTCATCTTTAAATCTGTAATTTAGTTCAGTTAGTTCATGCAGTTATCCTTAAAAAATAGCATTCATTAAGTTAAGATTCGAATTCTAACATCTGCATCCCCAAACTGAAATTTTTTTGTACAAAAAAAAAAAATATATTCATCCTTATCCATATTTAAAACCTTGCTTAAATTCATATCTACTAATAATTATTTTTGACTCATAGGATTCTAGAGGTATTTTTTAAATGTGCTAGGGACATTTTTGTCCTACTATATAATTTTTTTTAGATTTTTATTTTATTTTTAAATAATGTATTTAAAAGGTTAGTCTGCACGGACACTCATGAGTCGATTTAAAATCCGTATTCGACCTTTTCGAGAAAAAAAATATTAATTATTTTTATTTTACTTTTAAATGATATATTTAAATGGGTTGATCCGCAGTGGGTCGATTTAGGGTCCGTACTCGACCCTCTAAAAAAATATTATTTTATTAATTTATTTTTAAATGATGTATTTAAAGGGGTTGGTCCATACGTTAACTTGCAGGTCGATTTAGGATCCATATTCGACCTGTTTGAAAGAAAAAAAAAGAAATTTATTTTATTAATTAGTTTTTTAGTTTTATTTTATTTTATTTTTAAATGATGTATTTAAAGAAGTTGATCTGCACTCTGCACCTTGACTCGTAAGTCGATTTAGGATCCGTACCCGACCCGCTTGAGAAAAAAAGTTAAAAAAACTAAATTGATTTTATTAATTACTTTTATTTTAATTTTACATGGTGTATTTAAAGGGTTGGCCCATACGTTTACTCACAGGTCGATTTAAGATCCGTAATCGACCCGTTTGGAAAAAATTAAAAAATATTTATATATTTTATTAATTATTTTATTTTATTTTTAAACGATGTATTTAAAGGGATTGATCCGCACATTGACTCGCTAGTCGGTTTAAAATCCGTACCAGACCCGCACGAAAAAAAAAGTCAAAAAAATATATTTTATTAATTAGTTTTTTAATTTATTTTTAAATAATGTATTTAAAAGGGTTAGTCTGCACGGGTCTATTTAGGATCCATACCCGAACGGCTCGGGAAAAAAGTTAAAAAAATATTTTATTAATTATTTTAATTTTAAATGATGTATTTAAGAGGTTGGTCCGTACGTTGACAAGCGGATCGGTTTAGGATTCGTACCCGACCGGTTCAGGAGAAAAGTTAAAAAAATTATTTTATTAAATATTTTTATTTTAATTTTAAATAATGTATTTAAAGGTGTAGGTCCGCACGTTGAGTCGTAGGTTGATTTAGGATCTGTACTCGATCCGCACAAAAAAAAGAGAGGAAAAAAGATTTTACTGCTAATCTATGTGATAAAATCGATCCTACAAGAGATTAAAATACAAATCATAATTTTATTTTCTTATTTTTATTTATTATTTTTTATCTCTTATAAATAAAAATATACAGTACACAATAAAGTCTAAATATTTTTAAATATATATATAAATAACATTTGAAAATGCATTTATATTACATAATTTATAAATAAATAATTTTTATAAATTTAATTTTTATAATTAACAAAATATAATTACATTAAAATTATTACAATTTAAAAATAAAAAATTAACTAAATAATCATTATTTAATAAAATATAATTTTAAATTAATTGATTATTATTAATTAATTAAAAATTATAAAAAAATTTAAAAATACCCCCGACAAAACGGGTTTTTTTTCTAGTACAATTATGATTTATGACTAGATAGATCTAAGCATTTTCATGTCATTTTGTGGATGAATTTAATTAAAACGTGTCATTCTTACTATATAGTTCCATTAGTCTTTTACTAGTTCCAAGTCTGCCAGAATCTTTGATATGCTGATGCTACACGTCTGGTATGGAAAATGAATTACACGCAAAAGACAGCTGAAGTCGGAAACAATTTGCAAATTCATTGAATTGCTTAGCCATGAACAGCATGAGAAGAGAAAATTGCACTCAATGAAACGTTATTTCTTCTGGTAGCCCTGGAACCATGCATATCAATTCTCAATGACAAATTAAAGGCACAAGATCTAGAGAATGCTAAATTCAATTAGTATAATTTCTAACAAAGGATTCCTATGTTTGTACAAATTCAGTTTTCCACTGACAAAATGGAACAGTTAAAGCAGACCCTCTATTCTTTCTTGGTTTTAACCAATCCAAACTGATATGGTTTTCCAAAGCAATATTCTTTTATCAGATTAAACAATAGAATCCTGGACCCATAAGATTACTGTAGCCTCCATTTTCTAAGTTGCAAAAGTCATTTGTTCTTCTTGAAACTAGCATTTTATATACTAAATCAGACATTCCATTTCCATCTTTGCTTTTTCCAATATTATTTGGGATCTTCAATGAAGATCACTGGAAGATTGGTATAATCACACATGACTGAACCTCAATGTAATTAAAAAATTGTAAACAAAAAATTATTCTATTGTTCGAAGCCTGAATCAAAAATTCAAAACCCAAGTTCTGTATGGAAAACAAATCTAGTCTTGGTAACTTAAAAATTGAATAAACAGATATTGGTCTAGAGAGCAGGGGAGGGGTCCCTATTCTAACATGTCAGTGAGAAATTCATCATGCTCAAACCTCTTTTTAAGTTCCAGATAGCTCCAATAAGAATCGTCCCACATGCCAGCTTTGTCTAAAGAGACATGATCTATAGTAGTTCTGGATGAGGGATCTTGTTCCTCTTAGCTTGTCAGGTTTGAACCCCTCCATTGGAGTTCTCTTTGTGGACGACCTATTCGATTGAGTGTTGTTAAAACGGTAGGTCCCTAGGGGAATGTAGGTTTAAGAACCACCCATCTTTCTCCTTTCAAGAAATTCCCCATTCTACTTTTCTTTTTCTAATTTTTTCTTTTTTTATTTCTCATCTCTTTGAATGGATAAAAAAGGTTGGATTATAGAAGTTGTCCTTTGGCACCAACAGCTTGAGAAATAAAAGAGATCATCTGAGGATCCCTAGGGAGTATAATGAACTTGCATATGGAAATCCACTATTTGCCATCCTAGTTACTTTGTATTTGGTACCTTTTTTTTGAATGAGTGCTTATTTTCTTGAAATTTTGAATAATCAAAAGGGTCATATTTGTAGTGTTTGAATGATTGATAAGGACAGTCAAAGGCCTGTATAACGATGCAGCTACTGACAATTCCCCCCAGGTTCAGTAAAATATATACTGTTAAAGATGAAGAAATATAAGGTTGGACAGTACTGAAAATTGGCAATGAAATTAGCATTTTTCTTATACTTAGTACAATCTATAAGTGAGTTTTTCAAGCATGTGGGTCATCAAATTGGCTCGGAGAGTAAGTAAATGTGAGTCTGCGCCAGATTAGAAAGAAAATGTTGTTCAATTAGTTTGAAATGGACCAGCTATGTTAAATTTTCCCCCAGGTGGGTCATCCAATTTGCTTAAAATTACAATAATTAATCATGTTGAGTTGCTGCCAATGAAAGAGCTGTTGTTTCAGATTGAAAAATTGTGTCACAAGTTGATAATTTTGTCCCCAGTCTTCGAAACAAGGAGCAAGAAAATGAATCTAGATAGGAGAAAAACATACGAGATCCTGTTCTCTCCAGCTAATCACTAGTCCAGTTAACACTTAACATCATCTTTCAGCTAGAAGCTAGCACAGAAACATGAAAGCATCCAAACAAAATAAATAGTCCTGATAAAAGAAGCAGAAACACTTGGTCATATTGTTTTTGTTATAAGAAAAGGGTTATTGTATTTTCAATTGTATAAGTGGACAGAAAAGATTAAGAGAGAATGTAAAATTATAAGAATACAAAAGAATACGTGATTTGTCACCTGACAATTCGTGTATCCATATTCATATATGTTCTCGTATCATAATTCGTGTTTAAAGTGTTTTATATTTATATAAATTTTGACGTGTTAATATTTGTGTTACATAGATTTTGATATATTCGTATATTCGAATCGTGTCCGAATTTTTTTTTCATGACGAGTTTTAATTATTTTTTTCGTGTCGTGTCTAATATTATCAGGTACATCTAAAATAAAAAAAATGAAAGGTAGTTTAAGTTTGTATAAAAGTGCTGCTTATCTAAAAAAAAAAATTCTCATCAATTTAAGAAAAATCAAACAAAAATATTGTATAATAATCTTTATTATATGTAATTATATTTATTAGTTTAACATATTTGGTAATTAATCCCATTATTTTCAACCATTTAAATAAGCTATCTTTCCGACAATCTCAGTCCCCAGCTTCCTTTATTTGGTTTTGTAAGTGCTACCTATAAAAATACGATTTTGTTGACTCATCACAATCATTGCAAGCTAACAGGGAAATCTTTCTCTTTTGTTTTTAAATTCTAGACTGAACAATCACACTACCACTCTCCTCGATACAGAAATTTTTTTGAAGTATAGTACATTTCATGGTAGGCCCAGCTTTCCATTGTTTTCTATACCACGATATGCCATTCATTCAAATAATTAATTCATTAATGGATATGTGAGCTGTTTTAAACAATATTGTTTAAATAGGAACCTAACTGGGGATACCCTCAACAAATTTGGTGTCCCATAACTATAGGGCATCAACAACCCAACCCATATGCTGTAAATTTTAGTGGGTTTAGTTTAGCAGTAACTTTCAGTGTCCTTAGTCTGATTAAGACTCAAAGCAAGCAAGCTTTAAAGAAGTGCATATACTAATATCCTAGAGATAAAATCTGTTATATGCTTCTTCTCCCCAAGGCAATTTTGACATCCGAGACATATTAATGCATGAATTATATTGACATTATTCAAGCAGGAAAATTGTACATATTCAATTCCCATTATTGATATTATTCAATCCAAGCAAACAAGCCAAGAAGGTCCGTAGCTATCCCACTTGGAAAAAAAAAAGGAGGAAGGTGAGGAACCCTAGAAAAGCTGCAATGCTGCATAAGGGGAGACATGGAGCGAGGTCCATAATCCATATAGACATGTCATGTTATGTCATGTCATATCATTCCATCCATGACACATATATTTACACATTCTCTGCTTATACGTATACCTCTAGCTAGATTTCTTGTTGCTATACCTTTTTTTAGCTAAAATTCAGTAAGAGATACTGAGTATTAACGAGGTTGACAATTGATTGTTTTCCTTTGAGAAAATGTCTATACAGAATCACTATTTAAATGATTGAAGAGCATATAATATTTTTGTTGAAATTTAAATATAATAATCGAAATTATAAAATTTAAATAATTATGTTATTAATTGAATTGAATTCAAATGAATATGGAATATGAGTATTTATTTAATATGAATATACTTAATATATATTTAAAGAATTATATTCATATACATATTTAATATATATAAGATATAAAAATATAATATTTAAAAAAATAAAAAAAATACAAGTAATTTAAGCTGATAGTGATGGAGGAAGAAAAAAAATGAGAGAAGGTTTTTTTAAATTGTTGAGGATTTAGAGAAATGGAAGGGAAAGAGAGCCCGTGGATCGAGGGGAAGGCTGCCCCACAGAACATTGACGGCGACTAGATTGTCTACCCGTACTGCCCAAACACTGCCCGACAAAGACAAAAGGATCATAAGCTCCTGTCGTTTTCTGCTGCCCGTCCACTCCAATCAGATAAAGTCAGGGCCAAAGGGGCAACTGGCAGCCCCTCCTTGTTGTCGGTCATTGGACCCCAAAAGTCTCGCGCACCGGACGGCACGCGCGGTCAGGTACCTCATCTGATGTACTTCCAATTGCAACAACAATTTCTAAAAAAATTCGAGAAAAAGAAACACAAAATTTTCTTTCTTCTTTCTTCTACGTGTATTTAATGGCAAAACAAACTTGGGTTTTCTTTTTCTTACACGAGCTTTTGTTAAGGTAATTTTCTTTATTTGTCCCTTTCGCATTCACATTTCCTTTTCTTCATGAAGTTTTAGCTTTAGCAAGTGTTTAGGGTTTAAAAGGTCTCCCTCCTCTCTCCCTCATGAACTGTACAAAATGACATTATAGGAGCTGTTTTCATTTTCTTACTTTGGTCTTTTTCAGTCAAGCTTGATGACAAGATTTCAGTCCCAATACAGGGACATCTCCAAATTCCCACCTTAAAAGCATACATATATATATATATATAAAAAGATCCGTTTAGTTTTACAATTTTCGTAATTTTTTATATGATTTATATTTATTTAATTCAACCGTTATATTTCAAGCTATATTTATATAAATAGTTCACTTTAAATTTCGAGTAAATTAAAAATGTTTAACGATTTATTTGATGTAAAAAAATCAACCATTAAATATATATAAAAAAATAATATTTTAAACCGACATGATATATATATATATATATATATATTAATAGTATCAAAGGAAAACCAACGTTTTTTTTGGAACAAAGGGGGGCTTTTGATATAAACTATATATAGTATAGTTTTTCTTTGACATAAATGTCCCTTCAATGCAACTTGTTTGATCATGTGTTTAATTATTTGGTTAGGATCAACGATGGAGTGGACATGGTAGGTTAACTAATCTAGTGGTGGAATTAATGTCGATGAAAGCAAATTCCCTTACTCAACTTTAATTTGATTATTATTATTGGTATAATGGTAATCTATATATTATAGGCTAGAGAGACATTCAGCTCCACTTGAAACTCATATAAATTAACCTTTAATTAGCCCTATGTTTCTTCTGTTTTCCATGTATGCTTATCCTAATCTCAACAAATATGAAGTTATAAATTAGTGAATTATGGATTTATATTTGAGGGTATTGTCTGTGTATAGGTTTATTTACTGACAGTGCATCTTACGATGTCACCTGTTAAAAGTTAAATTATAGGGTTAGGGGTTAGCACTTAGGGTTAGGGGTTAGTTTTTTTAATGAGATGTCATTGTAAAATTTATTATCAGTATATAAATTTATCCACGGACAGTATATCAAATACAAACCCGATATATTATTGAATATTAAGTGGTGATAAAAGTAAACCCCTTGCGATTATATGAGTTTTAATTTTTCTCACCCAATGCCTTCAATTACTAACATAAAAGAATTTGATAAAGTTGTTTGATTAAATGCATACACACTTACACAGTAATGAAATGACTTAAAAGATAAATGGGATAAAATAGTACAACTTTGTGATTATTGATAAAATAATAAATAGAAAGGAAATAAAAGTTTGATAAATATTATTTTTTTTATTTATTATTTTGCATGTTAATTCTTATGCATATTTGTTGTTATTTTTTAATGTTAACTTTTAAAATAAATGGGATCTTTTATATATGTTTATTAAATATATTATTTTTATTTTTATTTCGTATTTTGATTTCGTATTTTATATTATCAGATGTAATTAATATGATAAAATAATGAAATAATAAATAGGCAATGATCAAGTGAAGTCGATGAGAGATTTGACATGCCGTAGACTTTGTTATAATTATAACAAATCAGGGTTAGGTAATGCCAAATTATATCAGAAATCACACATTGTTTCAGTATGTATGTATATGATTAACAATATTTATCTTTATATATATATATATATATATATATCTCACAATTGATATAATTAACTTTAGGATCATGACAAACCTGAGACATGTAGACCCCTCCATTTCCCATCTCTAAATCTTTCATTTTCACTTCCCTGCAGCCATTTGATCTAGTTTCTCTCTAAAGCCTTTCCTACTAATTATAACTTACTTGGTTGAAAGTTTCCAATTCTTAACTTCATGTTTAAGATTAATTAATTACACAACTTGTTCACACAATCATTTTATACAGACAACTGTTGGTCAATTCATATGTGTTTTAAAAAAACAGTGGTTTGATGTATCATGTTTGATTTGTAAATTGTCTTTACATTATTATTAGGTAAAACAGTGTCTAATTCGAGGACCTTTCAGTCTCATGTTCATGACCAGGGGGTCTCTTTTTTACCTTCCTTTTTCTTTTCTTTTTTACGAAATTTCATCATGAACTTCCTTCTTAACAGTGAGCTAATTCAGACACAGCAGTCAAATCAATGCCGGTTTCTCACAATTCCCTGAAAATGTTGCTGTTGGTTGTTTTTTTTTATTATTAAGATCTTTTTGTTCTGTGAAAGCCAAAAAGAAAATCCATATAAGGTTTGATTTTGTGTTAGGTGTAACAGAGTCCTGGCTTGTAACACGAAACTTATTATTATTTTTTCATTTTTTTATCAAACTTTATATTTTTTTTATACAAAGAAAGTCATAATTTGAAAATAAAAAAAAAATTTAAAATTTAAATTATTAAATATTATCTTTTAAAAATAATTGTATAAATCAATTGAATTAAATTTGGATTCAACTTTGTAACTTCTTTTTCAATCAGCTAATGCTTGAATGATACAAAATCTTATCTTTAAAAGGACATTTTCCTTCTCCATAGGAATTGATTTATGTATGTCAAACTTTTTAGCAAAGGAAATGATTTGGGGGTTACAATTACATAATTATCACGGCAAAGAAAATTTGGATTTTATTCTATACACTCAAACTGTTTTATTGCATCTTGTTTTTCTTACACTTTATATACAATACTTTAGGTTTTATTTGGCACTTTTGCAAAAAAAAAAAAGAAAATTAAATTTTGAATGCAAAAAAATAATTATATTATAATTGATTATACAAAATATATAAATATATAAAATCAAATAAATTTTTGGAAGACTATACAAAATATATAAATTGATTTAGATGACAAAATACATGTTAATTATATTATAATTGAGATTATATTTTAATTATTTATAATATCTTAAAAAACAAATTAATAAAAATAACAAGTGACAAAAATATCATTAAGATGAAACTTTAATTTTACAATATTTTCACTTTTGTACATGAAGCATCAAAATGACATCTCCCATCAATCTAATTGTCATGTGATTAAAGAAATATGATTTATATTTGATGCATTATCAATGTACAAATTTATGCACTATCAATAAATCACATGATATCACATATTAATAAATAAAGTTATAAATATTTATTTTTAAAATTTTTATATTTATTTATTAATGAAAAAAATAATGTGATTTATTGATGATATATAAAATTATATATTGAGAATACATAAAATACAAATCCAAAAAATATATTGTGCTATTAAATTGTCTTTCACTACTAGTATCAATTTTCAAAATGGATGACTGAATTTGAACCCATGTGAATTTTATGTAAATCTTGTCGTCCATATATATCCACAGGTGTGAACAATTAATTATATACCCTTTTTATAACACTAGAAAAAATGAAGCAATGTGTAGCACACGATCGATGGAGGAGGCCGCCAATTGCAAGGCAATCAATCATCGTGGTTCACTCATGCAATTGGCTCTTGCTAAATTCTAATTAAATTATCTATGGTGGAATTAACATGGAAGGCCGAGGAGCCAAAATTCAAGCCATAAGTCTCGGTCAGTGGCTTTAGTTGGGGGCGTGGGGACATCGACTTTACACGTACTTTCATGTGATTAGCCCTTCCTTCAATTCGTAATGATGGATTTTGAACACCATTTTCAACAAACAAAAAAAAAAAAGCCTAAAATCTTAAATTCAATAGTTCGTGTATTTTTATTATATTTAAAATATTATATATTTATATAAATTTTAATAGATTAATAATTATTTTTGTATAAATTTTAATATATTTATATTTTATTCGTATTTTATTTTGTTTTTTAATTATTTTTCGTATCTCCAACCTAACCTCAACTAAGATTATTCTTTTAGTAAACTTGATTACTGTTATCATTATCAACTCTACTCCCACACACTATCTCAGTTTAATTATTCTCCACTTTCAGCATTTAAAATGCTCGGAAAATGATATTATTAATTAAATACACAGTGCAGCAATATACTAGAAGACCCCATTTCCACTGTTGGAGAGAGTTTAATTACCAAAAACACCCACATCAATAAATGATTGATATAAAGGGATCAAATTTCAGTATGGTTTAAGTAATTAAAGTTAGTGGGGGCAATGGGTTCTTCCTTAAACCCATGAATATGTACTCTAGTTTTTCAATTTTGTACATTTGTGTTAATTGAAAATTTAGAAATTTAAAATCAATTATATGAAAAATATTATAATTCCTAAATTTGACAAATTCGAAGATAAATGTGGTGGAAGAATGTGCTTCACTAACTTAATTCAAGATGTAAACAAAGTTTAGCCAATATTTTTTAAGGAAACTGGATAAGAGGAAAACATGTGTTTGATCATCTATTCCTTAATACTTTTGTATTAGGGAAATCATAAAGGTAATAATGGAGTCTTTGTCAAATTAAATTAGATTTTTTTACAAGTGAAGAATAACATGATATTGAGAAGGGTAGACTTGGAAATAAAGACATTTTTTTTATATATAAAAGAGGCTATAATTTGGGATATGAAAAGAGGTTGTAAATACTAAAATTTTAATCTAAATTTTTAAGATGTCATTTTTTTTAAATGACTTTATAAATCAATTGAATTAAAATTCATATTCAAACATAAAAAAAGCCATTTCACTTCCCTCCAAAAACTTCTAATTACAGCCAAATTCCTAATCCAAACACACTTGCTTTTTGAGATGGATAGACACTAAAGTAAGCTTCTTTATTTTTACCATTGATCGTATAGGCTTATATTAAAGCATCCCCATCCCCATCCTCTACCCTATATTCTTATGCAACCACAAAAAAGAAAACACAAAGCCAACTCAACTGAAATCACAAAGGCAAGTCATGTTTCCCACCTCTATCTATCTCTCTCATACACATGGTCATGAATCATACATAAGTTAAATACACAACAAAACCTACTTTAGCTTTTCAGCCACTAACTCAAAGAAAAAGAAAAAAAGACTCACCTGCTTCTTCGCTTTTCTGTTTTTTGGATTGTTGTAGATCTACAAAGAGAAGAAATTTTTTTAAAAGATGATTCAAGAACTCCTAGGAGGTGCTGCTGGCTTAAATTTTGGAGGTGGGAGAAAAATCTCCATCAATGGAAGCATTTTGGAAGGAACTCCTACTTCTTCTCCATCACCATCTCCTTCTTCCAAAACTTCATCAACAACGACTACAACTACTAACTCTACAGCTTCAGCAAATTCTGAGAACCAGAATTTGAGGTGCCCAAGATGTGATTCCTCAAACACAAAGTTCTGTTACTACAACAACTACAATCTCACTCAGCCTCGTCACTTTTGCAAGACTTGTCGTCGGTATTGGACCAAAGGAGGTGCTCTTAGGAATGTTCCTATTGGAGGTGGATGTAGGAAAAACAAAAGCACTACTGTTTCAACATCTGTGGGAAAATCAAGTGCTGCTAAGATGAAAACAGTAGTATCTGAAATTGGAAGATCTGGTCCTGGAAATGGGTTTGATCATGAGCTTCAATCTAGTCCAATTCTTTGGGCTTCACCTCAGAGTTCTCATCTTCTAGACTTATTAAGAACAACCCAAAACCCTAACACTTTGTCTACTAATCCTGCTAGTATTAAGGAAGAGGTGAGCTTGTTTGGATCACATGTCATGAATGAGCCAGCAGTTGCATCTGGTGCATTAAATGCTCGACTCCTAGGCTTGGATGCTTTTAGCCAGGTTCCTTCTCTTGGACTTTGCAGCCCTTTCTGGAAAAACAATCAACACCAAGCTCAACAGCAACAACAGAATAATAATGGGTCGTTCCTACTAGGTGAAGTTCAAAACACAGGAATTCAAGAACTGTATCAGAGGCTGAAATCATCATCAAGTTATTACTCTGATAGCTCAGCAGTAGTTCTAAGCAATGTGGGTTCTTCTTCATCAATTTTGGAGTCAGCTCCTATGGCAGCTGGTGGAGAATTGGGTTACTGGAATCCAGCATTTTCATCATCATGGTCTGATCTTCCAACGACTAATGGTGCATATCCTTAAAGAACCCTTTTTTCCCCCCTTCCCTTTCATTTTATCTCACCTTTTTATATGCTATTGCTGTAACTTCTGGTATATGAATATATATGGCTGTAGGGGTAGCATCGGGTTGTTTCTTTTCTTTTCTTTTTTTTTTTTTTTTTTTTTTTAATTCTCCCTCTTTTAAGTGTGCTTTGAGGTGTGTTTAATTAACTTATGAGAGTGTACCAAGCATGGAAAATGTTAGTAGTTTTTTTTTTTTTTTTTCAATGCTCCATGTTGAAAAAGGTGACCTTTGACATAGAATACCATTGTTAATTTGTCTCCTCAAATTCCCTCTACAAATTGGCTAGCTAGAGCTTAATTTCTTAGCCAGGTATGTAAAGGGTTCAAGTTCAACTAAATGAGTTAAGACAATGAAAGTTGTGATTTAGTTGCTTTCCTATAGTTTTTTAGACTAAAAAAAAAATGTAACACCATACCAAAAAAAAAAGAGAGAATAAGCAGACACATGGCTACAACTTTATTACCTTTGTTAAATAAAAAACTTTTAGGGTTTCAATTTCTTATGATTTTCATAAGGTGGTGTGTCAAGAACTGGTGGGTTGCATATGAAATTGAAGATTCTCTAAATTGTTTTGTTATGAGAAAGTGATGAAATAAGTTTTAAAGCAGCCTTTGGCAAGAGTTTCCATAAACAACAATTTGATTCTTTCGCAGTGGAAAGGAGGATTCCACTGCAGCCTTATATTAAAGAGATGGTGTTTGCCCCTTGCCTCCTTCTCTGGAGACTGACCTTCAGTTTTTGTTCCCTCTTCACTGTTTTTTTTTTAAATAATTTCAATCCCTTACTCTTTCACTTTTTAACATTTCATTCAATGTTTTAGAGAGATAGGATTAGATATACTTTTCCGCAGGCAAATTAAAGGGGACATGGCTTGAGCTTAATTTATTGCTTTTGCCTCTGAAATTTGACTTCTAATTTTTAGGTGCCATAAACCTTCAAATTAAAGCTTGTGATCTAATCTGTCTTAGTGTCATCCCTCAGATGAGTAAAACAATAACACATTCCTATGGCTAGAATCCTCTACGTAGGTCATAGGATAAGGACTTTCCTGCCCCTAGCTAGTTTGGGGTGAAAATTCTCACTTTTTCATTTAGTTGGGATGCCTTTGTTCTTAACATTCATACAAAGGAGCCTCAGTTTCATGTGGAGTAATCTCTGAAGCAACCCTCACCAAAAGTAACATGGCTCTAATGATTATGGCAAAGATTGGTACCAATTTGGGTACCTCTTTGTGCAAATTACGCTACAATTTGATGATGATTGTTGGTCATTTTCATCATAATTCAAACCCCTATACTTCTTTACTTAGTGATCTCCCTAGCTTTGTCATTCACGGATGGAATACTATATATGCGCTCTAAGATTGCGGCAGAATCAATTGAAAGTTGAGTACTTTTCAAACTTGGGTGCATGTTCACGCAGCACATTATATCAGTTGTAATGAGCTGTCTATTGACTGATAAATGATACTTGTTTTTCAAGAATCATAAGGATGTCCATGGCATGAACCACATTAATTTTTTTTTATACAAAAAAAAAATCGCAGCTTGAGGATAAAGAAAGAGGATACAAATATTGGGGTTCGAGCTCTGAACCTGCTAAATGTTACCTATTAAAAGTGATTACATAAATCAACTAAACTAAATCTTGGTTCATGCACCACATTAATTTCCACAAGCTAGAAAGGGGAAAATGTTTATTGTAATTACGATATAAAGTAATCTAGCTAGCACAAACAAATTAAAAAAAAAATTGAACCCTAAACTCCCCCATTTTTCTTCCTAACAGTCACACCCTCGTAACTGAAAGTGAAGGTGAAGGGGAAAAATCAGAAAATTAGCTGATCATGAAGAAAATAAATTACACCAATGCCATACAATGTTCTATAAGTGGGCGGCCTTGCCACAACGTAGTGCATTTGGAGGAATGTTAGCCTCAGTAAACAAGCTTTTTTCGTTGTTCCAAACTCTGAGATAGGTTTGCTTGCCTAGGTACCGATCTGACCATAATTGTGACCTCAAGTTCCACATACCTTTGTTGTCCCATGAAACCAAAACTGCGGTCCAGGAATTCGGATATACCTGCCCAATATTTTTTCTAATTAAGTCAATATGTTCAATTTTTGAAATGCTGAAGATTAAAGATTCGCCATACCAAAAGGATTATTTGTATAAATTGCTTTGGATTACCTGAACAGTATGTCTGGATATTGCATCAGCCAGATTGTAGAGTTTTTTTGAGTCAGTTGTCCACTTGCCAGAACCATATCTGATATTTCAAAGGACATGAAAATGATTAAACTACTATATTGCACTAATAAAAATGCAGAATGTTGCCCGCAATCTATTGGTAAAGTGCTAGATTCTTAGTTTCAGTGATCGGGATGTCTAAAAGCATACCCGACAACGTAGAAGCTAGATCCGTCAAGATGCCAAGATTGGATTGTGGCTTCAGTGTTCTGGAAAACAATCTCAACAAAGTCATGGAGGTTGATTCCGAAGACAGAGACACCCAAAGCTGGTGGCCTTGAAGTAGGAAAATCCTTGATCGTGTTTAAGCTGAAGATACCAGGGATGTTAAACCAATCTGCAAGCTTCAATGGAGTGGTTGGATCCACATAGGATATCCCGTTAACAGCATACCGCAACTTTCCATTTATCTTGACTTTTGCATTAGCCAAAACAAGTGTCCTTACAATCTTTATTGAACCATAGTGGAATGATCCTTGAGGATTAGGCCTAGCTGCATTTGCTGTCAAGTTCAACCTAAACCACAAAAATGAGAAAAATGTTAGCTTTGTTAGGATACATGATCAGCAATTATATTGTCCTGAAAGATCGATGTTCGACTACCTGATAGTCCTGGCTTGTTTCATGGACCAGTGAACGTGATAAGTTGGGCCAATAGGCAAAGGCAAAGAGGCTGGAGTTTGGGAACCCTCATAGCGAAGAATACCAGTAGTGGTGAGAATAGGCTTTGTGAAACGGGTAGAAGCCACAATGTAATAGTTTTTAATTAACCCATTTAAGGTAACCAAAACAGCTACAGATTGACCCGGATGAATATCAAGGGACTCGTACACCTCCTGCAGACTATGAGTTCCTTCAACTTCAATTAGAGTCATTGGATGACCCTGGATCCTGAAGTTAATTGATGTTGATATACCCACATTTGTAATCCTAAACTTGTATGTTTTCCCTGTAAATTAATCAGGAATCAAGCAAAATTTAGCATAGTTCTATACAGAATCCTCTGGTTAGCCTAAGAAAGCAAAAAAGGCTAGCTAAAAGAGTTAATTAGGATGATTACCTTTCTGACCAGTGAATGTAGAAGATTTGTGGAGACCATTTATAAGAAGACCATCTGGCAGAGGAAGATCTAAGCCTGAATCCAGCCTTTTCTTTAAGGCCTGTGAAAATTTGTTTGGTTAGAACATTGTCTCACATGTCTAGCAATTGGATTGGAGGCTTGGAGCCATGGCAGATCATATAATTGAAAAAAATGGTATACCTTGTCGCCAGCGTTATACCAATCACCAACAAGCAAAGTGAATTCTCCAGCAGGTGCAGTGTATGGGATTGATATTACAGACCTTTGATTAAGATTGATAGCTCCAAAACCACCAGCGGCTCTGTGCATTAAAGTTGAAGGATAGTACATGTAGGTTCCAATTTGATCCTTCATCTGGAATTTGTATGTCCAGTTTGAGTGGGGAGGGATTGGGCAATTGGTCCCAAGCACACCATCTTGCCATGAGGTCTTCCTCTGTTTAATTCCATGCCTAATTTCCATAACAAAATCTGGGTTATTAATCTTGATCAAGAATATGAATTAAGCATATTTATACATGCAAACATAAAAAAAATAATAATAAAAAAAAATACAAAATTACAAAATAAGTAAAGAAGCTGAGCAACTAACCATGTAATGAGGAAGGGGTCATCTAATTGATTGATTACATTTACAATGATGTTGTCATTAGTCACAGCTTCAATTGGAGGTCCTGGAAATTGATTATTAATAAGAATGACCTGCAAATTGTAAAGGAAAAATAAAAGTTTCTACTTAGAATTCCTGTAAAAGCAAACATCTGTCTGAACATTGTTCTTCAAAAAAAGGAAAAGGAAATTGGTGCTTGGAGATAGAAACAAACCTGTTGGAAAACACCAAGAGGAGCCCGAGTTCCATATGTGACAACCCAAGTATAGTATCTATATGGGTCTTCTGCATTGGCACGGAAGATACTAAAGCAAGCTAATATTCCAAGTAAAAATTGCAGGAAAATGGCCTGTTTCATTTTTTCTCTTGGAGTTTTTCCTCTCAATTTACTCTTTGTTGCCCTAAAGATGGAAAGAGAAGGAAAAAAAACATGATGAGCTTCATAGAAACAAACAAAGATACTAGTAAAAAATGCTCATAAAATTTTTAATTTTCAAAAGCTCTAAAAAATTAATACCAAGTTAACAAATTCTCAAAGTTTACTCGAGCATATACTTAGATTGAACTATATATATTCAAAGTTTACTCATAGCATATAAAGTTGTTAGCCTATGTTATACTAACAAGTAGTGTAAGTATGTGCTGCGGAATGATTGAAATATTAAAAAGAAGAGACCTACCAAAATTCAAAGCCTTCCGAAGGAGTGGAAATTGGACAAAAATGAGACTTGGTGGAGTCGTGTACAAACAAGAACACATCCTTGTTCTTATATATATATATATATATATATATATATATATATTGAGCATTAGGATCATGCAAATGCCAGCATGGGCACGACTATGAATGCATGCAAAAGCTCTTTTGCGGCGCACTTCATGCTAGCTTCAAACTCCATAAGCTTTCACAACTCATTTTCAGCTGAAAATATTCCCAATAATTAATTCGGTAATTCCCCAAGTTGATAAATTGACTAGAATTTCTTAAAAACAGCAGACCCGTCCAATGAGAGAGTTTTAAACATATAGTAATTCTTTTTCTTTTTCTTTGTTTCTCTATTTAATTTCTTTGTGAAGATTTAAATAAGTTTGTATATATATATATATATATATATATATTAATTTTGAGGACTTGGATTTGGAAGCGTCACCTATGGCGGAAGAGGGACGGAAGGAAGACCTAAAGAAGCGGGAACGGCGCAGCCGAGTACGGATCATAATTCATTGTAAGAATTAATCAAATTGACCTTTCATAATAGTTAAATTAATCCAAGAAAAAAAGGCTTTGTAGTAAATTAAATAGGAAAAATTATAGATAAAAAAAAAAAAGGCTATGTTGTTGGATTGCTCACATGTAAACACAAACAAGGACCGAAGACAAAGGAAGGGTAGCATGGATTTCTTATATATATATATATATATATGCTCTCTACACTTAAATAGCACCTTGTATCAAATTTTTGGACTATGATGTTTATGACGATCCACAACATTAATCCACCTCTTAAAAATTAATTATTGATCAACATCTGATAATTTTGGATATAATATAAAAATACTTCACATTTAAAAAAGTACGAAAATAATATAATAAACATGACACAATATGATTAACATGAAACGTTTTATATATGTATCGTATTTATGTTTTAAATTTTGACACATTTAATAATTTATTATATCTATATTTACATGATTGTTACAATAAAAAACGTGAAATGGCATAATTATATATGAATTGTCATATCTATTAAATTACAAATATGAAAGCAAACTATATCTTGAATTAGCTCTCCCCCCCCCCCCCCCCTCCCTCAATATAGTCATAAATAAAGGTTTTAACTTGAATCCAAATGCAAAATTCTTAATTACCAAGAAAGGATGATGATGGCCTTAGCTTGTTAAATTTATAAACAAATTTAATGAAGTCAATCGCAGCTGGAACACAACACATGCCTAATCAATTTTCATATGGGATCCACATGCAGGCTTCCCAAATACTTCGGTGATTACCATAAAAAAAAAAAAATTAATCACAATAGGTGATTTTCATTTCTTTGATTTTTATATAAGAGAAATATAGCAATCAAGAAATTAAAATGGATTTATTTCAAGTGGTCAATTGTCAAAATTTTAGCAGATGTCTTGTTAAGAAAAAATGACTAAAATAAAAAATAAAAAAAATGAATTTTACCAATCTTTAATTTATATCAAATAAGCTCTTGGTCTTTAAAAATAAGTTTTTAACATAAATCAATCTTTTATTTGAATAAATTTAAAGGATAATGACTTATTTGAGCATAATAAAAGTACAGAAAACACGCATCACCAGAGGAAGAAGTATTTTAAGAACCCGACTTTGTGGACGAAAAAGAATAGAATAAAGGGCATGCCCGACCCGAGCTACTAGGCTAGAGTTGATTTAAGAAAAGTAAAATAATTCAAGATTTTTTTAATATTTTAATAAAAAATCAATGGTTATACAACCCATTTGTATAAGCCCATAATATATTTTTTTTATAAAGAGCTAATTAAGTAGTAAGATTTTTTTTTTTATATACAGCTATTATGAAATCAAGCACATGAGATGATATCAGAACTCATATTCATTGCTTAAAATTTTAGAGCTGCATTTGAACTAGAGTCAAAACTAATTATTAATGATTAATGTAGATTTATAAATCAAGGTTGCAAAGTGTTGCAAGCATGGTACCATCTGGTACTAGATCTCTCTCTCTCTTTTTTTGGGTATAAAAAAGGGATTAAATTTTGCAAAGTCAACTAGTAATAAGTGTTTTGATAGGCAAGTCACCCTCATTGATTTAATTTAGAGAATCAGAATTCAAACATGAAAAAATTAATCCCAATGACAGATCTGGCAAAGTGAAAGGCAAGCAATGAAAATTAAATTCTGAGCATGTGCCCCATAAATCCATGACTAATCTCAACATTCTTTTTTGGTGTTCACTAGGCACAACATTCAACAAATTTTAAACCTGCCTATATTTTGTAAATCTCCAAAATGGCTTTTTTCCTTTTTGTAAATTTTTTTCCCCTTTGAATGAACAAAATCTATGATATTGCCCATAATTTTGTAGCTAGATAGTATCTTCTATGTTATCTGAGAATTGGGATATTAGGGAGGCACATTTTGAGCTCAAAAATCTTGTTAAATCTCATTTTGGTGTAATTTTTTATCTAATGAAATACCCTTTTTTGAGTAAAAAAAAAATCCGTTAAAAGCATATATATACTCAATTTCCATAATTAAATAGTAGAATTGCATCCCTCTCAACTTTCAAAAAATGAAGGATTGGGTTGCAAGTTTACAAGCATTTAATGAAGTTTTGATCTTAGGGCGTTTGGTGCCTTTCCAAGAATCACATTCCATGGAATGTGATTCCTGAGAATGTGATTCTTGAGAATGTGATTCATGAGAATGTAACTTTCCAGTGTTTGGTATACATGAGAAAGTGCTGATTAAAATCCTGAGAATGTGATGGTAATTTCCAAAATTACCCTTATAAAAAAATGTAAGTTTTATTAATTTTAAAAATTTTCAATGATATTTATTATTAACAAATATTTGTACTAAATATTTAAAAATAATATTTTAATTGATAATTTGAGTTACTTTTAGGATAAAAAATATTTATTAATAATAAATTTTCGAAATTACTCTCATGTAGTTGAAAAATTAAAAGGCTAGATGCAAATTAAATATTATTTAAATATTTTAATGATATTTATTATTAACAAACATTTGTTTTAAATATTTAAAAATAATATTTTAATTGATAATTTGAGTTATTTTTATGATAAAAAATATTTGTTAATAATAAATTTTGAAATTACTCTTATGTAGTTAAAAAATTAAAAAACTATATGCAAATTAAATATTATTTAAATATTTTAATGATATTTATTATTAACAAATATTTGTACTAAATATTTAAAAATAATATTTTAATTGATAATTTGAGTTATTTTTATAATAAAAATATTTGTTAATAATAAAATTTTGAAATTACTTTCATGTAGTTTTAAAACTAAAAGGCTGTATGAAAATTAAATATTATTTAAATATTTCAATGATATTTATTATTAACAAACATTTGTACTAAATATTTAAAAATAATATTTCAATTGGTAATTTGAGTTACTTTTATGATAAAAAAAATGTTTGTTAATAATAAATTTTCGAAGTTACTCTCAAGTAATTGAAATAATTAAAAGGCTGAATGCAAATTAAATATTATTTAAATATTTCAATAATATTTATTATTAATAAATATTTGTACGAAATATTTTTAAATAATTTTTCAATTGATAATTTTAAATTAAATAGAAAGAGGTTAATTTTGTCTTTAACATTTTTTAAACTTTTCAACTACATGGGAAAGTTACTTTTCCACCACTTCTCATGGGAATCACATTCCAATGCTTGAGGGAAAGTAACTCTCCAAGGAAAGTTACATTCCCAGGAAAGTGAGCAGTTTTTAGCATACCAAACATGAGAATCACATTCCTATCAATTACTTTCCGAGGGCGTTTAATAATCAAATTTATTATTAAAAATTATATTTATTCAATTAAAAATATATAATTTAAGTATCTATTAGAAGTTGGATTTGTTTACCATCATTATAATTTCATCTATGTAGTATAATTTTTCATTCCGTCAAATTTTTATTGCTGTCATGGTACGTAAGTATTGGATAATTTTATAATGGCCCAAAATTGCTGAGCAGTGTAAGCCAACGAGAAGATTGTAGTAGTCGATGATGAATGATGATACAAAATCCAGCAGGCAAACCTAAAGGCCCAAGCCAGTTAACCAAACTCGGTTCTCTGCGAAACTAGCCCATTGCAAGCCTAAATCTCAATCATAAAAACCCAAACAAAACCCATCAAAAAAAAAAATATTCTACCCAAAAAAAAAAAAAAACACATGACAGAGTCAGCACTAGCTGTTCATCAATCGGATCGAATTTACACCAATTAAAAAAATTATTTTATTATTTAAAAATTATTAAAATAATTAAAAATTATTTTTATATTAATATTTTTATATTTTTTATAATTAAATTTAAATAAATTTTTTTATTTAATAAATAATAATTCGAATCGAATCAAATTAAATTAAATTATAAAAGTTTTTAGCTAAGTCTAAACGAAACAAATAAATAGGCTCTTGAACAAGTCGAAGCACTACGCAGACTTTGTTTTTTCATTAAATTTATTAGTTAATTGTCGTCATCACTTCAAAAAAAAAATATCTAGGGTAGTTCTCAGGGAAGACCTCGATAGAATTCTAGCTACTTGTCAGTTGTCAGGTCAATGTATATGCAATTCTTCCTTTATGCTGTTTTGCTAGCGACTTGTCAGGTCTATGTTCGATTTTTTTTTTTTCCAAATAAACTCATTTTTTTTACTATCATTTTATAAAATATTATATTGTATTAAAATTTTAAATAATATTTTTGAAAATTTTAAAACTCAAAATTTACAAAATAATGATCAAAATTAAGTTTATTTGACATAAAAACTTAATAGGTGACAAACAAAATGAAATGGATGAAGTATGTAAGAATTTTCAAAAGTAGGAAAAAAAAAAAAAAACCCAAAGAAAATGAAAAATTGAATGACCAGGAAATTCTGGAAGGCCATGGAATGAACCATCAACCATAAATTTCTTTAGGTACCTGATAAAGACTATGTGGAAAAGCATGCAATGAACCATCAACCATAAATTTCTAGGCACAAATTAACTTGGCGAAAAAGCTAATTACTAAACAAAATTATTTACAAGATTTTTCTTTAAAATTTTTTAACAGTACATTATAGTTGAATTCGGATCCTGAAAGAGTCTGTATAATTTGAGGATAAATATTACAATAAAAATAAATAGTGGAATTCTAATTGCACAAAAATAACTCATAAAACTTAATTCGTTTAAGCAAACGCTTGCTATTTTCCTTTTTCTTTTTTAATGCCTTGTTTTCTAAGTTACGGTTAAGGAACTTAGACAAAGTCGCAAAAGCGTGCAACATGCAGAAAAAATAAGGGTCAAATTATGTCGAAATGCAGAAAAAATAGGGGTCGAAGTCGAAGATCGGGCGATAGTTGATGAGACAAATTATTTATGTGTATATCTGTGTATGTTTTTATGTACATATAATTTATTTCATTAATAAAACAACCTATCCAATTTAAGTTATAATCTTGCTCGTAATAGTATTTAGTATGTGCTATATAAATACTTATCTAATATATATATATATTTATATGGAAATTAACCCGAGTGAGAAATCTCAATTGTCTAAACAAAATTTCTCTCTAGTCTTGGTCTAATTGGATAATTCAAATAGTAACAGCCAAGTAAAAACTTGGAGGTTGGTGAGACAAGTCCCACCAATTAAACATTTTATGAATTCATATTGGTATTGAAGTTCTAATCTAAGATAGTTTGTTTTGTGAAAAATAATTTTTGAAAAAGATAATATTTTTTATTATTTGGATGAGTATGTGTAAAATATATTTTTTTATTTGATTTTTTTTGAAAAATCTGTATTTATATAAAAAAGATTGATTTCTCCATTTAAGGGATCAATATTTTTTTGCTTTGATTTAGTTTTTATTTTAAAAGACCGATCCCTATATATAAGGATTGATATTTTTTTTTACTTTTTTTTCTTGCTAAATATCTTTCTTTTTTTTCACTTTACTTCAAGAAGGGATGAGTCATTTTTATTTTATTTTAACTTCTGAAAAACATCTTACGCTTTTAAAAAATATAAGATATTTTTCAAATAAAATAAATTAATTTTCGGTTGATCCAAAGTTCATTTTTCATTGACTAAGTTATTTTTGGCCAAATAAGTATTGACAAATACAAAAATCATTTTTTTCAAAATCATTTTCCGAAATAAACTGAACCTATTTTATTTACAAAATGACAAGTAGGTTGTGGAAAACTTGTACGTCCGTCCGAGCAAATTGTAGAAAGTAATCGGGGAGGTTTCCCGGTAAATACAGTGCAATATCCTGGAACTGGAAATATTAAAAACTAACAAATTAGACCTGCAAACTCTAACGTGTGTGTATATATACATATATAGTTTCAGCTTTTCGTTGTAAAACAAAAAGTTCATACCTAAAAGAAGTACAATGGTCGAGGCTGCAGAAGTTGTTACTGGACTTGCAGTTGAAGGAGCAGTGGAAACCATATCAAAAGTGATGCAGACAGTCCGTAGATATAAATCCATTCTCAATGACCTCCGAACCCAACTCCAACATGTGATTCCAGAGCTCGAAGTCATAAATCGGTCAAATTATTCGGAGGAAATTGAGAACTTAATTAAGCAATTGAAGCAAGCAAAGGAAATTGTTGATAGATGCTCTGAAGTATCCTGGTGGAACTATTACAACAAGTATAAGTTCGCCCAAGAACTCATTGAACTGGATGCTTCCCTACGTAAGATGTTGGAATATTCGTTGCCGCTTCTGATATTGAAGGATACTCGAAGAATGTTGGTTTCTGTTATTGAACTGCATCTAATGTTTTCATTCTTTAACAGGATAGTTGAAAGTATTGGATCAGGTGTACAAAAAACTATTGATTTTGTTGTTAACCAGGTTCAATCTAATGTTTCCCTTTCAGCTTCTTGGACTGCAGAGCTTGTCGAATCTCAGCCTGGTCAGTTCCCAATCTCTACCTAATTAAGCTTGTCCAATCTCTTTCTTTTTTTTTTTTTTTTTTCTTTCTATGCCTGACTTGTGTTTTGGGGCAGATATTATAAAAGATATAGTTCTATGGAGAAGAAAAAAGCTGAGCAGAATGCTTCTCTTCATGTCGATAACAACATGGCTTTTGCTGCAAGTTTATCAATTCAAATTCATCACTGTCGCTTCATGGCTGGCTATGCTCATTGTTGTTTCATTATTCCTTCGGGGAAACGTGGATCGGTTTCTTGGCCAGTAAGTTCCTTTCTCCAAATTCAATTCCCTTTTTTTTTATGACCTTAAAACAGTAATTGATTTTGGAGAGGGACAGTGTTTTTGATCTCAGCGAAGAGACAAGCATGTCTAGGTTCGAAATCTCAGAGGAGACTGCCAGGGAGATAGCAAACTTTCTTCAAACAATAATTGAAGAAACAATTAGATGGATCGTTCATGTGGCTATTGAGAGAGAATGGTTTGTGTTTGCAAGAACAGTTGCAGCCCTATTGTTATTCTCCTATATGGGAACCTTCATTGATCTTCTAACTCTTCTTTGTGTAGGTAATAATATCAATGTAGCTACTCTCTCTCCCTCAACTCAATCTGGATACCACCTATGTTACCCGAACTTTTTATTTTTCTTAAAGTATCCGTGTCCGACCGGGACATGGTATGAAGACATTATCCTCCAAATCTATGAAAAAACTTTAAAAAAAATTAAAATACTCATGTCGCACAAATCTGTATCCAACACTCATTCCCGATCCGGGTAACATAGGATATGACACTTATGTACTTTTTACCAATTGTAACAAAGTCTCATTGGCATGTTTTTGGATGTTTCATTCAGGTTCTATGATAGCTACAACAATTCCTGTAATATATGTGAAGCACAGGGATAACATAAAGACCTGTGGGAAGATAATGAAGGTGCAATCGAGAAGATTTTGTGAACTGGTTGACGAAAAGCTTATTAAGACAGTGAAGAGCAAGGTTGTCAAAGAAAGGAAGGAGAAGAAGAGATGGAGAAGGAAAGGAAAGAAAACTAACTAATCATTGTTCTTGGTTTCAAGCTAAGCATATATATATATAGGTGGGCGAATTGGCTAAATCAAAAACTACCGAAATAATAAAACGAGGTTTTTATTTGTATAATAGAACCAGTTTCACTTTAGTGTTTTTTTTCCGTGTCATCTGAACAGTACTGCATGTTTATCTTCTGTTCTTTCTTGCAATTCTGTAGCAGGTTCTTTCTGCATGCTTCTTTAAGTGATGAATAAAATTTTTAATTATTTAAAAATCAGTTTCACTTATTTATTTATTAAAAAAACTCTATTGGATAACATCATTTTTAATTAGTCCTAAATATATACAATTTTTACATGATAAAAAGTAGTAAAGTCATGGTAAAACCTCTTATTCATGCTTGTTAAGTTCTAGCTTTTTTTTTTGTTGATAATTGAATGATTGGTTAAGTTTTAAATTTAAAGTATGAACTAATCGTTTATATTAATAATCCCAGTTCAAGTTTCTAAACAAATTCTTGCTGGAGTTCTTTGAATAATTGTTTATATGTATTAACCCTAAAGAAAATAAAAAAGTCCGTAAGAGACGAATAATCCCACAAAATGAAGTCGAATCAGCTAAATCCAAAACCAAGTCAATAAATCTATCTTTAATATAGAATGTAATATTGTGTTTTATTTAAAACAAAAACAAAAAAAGTACTGCCAAACACCATATAAGTATTAAGAAAATATACACCTTAATTACCTTTTTCAAGCATCAAATAAGCAAAACTAACAAGGTTTGAAATAGTAAAGCAAACTCGCGAACGTTAAAGAACTGAAAAACAACGTTTCGAAAGAATTAATCAAAGGATTTCTTTTCTAGATTATTTCAATTCATGTAATTATTAATATTCTTTTGTATTCCAAAACATTAATTTTTGACTGATGTACCTCCAGGCTCCAACAATTGTTGCTATAACAGTTTCAACGTTGTCAGCGGTGCCTGCCTGTTATACTGATGATGCCAGCCTATAGCCTTAGGACTAATTTAGTATTGTGTTGGAAAAACTTGGATGGAAAAAAGTTTGGGATGAAAAAATGACGTTAAAAATTGTGGTTTAAATTTTTTTTTAAGTGTTTAGCATTGTTGTAAAAAAATGTTGTAAGAAATTGAAATATCAAAAATAGATATGTTTAAAATAATAAAAATATAAAGATGTGAGAATAATAAAGTTATTTTATTCAAAAACCAATTTTTAAAACTCAAAAGTTATATATTTTGATTTTTTGATTTGACTTTTCAAATAATGATTTTAATAGCAAAACTCAAAATCTTTTATTTATTTAACATTAGATTTACAGTAAAAAACAACTTTTAACTTAAAAAACTGTACGAAACAATGTTAAACAATACCTTAGTTACTTGTCTCTCGGAGGTTGGTTGTTTCATGGGACTCCGTTAAGGTGATGTTCGGTGGAGATCTGACCATGACTTCTTCTTCCTCATTGGAGAAGCTCTGGTCTTGGTCCACAAGAATGTGTTAAAATAAATTAACTTGGTCTGACCTAGGGATGACAAAATAACCTGCACCTGATGAGTTTTGATTCATCCGACTTAATAATGGTGGTTTTTTTAAATCAGGATCAAATTGGGATGGGAAGACTAAAAAAAAAAGTCGTGATCGGGTCGGTATTGAGTTTAGGATCCTCCGATCCGAATATATAAAAATAATATTTTAAATTTTTAACTTTTATATTATATTAATAAATTTATTATTTAATATTAATTAAAATGATTAATTTAATAAAAATCCATCGTTGCCATCCCTATTCAGCCTGAATATTAACAAGGTGGATCCTTTGTTCAATGGCAGCGCGATCGACTCCAGAGTCCAATAACAGAAGGTTGAGTATTCCAGTCTCGTCGTTGGCTTCTAGATTGTTGAGTGTTGAGTTGTAAGCTTCAACTGTATATAAAAATAAGTGGAAAAGGTATCCTCTGACACCGTCCAGCAAATTTCAAGAGGCAGCTGAGTAACTTCCTGGAATTTAAAATGGGTTCAATTCCCACTATAAAAACAGGTTCCTATGGCAGTAACAGTTACAATTGGCAGTAGAAATGGCTTTAGAGATGGTTTTAGGAACGGCAATTCAACAATTGCTGAGAGTCATTTAACAGGAAAGAGAGACAGATTTGAAGAATGGTATTCTCTTTTTTTATTCTATTGTATAAGCAATGGACTTTCCACAGTCAATAATTGCATTAAAGTGCAGCAGCATTTTTAGAAAATGTCTGATGAAGTTTTGTCAAAATCACCAATAATCTCTACAAGAACAGTTTCCATCCTCAAAGCAATGAAACCGATTTGAATCCCTTACAGTTATTTTCCTGTTAACAATCTTTGAGATATATTTAATGGCATTATGGCAATCTACACATGTTCTCAAATTCTTGAAAACCTTGATTGGTGTTCCTGGAGGAGTAGAAATAATTCCAAATGCAACTGCTAACTTCTCACTGTGGTATGAGAGGTTTTGCTCCTTCTGCTCCTCCTCCACATCATGCAGCACAAAATTGGTGTTGGGGACATACCCTTCTTCCCTCATTCGCTTTGAAAGCTTACCTAAGAACTCATGTATTTCCTCGGATTTCGGGTGAGAAGTATCTCCCACTAAGAAAACATGTAGCTCTCTCTTGACCTCAATCCAGCTCAAACCTGGTTTCTTTACCACTCCTCTGTCATCCATTGACTTTCTAATTTTTGCTACTTCGTCCCACCTACAAGCAGTAGCATATATGTTGGCCATAGTAACGTAGGTCGCTGGGTTTTCAGGCTCTATCTCAAACAATGCTTCAGCAGCTTTTTCTGCCAATTCAAGGTTACCATGAATTCTACAACCACCAAGTAAGGAAGCCCACAAGAATTTATCTGGTTTCATGGGCATCTTATTAATGATATTCTCAGCTTCCTGAAATCGGCCAGATCGGGCTAATAAATCAATTATACAAGCATAATGATCAGCAGTATGGGTTAATCCATGTATGTCCTTTACTGAGTGGAAATATTCTAGCCCTTTATCAACCAATCCAGCATGTGTACAAGCAGAAAGAACCCCAACAAAAGTAATGTGATCAGGTTTCGTACTTGACTCGAGTAACAATTCGAAGTACTCCAAAGCCTCATCAGGCTGACCATTCTGAGCATAACCAGTGATTAAAGAAGTCCACGAAACTAAATCAGGTTGAGGCATCCCATTAAACACCCTTTTCGCATTCTCAACATTTCCACACTTGGAGTACATATGAACAAGAGCACTAGCAGCAAAAGAAAAAGGATTAAAATAAATCCTTGTCATGTATCCATGAACCTGCTTCCCTATTTCCTCGGCAGCCTCATCAGCACACGCATTCAAAACCCCAGCAAACGTAAACTCATTAGGTCTTATCCCCGATTTCATCAACTGCCGAAACAATTCAAACCCTTCTTCCCGCCTCCCATCCTTTAAATACCTATCAATCATTGCAGTCCAAGCAACAATATCTCTATCCACAATCTTATCAAAAACCGACCTTGCTTCCTCTATGCTCCCACATTTCCCATACATATCCATTAAAGCACTCCAAACAACGTCATCCAAATCCAACCCAGCTCGCGTTATACGACCATGAATCTCTTTCCCTATAATTAAACACCCCATAGCAGCAGAAGCAGCTAACACGCTAGACACAGTAAACTTATTCAACTTCGAAAGCAAGCTCATTTCCTTCATTCTGTAAAGCTCTAAAGCTTCTTTAGGCTTATCAAAACGAACATAACCCGAAATCATCGCGGTCCATGAGAAATTATCTCTTTCGGGCATTTCATCAAACAACTTCTTTGCTTCTTTAAGCATTCCCATTTTAGCATATCCAGATATCAAAGTATTCCAAGAACACAAATCCCTTTCACTCATTTCATCGAAAACTTCTTGGGCATCAGACAAACTCCCGCATTTTGCATACATATCCAAAAGACGGTTACAAATAACTACTCCGGGTAAAAACCCAGAAAATTTGATGTGTTTGTGGACGGTTTTACCCTCGTTAAGAGCTCTGTTTTGGCAGCAAATCTGAATGAGAGTTGAGTAAAGAGAAGCTGGAGGTTTTTCAATTTGATTGAGCATTTGAATTGCTTCTTTTAAGCGTTTTTGATTGCATAAATTATGTAATTGGCTTATGAGATTGTCTTTGGTGTTTGGTTTGAAAAACGTTTTTTGAGGGAAATGTATATGAGTCTGGGTTTGAGAAGAAAATGAAGAAGAAATTATTGCCCTGTTTTGGTGAAATAACAATAAAGAATGGGAAATTCTGGAATTTATTGATTTCATAGTTTGAGAAAATTTTGCTGTATAATGTGGTTTTGGGTAGGGTGATTTATTAATTTGATATATGAAATTTGAAAATCAAGAATTTTATATCAAGATGGCATGGTGAATTTGGGCCAAAGCACATTCAACAAGCCTGACCAAAAAACCCAATCCAAAAGATTGTTTACATTAATTAAACGACATCAATTTTGTTTATCTGAAAAGTAGAACTAATAATGTTGGATACAACATAAAAAAAAAAATTAATAATTAACACAATATAAAATATATTACGACACAATTATATGAACATATCAATTATATAATTAGTCAAAATTTATATAAATATACAATACCTTAAACAAGATTAGAATTCAAAAAAATAACACGAATACGCAGATTGTCGGAATTAGCGAAAACCAGAGTGAAATCACTTAATTTGAATAAGATGGGAAGTAGAAGAAAATATTTGTTCTGAAAATTCATTGGAAATGTTTTGATTCAAACTTATTTTGTCAAATTGAATTCATTTGAATACCCTCCCATGTAAGACTAGTGTGCTGAATAACTTAATAACTGCTCAGTAATTGTGCTGTTTAATAACCTATGGTCTTTCAACTGGAATCCTGCTTAAGCAAGCAATTGAGAAATCTTGGATTAAATTTACTGAATTCTCAAGCATTAGCATGGGGTAATATGTTTGTCCCTACAAAACAAAATGCTATAGAATATCTTTGAAGCTTTGGCAGATTGCTAATGAATTGTTTGAACATGAAAATTTAAAGACATCTTCTTCAATCTCTGTCACTATTTCGAAAACGCCCAACCTAAAGGTCATTTTGCAGACACACATTGATTTTAATTTCAGTGACATTTATTGGTTAGGTTAGAAGAGATTCCCACCAAATAAAAGTGATGTTTATTACAAAAAATAGATTTGTTCAATTGTAGAAGAAAATAGAGCTTCTTTAACAACTTTGCTTTAATATGAACAATAATCAAATTTAATGTGAAATACTAAATGAATTTCAATACCAACAAAATTTATATTTCTCTTAAACTCTAACAAGAAAATTTTAAGATTTGATAGGCCAAATTTTTAAGATTTCATTGGAGGCAGCTGCTCCCACTGTAAATCTGCCTCTGAATATGTCTACTACATGCCAAATCTATGTAAAAAATTGATGGCACATATTACACAAAGTAGGCATATATATGTATATATTCAACTGCAAAAAAACAGAACCAAGCAAAAAGTATAAGACCAATGCCAAAATACAAATGAACAGGGTTCAACGGGAACGACACGAGGAAGTTTGGGAGATGATCATCCAACATAGAATCTTTTTCCCAGTGATCATCCCTTGTAAAGTAGTATTAATATCAATTTCTTCCACAGATTTGTATAAAGCTTCATGCTATGAACATAATGGACCATAACAATTTCAGACCAGCATTGTGCACTTCACTAGTCTTTTTCTCTCATACTTAACCAGGCACTCTTACCATAAATTCTCTGCAGCTATATCTTCACACTATGATTGCCCAAAACAACTGCACCATTTGCGGAGAAGCTGTCTTCTTGATTTTACATTGCGTAGACTATCTCCCCGCTGCTATCAACATCAAGCTCGGATTCAGAATCGAGGTCATCCATATCCTCATCATCAATGTTGTCTAACATGTAATGGTTTAAGCCATGGGCTCCAGCAGCTGGAATGGTGGCCTCAGCAATTATCTGCATGATCGTATCTGAACTCTGCATAGGTTGATCAGGCTCCTCAAAGTGGTTACCCATTGTGCTTTCATCCATCAGGTCAGCAGGAAGGTTCTTCAAGAACCACTCATGGTTTCTAATTTCTGGAATTGTAATTCTCTGTTACACAAAATAATCCCATTATCAGAAGGCTTAATCACTTTGGAATCATGGTAGTTTTCAAAAGTTGTCACAAAAAGCAAAAAAGGCCACTCCCTCTGTCATCATAAGTTTCTCTCTTTCCTTTCTTGGATGTTCATGTCCCAAAATAAAAAGTTAGCTTTGAAAAAAAATCAAGGAATAAATTTCAAAAGTGGAAGTAAGCAGAAATCACTCACGGCAGTAGGATCTGCAACAAAAATCCTTGAAATCAGATGTCGACACTCGGGAGATATTTGGACAAAATCAGGAATGGCATATTGGACACTAAGAATTCTCTGCATGAACCAATAAAAGACATGAGCCAACAGATTTATTTGGGGGAAAAAATGAGACAAATGAATAACAAGTCCAGTGACATATACTTGTATTGTCTTCCGAAAGTCTTTTGGCTCATCAGGATCCTCAAAAGGATATGCCCCAACCAGCATTACATACAAGGTAACCCCGCATGACCATACATCTGCAATCTGATATCACAAGACAAAGTCATTAACGCAGTTTTACGTATTTTCATATTCTAACATCGTGCACAAAAAGTACGACTCACTTGGACAAAAGACCACCAGAGAGAGTTAGGTGATACTAACTCTCTCTGGTGTTTTTTATGTGCCTTTGAATGTCAATAAGTTATCTATTGGTCAAGATCTTGTGTCAAAATTTGCAAATATTTGCCTTGTATTAAGATGACCGATAAGACATAAGAATAATTAAGAAGAGTATAAAGAAAAGTGCAACCAAAAGACATGTTCCTATTCATCAAGAAATAAACTACTGATATGGGCTTCACTCTCCATTTGCAGCTGACCATATTAAATAAACAAGAAACTTAATTCACATGCTGGTGCTGTTCCTAACAATATCCTAGAGTCAAAAAGGTGCAAGTAACCCAAACCTAACCATCAACACTTAACCAACAAGGCTTAAAGGACCAACCATTTACTCCACAAGACTCAACCAGATCCATCCAACAAATCTTTGCATTATGAATAAGCAGACCAACGATTTTCCACTCCATGCCTTCCTAGTTAAAGGACTGCCTATGCAGCAGAGGATCATTTCTAGCCAGCATCTTCTGCAACTGTTATCTCACAGGCTATGAATAGTAAACTGAAGTTTTAAATCAACTAAAGGGTGAAAACCATCAATTTGATGTCATTTCACCCAAACACACAACTAGAACGCAATGACCAGGACATTGAACATCTACCTCTTAAGTCTTGACCAGGAATTGCATGTGAATTGTAAACTGACATTCTAAACCAATTTGAACATCTTGTAAATATACCTTGCCATCATATTCTTTCCTTAGGAGTACCTCAGGAGCAATGTATGCAGGAGTTCCAACAGTGGATTTTGGTTGCGAATGAAGAACTGAAGACTGAGAAGAACAACCACAATCAAACACATAAACATGATAATGATATTAGATAACCATAAAGATAATTAGAAAACCAAAGGAAGATTTTTCTTAACAAAAAACCTATAAAGTCGCATGCTATTTCACCCAAATGTTCCATAACAAATGGTAGCTAATATCAGGACAGAAGCGAATGAGCACAAGATTTATTAAACAAAGAATAATTATCATAATCCAATATAGAATAAGTACAACATCACCAAAGAACATAATTATCATAATCCAATCTAGAATAAGTACAACATCACCAAAGAACATAATTCAAAAAGTTTCACATTATAGAAAGTATAACTATTAACCTCGTTGAATGATACGATAACAACAAAGGTTCTAGCAATTTATACCTTGGAGTACCCAAAATCACATATCTTAAGCCGAGGAGCTGGACTTCCATCTAACAAAGTGTTTTCCAACTTTAAATCACGGTGGCATACTTGCTTCAAACAGTAAAAGAAACCATATTGATGAGCAAAATAATCTAAAAGATTACACATAATACAATTTCAGACATAAATAAATGGACAAATTATAACTACCATCGCGTGGCAATAACTGACACCGGATATTAGCTGTTGGAAGAAGAAGCGAGCCTGCACCAAAGTAATGGATATAGAAATTAAAACAAAACAAATAAAAACACACAAATAAAAAGGGACATAAAATGAATGCAAAATACAGGAAAATCAACCTCATCCTCATTGAATCGAGCAGCAGCACAAATTCGCTCAAAAAGCTCTCCTCCGGAGGCATACTCCATTACAATGGCAAGATGAGTAGGTGTTAAAATAACCTAGAGCAACATTTTCCATAGTTAACAAAACATTACCTTAACTTTTATAAAAATAAAATAAATTAATTATAAAAAGAGTAAGTATTATCCTTACCTCTTTAAATCTAACAATATTGGGATGCCTCAATGACCTATGATTTATAATTTCTCTTTGAACATTTTCATCTATCTGTACATACAAGACAAGGTAGCACAAATTTTAATCCCAAAATTTTAAATTTAAAAAAAAAAAAAAAAAAAGAGTTAGTTAAGTTGTTGAGATTTGAGGAAGCAGAAAAGCCGGTCCGTTTTTTATTTTTATTTTTTGGAATAATAGTTATACTAACAAACAAACATCAAATAATAATCCATAAAACATTTCCAAAAATAATATAACCCCCGCAATAATTCCTACAACTTAGAAAAAATGAAAATCCAAAAACAGAAAATTTTATCTTCAATAAATATCGTAATATCCAAACGACTATATTTCCATAAATAGACCAAAGCAACAAAAAAGATGAAGGGCATCGCAGTTTATGAATTTAAAAAAATTACCTTATCGCCTCTCTCGATGTACTTGACAGCAACGAGCTCCTTGGTAAACTTATCTCTCATAAGTCGAGCGACTCCGAAATTACCCGCTCCGATATCTCTAACGAAATCGTAACGGTCACTGTCGTGCATAATCGGCATATCCATAGCCGGCCCTACCGTTAAGTCTGCCCGATCCATTTTTTTCTCTTTTAAGTTTCCGATTCTACCCCTTCAAAAAAGAAAACCTCACGACCACATCACCGAACTCAACCTCAACACCGGAATCAGCTGTTTTTTAGACGAGTCACTGAGTTAATTAAAAAAAAGGAAAGCGTTTTTAGTTGATCGGCGATTGATAGAATGGTTATGCAACAGTAAAGGAAGGAGGAGAGGACTTTTTGGGGAAGAGGAAGGGATAATTCCAAGGAAATATCTGGTAGAAGCAAGGAGGAGAAGAGAAGTACGGCGTCGTTCAGAGGTGGTTGCGTGGTTGGTAACCAATAGGATTGGCTTCTTTTTTTTGGTTGTCTTATTATTTGTGGATTAATTTGACCTTTTTTATTATTTATTTTTTTTAATTTAGGACTTGAAAATTGAATGACTTAAATATCCCTGATAGTGATTTGGATAATATTTTAAAGCGGAGTGAGTCACGTGATTTTGGAATGCTAAGACAATTTATTCGGTATTATGCTGTCTTTTACCTGTAAAACTGATCGGACGGTTTTGGCTTTATCATTGTCCAAATTAACACGCAACGCGGCAACGCAACCATATTATTTTTTATGATTATCTTTTGCTTTTTGTTTTTCTAGAAACCTGCTTTTTTTAAGTTAAAAAAATAACATATATAAAACTTGTATGATAATGTAGTATTTTGTAAACTAGTATCAAGAAATTACTTTTAATTTGAGTTCAGTTACTTGCTTATTAAAAAAAATTAAAAATTTTATTAACTATTGTTTTAAAAGTATTTTTTAAGATTATTATATATAATAATATTTTTATTTAATATATTAAAAATAATAAATAAAATTATCAAATTTTGTATTGAATATAATATTATTATTATAAATAATATATTAACTTACTTTAAAAAATATTTTAAAAATATTCGTTAACAAAACTTATGATTCAAATATTTATTTTAATAAGTTACTCTTATCAAATTCAAAAAGAATAGTACAATTTAATTAAAAAAATTATACAATATTTATACATTTCTTCATTAAATATCGCTTATATAGTGCGTATTTTTATAATAAGTAAAACGAAATTAAAATGCATCGTTTTCATTGTTTATAAATAAAAATATCATGATAATACTCATGTAATCTATTGTTAGAATATTATACTTTTGATTTTAGTATTCAAAACTAAATCGCTGTATGATAAATAATAAATAAATATACCATTATCTTTAAACTTAATTGCTTAACCAAAAAAATACTTAATTGATCATTTTAAGTCACAATAATAAAGCAACATGTGCAACATGCATCATGTCATTATGTGCTAAACTTGATTCATTATGTTAATTTTTTTTATGTTAATTCATTAAGTTAATTAATCTTTTCATATAAGTATTAGAAAATATGTGTGCCAATTAAATATGTTCAAAGGTCAGGTTGGTGGTGCATGCAGTACTATTTGATTTGGGTTATCGACATAATATTTTTAAAATTTATATTTTATTTAAATTTAATTATAAAAATATAATAATTTTTTATTATTTTAATATATTTTAAATAATAAAACAGATCCAACAAATCAAGTTAGATATGACCAAATAAAGTTTTTGCTATCCTATCCATGAATAATTTTAATACCAATATATTATACATTTAATTTCAAACATTAAAAACTATTATTTCCTTACCTTTAATAAAAATCAAGGCAAACAAGTATGTACAAATTGATGGTTAACTAAATTAAATAATAATACATGTGGTTCAATTTTTTTCACCTTTTACGCATAATACTAGAAAAAAAAATTGTATATTAAAGGAGTGCAAAGCTATAGTGAGAAATTAACTTTTATCTTTTATTGATGAAAAGCATTTGATTAGCTGAGAGCATGAAAAATTAGGGTGTTCAACACGCATAGTATAATTACCTTGAAAGGATGTTTTGGTAAATTCAGGTGGAATAGATTGTCCCCATTCGTGGACAAAGCGGCCTCGGGAACAAAGGAAAGTTTCTGACTTTCAAGCAGTATTTTTCCAAGTAAGGAAATTAGCATACGATAAGAATAGATTCCATGCGCACAATGAATAATAACTACACTAATCTGCACCGTTGATTATTTAGTTGTGCTATATAACTATATAAGTTATTATGTTTGAACATTATTTGATTACATTCAATGATAAAATAATTTGAACTTTAATTTTTTTTTATTTTTATGTCTACTCGAACATATGACCGGACATTTCCAATAAATATAATATTAACAAAAAAAAATCAATTTTTTTTATTTGTATTATAACTTTTAATGTTTCATTTCAACTCAATAGAAAAATAAATGATATAGTTGGAATAATTTGCTGGTAATAGTCCAAGTTTCATTTTCCGAAAGCTTACTCTACTTTTTCCTCACCGTTAAAGAAGGAAACAAACAATTTTATAGAGGTTCGATTTACCGACGTTATAGACACCAAAAATTCTTAAATTGCTTTTTTTTTTTTTATAAAAAAATTACATTTTAAATTCAAGAAAAAATATATATTAATTGTATTTTTTTTTCTAAAATATGATCTTAATCAGTGTTTAATGGCACTTATTAATATATTTTTTTAAATATAAAAATTAAATAAATCCACATAAAAAAAGCATCTAGACTCTAGAATATACATTAAACTTGATTTCAGGTTTTCTTTTTTTTTTTTTTAATTTAAAAAATGTTTGTATAAAAAGTTTACTCTATATCAGCATATATTTTTTCATTCAAATCATGTTATGTATTCACATTCTTAAAAAAATATATTAAATGATAAATATTTATTTTAATAATTCATTAATAATTATAATAAATAATTTTTAAAAATATATATAAATACGTTATATGATATGCTGACATGGAATAAATTTTTTTAAAAGGTGAAATAGGTACAAAATTTACTAAAATCCACCAATCATAATGACCCATAAAAAACTGCTGTTGTTGAGGATTGAGTTGCCAAGCAAGTTGTTGTTTGTCTAATTAATGCCATTATTTTTGTTGATTGATTTTTAGGTCAAATAGTTCCAATTATTCATGTGCCTTTGCTTTACTTTTACTTTCTTTTTCGTTTGTTTTTTCTTTTTTATTCTTTTGAGAGCTAACAATTATCCTAAATGGTTTTGGAAGATAAATCCAATGAATAAGACATTGAATTTTTGTCTTTTCCTAAACTGAAATATGAAAAGCAAAAAATGAAAAGGATCGGATATGTTTAATAAGGCATGTTTGTTGATTTGTAGAAGCAATCTCAGCTGTTCATTCTCTTATGGATGATAGGACATTCTCAACCAATCAAAAATCATAGACAGCTTTTACAATTTTTTTTGGATAATTGGATATCCTTTCAAATGATTCCACCAATTTTTTTACAGAATTAATCCTATTTATAAAAAGATAAGATGGCTTTCATGAAAGTTGTCTATTTTGTTTTCATTATTTTCCATTTGTAAACTCTTATGAGTATTGACTTGATCATGAGAAAGCGTTTTGGTATACAAATTTTAATACCCTCTATTCTCTAATTGTCTTCGATTTATAGGTCTTTTTGTAAGTGTCGTCTAGAACAACTATGATAGATTTTGATCTCAACAAATATTTTTGTAACCAAAACCTTAGATAAAAGAAAAGTTACAATATGTAAAGGAAGATAGGAAAAAGAGTTGAAAACATAATATAAAAACATTCTCAATTTGTGCATGGTTGGATTGAAGGGGCATTTTTTTTTTCCCACAAAGAGGAGGGCACAAGGCCCTAAAATAAAATAGTTTAAACACCAATAGTTCTAGGAAAAGCTCTCCACCAAAATGTCGAAATAAATTGAACATATTTTTTATTGATGTCTTTTTGGAGAATGAGTTGGTTGGCTTCGAAAGTTTTCCAAAGTAAGGTGAGCTAGATGTGTTGGTCATAGAAAAAGTCAAAAGGGCATTAGAGTTGAGATTTCGTGACGCATTTTAATACTTAAATCAATTTAAGATTCAAAAAGATAATCAATCAGACTCGTTACAAAAAGGAATGTTTTTCAATATGTATGTGTAGAATTTGTGCCTTATTTATCTTTTTATATTTGAATTCTATGTTGTTGTCTAGTCGACAGGGCGCAAGACATGTGTCTATTATACGAGGGGTGATAAGTGTATCATTTGCTCTTTCAAATAATAATGAGTATAACAACTACCCTTTAGACGAGAAAGAGTTATAAAATAATAGCATTCGAACTTGTTATAAGGTTTTTGTTGGATGGATTATTATCGTCATTGGTGAATACTTGTGCGTCTTGTCGCTTAAGTGGTCACCCTGGTTGGAGAATTATGTAGTACACTAATGTTATGTTTGGGAATATGAATTTAAAAATTTGGATTTGAATTTCATTTGCTATATAAATTGAGAGAATGAAATGCATACATTATGTACAAATTAGTTAAGACTCAATATGATCATATATTTGAAAGGTATAAAAACATGAATTTCAAATTCATAAATAGCTATAGGTATTTCAAATTTATCACTAAATAGGCATCCAACAAATCCATGGATTTGAAACATAATCATCAATGTTACTTTTACATGTGTTTTATTCACAATTTACATTATTTTTGAAATCCAAATTTATTTTTTGAAATCTAAGTTCCCAAACGTAACCTAAGAGATTTTGCAATTTGACTGATTATTAGTCATCGCAATAGGGTGAGGAGCCATTGGACAAGTCCCTTGAAGTTGAATAGACTTTTGTAACTTCGAAAGATCGTCTTGAGATTAAGCTATTGTAGCATGGATAAATCGCCTTAAGATTCAGGCAAGATTTCATCTTTCACAACATCCATTTTTTGCAACGGTGTTAGGAGGGGTTTAACGTTTGCCCATTCACAACTCACGACGAATGCTTGGTCAATAATAGTGGCATACTTTATCTACTGTGGGATAAAGGGTTCCTTCTGACTCTTTCTATGATCAACAAATTAGCTCATTTTCTAAGAAGACATCAACAATTTTACTTGTGGTCGTCTGTTTAAAGGTGATGTTTGTATTGAATTTGTTGATATTTTGCATTAATTAGCTGATATTTTTCACTAAATCCTTGAATGAAGATCATGTTGTTGAGAAAAACTTAGAGTAGATAACTCTAATTTTACCACTCAAAGAAGAAAGTTTAGATTTTAGGAAAACTCACAAATGCTCACACTTCACTCTAGACTACACTCTTTAGAGAAGAACTCCTTAGGAAAACTTAGAACTTTTATTGCTTATTGAAGCTTACTACTTGATGATTTACAAATGCAAGGGAGGGGGGTATTTATACAATACCAAGACAAACACAAGCCACACAAATATAAAATCTAAATAAATTACAACCATCCATTGTTGTTTAATAACAACCACACATTTAAATCACACAACTACAACCACACATTAAACCACACAATTGCAACCACACATTGTTGTTTAATAACAACCACACATTTAAATCACACAACTACAACCACACATTAAACCACACAATTGCAACCACACATTGTTAGGCTTTTATTTTTCCTTGGGCTGGTATTGGACAATTTAACACTCCCCCTCAATACCAGCTCTTCCTCTTTGCACCATGTTGAGTTGACGACGAAACATTTCAAATTTGTTGATACTCAAACCTTTTGTGAATAAATCTGCCATTTGATCATCTGTCTTGATCTGCTTCATCTCAATCTCTTCTTGTAGAACCTTTTCTCTGATAAAGTGATAATGCACTTCTATATGTTTGGTTCTTGCGTGAAAGACTGGATTTTCTGCCAAACGAATTGCTGACTGGTTGTCGCAATACAACGGAACTGCATAATCTACTGGTTGATGTAGATCACTCATTAGTTGTATCAGCCACGTACACTCTTGAGCTGCCATTGCTGCTGCTCGATACTCAGCTTCGGTAGTTGACAATGATACCGTTTGTTGTCTCTTACTGCACCAAGAAATTGTTCCAGAACCAAGTTTAAACATGTACCCAGTTGTTGATCTCCTGGTGTCATGATCTCCTGCATAGTCAGCATCACAATAACCAACTAACTTACAGTCTTCACCTTTCTTGTACAAAAGACCATAATCTATTGTACTTTTCACATATCTCAGTATTCGTCGAACTGCTTCTAAATGAGGCTTTTTCGGATTTTGCATATACCGACTCATCACACCAACTGTATAAGAAATGTCAGGTCGAGTCAAGGTTAAGTAGATCAGGCTACCTACCAATTGTCGATACATAGTTGCATCTTCCAATTCTTTGCCTTCAAGTGCACACATCTTGCCATTTGGTTCCATCGGTGTTGAAATTGGCTTGCTCTCGAGCATTCCAAACCTTTTTAGCAAATCTTTAGAATATTTTTGTTGACAGAGAAATATTCCTTCTTGTATGTGATCAACCTCTAGACCAAGAAAGTGCTTGAGTTGTCCAAGTTCTTTCATTTGGAAACGAACTGATAAATTCTCCTTGGTTTGAAGAATTTCTGCCTCATAATCACCAGTTATGATTAAATCATCCACATATATCAATACGATAGCTAGCTTTCCTCCATTACCTTTGACAAACAAGCTGGAATCTGTAGGTGTCACTGAATAACCACTATGAGTTAAAAATTCAGCAATCTTACCATACCATGCTCTAGGTGCTTGTTTCAAACCGTAAAGTGCCTTTCGCAGCTTACACACATGCTCAGGATGATTTTGGTTTTGAAATCCCAATGGTTGAATCATGTAGATTTCCCGATCTAGCTCTCCATGAAGGAATGCATTCTTCACATCCATCTGCCACAAGTTCCAGTCTTTGTTGGCTGCAAGGGCAAGTAGGACTCGTACGGTTGTAAGTCTTGCCACCGGACTAAACGTTTCATCATAGTCTAGCTCATACTTCTGAGAGAAACCACGAGCCACCAACCGTGCCTTGTACCTTTCAATCGATCCATCTGGACGATGTTTTATCTTGTAAACCCACTTGCAGGATATGGGTTTCACATCTCTTGGTTTTGGCACTAGATCCCAAGTCTGATTCTGCTCAAGCGCAGTGATCTCTTCTTTCATAGCCATAATCCACTCAGAACTCTGTGATGCTTCTTCAAACGTCTCAGGTTCTGTTGCAATTGGTTCTTCCACTATGGCTGCATTAGCATATTTGGGATTTGGCTTCCGTGCTCTTGTTGTCCTTCGAATTTGTGATTGTGGAGATGGTTCTTCCACTTCACTCGATCTAACATCTGGTTGATACACACCAGTTTGCCAAGGACTCTGGACTAACACTTGCTCGTCATCGTCATCATCACATAGGTCTTCTACTTCATCTGAAGTTGATTGAAGTTGGACAATATACTCTCCCATTTTCTGTTGTAGCATGTCTTCAAATTCTTTTGAATCTGACAACACCTCCTTTTCTGAGGACCACCAAGAAGATGCTTCATCGAATACCACATTGCGTGAAGTGTAACGTCTTCCACTCGTAGGATCACAACATTTCCACCCTTTCCTTTGGTTGTCGTATCCCACAAAGATACACCTAGTTGCTTTCTTATCAAACTTGCTACGTAAATGATCAGGAACAAATACATAACATACACAACCAAATACTCGAAAGTAGCTGACTGAAGGTTTCATTTTCCACAATTTCTCAAAGGGTGAAACAAACTCTAACCTTGGTTGAGGAAGTTTGTTGATCACATGGGCTGCGGTTCTCATAGCTTCGGCCCAAAATCTTCCGGGTACATTCTTTGCATGCAGCATACTCCGACAAATTTCTGCAAGATGCCGATTCTTTCTTTCTGCTACACCATTCTGTTGTGGTGTATTGACACAAGTATACTGATGACGTATGTTGCATTCTCGTAGGTATTGAGAGAATTCGCCTGAGCTATATTCTCCTCCATTGTCTGTGCGCAAGCAACATATCTTCTTTTCCACTTCTTCTTCAACTATCTCTTTGAACTCTTTAAACTTTGAGAAAGTGTCAGACTTTTCTTTCATAAATAAAACCCACACATACCTGGAGAAATCATCAATAAACGTCACCATGTACCGTATTCCACTAATTGATGGTTGCTTAACGGGCCCAAATACATCAGAGTGAACTAACTCTAATGGTTCTTTTGCTTTAAACTTTGACTCCTCGTATGGCAATTGGTGTGTTTTACCATATTGGCATCCTGCACAAACTGTGTCTGTTCTTATGTCAAGCTGAGGAAGTCCCTTAAGCATCGACTTCTTCATCATCATACTTAGCTTGGAATAACTAACATGACCTAACCGCATGTGCCATAAATCTGCTGTATCGCTCCTTCTTGTCTTGTCTACATATGCTGACTCTGCTGACATCACGTAGACTGACTCCAGACGTCGTCCTTCCATCATCGGCTGTCCTGAGATTTTGAGATCACGATATACCTTCACATCCCTTGGACCAAACAGAATATGGTGACCTGACAATGTTAATTGTGCCACTGAAAGCAAATTTTTCTTCATGCCTTGGACATGGTAAACATCTTGTAGTGGTACCTGATTATGACTATATCGAGGTGCTACTACCGTCTTACCGATGTGAGTAATCGGTAATCTTGAATTATCAGCTGTCACAACAATGCGATTTCCCTTATATTCTGACAGGTTCTGCAACTTCTGTTTATCGCCTGTCATGTGATTTGAGCAACCTGAATCGACAATCCAGTCATTCTCATAGTCAATTCGGTCAGCCGTTGTTACTGTGAGAGCTAACTCTTCCTCTTCCATAGCAAAAAATGCTTCAGCGTCCCAATCATCTTCGCTTTTCTCCTTTGTACTAGAAGTAGCAGCATTGCTCTCAGCGGGCCTTTTGTTAAACCAACAATCTTTTGCCATGTGACCTTTCTTGTCACAGTTGTAACAGTTACCTTCAAATCTTTTATTGTTGCTACGATTCTTTGAAGCTCCCCCTGGACGAGAGCTCCCTTCTCCTTGATGATTTTTTATCTTGTCACCATACTTTTTAGATCCACCACCGACGTGCTGTTTGAATTTGCCTTTGCTTTTGTTGGTGTAGAGTGCTTCCTCTTCACTTTTCAACGAGACCCCTCCCATTTGCTTGGCCATAGATTCTTGACCAACAAGCAAATTTTCAAACTCTACAAGTGATGGTTGAGTTGGCCATCCTTGTATAACGGCAACGAAACTGCGATATTCGGGCCTCAAACCATGGATAATTATTCTTTTTACCCTGGTATCTCCAATAGCAGCTGTAGGATCTAAATCAGAAATTTCACGGCATAACGTTTTTACCTTGTGAAAGTATTGAGCAATCGGTATATCTCGTTGTGCAACTGATAACAATTCATTCTCAAGAAGTTGAAGTCTTGTGTCATTCTTTCTCGAAAAGAGTGCATCTAAAGTATCCCACGCTTCTTTTGGCGTTTCTAGCTTTTGTATGTGTTCCAACATTTCTTCTTCAACTGTGGTCTTAAGGGCAAACATGGCTTTACTCACTTTAATCTTCCATTTGCGCAAGGTTCCTTGAGCATCTTCTTGCTCGGGCTTCGTAACTTCACTACCACCAACGACTTCCCAAAGGTCTTGACCTTGTAGGTAAGACATCATACACGTCTTCCACGTGTTGTAATTTTTGTGATTGAGCTTCTTGATTCCTCCAACTACTTGAAGATCACCCATCGTGTCGGCAAGACTCTAACAATACCGAACAAGCTTGATTTTGAGACACAAACTTGTAGAGTACAAACTCCTCACGACTCAAGAACGCTCAAACCAAAAATAGTACCTGAATAACTATTTCACCGTGAACAGTACCGTATACGTGAATAGTATCGTATACCATATACTTGAATAAATCTCGTATATGTTAACAATTACTATAAAAGTATATAGTGACACGTGTGAATAGTAACTATGGTAGTAACTCACAACCTTGCTCTGATACCAATTGTTGAGAAAAACTTAGAGTAGATAACTCTAATTTTACCACTCAAAGAAGAAAGTTTAGATTTTAGGAAAACTCACAAATGCTCACACTTCACTCTAGACTACACTCTTTAGAGAAGAACTCCTTAGGAAAACTTAGAACTTTTATTGCTTATTGAAGCTTACTACTTGATGATTTACAAATGCAAGGGAGGGGAGTATTTATACAATACCAAGACAAACACAAGCCACACAAATATAAAATCTAAATAAATTACAACCACCCATTGTTGTTTAATAACAACCACACATTTAAATCACACAACTACAACCACACATTAAACCACACAATTGCAACCACACATTGTTGTTTAATAACAACCACACATTTAAATCACACAACTACAACCACACATTAAACCACACAATTGCAACCACACATTGTTAGGCTTTTATTTTTCCTTGGGCTGGTATTGGACAATTTAACACATGTTTGTATAATTAGAAAGAAAAAAAAAAAAACCTTAGTATTTTGTGTGTAAATGAGCTTTAATAATCTTTTATTAGAAGCTTTTTCATGCTAATTGTTGTTGTTGGCCTCCAAAATTAAGACTTTATCCTATGAGAGGGCATTCAAAAGCTTGTTGATATTGATATTCTCTACAATTATAAATGGACTTAAAATATTAACGGAAGATCTCTATTATTATAAAAGTATTGATTGAGTTTGATGTTTCGAATCAAGTAATATCAATTCAGTAAAAAAAATTATACAAAAATCAAAAATCAAAAATCAAAAAATAAAATAAAAAATATATATTTATAAAGATATTTATGTATTTTATTATTTTTTTAAAATTAAAAATTAAATTTAAACATTTTTAAAAATTATTCACTTTTTTAGCCACCAAATATTTCTCTTCTATCTATTATGATTTTTTTTTTTTACAGCCACGTAGTAGACTTGCTCAAGGGCCGGCCTGGGCAAGTATTTTAGTGACCCGGATCACTGTTCATATAATAAAAAAATATTATTTTATAAAAATTAATTATAAAAATAAATTTTTAATATATGTGAACAGTAAATATGGATCGAAGGACCTATCCGGCCTGACCCATGAGCAGGTCTACCTGTAGTGGGTGTGCCTAATAAATAATAAAACCAATAAATAAATAAAAATGTAAGAAATATAGTTTATCAATACTTATATAACCGAATTTTGTTATCTTAAGTTTCAGCTAGATTTTTTAAGCTTAAATACCTACAAAATGAAACCTATTAATCGAGTTATGCCACTAAATACAATATATAATAAAATATTTGTGTAATCATATAATAATTACATTTTACTTCCGAAATTGAGTCGTTGAACAATTTTTTTTGTTTTGTTGGGATTTTCCCATTTCAGAAAGTTTATTATAAGTAGGCAATGCTTGAATCATAATCTCATGGGAGGTTTTAAATCAAAATTTGGAAATTTGGGTTGTTAAACTTTATCATTAGGGTTGATACCTTATTTAACCTCATAATCACAATAAATTGTTTAATATGATATCTAAATTTTAAAAAATTCAATATAGCTTCTGCACTATAATTTTGTTAACTAGTCATGTGAATATTGACTAATAAAATAATGGCATGTGGCTAATTTTTGACCATATTAACTTAAACATTTATTTTGCAAAACATGTGATATCACAAAGTGATTATCACGTTATTAACAATAAAAATTAATATTTTTTTTTGAAATATAAAAAATTAAAATTAATTTTTTTTTCTCTATTCTCTCCCACAATTTACTTCTTTCGGATCGAATCTATTATGTATTCTAACCTGATTTCAAGTCAATCCGACATACCAACTCCATATAAATGATTCTTTCACACTGTCTATCAATTTCTTGTTTTGGACATCAACTTCTTAGAAAACAAGATTATAAAACCGTAGGTCAATAATTCAATAGAAAATAGAAGTCTATTTGATTAGGTAACTCTTCAAAACACATGAAATGGTTGAAACTTGAAATATAAATTCTAGCTGACCAAAAAATTGTTACTACACAATCCGCGTCCCAATTGACTTTGTCAAATGCATGTACTTACCTTTCTAAAGTAATTAAAAATTATCCACTCAAAGACCTCTCGCAATCTAAGAAAAAAGTCAAGTAATTCAACCCAAACTTGAGTCATAGCCATCAAACAATTTGGACCAACTTTCAAGTCCTACTATACCCTTCAAATTCTTGGTATATCCACTTTAATTAACTAATATTTATTTTCACGTGTTTCATATATTATACTCATTATTTTATTTATTTTTAAATATATAATTATATATTTTATAAATAAATAAAATTAATCAAATGTATATTAATCAAATTTTATATTAACATGTAAATTTTATTTTATGTACAAATTATAACAAAGTACTATAAAATTTATTATTTTTAATATTAACATAAATTTAAAATTATGAAAATAAATAAATTTAATATAAATTTTAATTCTTTTTACTTATCAAATAAATTCATTTATTTCTTAAGAACGACAAAAAATTAGAATTTTAAATATAAAGTAATTTAATATAAACTTTAATTTTTTTATTTATTATTAAATAAATTTATTTAATAAAATATTTAATTAAATTAAAAAATTTATTTATAAATTAGATAAATTTTATTAATAATAAAAATATTTATAATAATAATTTTAAAATATGATGTACAACAATTATTTTCGTCAATTTTTTTATTTATTAAAATTAAAATTATATCTCATTTTCATATGTCACGCCGTCACGCGTGTACAATGCGGCTATCATTTTATTTGTAGAAAAATAAATAAATAAAGTTTTGGATAGGAATTTCAAAGTAAATATGAGGGCAAATCAGTAAGATTAGAAAAACCTTCGAAGAAGGCCACGAGTTTTAAGTTGTTTAGGCCCCACGCTTCAAGTTTCACAAAATTCGCCTCAAACGAGTAACGGGTGAGCCAACCTTTTCACTTATTTCCACTTTTGTCCTCTTCATTTCTCCCTCAATATAATCTTCTCCGCCACCTGACTCACTGAGTCCGTAAAACTAATAATAGACTCGGATTCTCACCGAAATGGTGTCGGAATCGGAGCTAATCGCCCGTCTCCGGGAGTTCTTGAAGGAATCGGACCTGAACACGACTACTACAGCAATTGTGCGGCGGAGATTGGAGGAAGATTTCGGGATTGACTTATCGGAGAAAAAGAAGTTTATTAGGGAGCAAGTCGATTTATATCTCCAAAACCAGTTCGAAAATGCCGAAGGTGAAGAACAAGAACTAGAAGAAGATGATCAATCGGGGAAGATTAAATCCGAGGAAACCGACGGCTCTGATTCGAACGAGGAAGAGGTGGAGAGTAAAAAAGCGAGAAAAAAAAGGACTCCCGTAAAGAAAGGGTCAGTTATTTACTTAATAATTAGACAAAATTTACGTAATAATGAATGAACTGTATTTTTTATTTGTTTTTTCAAAGGTTTAGATAATGAGTGGTTTACAAGTTAATTGCGGGTTACTTTGGCTATGGTTATGCTTCGCTTCAAATTAGAGTAAAATGTAATTTGGATTTTCTTTTAAGTTTTATAAGTGTTTATTATTATTAATTTATTTTAACGGTGTGCCTTTTTTATAAAAAAATGCATGTAAAAGTGGGGAAAATGGTTTGAATGCCAAAATTCGAGAGAACCTGTTTGTATTAATCCAACTCAGTGAGTCACTCTCTGAGATTGCCGTGGAACTCATTGCAACGAGGTTGATTAACCATAGTTCTGGAAACAAAAGGAAAAAAATGTGATTTTCTTATATAAAAATAATGCAGGCTTTGTTTATTTTTGGGATGTTTTTAAATAGGATTTATTTTTATTATAGAAAATTAAAATTTCTTATAACTTCCACCCATTTTAATTTGAAAAACCTTAACAAATTTTTTGGAGCTTTGACATACCATACTTATGTGCTTTATAGTGAAAATTTTGAAAAAGCTTAAACAAATTTCTTATAATCTCACTTATTTGTCCTTTGGACTTTGACACATTTGATTGTATGGAAACATTGTTTTCTCTTTTCCCTTGTAAATTGTAGTAGATTTTTGCTCCTTCTCTGTAAATGAACCCCTTTTCATCTGAGCTGCTGCTTTTAGATAAATTGTAAAGAAAAAAAAAGTTTTTTTGTTGACTGCAAATGCTTTAAAACAAGTTCAAGCTACATTAGTTTCTTTCTTTTCTCTTTGTACTTTAAATTTGGCCTTTGGAACATGAAACACTGGCCTTTTTTTGGCGCTTTAGTGGTATGTGCATTTAAGCTCTGATTGCCATCATGTTATAAATTTTCAGTCTTCCTTTTCTCCGCCATCTAATCTGTTTATTTAGACTCCTGAGAATTCTCAACAATCTGAATTTCTTGTTTTCTCGTCATTCTTTGATGTTTTGGGAGCTGGAAAGAAGGAAATGAGTTGGTCTTAAACTTGTAATATTACAGACTCCATTTTTGCCCTGCAAAACAAGATAATTAGCTTGTGTTTAAAGATGTCATCCAGATTTAAGTGACTTCTTATTTAAAGTTGCATAAGTCTTACATGTTAGACAGACTTCTTGTAGACTGTTGCTAAAGCTTATACATTGCTATTTCGACAGTGCGCATTATTTAAAAGTTATTTTTCTGTGAAGTGCTGAACTGCTGATCTTATATCAGCAGCTTATCCACTAATTTATCTAGAATATACCTAGACTAAGAATTTCATCCTACATTGTCATGCAAGCTTTGTAGTTTAGTAGCATACTGAATTAGAGGTTGCAATTGTCATCAAACTTATAGTCGTTAGTTTACGAATTTATGGTTGTTTTATTTTATATATAGGTCAAAAAGAGTCAATAATGACGTTAAGAGAAGAGGAGGTGGTTTTAACAAAGTATGTAGCCTTTCCCCACAACTTCAGGAACTTGTAGGAGTCCCTGCATTGGCGAGGACTGAGGTACCTCTAAAAATCCTTAAATTTCTTTTTAGCTTCTTGTTAGTTTCATAGTTAAGGAAGCTGCCTTGTTCTAAATTTTCTGTTTTATATTGGTGCTAGGTAGTCAAGCAAATATGGGCTTATATCAGAGAGAAAAATTTGCAAGACCCAGATAACAAGAAAAATATAATTTGTGATGAGCCATTGCATGCACTTTTCGGTGTTCATTCCATTGACATGTTTCAAATGAACAAAGCCCTGTCAAAGCATATCTGGCCCTTGGATTCAGATGAAGGTAATAGCACATCTGTCGATTCTACCATTTTGCATTTGTTAAACTTTTTTAGATTTTGAGCTCAAATTTCTTTACTCTTTTGAAAATTGTGAGTAAAAACTGCTGATTCTCTACAGAATTGGCTATTCTTGTCACCTTGGAATTGTATTTTAAATCTGAAAAGCATTTCTTATTTTCATATCACTCTCTTTGTTCCTCAGGAAATGAGGACATTGTTTACCTAGTTTTTGACTAAATCAAGGAAGAATATGTTTTGTTTCTTGATCAGTATGATGCAAATGTTTTACAACTCAGATCACTCTATTATCTTTATGAAGTGCTAAATTTAACTATATTGGCTTTCATGTCACAGTTGTTTCAGTCAAGGCAACGGAGAAAGAAAAGCCACGTAAGCATGAGAGAGAAGAAGGTATGGATGCTAAATGATTAAATTAAGGTCTACGTAATTTGCGTTGATATGAGGAGTTAGTATGGCTTATACTCACAACTTGTCTACTATTGCTAGCATTAGCAATACCTTGCAGCTCAGATTTTGCTTCCCCACTATCATATGCAAATTTGTAAATAGGTCTTTTGACTGTTGTTTCTTGAAAGAACATTCTCTTTTAGCGATATCTTTTGCTGCTAATTCTGGCTTTGCCTAATGAATTTAGGCAATATATTGCTCTATATGCTTTTTCTAGTTCTCATATTTCTTCATATGCTTCATCCTAAACATTTAGGCAATATCTTTTCCACTGGTTGTTTCCTTGGAATAATCTCATCTTTTGTCCAATCGCAATGTGATGATACTTGTTACCTCCTTTCTTTCTTTCTTGTGCATGCTTGTGTCTAACTATTTTGTATGGCTGTATCAGTTAATTAATTAGTTTTTTTTTGAATTATTATAAGCAATTAAGCATGTTGGTAGACTGTTCACCATTATAGGTGTTCTTAACCTTTCTGTTTTTGCTGTTTTCTTCTTTGCCATTTCAGATCCAGATGAGCCACAAAGAAAGGAAAAGCGACAGAAGGGATTTCTTGCCCCTCTTCAACTTTCAGATGCTCTAGTAAAATTTCTTGGTACTGGCGAAAATGAGCTTACTCGGGCTGTTGTAATAAAGCGAATGTGGGATTACATAAAAGAAAACAACCTCCAGGTATCTGATTGCCCACCTTGCAATTGCAGAATTGCAATATATCATAGTAATAGTGTACTCACTGTAGTCAGTCATTATTTATTGAACTTTTTGATACCCTTTTATCTATTATTTGCTATTTCTGAATTGGATATATAAAATATTGTACTGGGGTTTGAAAAATTACAAGAATTTTCGTTTTCTAACTTTTCTTTCCTGTTTCATGAAGGATCCATCTGACAAGAGGAAAGTAATATGTGATGAGAAGCTGAAAGAACTCTTCGATGTTGAAACCTTCCATGGCTTCACCGTTACAAAACTCTTAGCTGCTCATTTTCTCAAGACCTGACAGTCAGATGCTCCGATATTGTTCTTGTTTTTTTTTTTTTTTTTGTGTTCAAAGATATTGTTCATGTTAAGCTCAAGAGAAACAAGGGTTTTGTCTTTTCTTTGTAGTTTTTTTTTTTTGGTTATGTATCTTCAAAATAGAAAACCTGAAATTCGTCAAGTCATACATTTTGGGTTATTTGAGTTTTTAATCAGTAAAAGTGTGAGGATAATGTGCAATATTAATAGGTACAGGGAGGGAGGGACCATATCTGGTAGGGACTTGGGGGACAACCGATCAGTAGCTTCAGCATAAGTTTTACTTCAAAAGTGGTAAATTTTATCAATTGAATTTCAGTTTATCTTTTTTCCTATCTACTTTTTCCACCAATGATCAAAGTGTATATATATATATATATATATATAACTTTACATTTAAGGGTAGTTAAGATTTCATAATTGTAGACAATTATCCATAATAAGTTAAAAGATTTAAATTGAATCAAGGATCAATGGCTCTTGATCAAGGAAAAATAAAATGAAGGATCAATAATGGACATATAAAAAGAAATAAAATAAAAATAACAGGGCAAATCACTAATCTTCTCCTTAAATTATAGAGTTTAACTCTTCCAAAATAAAAAGAGGGGTTCGCTTAACCAGTGTTTATAAGTATACATTAAGAATTATTTATTTAGCATTTTAGGAAATTTTTTTTGTATTTAATACATAATTTTTACTGAATTCAACAAATAATAATGCATATATTACATTTTTTTTCTTCTATAAATACCATCTTAAAGACACGTAATGCCAAATAGAATATAATTAATTGGTTCCACATAAAATTATTAAGCTATTGGAAACTAAATTAACAATTAATTAATATGCTAAATACAAGTCAAAATTATTGAAGAAACCTACCTACCTACCATTATTTTGGTTCCAATTTTACTGCTTTTTCAAGGACCTCAAGTGCAGCATATAAGTCATTCAAGTGCCTTGTAAGCCTCAGAAAAGTAAAAATAAAAATAAAAATACATATTGAGAACTTCAAAGACAATTTATGAAGTTGCATCCTTAATCCCTCGTCAATGGAAAATACTTAGATATTAACCTTGACTTAATATCATTGCTCCCAATCTCATCAAAAATGCCACATGTTGATGTTTCTTTCTTTTGCTCAGTAAAAAGAAAGCTTTATTTTCATGAAACCAAAGATGAAAAAAAAAGCAGAGAACTGGCATATACGTACTCCTGCATCATTTATCCCACCACTTTTTTTTTATTCTATTTTAATTTCTTATTTTTCTATGCTGACTTGAGATGATAAGCTGCTAGGATACGAGGTTAATTTATTGCTTGTGTATGTTAAAAGTAAATTTGATAATTTATGTATTCATATTGTATTAGTATATTTTTTTATATTACAATTATATTTAAAATATTTTATATTAATATAAATTTTGACGTTTTAATATTTTGTATTATATAAATTTTGACAGATTCGTGTCGTACTCGAGTTTTTTTTTTTTTTTCGTGTCGTATTTTAGTTATTTTTTGTGTGTCTTATAATCATATTGTGTTTAATATTATCAGATCTAGTTAGAAGGCTGAAAAAAACTTGGAAACATATTTTTTCCCGTAATTGCATGGAATTTAATTAGTGCATAATAAGTAATAACTAATAAACTAGTTAATATGAAATTAACCATGCATGATATTGATATAAATATATATATACATATTTATTTATTTATCATTACTATTTTTATATATAAGATCCATTTATGAATTATGTAACTATACTTATAAATGATAATTAATGTTATATTCTAAAACATATTTGGATCAATTTAGATTGTTTGGATTAAAGCCTATCTCTTAAGGAGAATCAATTTCTGACAAGCAAGACCGTCACAACAATGTAATTGAAGCTGGAGGAAAATCCTCAAGTTAAGAGAAACAGCATAAAACTTTATAGCTATGCCTAACAATGCAAATGGTAGAGTTAGTGAAAAGCTTCAACATTTGGGGATTTTTCAATCAAAGAAATTTGGAACTTTTACGGACAAAGTAGGCTCGAGTACCATGACATAAATTGATGTGATTCTCGATTGGTTAAACTTTTTTTTTTTTTACTAATTAAACTGAATTTTTTATCAGTTTAATGCATTATACGGGATATACATAGATCTGCTTAAAGGCGGAACAGTTCGTCCGACAGGTTCGACCCGTATTGAGTCGAACCTGGACAGGTCTTTTAGTGATTCGGACAGACTCGACCCGAATTACTGTTCACACAATAAAAAAATTAATTTAATTATGAAAAAATATAAAATAAAATAAAATAAATTTTTTTAATATTATAAATAATAAATATGAATTGATGGACCGAACCGAAATAAGAAAACATAAAAAATCCGGACCGTTGTCCGACCATAAGCAGGTCTAATATACATACGTCCCATGAACCGGTATTCGATTTATTCATCCATGATCTAGATCCCATGCAAAGAGGTCTATTGACTTGGTGAGTAATTACTTGTAGAGGATTTCATTCTGTTTATGGTAATTAACAGTACTCAATAGTCAAATACGCTTTGGCTTTTTATCTCTCTCTTCAAGACTATCTTTTCCTTTCTTCTCTCTCTGCCACATGCTGATTTTGGTACAAAGAATTTCGGAAGTAAGTTTTGGTGAAAACACAATTTTTTTTGGTTTCCTTCGGGCTGAGACTGATATTCCTATTTCTTCACTTATTTTTTGTCTTTATTATTTGATGTCATTTCCATCTTTCAAATCACTACTTTTGCTTTAGCGTTATGAGCATCCTTTGCAAATGACACTGGTTTTTGTTTTTTTTTTTTCCTCTTGATTTTAAAAATACATGATATTAAGAATTTTATTTTATGATTTTTTTCTTCAAAATTTAGTGTTAATATTTATAATAATTAATCGTAATAACTTTTATTATATTCGTAATAATAATCAATAAATATAATTAAAAATACATTTGCAATCACAATTTAAATTTTTACTTTATCCTGCTAGTAACATCCATTACAATTAAAAAAAGTCTTCGATCATAACTTAAATTCCTATTTTGTTCCACTGATATTAAATTTCTAATTAGCCATTTCTTTTTAATTGTTATCTGATTTATGCTGCTTTAAAAAATAAAAAATAAACTGATATTATATTTATATATATATATATATATTGCATGAATTAAGTCATTAGTAAACTAATAATAATAACAATATAATCCCTAGTACATTAAAGTATTTCGTCAAAGCTTAACGAGAACAATCACCTAATTGTTAGGTACCAGAGTGACGGAATAGTGTCTCACAACTAAAATAAGAGATGAGAAAATAAGAACTGAACACACAAAATTTAACGTGGAAAACCCTCAATGAATAAAGGGAAAAACCACGGGGCAAGACTAGAAGAATTTCACTATGAGAAAATATTACAACACCTCTCTCTAAATACTAGGAGAGAATAACCTCACAAAGAATATAAGAAAGTATACAAGAGAGGAAGAGATAATTCTTGGGATGGTTTTAATACTTCTCCTTAAGGCTCTTTATATAGCCTTCAAGGAGGAACTCTAACAATTCTCCCACCGATGTGGGATTCTAACAATTCTCCCACTTGAAGATTTGATTAAACCAATCATATCTTCACACCACTCTTTCTGTCTTGCCATTCCATGTTGCTTACGTTTCTGATAGACCATAGGAGGATCGACACCAAATAAACTTGTCAGTGTTGATTGGCTTTGTCATAACATCTGCTAGGTTGTCTTTGGTGTGAATCTTTTGCATATCCACACTTCCTTCTTCTACTACTTCTCGAACAAAGTGATACTGTATACCTATATGCTTTGTCCTGGAATGAAAGGCTGGATTCCTTGCAATGTGCAAGGCACTCTGACTGTCACAATACACAATAATCTTCTGCTGCTTGTGCCAGAGTTCTTCCATTAACCTTTGTATCCATATTGCTTCCTTGCATGCTTGGGTAGCTGCCATGTACTCAGCTTCTGTAGTAGATAAAGCTACAACAGTCTGTAACTTAGATAACCAGCTTACCGCTCCTCCTGCAAGTGTGAACACATAGCCAGTAGTGGATTTCCTTTTATTAAGATCACCTGCAAAATCTGAATCAACATAACCCCTGACAACAAGTTCTGATCCTCCAAAACATAATGCAACATCTGAGGTTCCTTTAATGTATCTAAGGATCCTCTTAACAACATTCCAATGCTCTCTACCAGGATCTGCCATAAATCGACTGACCGCTCCCACTGCTTGTGCAATGTCTGGTCTTGTACATATCATAGCATACATAAGGCTTCCCACCGCTGATGCATACGGTACTCGAGACATTTCCATCCTCTCTGCTTCATTGCTAGGACTCATACCTGAGGATAATTTACAATTGACAGGAAGTGGGGTAGATATTGGCTTACAGTCTTGCATGTTGAAGCGTCGCAAGACCTTCCTCAGATAATTCTTTTGAGAAAGCCAAATTTTCCTGTCTTTTCTGTCTCGGTGAATTTGCATCCCTAAAATCTTGTTTGCGGGTCCCAAGTCCTTCATATCGAACTCCCTAGCCAACTGTGCCTTCAAATCTTGGATTCGATCTTTGTTGGGGCCTACCACCAACATGTCATCCACATACAACAGCAAAATAATGAAATCATTATCATCAAACCTCTTGTAGTACGTACAATGGTCTGAACTCAGTCTGTTGTATTCAAGGCTAATTATGAAAGAATCAAATCTCTTGTACCAACATCTGGGCGCCTGCTTTAGACCGTACAGAGATTTGGTCAACCTGCAAACCAAGTTCTCTTTGCCTGTTTCAACAAAACCTTCTGGTTGGAGCATATAAATTTCTTCTTCAAGCTCTCCATGTAGAAAAGCCGTCTTTACATCTAGTTGTTCAAGATGTAAATCAAATGCAGCACACATAGCCAACACTACTCTGATAGTAGTAAGTCTGACAACTGGAGAAAATATCTCGTTGAAGTCAATACCTTCTTTCTGAGCATATCCTTTTACAACCAATCTAGCACGATATCGTTCTACTTGATCATTGCTATCCCGCTTGATCTTGTAGACCCATTTGTTACCAATGGCTTTTCTGCCACGTGGTAATTCCACCAGTTCCCATGTCTCGTTCTTGTGAAGAGCTTCAATTTCTTCCTGCATTGCTGTCATCCACAGAGAAGCATCTGGGCTACTAGTAGCTTCATGAAAAGTTGATGGCTCTCCATCCTCTGTTAAAAGACAGTATGCAACATTGCTCTCCGTAACATACTCCGTGTGCCAATTTGGAGGCCTTCTCTCACGAGTTGACCGTCGAACTTCTACAGCCTCGGACTCAACTGGTTCTGGTACCTCATGCTCTGGTTCTGCTTCAGAAGAATCATCTTCTTGAGAATTTCTATCCATCTGCACTGTAGCAGTCTCTTTTGAAGTGTTGTCATTTGTTTGCTCACTTTGCAGTTCATTTTCTGCAAAAACTACATCTCTGCTGACAACAACCTTGCGGGCAGTGGGATCCCACAGGCGATACCCCTTAACACCGTCAGCATAACCCAAGAATATACATTTTCTGGATTTTGGATCCAGCTTTGGTCTTTCTTGGGAGTTGTACATCACGTACACAGGACATCCAAACACATGTAGAGAAGAATAATCAGCTGGCTTTCCTTTCCACATCTCCATAGGCGTCTTCAAACCAATCGCCGTTGATGGTGATCGATTTATCACATAACAGGTGGTTTTGACTGCTTCTGCCCAGAAAGATTTGGCCAATCCCGCTGTTCTCAGCATGGCTCTTGTTCTATCTAGGAGAGTTCTGTTCATCCGCTCTGCTACACCATTCTGTTGAGGCGTATGTGCAACCGTGAATTGTCTCATAATACCCTCTTTCTTACAGAATGCTAGAAAGTTACCGTCTACATATTCTCCTCCATTGTCTGTCCTCAAGCACTTGATTCTTTTCCCAGTTTCAAGCTCTACTTGTGCTTTGAACTCCTTGAATACTGGAAACACATCTGACTTCTTCTTGATTGGGTACACCCATAATCTCCTGGAATAGTCATCAATGAATGATACAAAATACTTTGCTCCACCCAGGGATATTTCTGGTGACTCCCACACATCAGAATGGATTAAGTCCAGTATGTGTTTGCTTCTTGTAGTTACTTTAGCAAACTTCAATCTATGCTGCTTGCTTATCACACAGTGCTCACAGAAAGGTAAATTGACCATCTTGAGCCCGGGCAGGAGATTGCGTTCTGCAAGGACTTTCAAGCCTCGCTCTGACATATGGCCTAATCTGCGATGCCACATCATCGTCGTTTCTTCTTGGCTGGCTGCTGCAACTGATGCATCTGCCTCTTGCAACGTCTCTCCCAAAAGCATGTATAGATTGCTTGTGATCTTCTCTGCTTTCATCACCACAAGGTTTCCTTTCACTACTTTCAATATTCCACATTCAGTGTGGATCTTGCACCCGAGGTCATCCAATTGTCCAATTGACAATAAGTTCTTCTTTAAGCCCTTCACATGTCGTACCCCTTGAATTTTGCGAACAGTACCATCATGCATTTTTAATCTGACGGTACCGACTCCAGCAATATCTAAGGCGTGATCATTTCCCATGAACACAGATCCTTCCGAAATAGGTTCATAAGTGCAAAACCAATCTCGGTGTGGAGTCATGTGCCATGTCGCACCTGAATCCATTATCCAGACATCATTGAGTTTCTTTCCGCCTTTAGAACTAGTCGCTGCTTCACTATACAAGATTTCTTCATCATCTGAGGTACTTGCAACACAACCTTGGGAGGTTGATGTTTCAGAATTCTTTTCTCCACCCTTCTTATTATGCCAACACTCCTTCTTCGAGTGCCCTCTCATGCCACAATTGTAGCATTTAAGATTCTTCCTTCTTCGAGATTTTGATCTACCATGATTCTGACTCCCACTGGAGCCACGTTCTGTTGATCTGCCTCTCATCACCGTTAAAGCCTCTGCTTGCTTTGAATTTTCTGACCTTTCCTCCTTATTCTTGCGCCTGGATTCTTCTTCAAGAATAGCACCGGCAACATCATCAAAGTGAAGAGAGTCACTAACATTGTTATTTGTGATGTTGATGATGAGTTGATCATACGAATCTGGTAAACTCTGAAGTAGAAGTTCCGCACGTTCATTTTCCGCTATTTTGAAATCTGATGCTGTGAGTTGAGCAAATAGCGTATTCAGAGTGTTGATGTGATCCGTTACCGACGTGGATTCACTCATTCGAAGAGTGTAGAGTTTCCTCTTCAAGAATATTCTGGTGTGAAGTGACTTCACCTCGTACAATTTGTTTAGAACATCCCAAATCTCCTTTGCAGTCTTCTTCTCTGCAACACTTGACAAAACTGAATCCGCCATTGCTAGGTGCAGATTGGCAACAGCATTGTCATCCTTCTCTTTCCACTTTTCATCAGTCATTTCTGTGGGTCTACTTTCAATTGCTTCTAGACAATTATCCTTCCTCAAAATTGCTCTTATCTTCAATTTCCACAAGGAGAAATTTCTCCCACTGAACTTCTCTATCTCGAATTTTGCTGCCATGGTTGTACACGAACTGAAGCGAGTTACACTATTTCACCGTGAATAGTACCGTATACGTGAACAGTATTGTACGTATGTCGTACACTAGAACAAATCCAGTATACGTTAACAATTACTGCAAAAGTATACAACCACACGTATGAATAATAACCGTATCTGTGAATAGTACAGTACAATTGAATAGCCCGTATACTGGAACAGTGACCGTAGCCCGTGAATAGTGCACCAGGTAGGTTCCCAGGAAAGAGAGGTGGGTCACTGATAGACACACTTAAATACCAAGTCTTTCCTAGCCAGAACTTCCCTAGACACTTTCACACTACCACACTTTATTTCCAGCAACAAGAATAATTCTTTTCTGATGTGGAAGATCAGACAATACTGCAACCACAGAGCATACTAAGAACCAACACTTTCACTGCAGCGGAATAAGGACCACGAACCAATGGCTCTGATACCACTGTTAGGTACCAGAGTGACGGAATAGTGTCTCACAACTAAAATAAGAGATGAGAAAATAAGAACTGAACACACAAAATTTAACGTGGAAAACCCTCAATGAATAAAGGGAAAAACCACGGGGCAAGACTAGAAGAATTTCACTATGAGAAAATATTACAACACCTCTCTCTAAATACTAGGAGAGAATAACCTCACAAAGAATATAAGAAAGTATACAAGAGAGGAAGAGATAATTCTTGGGATGGTTTTAATACTTCTCCTTAAGGCTCTTTATATAGCCTTCAAGGAGGAACTCTAACAATTCTCCCACCGATGTGGGATTCTAACACTAATTGAGGGATTCGAAATTCTCAACCATCCACAACGTATTCATCAAAATTAGCAGCTGATGATGTTTCTATTATATTTCTCAATAAAAAAAGCTTTTTTTTATTTCCATGAAAACAAAGATGAAGAAATGGCATATACTTTAAGAGTGTTGCCAGACAAACAAAAATTGAGCAACCAGGTGAGGTACTGAGGTGCCACAACAAATTAGAATTTTTAATTTGTCTTTTTTTTTTTACCTACTCCTGCATTAATATTTATGTTTTAGCTCCCATTTTCTTTTTTCGATTTCAATTTCTTGTTTTCCTATGCTGATTTCATATGATTACATAATATGAAATTAACCATGCATGCATAATATTGATATATATATATATATACATATATATATATATATATATCCCAAGAAACAATCACACGATTCTTTCATAAATAAAGTAGCACGCATGTTCAAATTCTCCACTCTATCAAAAGAAATAACCAAAGAAAAATTGAGCTACCTAAAATCTGAATCCATTAAGAAGTAAGAACCCTTAAAAAAAAACTTTCAAAGTGTTAATTGCATTTTCGTACTCCATTTAATATCTAAATAATTTAGATTTTAGAGTATGCAAAAATAATTAGTTCATATCTGGGGTAGTTGAGCACAAAAAAAAACTGTAAAATGTTTCAACACAAAAAAAGAAAGAAAAAAAGCAAGTTTCTTACTAATATTTCAACACATAATTAGTTCATATTTGGGGTAGTTAGCATTAGGGGTGTAAACGAGACACTTGTGCTCGCAAGCTATTCGAGTTCGACTCGAAAAAAACTCGAATTTGATTCGGTCATTATCGAGCCGAGCTCGAGCTCGAGCAGCTCGAGCTATCGAGCGAGCCGAGTTCGAGTATCTTAATACCCGATTCGAGCAGCTCGCGAGCCTAATCGAGCTTTTTTTATTTATAATATTTTTATTATTAATTTACTATTTTACCCTTAATATATATATATACATACTTAAAAACCCTTAATTCGAGCTCGAGCTCGAGTATATAAACGAGCCTAATCGAGTCGAGCTCGAGCTTAAAAAATGATACTCGATCGAGCTCGAACCGAGCTTCGAGCCTCGAGTTTCAAATCGAGCTCGAGCTCAAGCTTCTCAGTGTTCGAGCTCGGCTCGGCTCGATTACAGCCCTAGTTAGCACTTGGTTAATTTTATCCTGGTGCAAATATATAAGTGCCTTGAGGATGTATGTGTGCATGTTAGGGTGTAGAACAAACCTGCCATTAACCAATATGTGGTAGGAATTAGATTAAATTAAATTAGATAGTATTGTTTCAGTCTAATTAGCTTTGATAAAAATGTCTAATCACTATATAGTTTTCATGATAGAATTTGTTTTAGTATATAAGAAGTAAAATTTATATAATTATTACTGAAAAATAAAGTGAGAGTAACTTAGCTTTTCAATTAATCTATATGCCAATAAAATTAATACTAGGGAGGAATATTCACACCTAATGAACTATAGTCTATATGGGCTGTGGCCATGACCTTCAAAGAAGCAAAACCATCAAAAAGAATGATGAAACTATTGAAAAGTGTGAAAAGTATTGTTCCTTACATTTGAAATATAATGGTTAATGGTACATTAATTGGGACTTATATTCTTGTGCACACTAGGCCATCTATAGCATATTTTATTAACTATTACATGAATTAAGTCAATCCATTGAAATATAGTTGATGAATTATTAATATGTTAAACTTTATATAAATATATAATACATGATTATGATAAAAAAAAATAAACAAACACAAAACAGATACACGATTATCAAATAAAATCTACATTGAAATATTTTCATCAAAGTTTAAACGAAAACAATCAGCTTGAGACTTGAGGGATTCAAAATTCTCGACCACAAACTTGGTACATTCATCAAAAAGGGCACCTGACGATGTCTCTTTTTTGTTTTTTCAAGTAAAAAGAAAGCTTTATTTTCATTTTCATGATATCAAAGATAAAACAGTGTTCCCTGCCAATGCCATACAGAAATTGACCAACCTGTCCTACAAACAAACACCAAAATTGCAACAGACAAAAAAGACATGCCAAATTATCCATTTGATATTGAAAGCCATGAGAGAGAGCCAGAGAGGTACTGACTACACTGAGTGAGCTGCAAATTAAATCAAAAGTTTTTGTCCTTATTTTTCTACCTAGGTACTCCTGCATCGTTTACGTTTTAGCTGCCACCTTTTTTTTCTTCCCCTCTCTTACAATTTCTTGTTTTTTCTATGCTGACCAAATGATCAGCAGCTAGGATACGATCGAGGTTAATTTATTGCGTGTATGGATTAGAAGTCTCAAAAAAAACTTCGAAACATATTCTTTCTCGTAATTGCATGGCCTCCTAATTTTTCATCATTGGTATTTAATTACATAGAACCATAGATTAATCAATATAAAATTAACCATGCATGTTATATATATATATATTTATATATGATAATCCACGTATTTATATTATATTCGTGTATTTTTTATGTTATAATTGTATTTAAAATATTATATATTTTTTTGGTTTCCTTTGGAGTTGATACTGATATAAATATTCCTATTTCTACACTTCTTTTTTGTCTTTACTATTTGATATCATTTTCATCTTTCAAATCACTACTTTTAATCTAGGGCTGTGGGCATCCTTTGCCTTAATGAAAAATTTGGCAAATGGCACTGGTTTTATTTGTCTCATGATTTAAAAATACGTGATAATACTACTATTATTTTGTGATTTTTGTTTTTTTCGTTTTTGATATTTATATTATTCATAGTTATCGTAATTAATCGTGATAATATTCATTACACTCGTAATTGTAATAAATGTAACACAATTAAAAATACATTTGTGATCAAAATTTAAATTCCTACCTTACCCTGCTCGTAACATCTATTACAACTGAAGCGTCTTCGACCGTAATTTAGATTACTGCTTTGTCCGGCTGGTATTAAGTTTCTAATTAGCCATTTCTTTCTAATGGTTATCTGATATATAAGCTGCTTTCAGAAAGAAAAACTGATATTATCCCTAGCACATTGCATGAATTAAGTCATTAGTAAACTAATAATAATAACAATATAATCCCTAGTCCATTAAAGCATTTCGTCAAACCTTAACGAGAACAATCACCTAATTGAGGGATTCGAAATTCTCAACCACCCACATGTAGATCTGTTCACGGACCGAGCATCCCGCCGGCCCATATTGAGCAGGGTTTGGCAGGATTCTTTTTTATCCGATCCGGCCTGGAACAGTATTTTTATATTATAATAATATTATTTTATTTAATTTTAATTATAAAAAAATAATATTTTATTATAATAAACAGTAAATTCGAGCTCATGTGCCGGTCCGGACCCGTCCAAGACTAGGTCTGGGCAAAATTTTTTTAAAAAAATGGGGCCGAGCCATGAGCACCTCTACCCACAAGGTATTCATCAAAATTAGCACTTGACCTGATGATGTTTCTTTTATTTTTCTCAATAAAAAAAAAGTTTTTTTATTTCCATGAAAACAAAGATGAAGAAATGGCATATACTTTAAAGTTAAGAGTGTTGCCAGACAGACAAACAAAAATTGAGCAACCAGGTGAGGTACTGAGGTGCCACAGCAAATCAGAATTTTTAATTTGTCTTTTTTCTTTTTACCTACTCCTGCATTAATATTTATGTTTTAGCTCCCATTTTCTTTTTTCGATTTCAATTTCTTGTTTTTTTATGCTGATTTCAGATGATTACATTATATGAAATTAACCATGCATGCATAATAATATTGACATATAGATATCCCAAGAAACAATCACACGATTAATCTTTCATAAATCAAGTCACACGCATGTTCCAAATTATCCTCACTATCAATAGAAATAAGCAAAGCAAAATTGAGCTAACCCTAAATTTTGAATCCATTTAAGAACCCTTAAAAAAAATCTTTCAAAGTGTTAATTGCATTTTCGCACTCCATTTACTATCTAAATAATTTAGATTTTACAGTATGCAAAAATAATTAGTTCATATTTGGGGTAGTTGAGCAAAAAAAAAAAAAAAGTATGTGTGCATGTTAGGGTGTAGAACAAATCTGTCATTAACCAATATGTGGTATGTTTCAGTCTAATTTGCTTAATTTGATAAAAATGTCTAATCACTATATAGTTTTCATGATAGCATTTTTATAAGTAAAACCTGTATAATTAATTACTGAAAAATAAAGTGAGACTATCTTAGCTTTTCAATTAATCTACATGTCAATAAAATTAATATTAGGGAGGAACATTCTCACCTCATGAACTATGGACTATGGCCATGACCTTCAAAGAAGCAAAACCATCAAAAAGAATGATCGATGAAACTATTCATGAAAAGTGTGAAAAGTATTGTTCCTTACATTTGAAATATAGTGGTTAATGGTACATTTATTGGGACTTATATATATTCTTCTGCACACTAGACCATCTATAGCACATTTTAATAATTATTACATGAATTAATTCAATTCATTGAAGTAGACCTCATAATATTGAAGATGACATGAATATATATACATATTAAAATTTATATAACATGAATTATGTTAAATATAACACTTTAAACATAATTATATTATAAAAATTTATAAACACAACACAAATATAAACAAAATTGTCAAATCTACATTGAAGTATTAATTTTCATCAAAGCTTAAAGAAAAACAATCAACAATTGAGATTTGAGATTTGAGGGATTCAAATTCTCGACCACCAACTTAGTACATTCAACAAAAAGGGCACCTGATGCTATCTCTTTTTTTTTATTTTTTTTTCTCAGTTAAAGAAAAATTTTATTTTCATTTTCATGAAACCAAAGATAAACAGTACCTGCCATACTGAAATTGAACAATCTGCCCTAGAAACAGTCATCAAAATTGCAACAGACAAAAAAGACATTCCAAATTATCCTTTTGAAATTGACAGCCAGGAGACAGAGAGAGAGAGAGGTACTGATTACTGAGCTTAGCTGTAACAAATTAAATAAAAAATTTTGTCCTTTTTCTACCTACGCACTCGGTACTCCTGCATCATTTACTTTTTTGCTTTGCAGCCTTTTTTTTTTTTTTCTCTTACAATTTTTTGTTTTTTCTATGCTGACCAAATGATCAGATACGATCGAGGTTATTTTATTGCGTGTATGGATGGATTAAAATTGCGTGTATGGATGGATTAGAAGGCTAAAAAAAATTTAGAAACATATTCTTTCTCGTAATTGCATGGTCTCTTAATTTTTTATTATTGAAATTTAATTACATAAAATCCTAAATTAGTCAATATAAAATTAATCATGTTATATATATATATATATGATAATCCGTATATTCATATTATGTTTGTATATTTTTTACGTGTTAAATCGTATTTAAAATATTATATATTTATATAAAATTTGATACGATAATAATTTATGTTATATAAATTTTAATATATTCATGTATTCGTGTCATATATACGTTATTTTTTTATATCATATTTTAAATATTTTGTTGTATCATGTCTATGTCGTATAATCAGTACAAAATTATCGAATCTATATATATCCCAAGAAACAATCACATAATTCTTTCAAAAATAAAGTAACATGTATGTTCAAATTCTGCTCGGTATCAATAGAATGAGCTAACACTAAAATATCAATCCAATAAGAACTTAAGCCAAGCATGATGACTTTATTTAATGTGACAATTATAATTATCCGTAATAAATGAAATTGCTAACACTATTCAGCTTTTTATATTTAATTCAAAAATGCTTTTAATATATTAAATAATAAATTTAAATTAAATAGGTTTTTAATGAGTGAGACGAGCTCTGATAAGCTCTTAAATATGTCAATCTGATTTGACCCGAGTTAAAAACACCTTTATTTAGTTTCATTGTCTGTGCTTCTGGAAGTTTCTTATGAGCCACTTTCTATTTTTTTCAAGCTGTGATTTATTTTTTTTTACCCTAATTGTGTCAAGTTAGCATGTGCTTGATTAATTCTTTTATGATACATTTTTCTATCTAATTAGGAATTAGCTAGCTTTGATAATGACGGATTACTGTATAGTTTTAATGAATAATATCAGCAAAACTTAATTTATTGAAAACAAAAAAATGTAGTACTATTACAATTCACCTTTTCAAAAAGGAAAAATGATTTTTTACCCTTTCAATAACAGTAACTTTTTTTTTTCTTTTCAATAACCTGCCAGCTAGTATAAGACAAGTCATTAACCATTACTTCGATCGTCTCTTTCAACACTCATTTCTCAGCATCACCTCCATTTGTCATTGTTTCCTTTAACTCTCCCTCAACAGTAACCCAGATTGAAAAACCTTTCATTTCCTCACTCTCTTCTTCTAAACACTCAACATCCATGGCTAACACAACTTCATTCTCTTTCATTTCGGCCATTCCAACTCGAATGAAAGAAGTTATTTCTAGAAAAAATATTCAAAGTTGTTATACTTTGTGGAATGTTGGAATTTTTCTTTTATATATATTCGCGTTTGCTTCTCTTATTTCTACAAAATTTGCTGGAACTTATCTCATGTTTTTCCCTGATAAACCTGACGAGAAAAATATTTTAAATGTGTTGTTGCCTTTTTTTTCAGGTGTCATAGGTTTAGTACTACTCAGTTTACCTTTCATGACAAAAGATGATTACAAAAATTCGCTATTTGCCCAAAAACCTAATCCATTAGTGAGAACCTTGGGAAGTGTTTTTATACTGATTTTGAGTTTGGTTATTCAAAATAATCAAGAAAACAACATTGCAAGCATATTAGTAACCTTATTTTTTGGTTTACAAATATTTTGTATTGTTCAAAAAATGCGTCCAGTCACAGATTTTGGGTCATTTGAGTTTTTTATCAGTAAAAGTGTGAGTATAATGTGCAGTATTTACGGATTAAAGAGTTTACAAACTCTGAGTTTTTCTGTGTTTTGTTCGGTTTTAATTGGTGTATATTTTTGGTTAGAAGTTGAAGAAAAATTTTTAAATGTAGTAGAAATTCCTAGGCCAAGGTGTTTTATGGATATTACTATTGGAAAAATTCCCGAGGGTAGAATTGTGTTCGAGTTATATGAAGAGTTGGCTCCCAACACAGTGAAAAATTTCAAGGCTTTTTGCATGGGAGGTCATTACAAGGTAAGCACTCTTTATTTTCTTGCTATATTTGAGTTGGTTTTGTGTTAGGATTTGCAGGTTTTTATGATGTTCTGAACGTTTTCTTTTGTATTGTTTGTGTGGTGAGCCAAACTTGTGAGAGTGGTCTCTCATATATACGGCCTGTTAGTAGTTCCTTTTCCTGTTATTAATATATTGCCTGATTTAGCAAAAAGAAAAAATAAAAAAAAAAGTTTCGATTGAAAGATGATAAGATACTTTTCTTTCTTCTTAGAAGGCCGCAAAAGTTTTACAAAATTTATTTCTTGATCCTACTTTTAAGCATTCTTATATTTCATAATATATATTTATCATTTATCCTTTAAATTTTAGATTTAAAGCTAACTTTTACCTTTTTTTTGGATCAGAAAACAATTTTTCATCATATCAATGGTTTGGTGATGATTGGTGGAGAGGAATTACTTCCTGTTGATGATTCTGAGATTATTGAGAAGGTGACGGAGGGTAAACATGGTTTATATCATATCGGTGAAAAATCTAACTTGAAACATGATAAAATCGGTTTATTATCAACTCCTGTGAACACTAATGGTTCAAAGTTCCTCGTAACAATGACGGCTGATTGTACTCATGACTATAATTTGAATAGTATGGTATTTGGAAAAATTGTGAAAGGCATGAGTCTTTTAAAAGAAATTCAAAAAGTTATTGTTAATAACGAATATCGACCCATACAGCCTATAGAAATTATTAACTGCGGGGAGATTTTGAAAGATGGCGATGAAGGTGATTTCAACAATCTTTTTGGTGAAAATGATGGATATCGTGATTGGCCACAAGACATAACTGTGAAGGAAAAAGAATCCATTTGGTGGTTGGCTGCTGTGGCTTCTCTATATATTGGTGGATCATCTGAAAAAAAGGTTATTAATTTTATTTTTATTTTTATATTTTACTTTTTAATGTTTATATATTAATATTAGTATTTTGTTTTCAAGGTATGTTAATTTTAGTTTTATTTATCTGATTTTGTCATATATAGGAGAGAAATTATGAGAGAGCTTTGATAAAATATAAGAAAGCTCAGCGATATTTAGAAGTTTGTTCCACCTGTGAATTTGTTGATAAAGGTAAAATATTTCATTCTCTATTTTAATTATTTTATTTTGGTTAATTTTAAGCAAACTTTTTATTAATTTACTAACTCTATAATATTTTTATAAATGTGAATCAATTACGTACATTACAGCCAATGATTTAACTTTGGACAAATTCAAGTCTGAGCTTTCTGAAGTAATTGATGTAAGTATATTGAATTTATGATTAATTATCATGCAAATAAATATTTATAAGTAATATATATATAAGGGTTTTTGTCCTATGAACAAAGAAAATAAAAACTTAATACTTTTCACCTTAATTAATGTATATACACCTTTTTTATTTATAATGAATTAATTTTATAACTATTTTGTTTTTTATGCAAATCTTCTTTAGGAATGTTTGGGGAAACTACAAGAGAATCAAAGTTGAAGCTGAAGGAAAGTTACAAAAGACTAATCGTGCATAAGGAGCCATGCAATGCAAAAGCCAAGAGAGATAGATAGAGAAAATATGATGGCGAAGTTTATTTTTAATGCCTTTAAATTAATGAGACATTTTTGCATCTTTTACTTTAATAGAAAATATATATGTAAGTGATGATCTACAACTGGATTTTGACTCCTGTAATTGGGGTCTTGACTTTTCATATGAGATGCTTTTATTTTATTAAGTAATTGAACTTATGATAATTTTATGTCATTTTTTTTTTAGTCAATATGATATGTTGTATTTGCACTAATTCATCATGGTATCAAAATATGTGATTTGCTAAATCGGATTTAGCTCAATTGATTTATATAATAATTTTTAAAATATGATATCTAACAACAAATCTAAGTTTAAATTTCTATAACCTTTTTATCTTTAGATTGCAATTTTTTTATATAAAAAAAAATATATGTGATTTTCTCCATGTTTTAATTTTAGTAATTTCGATCTCCTTATCTCTTATAAGATATTTTAATATAGATTATATATATTAAAGTATTATTTCTAAATTACGTATGCATAAGCTCTAAACTTAACCAAAATCTATTTTTCTCTTCTTTCTTTTGGCTAATAATGTACTTAAATTTAAACATCAAGTCGTACAACTTTGGGATTTATATTTTGTAAAAATCATTTTTATACAATAACATGAAAATTTTAAATTTTATTAACGAAATTAAATAGTTGATATTTGTCTAATTGAGAACAAAAATTAACAAATGAATTATTTATTTAAAAAAACAAATGATAATAACAATTTCACAACCATCAAATTTGTTTATAGAATTTAAAATTTTCAAAGTTATTTTAAATATATATAATTTTTACGTAAAATTTTTGACTCTACAGTTTAAGGAATCAATCTCTAATTCGTCTATAAATTGGAAAAAGTGCTTCATATTTAGACCTACCATGGACCTCAAAAAATTTCTCCATATCGTCGAACCATTTAACCTCCACTATATTCTTCCCTACAATAGACATATTCTGATGACAATCTTCAGTAGGAATCCGATTTCTTTGCCCTATTTTTCTTCAATTAATCTTCACCAAAGTGCCTTTCTTTCGTTCCCAAACCTCCACCACCATTTCCTTAACATAGTAATGTTTTTATTGATCAATTTAAAAATCTTGAGTCCTTCAAACATGTTGCAACCGTTTTTGGCCCGGGTCAAATCCGAACCCGACTCGGGCCTTCTACAAGCCCACCCAAAGCCCGTTTGGGCCTGCTAACCAGTAGGCCCAACAGGCCAAATCGGGCCTGCTAACCAGCAGGCCCAACAGACCCAACAGGGCCTGCTACCCAGCAGGCCCAACAGGCCTGCTACCCAGCAGGCCCAACAGGCCCGTTTTTTTCATCTAGCCCAATAGGGCCCACACCATCCCCAAACCCTGAAACCCTAGCAAACCTTAGCCCCCCCTACACCAACCTCCCTTACCGCCGCCTACCACCCTAGCCTCCCCTGCCACCACCACCCCTGCACGCCACCCCAAAATGGCCCCTGCCCTAAGCCCACTCCCACACGCCAACCCAGCCACCCCCCAAACCGGACAGGACCCAAACCCCACACTCAACCCCCTAAACACCTAGCCCTTTCCCCATACTCAAGCCCCACTCCCACACGCCACCGACCTCCTTTAAAAACCCCTTTCGATTGGACCCCAGAAAAGGAGGAGGAGAACCCCAGAAAAAAAAAATCGAAGATCCCTGCAAACAAAAACAAAACCACAAAGGCAAAAAAAAAAAAAAACCCCCCCCCGAAAGAAAAGGCCTTCAACGATCCTGCAAAAAAAGAGAAACCCCCACAAAGGCAGCAAACCAAACAACAACAAAAAAGGGGTCAGCAAACACACACAAAAAAAAGGGAAATCAAAAGAGAAAAAGCAAAAAAAAAAGGGTTTCGGTCTCCTAGATCCGAAACTTGAGGCTTAGATTTTCGGAGTTGGAGCGCACCTCAGGGAAAACCATCTGCAAATCGGGAACGAGGAGGACGAGTCGAGTATTTTGGTGGCTTTTGGCTCTCAATCGGAGCTCTGGCGTCGGCGGCGACGATAGGACAGACGGTGGCGACGGTGGGACAGACGGTGGCGACGACAGAGGAATTCAGAGAGAGATGGATTTTTTTTTGTTTCAAAATCTTTTTAAAATGGCAAAAAAAAAACAGTTTAAATAGTGGCTAGCGGGTCGGGTCCAGCGACCCGCGCGTGGGTCCGCGCCTGGACCCGACCCGTATGTATATTTTTTTTTAGCCCTTTAGCGGGTCGGTCAGGGGACCCCCATACAGGTCCGCGTGTAGACCCGAGCCAGACTTTTTTTTTTGTTTTTTTTTGCATATATATATTTATTATTATTATTATTATTAATATATATATATATATATTTTTTCTAAAAAACAAAATATAAAAAATGATAAAAAGTAAAAAAAAAGATGAAAAAATATAATAAAAAATGATAAAAAAATAATAATAATAAAGTAATAAAAAAATGATAGTAAAAAAAATAATAAAAAAAAATATGATAGTAAAAAAAATGATACTAGTAAAAAAAATATAAAAAATATGGTATTGGTAAAAATTAACAGAAAAAATAATAAAAAATAGGATATTAGTAAAAATAAAAATAAAATATGATAATGGTAAAAAAAATGACATTAGTAAAATTTAGTAAAAAATATAAAAAATATGATATTAGTAAAATTTAGTAAAAAAATAAAAAATATGATATTAGTAAAAAAAATGATATTAGTAAAAGTAAAAAAAAAATATAATGATAATAATAAAGAAATAATGATAAAAGTAAAAAAAAAAAAAGAAAGAAGGGGATAGATAAAATTAAAATAAAATAAAATAATGATACTAGTAAAAATATATATATATATATAAAAGATAAAAGTAAAAATTAAAAAAAAAAGAGTTAAAAAATAATAATAAATAATGATAAAATAAATATAATAAAAAATAAAACAATAATGATATTAGTAAAAGTAAAAAATATATATTAAAGAAAGCAAGGATAAAAGCGAAAATGAAAGATAAATAAATTTCATGCACTTTGCACTTTTTATTGTATTGTTCGCATCACGTGCATTCGTATAACAAAAAGGATGAATACGGATTTGCCGACGACAGAATTCGATGGACGTCACGGTTGTGATTCCTAAGATATCATGAGGTGAGAGAATTTCGTTAAATATCACCACGAGTAGTGGGAGTATTTAGCGATATACTCGACACAAAATTTCGTTTTCACCTAAAAATGGAATTAGTCAAAATATAAATAAATACATAGTGAATATTATGTATCTGATATTTTGTCATGCTCATGTTTTTGAACATTATATCGTGCATTTGATCGTATAATTAGGCCTTTATTCGTACATGTTATATGCTAAATCGTGTGCATTCAATATTTTATTCGCATCATTCGCATTTAAATAAAATCGGTGAATACGAATTAGCCGACGACGGAAATCGAAGGACGTCACGGTTGTGATTCCCAAGATATCCCGAGGTGAGAGAATTTTGCTAAGTATCACCACGAGTAGTGGGAGTATTTAGCGATATGCTCGATAAAAAAAATTCGTTTTCATTTATGGAAATCATCAAAATAAAAAGAACGAATAAAAAATAAATATTTACGTATTTGATATCTTGCCATGCTCGTTTTTTTAATATTATGATTTGCATGTTTAATCTTATAGTTATGTATTTAATCATATGTCTTATATGCTAAGTCGTATGCATCCGATATCTAAATATTCGCATCATACGCATTTAAATAAAAGATGGATATAAATTGCCGACGACGAAATTCGAAGGATATCACGGTTGTGATTCCTAAGATATCTTGAGATGAGAAGATCTCGTTAAATACCACCAAGAGTGTTGGAAATATTTAATGAGTATTTTCGATAATAGATTTATGTTCACTTTCATTTTCAAAAAATAATAATAATTCAAAAAAATTCAAGAAAATAATAAACATGTTTTTGAAAATAAACTAAAATAAAAATAAAAGAGAATTAGTTTTAAATATCGATGTTAAATCCATTAAATCGAGGTTTAAGATAACACGTGATTAAATGGTACCATTTTCTAAACGAGCGTTGCGGGGGTGCTAATCCTTCCCCGCGTGTAACCGACTCCCAAACCTGACTTTGTTTTTCTCTCTGGTTTAAAACGCAGATTTTAAAATTGCTTTAAAAATGTTTTAATTAATTTTAAAACACTTTACTAAAATCGGTTTTAATAGGTCGCCAATCACACCTAGCAAAAAAGATTGGTGGCGACTCCATTTGTGTTTTCAAAATCGTCTTAGCGATCGAAAAAACCGTTATGACAGCTTGGCGACTCCGCTGGGGATCTTTGAGAGTCGAGCCATAAATTAGTCATGTGTTATCTTAAAATCTCGATCTAACGGATTTAATCGGTCTTTAATTTTAATTCTCTTGTTCGTAATTTTCTTTATTTATTAATTCGACTGTTTATTTATTGTCATCATTCTCGTTATTGTTAATTTGCTTGCATTTATGCTTTGATATTTGTTGATTCTTTATTCTTTTTTTTATTATTATATTTTTTATTCATTTTTTTATATATATTATTGATTCTAGTAATTATGGGATGATTAGAATAAAGAGTCGTAAACAAGTAGTCGAAGGTTTGTTTGTTCCTTCTCACACACGGACACGTGCATTTCATACATAAGCTCTATACCCGAGCTACATCCTTTTAGGAAAAAGTAAAGTACCTACGCTCTCTTGAGGTAATAACCTCCGCATGGGCTAGCGAAACGCTTTTAGAGAGAGGAAGTACCTACGCTCTCGAGAGATAATAATCTCTGCACCGGCTAGCGAAAAATCTCTCGCTCGAATTGAACCCTTTCCTTTGGAAGCCTATAATGGGTAAGGATCGAGGGCCTTGCTAGCCTTCGTAGGTGACAGCGAGGACCAATTTGAAGACCTTTAGATTGCGAATCCGAACCTCATATTAGAATTCCATGAGAAACTCTCCTTAGGTAGAGCCTCTCTTATCCGACATTTATAAATTCACCCGAATTAGGACACATGAAGGAACGCTTCTTACCTTTCACTACTTTTGTTTACTTTCGAACCACGAAGTGTGAAGTGACCGAAACGGCCCAAATACCTGCATTGGTTCACTTCGCGATTTTTAGGGTGAACGAACACCCTAATTAAGTCCTTCTTAGGCAAGGACCGAAGTTTTTCCAAAATAAGTTTTTTCTCAAAATATTTGTTATTTTATGTAAATAAATAATGTCAGGCCTCTTTATTCATTTATTCATTTGTTCTTTGAATTCTTTCATGTGGATATACTGACGAGTTTTCCTTTTATGTTGCTCTGCATAACTTACATTGGCATCACATTAGCATTCCACGTCGAGGTATTATTCTCAAAAGTATCTTTCAGCAAGTTAATTTCTCATGGAGCCCACCGAGCGTCAGATTATCTCGTCATCCGTAAGCGTCATGTGTGAATCGCCGGTAGATGTGCAAGAATGGGCAAGAAATGTGCAACAGAAAGAGGGGGACTGTTTGATTGAAGGTTATATCCCGAGTCTACCCGAAAGAATAAATTTGGAACTCACACAGAATAACTTAACTGAGTTAGCCGATATTTGGGAACGAATGACTTGGGAAAGGAAGAAGAAATTTTCTGAAAAGTATTGCCAGATTGCTTCGCTCATCCCAGTGGTAATTGAGGAGTCCATGATCAGGGCGGCCATCCAGTTTTGGGACCTTCTTATAGGTGTTTTGCTTTTAATGGAGAGGATTTAACACCGACTATAGAGGAATACTCAATTCTTGTCGGGTTAGAGCTTCGTTTCCCAGATAAGGTATACGTCAGAAAGCCAAAGTTGGGTTTCCGTAAGAAGTTGAAAAAGCTCATCGGGGTAGAGGTAGGAGACCCGGATCTGAAACAAAAAGGGAAACATGTCTGCATTCCTTGGGATTTCTTTCGAAAATTCATTGAGGGGCACCTCGATGACGAGCAAGGAGTCACCGCTTTTGCTTTGGCTATTTACGGGTTGGTAATTTTTCCTAAGGTTTTGGGGCATATTGAAGTAGCAGTGATAGATTTTTTCGAGCAAGTTGAGAACCACGCCAATACCTCGCCGACAATCCTGGCTGAAACCATAAGATCATTGAACTTTTGTCGCAAGAGAGGGGAGGGTCGTTTTGTGGGATGTGCGCCATTATTGCATATATGGCTCAAGAGCCATTTCATGTGTGACAATAGTGCTTTCTCCAAACTTTACCTAAAGAATTGTGCCCCTATTAAAGAATTCTGTGAAAGCAAATGGCCGAAACCCAAATCCAAGAAAGAATGGTTAGCCTTCCTACGGTCGCTGACTAGTAAGCAAATAAGATGGATGGCGCCATGGATGCCTCATGGGCCAATGTTAGACCGATGTGGAGAACCGTGGGTACAGCTTTTAGGACCATGGGGAGTAGTAAGTTATGCTCCGCTGATGGTACTAAGAAAGTATGGGGTATAGCAATTCTAACCGGCTACGCACAGACTTGACCAGGTGGAATTTTCTTATGGAGATCCGAATATGTCAAAAAGAGTGGAGCCGATAGTCCGATCTTGGAAAGAAAGCCACAGAACGAGGTTAAGATCCCTCAGTGAGAGCGTCACTCCAAGATACCAAGTGTGGAGAACAAATCGGGTCAACAATATGGTGCTTCCAGAGGAAGAGGTCGTATATCAGCCAAGTCCCGCTCCATCAAAGAGAATATCATAACTCGAAATCGCTGAGCAAGGCTTCAGTATTGAAAGAAAGAAGATGAAACAGGAAAGTCAAAAGTTCCAAGAGGAGGCTGAAAACTGGAAGGACAAGACTGAAACACAAGGGGTCAGAATAAAAATAATAATAAAGGAACGTGACACTGCCTATGCCGATGTGAAAGACTTGCACTTGGAAAACAAGAAACTAAGGACACAACTGAAGGTCGGAAGTATACTCGGACCAGCTTATACGCGGGAAAAAGAGCTTAGTCGACTTCAGAAAGAAGCAAAGCAGTGGAAGGAAAAGGCATAAGAAAACGAGGCAAGAGCCGCTCGACTGTCTCGTGATAAGCAGAAATATAAGGACATGTACTCCCAGGCTTTCGTGAGTTTAGCTGAGTCGTTGCATACAAACGAGAAACTAAAAGCCGAGCTCGAGAGCAAAAGGGAGAGTTGTTCTCAGATGCAAGAAGAGAGAAGTTTCCTACACCAAGTAATCCGAGACCTAGAACGGCAATTATATAGGCAGAAAAATCACATCGACGAGATCGTGAGAGAATAAAGGGATAGAGAAAGTGATTGGATTTATGCATGTGATTTGGCTACGGATGCTAGCAAAAGGTGGGAAGCCAAAAGTATGGGAAGGCAGCAGTACATAGAACACTTGGGTGCAGAAATCGGCAAGGCCGTGAGAAAAGCTAGCAAGATGATCGAGAAAGTGGAAGTCCTAAGACAAAGAATCCCGCCAACCGGAGAATACGGACAGCAGTTGCTTAATTTTTTAAACGAAGCCAGAAATCAGTATAAGCAAATTAGCTGTTTTTACGGACACGATTCTAAGAAGTTATGTTGATGTAATGAAAACACTATGTGGGATCAATGAAAAATCAACTTCCTGAAATTTATCTTTGAGTATATATACCTCGTATGCATTTTTTTATTTATTTGCTCGTTCATTCATTCATTCATTCATTCATCCATCCATTCATTCATGCACTTAATAAAGAATAAAGAATAATATATCATAAGGTTCTAATCCGGGATATTTGAACAAAGGTATAAAAATTGAGCGCCGACTAAAGTATCCGGACAAAAGTGCTCCACACTCGTATAATACGAGAGCACACGCAAAGACCATGGACAATGAACAAGCAAAAGAATTGAGAGAATGGAAAGGGCACAGAAAGAATTGCAAGAACAGCTGGGCAGATCTCAACAGGAACTACGAGAACAGATAGCGAGGTCCCAGGAAGAGTCACGAGAACAAATGGCCAAGATGATGGAAATGATGATAAGTATGACGAGAGGAAAGGGGCCAGCTGAAAGCTCAATGATGAGGGGAGAAGCCCGACCCCGAGAAAGTAATAACGATGATCCTCTATACCCACCAGGTTTCACCCCGACTTACGCCCAAGTGACACAAGATGGACATCCACAAAGAGAACCTCCAGTGGGAGAACAACCTTACGTGTACATTAGCACGCCAAGTCTCACAGGCCAACAAGCCCAAGGACAGTTCGCGCCTAACCCAGGGACCCATCCTTCAAATCCACTCCATATCCCGAACTTGGATGACCCCTTAGAGCAAGAAAGGTTGAGAAGAAGAGTGACGGAACAAATAGAGGATGCCGAGACAAAGCATAAATATGACATGTTAGAAGAGAGACTCAAAGCAATAGAAGGAATGGACGCCTTCGAAAAAGTCGATACCAGTGAACTGAGCTTAGTTCCGGATTTGGTAATACCTCCAAAATTTAAAGTCCCGAAATTTGAAAAGTATGATGGGACCAAATGCCCTTCATTTCACATCACCATGTTCTGTCGTAAAATGGCCGGGCACACTCATAATGACAAGTTATTAATTCACTATTTCCAAGACAGCCTGCAAGGATCAGCCGCAAAATGGTATAACCAACTAGATCGCAGTCGCATCCATACTTGGACAAATTTGGCGAGAGCCTTTTTGGCCCAGTACAAGCATATGGCTGACATGGCGCCGGATAGGCTATCCTTCAAAAACATGGAGAAAAAGGCCGGAGAAGGATTTAAGGAGTATGCCCAAAAATGGAGGGACCTGGCTGCTCAAGTACAACCATCTTTGACAGAAAAAGAGACCACCGTGCTGTTTATCAATACGTTGCGAGGACCATATTACGACAAGTTGGTCGGCAGTGCTACCAAGAACTTTTTCGATATGGTCATTTCAAGCGAAATGATAGAAAGCTCCATAAAAAGTGACAAGATCGAGGGAAATGAAGTAGCCAACAGTAAGAAGGTGGGGGCAACAAAGAAGAAAGAAGGAGAAGTGCAAGCGGCTTCATATGAAAACCGACCACCACAAAGCTATTCCTATTACCTAACACACCAACCCTACAGTTACCCCCTAACTCGTACTCCTACCCTCCTACACAACCCCAATATTCAATGAGTTATCGACCACCAGCACCGGTGTACACGCCATCACCCATGCCAGCACCTGTGTACACAGCATCTGTACCTGCTCCCAACTCCATCAGTCCAGTAAACAATGTGAACACTAACCAAAGAGCACCGCAGTCAATCCAACAAAGGCCTCAGTTTGACCCGATTTCCATGACATACGCCCACATATTTCCCATTCTGTTGGCACCCATGTTCCTCGAACCTATGAAACCCCCATACCCAAGATGGTACAACCCGGACGTGAACTGTGATTACCATGGAGGCAACCCGGGTCATTCCACAGAGAATTGCAATGCTCTTAAACACAGAGTGCAGCACCTAATCAGGGCCGGTGTCTTGAGCTTCACAACCAAGGGGGAGCCTAACGTTACTGCAAATCTGTTACCTGACTATGGGAAAATAGGAGCAAACGCGATAACGGAGGAAAAAGGTTGTCGGGTAATATCCAGGATTGAGGATGTCCGGACTCACATGGGAAAAGTGCTGGATGCCATGATTGAGGCCGGACTGTTTAAACCAGTCAACATGGGGCAGATATCCTAGGGGTCGGAACCAAATTCTGAACGCTTCTGCAGATATCACGGAGGTTTGATGGGACACACTGTTAACCAATGCTCTGACTTCCAAACCAAAATTCAAGAATTAATGGATATCGACATAGCAGAATTCTCCACTGAATGGGAAGAAGAATTCGTGGATGTGGTGATCGAAGAATTCCCCCGAAAGATGGGTTAAGCCGAAGCCATTGGTTATCTACTGTGGGGAAAGCCAAAGCTCGCCGGTAAGGGAAACACCAAGGGTGATAAGGCCGATGGTGACTATCGAAGTGCCAAACCCGTTCCCCTACAAGAACGATAAGGCTGTACCTTGGAGGTACGAATGCAAATTTGCATCGTCGGAGCCAGTTTCCAACGCCTCTGCGACTGCCGTGGACATAACTGGTGTTGGGGGTTTTCACTAGGAGTGGGAGATGCTATACACCGGAAGCATCGAAAAATGTAAGAAAAGGGAAAGCTAAGACTGATGAAGAGGAAACCGTCTCAAAAAAAGCTGTTGAGCGAAAAACGAACAGGCCTGTGACAGAGGAAGAAGCTTGTGAATTCCTCAAATTTATCAAGCACAGCGAGTACAGCATTGTTGAACAATTAAAATGCTCACCGGCTCGCACATCCATCCTGGAATTACTGATGAACTCGGAGACCCATCGAAAGGCGCTCTTGAAAGTGCTGAATGAGGCATATGTGCCTCATGATGTGTCTGTAGAGAAGTTTGACCAGGTAGTGGGGAATGTGGCCATTAACAACTTCATAGCCTTCCGTGACGATGAGATCATGCCTGAGGGGATGGGTAGCACCAAAGCCCTTCACATCACTGCACGCTGCAAGGTCCATATCATTGCAAAGGTCCTCATTGATAATAGCTCTGCGTTAAACGTCATGCCAATGATTACGTTGGTCAAACTGCCTGTCGATGGATCCCACATGAAGAACAGTCATATGGTAGTGCGAGCATTTGATGGAACCCGTAGACAAGTTGCGGGGCAAATTGAGTTGCCAATACAAATTGGTCCTTGCAACTTCGACATTGTCTTCCAGGTCATGGATATCGTTCCTTCATACAATGTCTTGTTGGGAAGACCTTGGATCCACATGGTTGGTGCTATTCCGTCCACTTTGCATCAGAATGTGAAGTTCAGAGTTGAAGAGCAATTGATAATCGTCGACGGAGAAGAAGATCTCCTTGTATCCAAGCCTTTGAATATTCCCTACATAGAAGCTACTGAAGAAGCAGGAGAGTGCTCTTTTCGAACCTTAGAGTTTGTGAACGCTGCATTTGTAAGCGAAGGTTCTAAGATGCCTATACCTCAGCTGTCTTCTGCCACTCAAAGCGGTCTTGCTCAGGTCGTAGGAAAGGGTTGTCGAGCCAGGACAGGTATAGGAAGGAACCTACAAGGAATTCGGAAGAGCGTAGATATGATCGGAAAAGAAGACAAGTTCAGATTGGGTTACAAGCCGACCAGGGAAGACAGGGAGAGACTGATAAGAGAAAGGAAAGAGTAGAGGCTAGCAAGGCTCAGGGGATACGAGATAGAGACCCCGAGGATGTACATTCCCCATCTCTATGAGACATTTCAGTCAGCGGGTTTTATTTTTCCTGATTCACTAATTGGGACCAAACCTGCCATGATTTTGGAGGAAATATTTGCAGGTTTCTGCATTCAAATGATGGAGCAAGAAGAAGAAGTGGAAAACAAAGCTGAAGAAATCACCATCTACCCGTGTCCTCCGGGATTTGAATTGAAGAATTGGCGTGCTGTAGATTTACCTGCTGTACTTAAGTCTCTTTCTGATTAACAAATTAAGTTCTCGAACACTTCTGCCCAAGAGTGTTATGAGATTTTCTTTTGTGCACGGGCTCCTTTTATGTACTTATCATTCAAATAAATGACAATTATGATGCATTATGTCTCCATTTATTTGCCATTTTTTTATATAGTCCATCCTTCTATTTTGCCTTCCTATACAATTATCTATATTATTTTGCTTACACCTTTCCAGGTCTCCTAATAATGAATGCGAAAATAATCTCATCAGTAATTCGGAAATCAATTTTGAGAAATGTATTGATATGTAAGACTCTCGTAAGTACGAGATCAATTCGAGACAATTATAATATGCGGATGGCTCGAGGTTAAACTTTGAAATGCCTACAGAAAGGATGGGCTACCATGTGGTACACATGTTGTATGATAAATTGTAGAGTTGGGGGTTTAATCGAGTGATTAAGTGATTTAACCCCAAATTGACTAAAAGTCGGGATAGGAGAAAGTCTTTGAAATGTGATAAGTTAACTTCACATCGTGTTGATATGTGATATAACATTATTTGGGAGTGTTAGAACATGAATCGACAGAAAAATCGGTAAAATGTGAACAGGGGTATTTTGGTAATTTTACCAAAAATTTTGTTTTTAGTCCGTAAATGGTACCAATGGACTAAGTGATCCTATAGGATCATAATATGATGTCTAGATCAAAAATTGGACATTAAAATAAAATCCGATAGCTAAAATCGTCTAATTCGTCATTTAGTGAATTTGACGTAAATTGCCGTAAAAACATGGTTCGGAATTTTTTTGAAACTAATCGAACACATGGACATATGTTATAACATATGAGGATTATGAATATGACAAGTCAAAAACGGAGTTAAAATCGGATTAGTCCTTAAGTAACCTAAAGGAATGAAAACCGAAAACTAACCGCGGGAAGGTCCGAAAAAGGTTTTAAATGGATCAATAGATTAATATAGACATAAAATGATGTTAGAAAGCTACTGGTGAAATCAGAACAAAAATCGGAGCTAAAACCGAAAAAGTCAAAATATTGACCCGTTGGCGCTCCGAGACCCGGATTTGGGTTTCGGGATATCAAAAAAATTATCCGAATATTGTAGATCAGTATATTATCATATTTGGAACATATCCGTGTCAAGAAAAGTAAAAAACGAGCTTCCGAACGTTAAAATTTCATGTTGGCCTATTAAGGCACTAAAAGACAAAATAGGGGCAAAATGGTCATTTGACCATAGCCCACTTGTTAAGTCTGAAAATCAGACTTCTCCTCCCCCAATTTTCACGGGAGGAACCAGAAAAGTGTGAAAGAAAGAAAGGAAGCCATGGAAGCTTGCTTCCAAGCTTTCTCTCTCTTCCGTTTACTAGGCATATCACCAAAATCTTCAAAGATTTCACAAACCCAAAGGTAACTTCATGTTCTAAGCTTGATTTTGATGTTATATTTTGAAAATTTTGCCTTTAACTATGAGAAACCATGTCGAAAAAAAAAAAAAAATTGGTGGTGGTGAACCACCATGTTGCCACCATTTTTTTTCGCCACAGGAGGTGTTCCTCTGCCTCCTTAATCCATAAATTAGTATCGAATAGCTTTGAATCAAAAGTTAGAGGCTAAAATGAGTTTGGTTGAAACCCTAGCTTGCCTTGAGATGATGTCGCCACGTTCCTTGGTTGTCCGAGGCCACCGTTAGCTTCATTGTTATTGTGTGAGCAACTTTTCAGTTGATTGTTGCTCCGAATTTTGACTCGAGCTAAGTGTAGGAATTTATTTGTAAAAATTTTTAAGCTGAAATTTTTTGGATAGCAGCTAACTATTATAAATAATGGGAATTTGAGTGTCCCGTAGTTGTAAAATATTTACAGAATATCCTGACGATGTCGTAGGTACCCGTATTGTGGAGTTCACCTGGGATCGCGACAAAGTCACGAAAGTGCCGCTTTAATACTCGAAATAGCACTGTGAGTATTTAGGTTAATCTAGGAGGTAGTTATTGCCTTATATGCATTGTTGATTGATATGGATATTGAAATACGAAAGATTGCTCGAATCACGAAAATGGTGAGTTTCGAACCTTACGCGGATCAAAGGCGTAAGTGTGGTATTAGTATGGTTACATGAGGTAAGTGTTGTGGAGTTGAATAATAATGAATGTTAGCTATTTGTAATGCTTTGAGAAACATAAGTAGAAATATATTAGTGTAGAGATTGTTTCCTAGTACAATATATATATATATATTACTCCACGATATAAGAGAGTTAATATATCATGTTGATACTATTATTATACGGACAGTATGATGTCCGGGATGTTATTGTTATGTTATTGTTGTAAGGACAAGATGATGTCCGGAATGCTATTATTGTACGGACAAGGTGAAGTCCGGGATGCTATTATTATACGGACAGGGTGATGTCTGGGGTACTATTATTGTACGGACAGGGTGATATCCGGGATGCTAATATTGTACGGACAAGGTGAAGTCCGGGATGCTATTATTGTACGGACAGGGTGATGTCCGGGATGCTAATATTGTACGGACAAGGTGAAGTCCGGGATGCTATTATTGTACGGACAGGGTGATGTCCGGGATGCTAATATTGTACGGACAAGGTGAAGTCCGGGATGCTATTGTTGTACGGGCAAGATGAATCCGGGATGATATGGACAAGATAGTCTAGGATGACAAATATTACGGACTGGTATAAGTCTGGGATGTTTTGATGATATAGACATGAGAAATTCTTCATTAATAATTGTGGAGGTATACACGTAAAATCGATTGTTAAATATTTTTGGCTATCAAGTTAGGCTAGCCAATGGCTTATTTATATTCAACACTCAGTATAGAAGATTTCATATGGTACAAATAATTTTTATAAGTCCCGGAACAATATTTAAATATTACTTTTCGGTTAATTAGTCGTACTTGATATGTCATGTTTATGCTTTAATGGTTAAGAAAGGAAGCATGAAATTTCCAAGTACTCTTCCTAGTTACCTTATGCTCACTGAGTTTTTCGACTCACTTTGTTTATTTTCAATTTTTTTCAGATTCTAACAGACCTATCTCTTCTCATATTCCGGATAGCTAGCTGCTCACATACTTGTGGTGAGCGAATTGACCCAAGATGTGTTAAGCAGTGGCGATGGTAAGGTACATTTTGCAGTCACTAGGGTATCATGGGTCCTCTGTATTTTTTTGTATGTTGAATATGTTCTGTATATTTATAAGCGGATGTAATTAAGTGATGTATGATGTATATCAATCTTAGAGGCCTGGTATGACATAGTGATGTTCATTTTGTTATGATATAGTAAAAATGTGTGTTTGTGTATAAAATGTCATAAAGGTTGAGTCTGCTGCGGGGCATTTCGATTACTCCCTATCGGAGGCGTCCAAACCGAGATGTCATGTGTTGATGAATTATTACATTGTGAATGTTGATGATTGAGCGGCAAACGCCCATGTAGGGCGAGATTATGCCAAAATTTTCTTTAATTTGGTTTAATAAATATAGTCAGGCTTCGGAGGCTGGGGCATACCTTGTCTCTAGCTGGTCACATGCCCTGAATTTGGGGTGTGACAAAGGTGGTATCAGAGCATGGTCTAGAGGTCAGTGACTGCAAAAAGGTTAGGGTAGTAGTGCATTGCTTACAGGTTATCTTAGGGTATCTGTAAGTAGTGTACTGCCCCTACAGATGTCCATCGTCACATGCGGTTACACCGGTTAATCTATAAGCCAGCTAGTATATATAGAATTGTGTCGGGAATATTGTGGAATTACTGACAATATATTTATTTTCTAAATATGATGTTGTCACGATCACGATCTCATAGATATAGAGACGTACTGGGGGACCGAGAGCTTGAGGTCCTGGATAATATTTTTATTGGCCTTGAGGTTAGAGGCCAGAGTGAGGATAGTAGTAGGTCTGCTACTAGGGAAATAGATAGGATTGCTAGAGTAGTATTAGATGACGACACATATGAATAGTTATTGGATATGGTAAACAGAACATTTTAATATATTCAGGCCCTGGTAGGGCTGGTGATAGAACAATGACAGCCACGATTGTTCGACCAAATTCCTTCAACCAGGTGTTGTTAGTAATGAGTTGTTGTTGGAATAACATACACCCTATCAACATATAACCTTACCTACTTTGGAGGAACATTACCACCTAGTTTTGCAGGGGTGGAATTCGATTTTGATCCTAGAAGGTTTTTAGAAGAGTACGACCAACGGTGTGTAGGCTTAGGGTGCTCGCCGACTAGAGCCATACAATTAGAGAGATTTCAGCTGTATGGTAGGGCACATGCATGGTATATATCTTTAGTAGCCAGAAGGTGGATTGATGACCCTCCCCTCGAGTGGTCAGAATTTAGTGTTGAGCTTCTTCGAGAATTTTTACCAGAAAATGAAAGGGATTTAGGAATTCATGAATACGAGAGGTTAAGGCGATTCGAGGATAGGTCACAGGAGAGAGCGAGATATGAAAGACAAACATCTAGGCAAACAAGGCCATATGGACTAAGGGTTAGAACAACCCTAGAATCATGGATGTTGAGGGATAGAGAAGTCAGTAGTTGGAGGAGGAGATCTACTGGTGTATGTTATAGATGTGGCAGACCAGGGCTTTTCAGGAGAGATTGCCCATTAGGTCCAGGTTTATCCCCATCAGTGCGAGCTCCACATCCAGCTACAGCATATCCAGGGCAATCAGCAGGGTTAGTAGAATTACAGACGGGTCAGGGTTCCTAGGGTAGGGAACAACAGTCTGTGGGCAAAGAAGATACTATGGGCAATAGAGGACAAGCCCGTGATTTTGCATCTACTGCCATGGTGACAGGTATAACTTTAGTCTGATTTTGGCAAACTGATTTTATTTAATTTGAGCACTATGTATTGAGTTGTATTTCAAGAAACTTTGAAGTATTTTAACCTAGTTTCGATATTTGTTATTGATGTTGAGGATGTTGTGAAATGGTGGTGGTTGGATATTAAACTGAACTTGTAGGCTGGCTAATATTTGAGTGCTAAAGGATATATTTTAAGTTGGATTATAAATCACACACAAGGTGCTTGTGAAAATGCCTAGGAGGAAGGCGATTATTATGCCTACAAGGTTTTTGGTTTAATGCTTGAATGAAAATATATAGCCTTGGAAGATCCTAAGTAACCAAGATAAGAATATGATTTGGCATGAATTCCAATGTCGTAAGATTGATGTATATTTATTGTGGCTAGCCTAGTAGCGTGCCTAGGCAGATAAAACTGATGGTATAGTCATGATAGCCTAGTATAGTTTCTAAGTGGGTTATATTGATTATATGGTTGTTGTTGCCTATTAGTAATCTATACGGATAAATATACGGATGAGGATGTTTAAGTTTTCCCTGTGCACCAGGGAGTTTTGAGATTTCATTCTCGCACTAGTTCCTGAGTTTAAGATGATGGGCCTTAACAGGCGGAGATCATCATATATCTTAGATGACATGAGGGGCTATGCCTGGCAGATCATCACCACACGAACTTTGTCCGGGTTATGTGCTAGTACGTGGAACGAGATGTGATGGATTTAATCATGAATTATCACATTAATCTCGCGACTATGTGAAATATGGAGTTTTCTGGTTATTGTACGTGATTGAGATATATTGCCCTAGTACTGGTTATTTAACATTTAGATTGTATTCAAAATGTTTAATGGTATTACGGGCTATGCCCGGGACGTGTGTTGATATCGCAAACTGTATGCAAATTTATACAGATACTATAGACTTTGTCTAAAATTGTATAGTATACGGGACTCGGTGCAGGGGATACTTGAGTATAATTTGATGATAGTGTTGGTCTGAAGTTACATCTATTTATATGATATAAATGAATGGTTTATTGAACGAATGTAGTGAACGTACGAGACACAATGTTATTTATTAAGCATGTATAGTTGAAAGAATAAGTCAGAGCTATGCAGCGAAAGTATAGTGTAATAAAAAAAAAAATTGATTGAAACAGGATTGACTTTGGAAATATTAAAAGACTATGAGTATATTATTTTTCTATCATTGGATAAAGCCAATATATGGCAATGTTTTAAAATATTACTGATAGTTAATAGTAAAGGAAACCCCCCATTTATATAATCGATTAGTAGTCCTCGAGATAAAAGGTGTTCGAGGTAAAATCCTCGAAGTGGCACCCAATTTTTCTTATGTGTTTTACCTCGATAAAGTTATGATTTATCGTGAGTTTAAATAGTTATAATAGTGATAGAGTATGGAACACATTGTTACGGAGTGGTGATTAAATGTTTACTATGCTAGTAGGTTTAAGCTAAGCATCAGAAGTCAACAGTAATGCTACAGAGTTTAATATACAATAATGAGATTCAATAGGTTATAAAGTTGAATACATAATAATGGGATTGAGATAAAGTCATTATGGGGCCTAGATATAGGCTTGTCTAAGGTAGGCAAGGAATGTGATTTTATTTGAGTGATTGTCGATAGACTAACTAAATTAGCACACTTGATTCTGGTTAAATTACGTATAACATAAGTCAGTGTGCTAGGCTCTTTTTAGACCAGATTGGGTCTTCGTGAAGTTTTTGTGTTTATTGTACTTGATTGAGACATCAAGTTTATAGTTAAATTCTGGAGATCATTCCAGGTAGCTTCTGAAATACAGTTGCGATTTAGTACCGTATTTAATTTACGGACAGATGAACAGTCCTTGAGGACATGTTATGTGTTAATATACTAGATTCGGAGGAGAATCGGGATCGATACCTATCATCGATTGAGTTTGTATATATTAACAGTTTTTAGTATAGTATTCAAATGATACCATTTCTGGTATTTCGATCTAGTTTCAGGCTTATCTTATTGATTATTTGGGATTGCGATCTGAGTGTATTTATTGTTAATCATTGCAAAACTAGGACCGAGACATTGTATGGCCGGATGTGCCAATATCCTGTCAGTTAATTTAAGACAGGAGGATATCAGTTGTTCAGTTCAGATATGGTACGGTACACCTAGAAAAAGGTGTAGTTAATCAAAGATATATTAATAACTGCTAGAGTAGGTAAAAGTCGTATGCCGATAGCATGTGACTAAGTATTCTTGAAAGTTTCACCTTTCAAGAGTGTTATGAGCTTTGGCGGATGAGTCAAGCTGAGTCCAAGGTATATCAGACCATTTCAGATATTGAGTGAGACCTATCACCTGAGATGAGTGGTGTATACTCTGTGTTTCATGTACTTATGATGTGGAGATTCATGTCAGACGATTTTCATGTGATACAGCCAAAGGTAGTGTTTGTACTTTTATATAAGTTGACTTTATGCAAAATTCGAGGACGAATTTTATTAAGGGGGAAGAATTGTAAGACTCTCGTAAGTACGAGATCAATTCGAGACAATTATAATATGCGGATGGCTCGAGGTTAAACTTTGAAATGCCTACAGAAAGGATGGGCTACCATGTGGTACACATGTTGTATGATAAATTGTAGAGTTGGGGGTTTAATCGAGTGATTAAGTGATTTAACCCCAAATTGACTAAAAGTCGGGATAGGAGAAAGTCTTTGAAATGTGATAAGTTAACTTCACATCGTGTTGATATGTGATATAACATTATTTGGGAGTGTTAGAACATGAATCGACAGAAAAATCGGTAAAATGTGAACAGGGGTATTTTGGTAATTTTACCAAAAATTTTGTTTTTAGTCCGTAAATGGTACCAATGGACTAAGTGATCCTATAGGATCATAATATGATGTCTAGATCAAAAATTGGACATTAAAATAAAATCCGATAGCTAAAATCGTCTAATTCGTCATTTAGTGAATTTGACGTAAATTGCCGTAAAAACATGGTTCGGAATTTTTTTGAAACTAATCGAACACATGGACATATGTTATAACATATGAGGATTATGAATATGACAAGTCAAAAACGGAGTTAAAATCGGATTAGTCCTTAAGTAACCTAAAGGAATGAAAACCGAAAACTAACCGCGGGAAGGTCCGAAAAAGGTTTTAAATGGATCAATAGATTAATATAGACATAAAATGATGTTAGAAAGCTACTGGTGAAATCAGAACAAAAATCGGAGCTAAAACCGAAAAAGTCAAAATATTGACCCGTTGGCGCTCCGAGACCCGGATTTGGGTTTCGGGATATCAAAAAAATTATCCGAATATTGTAGATCAGTATATTATCATATTTGGAACATATCCGTGTCAAGAAAAGTAAAAAACGAGCTTCCGAACGTTAAAATTTCATGTTGGCCTATTAAGGCACTAAAAGACAAAATAGGGGCAAAATGGTCATTTGACCATAGCCCACTTGTTAAGTCTGAAAATCAGACTTCTCCTCCCCCAATTTTCACGGGAGGAACCAGAAAAGTGTGAAAGAAAGAAAGGAAGCCATGGAAGCTTGCTTCCAAGCTTTCTCTCTCTTCCGTTTACTAGGCATATCACCAAAATCTTCAAAGATTTCACAAACCCAAAGGTAACTTCATGTTCTAAGCTTGATTTTGATGTTATATTTTGAAAATTTTGCCTTTAACTATGAGAAACCATGTCGAAAAAAAAAAAAAAATTGGTGGTGGTGAACCACCATGTTGCCACCATTTTTTTTCGCCACAGGAGGTGTTCCTCTGCCTCCTTAATCCATAAATTAGTATCGAATAGCTTTGAATCAAAAGTTAGAGGCTAAAATGAGTTTGGTTGAAACCCTAGCTTGCCTTGAGATGATGTCGCCACGTTCCTTGGTTGTCCGAGGCCACCGTTAGCTTCATTGTTATTGTGTGAGCAACTTTTCAGTTGATTGTTGCTCCGAATTTTGACTCGAGCTAAGTGTAGGAATTTATTTGTAAAAATTTTTAAGCTGAAATTTTTTGGATAGCAGCTAACTATTATAAATAATGGGAATTTGAGTGTCCCGTAGTTGTAAAATATTTACAGAATATCCTGACGATGTCGTAGGTACCCGTATTGTGGAGTTCACCTGGGATCGCGACAAAGTCACGAAAGTGCCGCTTTAATACTCGAAATAGCACTGTGAGTATTTAGGTTAATCTAGGAGGTAGTTATTGCCTTATATGCATTGTTGATTGATATGGATATTGAAATACGAAAGATTGCTCGAATCACGAAAATGGTGAGTTTCGAACCTTACGCGGATCAAAGGCGTAAGTGTGGTATTAGTATGGTTACATGAGGTAAGTGTTGTGGAGTTGAATAATAATGAATGTTAGCTATTTGTAATGCTTTGAGAAACATAAGTAGAAATATATTAGTGTAGAGATTGTTTCCTAGTACAATATATATATATATATTACTCCACGATATAAGAGAGTTAATATATCATGTTGATACTATTATTATACGGACAGTATGATGTCCGGGATGTTATTGTTATGTTATTGTTGTAAGGACAAGATGATGTCCGGAATGCTATTATTGTACGGACAAGGTGAAGTCCGGGATGCTATTATTATACGGACAGGGTGATGTCTGGGGTACTATTATTGTACGGACAGGGTGATATCCGGGATGCTAATATTGTACGGACAAGGTGAAGTCCGGGATGCTATTATTGTACGGACAGGGTGATGTCCGGGATGCTAATATTGTACGGACAAGGTGAAGTCCGGGATGCTATTATTGTACGGACAGGGTGATGTCCGGGATGCTAATATTGTACGGACAAGGTGAAGTCCGGGATGCTATTGTTGTACGGGCAAGATGAATCCGGGATGATATGGACAAGATAGTCTAGGATGACAAATATTACGGACTGGTATAAGTCTGGGATGTTTTGATGATATAGACATGAGAAATTCTTCATTAATAATTGTGGAGGTATACACGTAAAATCGATTGTTAAATATTTTTGGCTATCAAGTTAGGCTAGCCAATGGCTTATTTATATTCAACACTCAGTATAGAAGATTTCATATGGTACAAATAATTTTTATAAGTCCCGGAACAATATTTAAATATTACTTTTCGGTTAATTAGTCGTACTTGATATGTCATGTTTATGCTTTAATGGTTAAGAAAGGAAGCATGAAATTTCCAAGTACTCTTCCTAGTTACCTTATGCTCACTGAGTTTTTCGACTCACTTTGTTTATTTTCAATTTTTTTCAGATTCTAACAGACCTATCTCTTCTCATATTCCGGATAGCTAGCTGCTCACATACTTGTGGTGAGCGAATTGACCCAAGATGTGTTAAGCAGTGGCGATGGTAAGGTACATTTTGCAGTCACTAGGGTATCATGGGTCCTCTGTATTTTTTTGTATGTTGAATATGTTCTGTATATTTATAAGCGGATGTAATTAAGTGATGTATGATGTATATCAATCTTAGAGGCCTGGTATGACATAGTGATGTTCATTTTGTTATGATATAGTAAAAATGTGTGTTTGTGTATAAAATGTCATAAAGGTTGAGTCTGCTGCGGGGCATTTCGATTACTCCCTATCGGAGGCGTCCAAACCGAGATGTCATGTGTTGATGAATTATTACATTGTGAATGTTGATGATTGAGCGGCAAACGCCCATGTAGGGCGAGATTATGCCAAAATTTTCTTTAATTTGGTTTAATAAATATAGTCAGGCTTCGGAGGCTGGGGCATACCTTGTCTCTAGCTGGTCACATGCCCTGAATTTGGGGTGTGACATGATATTGGTGAAATTGACTATGAAGAGACCGCAGAGAACTACGATTTACCACTAGATCTATTGAGATCAATAGAATCAGAAGAAAAGCAAATTATGCCTCACCAGGAGACAACATAAGTTGTTAATCTAGGAGATAAGGATAATAAGAAAGAGGTAAAAATCGGCACTTCGCTACCAGTGACAAAGAAGCAAGAGTTGGTAGAATTACTCCACGAGTATGCGGATGTGTTCGCATGGTCCTATCAAGACATGCCGGGACTCGATACAAATATTGTGGTGCATCGTTTGCCTTTAAAATCAGAATGCAAACCTGTGAAACTGAAGTTGAGACGAATGAAGCCTGAAATGCTGCTAAAAGTCAAAGAGGAAGTAAAAAAGGAGTTCGATGCCGGATTTTTAGAAGTCGCTAAATATCCCGAATGGGTAGCAAACGTGGTCCCAGTCCCGAAGAAAGATGGGAAAGTACGAATGTGCGTTGATTATCGGGACCTAAACAAAGCTAGTCCAAAAGATAGCTTCCCGCTACCCCATATCGATACCTTGGTCGATAATACTGCCAAACACTCACTGTTCTCATTTATGGACTGTTTTTCGGGCTACAACCAAATCAAGATGGCACCAGAAGATATGGAGAGGACCACTTTCGTTATGCCGTTTGGGTTAAAAAACGTCGGTGCAACTTATCAAAGAGCAATAGTGACCCTCTTTCACGACATAATGCACAAAGAAGTAGAAGTTTATGTCGATGACATGATTGCAAAGTCACGTGAAGATGAAGATCATGTGGTTAATCTGAGAAAGTTATTCAGGCGATTAAGGAAGTTCCAACTTAAGCTCAACCCAGCCAAGTGCATTTTTGGTGTGACATCCGGCAAACTTCTGCGTTTCATTGTTAATGAGAAAGGAATTGAAGTAGATCCTGACAAGATACATGCTATCCAGAATTTATCTCCGTCTCGGACGCAGAAGGAAGTGTGAGGATTCCTGGGAAGATTAAATTACATTGCCCGTTTTATTTCTCAGCTCACCGCTAAGTGTGATCCGATTTTCAGACTCCTCAGAAAACGTGATCCGGGTGAATGGGATAAAGATTGCCAGGAAGCATTCGACAAAGTGAAAGAATATATTACCAACCCACCGGTACTGGTACCACCAACACCAGGAAGACTGCTCATTTTGTATTTGGTAGTACATGAGAAATCCATGGGTTATGTTTTGGGACAGCAAGATGAGACAAGCAAGAAAGAACATGCCATCTACTACCTGAGCAAAAAGTTTACAGATTACGAGGCCAAGTACTCGACAATAGAAAAGATATGTTGCGCGTTGGCTTGGGCTGCTCATAGGCTCCGACAATATATGTTATACCATACCACGTTTCTTGTTGCTAAATTGGACCCCATTAAATACATCTTTGAGAAACCCTCATTATCAGGAAGATTGGCAAGATGGCAAGTTCTGCTTTCTGAATATGACATCACCTATTTCTCGCAGAAGGCCATAAAAGAAAGTGCAGTGGCTGAATTCCTGGCGGATAAAGCCACTGAAGATTATGAGCCAGTGAAATTTGATTTCCCTGATGAAGACTTAATGGCTATTTCCGAAGAAGATGAAGACGAGGAATCAAAGAAAGATGTGTGAAAGATATATTTCGACGGCGCATCGAATGCTCTGGGGCATGGGGTTGGAGCGGTTTTGATATCGCCAGAAGGGACCTACTGCCCAATCACTGCAAGATTGACTTTCAAATGCACCAACAATATGGTGGAGTATGAGGCCTATGTCATGGGACTTCAAGTGGCTATTGCAAAGAAGATAAGCGAGTTAGAGGTGTATGGAGACTCGGCTCTAGTCATTTTCCAGTTAAAAGGGGAATGGGAGACAAGGGACTCGAAGTTGGTTCTATACCACAAGTTCATAATTGAATTGGTTCAATAGTTCGAAAAGATCGAATTCAACTATCTACCCCGAGAGGAAAATCAAATGGCCGGCGCTCTTGCTACGTTAGCCTCAATGTTCAAGATAAATACAAGCGCTGACGTCCAGCCCATTAAGATGAGCATACGAGAAGTGCCCGCACACTGTATGCATGTTGAGGAAGAGCCGGATGGGAGGCCATGGTACCATGACATCCTGCAATACGTAAAACATCAGCAATACCCGGAACATGCAACAGAAAATGACAAAAGAACTTTAAGAAGATTGGCGATGGGATTCTTTCTAGATAAAGAAGTATTGTACAAAAGGAGTAGAGATCATAGATTGCTAAGGTGCGTGAAAGCAAATGAAGCTAAGAGAATACTCGAGGAAGTTCATGAAGGGGTTTGTGGAACACATGCAAACGGCCACATGATGGCTAAGTAGATTATGAGAGCAGGTTATTATTGGATGACAGTGGAGAGGGATTGCATCAGGTATGTCCGAAAATGCCATAAGTGCCAAATATACGCGGATAAGGTACATGCTCCTCCGACAGCTCTGCACGTTATGACAACGCCATGGCCTTTTTTTTATGTTGGGAATGGATGTGATTGGGCCAATTACCCCTAAGGCCTCAACCGGACATCGCTTCATTTTGGTGGTGGTCGATTATTTCACGAAGTGGGTTGAAGCTGTTTCTTATCTAGCATGACCAAGTCAGTGGTGTGTAGATTCTTGAAGAAGGAAGTAATCTGCCGATACGGTCTCCCAGAGAAAATCATTATAGATAATGCTCTCAATCTAAACAACGCCATGATGAAAGAGATTTGTACTCAGTTTAAAGTCAGACATCACAACTCAGCACCTTACCGTCCCAAGATGAACGGGGCAGTGGAGGCTGTTAACAAGAATATAAAGAAAATCGTGGCTAAAATGACTGATAAGTACAAAGATTGGCACGAGAAACTCCTGTTTGCTCTGCACGCTTACAGAATATCGGTACGTACTTCTACGGGGGCTACTCCTTATTCCTTGGTGTATGGTATGGAAGCAGTTTTGCGAATTGAGGTTGAAATCCCCTCTTTGAGAATTTTGATGGAAGTTAAGCTGGAAGAAGCAGAATGGGTTCGAGCCCGCTATGAGCAGCTTAATTTGATTGAGGAAAAAAAGATGACGGCACTGTGTCATGGCCAATTATACCAAAGAAAGATGATGAGGGCACACAATAAAAAGGTTCGCCCAAGAGAGTTTCAAGAAGGTGATTTGGTTTTGAAAAAGATCATTCCTAATCAGCAAGATCCAAGGGGAAAATGGGCACTGAATTGGAAAGGTCCGTACGTGGTGAAAAGAGTATTTTCAGGAGGGGCAATGATTTTAGCCGAAATAGACGGCGTAGATTTTTCAAGCCCGATCAATGCTGATGCAGTAAAGAAATATTATGCGTAAAAAAAAAAAAAAAAAGAGGTTCGGATTGAAAACCTAAAATGGCGGTTCGAATCAAAGGATGGATCCAGGTCGAAAACCCTAAAGGACGGCCTAGATGAAGGATAAACAAGAGTTGGGGCAACCAAAAATAACCCGTCTGAAGCAATTATGTGGGGCAAAAGATCAAGGCAGGATGGAAACTTTGAGCAAATAGCAAAATGCAGCATGTTTGAATTATGCAAGACAGAGAGGGTAATTTGTGGTTGGACACTCTCAGAAGAGTCAAGGACATCAATGGATATTTCTTTCTCAAAAGAGAAATCCGGATTAGGTCGATTGAGTTCGTTTGAGTATTCATTATGGAGGGATCTATCCCCTTTTGTCTTCATTTCCCTTTTGATTGATGCCAATATGTTTTTTTCTCTCTAAAATGGAAATATTTACCCCAATTCATGAAGTTTTGTCTTTAAGTTATCTTCATCTCTTTGAAATTTTCTTAAAATAGTGCATTATGTTGACATGAAATGTGAATGATGATAAATAAATGAACACGACATAAATGGAGATTTCACCATTACTCTAGGAAAATTTGAGAATTGGAAAATCAGAAAGAGAAAAAATTATGATAAGGAGATGACGGGGCAGTATGAGACATCGAATTACTTATGCTCTTTGGATGTAAAGAAAGTAATGTTTGACATATGAAATGGTTTTGAGAGAAGTATACAAAGCTCTGACTCCGGCTAAGAAAAGATCGTGAAGAAGTAGGTTGTGGACAGTTAATCAAGTCGAAGAAGGAAAAGAAAGGAAACTGAAAAGAAAAAAAAAACCTTACAGAAAAATAGCATGAGAAGTTTAATCAAGTTAAGATACACACAGGGGCATCGAATCATGATTTGAGCCTTAAATCATACATTCCATTATCATAAACATGCATTGCATCATCATGACATTGCAAACAATCAGGAATTAACATTGTACAAAAAGGGGGTATGAATGACAGGCAGACAAGAAAAATGGAAACCGACTACAACAAGGAGTTGAAAATCATCATAATCAGGAAGAATGAGCAATTTATTTTTCAAGTGATAGAGCCTCTGATGAGAGGAGCAATTTATTTTTCAAGTGATAGAGCCTCTGATGAGAGGAGCAATTTATTTTTCAAGTGATAGAGCCTCTGATGAGAGGAGCAATTTATTTTTCAAGTGATAGAGCCTCTGATGAGAGAAGCAATTTATTTTTTTCAAGTGATAGAGCCTCTGATGAGAGGAGCAATTTATTTTTCAAGTGATAGAGCCTCTGATGAGAGGAGCAATTTATTTTCCAAGTGATAGAGCCTCTGATAAGAGGAGCAATTTATTTTCCAAGTGATAGAGCCTCTGATGAAATGAGCAATTTATTTTCCAAGTGATAGAGCCTCTGATGAGAGGAGCAATTTATTTTTGAAGTGATAGAGCCTCTGATGGGAGTAGCAATTTATTTTTCGATTGATTAGAGCCTCCGATGGAGAGAGCCCTCCTAGAACAAACGCATGCACAATCCCAGACAAAAACGTTGCTTATGTCTTTGCCCTATTCCTGATTCTCAGCAATGTGCAAAGAGGGACAGCTGTTGCAACCGTTTTTAGCCCGGGTCGGATCCGAACCCGACCCGGGCCTTCTACAAGCCCACCTAAGGCCCGTTTGGGCCTGTTAACCAGCAGGCCCAACAGGACAAATCGGGCCTGCTAACCAGCAGGCCCACACAGGTCCTTTTTTCATCTAGCCCAATAGGGCCTGTTACCAAACAGGCCCACACCATCCCCAAACCCTGAAACCCTAGCAAACCCTAGCCCCCTACACCAACCTCCCCTACCGCCGCCTATCACCCTAGCCTCCCCTACCACCACCACCCCTGCACACCACCCCAAAATGGCCGCTGCCCTAAGCCCACACCCACACGCCAACCCAGCCACCCCAAAAACCGGACAGGACCCAAACCCCACACTCAACCCCCTAACCACCTAGCCCTTTCCCCATACTCAAGCCCCCCTCTCACACGCCACCGACCCCCTTAAAAACCCATTTCGATCGGACCCCAGAAAAGGAGGAGGAGAACCCCAGAAAAAAAAATCCAAGATCCCTGCAAACAAAAACAAAACCACAAAGGCAAAAAAGAAAAAGAAAACCCCCCCCGAAAAAAAAGGCCTTCAACGATCCTGCAAAAAAAAAAAGAAACCCCCACAAAGGCAGCAAACCAAACAACCAAAAAAAAGGGGTCAGCAAACAAAAAAAAGGGAAATCAAAAGAGAAAAAGCAAAAAAAAAAAGGGTTTCGGTCTCCTAGATCCGAAACTTGAGGCTTAGATTTACGGAGTTGGAGCGCACCTCGGGGAAAACCATCTGCAGATCGAGAACGAGAAGGAAGAGTCGAGTATTTTGGTGGCTTTTGGCTCTCAATCAGAGCTTCGGCTACGGCGGGACAGACGGTGGCGAGGGCAGTGGAATTTAGAGAGAGGTGGATTTTTTTTTGTTTCAAAATCTTTTTAAAATGGCAAAAAAAAAAAACAATTTAAATAGTAGCTAGTGGGTCGGGTCCAGCGACCCGCGCGTGGGTCCGCGCCTGGACCAGACCCGTATGTATTTTATTTTATTTTTAGCCCTTTAGCGGGTCGGGTCACGGGACCCGCATACGGGTCCGCGTGTAGACCCGACCCGGATATTTTTTTTTGTTTTTTTTTGCCTATATATATATTTATTATTATTATTATTATATATATATATTTTTTTTTCCTAAAAAAAAACAATATAAAAAATGATAAAAAGTTAAAAAAAAAAGATGAAAAAATATAATAAAAAATGATGAAAAAAATAAAATAATAATAATAATAAAGTAATAAAAAAATGATAGTAAAAAAAATGATAATAAAAAATATGATAGTAAAAAATATAATAAAAAATATGATACTAGTAAAAGAATATATAAAAAAATATGGTATTGGTAAAAATTAATAAAAAAAATAATAAAAAATAGGATATTAGTAAAAATAAAAAAAAATATGATAATGGTAAAAAAAAATGACATTAGTAAAATTTAGTAAAAAATATAAAAAATATGATATTAGTAAAATTTAGTAAAAAATTAAAAAAATATGATATTAGTAAAAAAAAAATGATATTAGTAAAAGTAAAAAAAAAATATATAATAATAATAAAGAAATATAGAAATAATGATAAAAGTAAAAAAAAAGGGAGGGAAAGATAAAAGAAAAATAATAAAAAATAATGATACTAGTAAAAATATATATAAAAAATAAAAGATAAAAGTAAAAAAAAATAAAAAAAAAGGGAGATAAAAGTAAAAAAAAAAGGGAGATAAAAAATAATAAAAAATAATGATAAAATAAATATAATAAAAAATAAAAACGATAATGATAATAGTAAAAATAAAAAATATATATATTAAAGAAAGCAATGATAAAAGCGAAAATGAAAGATAAATAAATTTCATGCACTTTGCACTTTTTATTGTATTGTCCGCATCACGTGTATTCGTATAGAAAAAGGATGAATACGGATTTGCCGACGACGGAATTCAAGGACGTCACGGTTGTGATTCCTAAGATATCCCGAGGTGAGAGAATTTCGTTAAATATCACCACGAGTAGTGGGAGTATTTAGCGATATGCTCGACACAAAATTTCGTTTTCACCTAAAAATAGAATTAGTCAAAATATAAATAAATACATTGTGAATATTACGTATCTGATATTTTGTCATGCTCGTGTTTTTGAACATTATGTCGTGCATTTGATCGTATAATTAGGCCTTTATTCGTACATGTTATATGCTAAATCGTGTGCATTCAATATTTTATTCGCATCATTCGCATTTAAATAAAATCGGTGAATACAGATTAGCCGACGACGAAAACCGAAGGACGTCACGGTTGTGATTCCCAAGATATCCCGAGGTGAGAGAATTTCGCTAAGTATCACCACGAATAGTGGGAGTATTTAGCGATATGCTCGATAAAAAAATTCGTTTTCATTTATGGAAATCATCAAAATAAAAAGAACGAATAAAAAATAAATATTTACGTACTTGATATCTTGCCATGCTCGTGTTTTTAATATTATGATTTGCATGTTTAATCTTATAGTTAAGTATTGTCATAACGGTTTTTCGACCGCTAAGGACGAATTTGAAAACACAAAATGGAGTCGCCACCAATCTTTTTTGCTAGGTGTGATTGGCCACCTATTAAAACCGGTTTTAGTAAAATATTTTAAAATTAATTGAAACATTTTGTAAAACCAATTTCGGAGTCCGTGCTTTGAACCAGAGAGAAAAACAAAGTTGGGTTCGGGAGTCGGTTACGTGCGGGGAATGATTAGCACCCCCGCAATGCCCGTTTAGAAAACGGTACCATTTAATCACGTGTTATCTTAAATCTCGATTTAATGGACTCAACATCACTATTTAAAAATAATTCTCTTTTCCTTTCATTTATTTTATTAAAAAGCATGCTTATTATTTTTGAATTTTTTTTGGATTATTATTATTTTTTTGAAAACGAAAATGAACACAAATTTATTATCTAAAATACTCATTAAATATTCCCGACACTCTCGGTGGTATTTAACGAGATCTTCTCACCTCAAGACATCTTAGGAATCACAACTGTGATATCCTTCAAATTCCGTTGTCGGCAATTTACATTCATTTTTTATTTAAATGCGTACGATGTCAATATTTAAATGTCGGATGCACACGACTTAGCACATAATTATAAAATTAAACATGCAAATCATAATATTAAAAATACGAGCATGGCAAAATATCGAGCGCATTCACTATTTATTCATTTTTATTATTTTCATTTTTTTATGAATTTTTATATCGAGCATATCGCTAAATACTTCCACCACTTGTGGTGATATATAACGAAATTCTCTCACCTCAAGATATCTTAGGAATCACTACCGTGACGTCCTTCGAATTCTGTCGTCGGTTATTCGCATTTATTAAAATCTTTTTTTTTGAAAAGTAAATTAAAATGCTTTTAACAATTATTTTCGAAATAAAAGAAATTATCTATGTAAGAATAATTCCCGAATCACTCTGATAATTTCAATAATGTTTCGATTATTATTCTTACTCGGACCATTTCAAAGAATGATTGATGTTCCGACCATCCCGAGAAAGAAATCCGTTTTTATAAAATTTTATTTACCGAAAATAATTCTAAAAAACATGTATTAATTAAAAAAATTATTTTTATAATTTTTAAAACCGAAACAAAACAAAAAATACGGATACTGGACAAAAATAAATAAAAATAATAATATAATAATAAAAATAATGAAGAAGTTAAAATCATACTTGAAAAATGTCGAGAATTAAAACGCCGGATTTGATCTTCGTAAAATCACCTGAAAAATGTCAAAAATCAAAACTTCAAAATCGATAATCGTGAATTTTTTTTTTTTAATTTTTCCTTTTTTCCTTTTTATTTTTTATGTATCATTATTATTAAATTTTTTTTTCATTTTTTCATTTTTTTATTTTGATTTAATTTTTAGTTTTTCCTTTTTATTTTTATTTTTTTTATATATTTATTTTTTTAAAATTGAATTATTATTTTTTTTATTTTTTTTCTTTATTTTATTTTGGCCTTTTTTTCTTTTTTTTTTCCTTGGCCCAGGATCAGGTCTGGCCTGCTGGGCCAGGTCCGATCCTGGCCCAGTTCTTTTTTTTTTGCCCGAAGGGGTACTCGCGCGGACCCCGGGTCGGATCCGGGTCCACGCGCGGACCCCCCTTTCTCGAAACGGCGCCGTTTCGGCGTCACAAAAACGGCGCCGTTTCTGCGCCACACTTCTCCTTTTTTTTTTTACACCCGGGTCGGGCGCGCGGATCCTGGGTCAAAACGGTGTCGTTTTGACGCCAAAATTTTTAAAAAAAAAAAATAGGGTGACCCGCGCGGACCTCGGGTCCACGCGCGGGTCACCTTGACCTGGTTCAGGGGCTATATAAGCCCCTTTTTTTTAAAAAAATCATTTCTTTTTTGTTCTTTTCAGATCCGAGGGGGTTTCGACCCCCTCGTCACGGATCCGGGCTCCGTTTTGCCCGAAACGGAGCCGAATCCCGTAGATCTAAAGGGGACTCTTCGACTTTTCTCCCTTTTTTTTTGATTTTTTCTTCTGTGTTGGCTGTTTGTTTTTTTTTTTATTTTGCAGGGATTTTTTTGGTTCGGTGGGGGATCGACCTGGGTTTTTTTTAGGGGGGTCCGATCTGGGTTCAGGACCCCGGATCTGGCGTTTTCGATTAGGGGGTTTCGATCTCGTGGTTCTCCGATTGGGGGGCTCGGATCAGGGTTTTTTTGGTGGGTTCCTCCTCCTGGGGGGATCCGAATCAGTGGGGGTCTTCTTCTGGAGGGGTCTGAATCCGGGTGAGGGGCCTCTGGGGGGATCCGAATCGGTGGATCTGGCTTCCGTTTTTTGCTGGCTGATTGGGGGATTTTATGTGGTTGAGAGGTTTGGGGTGGTTGAGGGTGGCCTGGGTTGGTGGTGGCGTGTGGGGTGGTTGTCGTGTGGAGGAGGGTGGCGTGTGGCAGAGGGGGGTTGTTGGGGGTTGAGTGTGGCAGGGGAGGGCTGTCAGGTTAGGGTTAGGGTTTCAAGGGTAGGGTTTGGGCCTGATGGGCCAGTGGGCCTGGGTTTGGGGAAATGGGCCCAAAAATTGGGCCTGTACAGCAGGCCTGGTGGGCCTGTGGATCGGGCCTGCTGAATAGCAGGCCCTATTTGCGAGTGGCCCGGGTCGGATTCGAATCCGACCCGGGCTAAAAACCGTTGCTACAGCTACCCCTCTTTGCTCATTCCTGAGAATCAGGAATAGGGCAAAGACATGAGCAACGTTTTTTTTTCTGGAATTGTGCATGCGTTTGTTCTAGGAGGGACCTCTCCATCGGAGGTTTTTATCAACCGGAAAACAGAGGCTCTATCACTTGGAAAATAAATTGCTCCTCTCATCAGAGACTACACAACTTTGAAAATAAATTGATCCTCGCATCAAAGGCTCCACAACTTTGAAAATAAATTTCTCCTCTCATCAGAGGCTCCACGACTTTGAAAATAAATTGCTCCTCTCATCAGAGGCTCCACCACTTGGAAAATAAATTGCTCCTCTCATCAGAGGCTCCACAACTTTGAAAATAAATTGCTCCTCTCATCAGAGGCTCCACGACTTTGAAAAATAAATTGCCCCTCTCATCAGAGGCTCCACAACTTTAAAAATAAATTGCTCCTCTCATCAGAGGCTCCACGACTTTGAAAATAAATTACTCCTCTCATCAGAGGCTCCACGACTTTGAAAATAAATTGCTCCTCTCATCAGAGGCTCCACAACTTGAAAAATTAATTGCTCCTCTCATCAGAGGCTCCACGACTTTGAAAATAAATTGCTCCTCTCATCAGAGCCTCCACAACTTGAAAAATAAATTGCTCCTCTCATCAGAGGCTCCACAACTTTGAATTTAAATTGCTCCTCTCATCAGAGGCTCCAAAACTTGAAAAATAAATTGCTCCTCTCATCAGAGGCTCCACAACTTTGAATTTAAATTGCTCCTCTCATCAGAGGCTCCACAACTTTGAAATTAAAAACGAACTTCGAATTTTTGACAATGAGTTTGAACACAACTTAGATCATCACCTCACTTACTACCTTAGTCTTACGAACGTGAAGACTCACTCTGGATATCCCCCTCTCTTTCTCGTTTAGTTTTGAAATTCCTTGTCAGATTCTTCGGATGTCGCCACTTGACTAATCATACCGAGGCTCGACCTTTGAGTTTGACTTCGCAAGAATTGAAAATGGTACCCGAAGGTTTTGAAAAATGTCATTTTGAAAGATATTACCCGAAGGTTTTTGAAAACAGATACTTGGAGGTCTAAAAAATGTTACTTCTTTGAAAATGGTGCCCGGAGGTCTTATCCTTGACTTTGAGAATGATGTCCAGAGGTCTTTATCCATGATTTTTTAGAAAGGTGCCCGGAAGTCTTGAAAACATGATTTTTGAGGATAATGCCCGGAGGTCTTGAAACAAGTGCCCAAGGGTCTTTAAAAATGTCTTTTCATTGAAAATGGCGCCCGGAGGTCTTATCCATGATTTTCGAGAATAGTGCCCGGAGGTTTTGAAAACATGACTTTTGAGAAGAATGCCCAGAGGTCTTGAAACAGGTGCCCGAAGGTCTTTAAAAATGTCTTTTCTTTGAAAATGGTGCCCGGAGGTATTATCCGTGATTTTTGAGAATAGTGCCCGGAGGTCTTAGAACAGGTGCCCGGAGTTTTTTTCTCTAACTTCTCTTTTTTTCTGAGCCCGGAGGTCTTGAAAATGTCTCTTCTTTGAAAATGGCGCCCGGAGGTCTTATCCGTGATTCTTGAGAATAATGCCCGGAGGTCTTGAAAATGTCTTTTCTTTGAAAATGGTGCCCGGAGGTCTTATCCATGATTCTTGAGAATAATGCCCGGAGATCTTGAAAATGTCTTTTCTTTGAAAATGGTGCCCAGAGATCTTATCCATGATTCTTGAGAATAATGCCCGGAGGTCTTGAAACAGGTGCCCGGAGGTCTTTTTTCTAATTTTTTTTTTTTGCTGTGCCCGTAGGTCTTTTAAAAGGTAACCCAGAGGTTTTAAAACAGACGCCCGAAGGTCTTCTTTTTTAATTTTCTTTTTCTTTTCCTGTGCCCGGAGGACTTAAGAGAGGTAACCCGGAGGTTTTAAAAGAGGTGCCCGGAGGTCTTGGTGATCATACCTGAAGATCTTTCACAATCACATCTTGGAAGAAAATCTCACTGAATGTTCGAATTCAAATACCAAAATTTCAAATAGTCAATGTCATGCATGAAATATGAATGTCATGCGAAGTCAATGCATATGCCCCTGATGATGCATGTTCAAATACCCACGAATGATGTACACATTTTACGACACGATGCAGATGCAAAACTTAATAAATATGCGAATGTTCATGAATGATGCGAATGATCCCAATTGTTTTTCTTGGTTTAGCTTTTCCAAATTGTTTTTCCTCTTCGAAACAGAGTGTATCCTGAAACGCTCGTGCCTCGTACGAGATCAACCCTTTTCTTCATTTTGGAACTATCTCTTTGCCCCGATAATTTTTGAAAATTTTATCAACTGGAGTCCGAGCCAAATGTTCATTTCTTCTACCTCAATAGTTCCATACCTCTGGGCTAGAAGACCCTTTGCCTTATGCCAACATCGAAAATGGTTTCTTCCAAAAATATTTTCATTTATCTGCTTTTGCTTGTTTTTTTTTTAAATGTTTGCTTATTTACTGAAAACTTTTGAGCTGAAAATGTCATCGTCTGATATTGTGATATCCACATCTCTTGAAGATTGATAATCATTGTTTGAAGTTTTTCTGAGTTTCAATTCGGATTTTTCAAATTGAGTCGGAAGGCTTGGTACCACAAGATTTTGGTTGATCCAAGGAGACTCCACAACAGGAAAAATGTATATCCTTTCTAGACTCACAAATGGAACAGATTTTATAGAATATGATTTTTTGGACTCAAACAAATTCAACCTTCTTTTAGTTTCTAAATTATGGCATTTTGACAAACGCCAAGACTAGCTGGGATGTTCAAACTGGAAAATTAATTCTGGAAAGGAAAACGGTCTCAGTTTTTAAAGTCAACCCTCCAAACGAGAGTTGACAGTTTTGGGATATTTTGGAATTCCCAGATATTTCTTGATTTCTTCAAAATGATCTCTTCTTTGGTTATGACCTTGACAATACCATAAGCGGCACCGAAATTCTCCCATTTTACTCTAGACTGCCCATGTTGGGTTCTCACCCTAGAGTCTCCTTCTTTCCATTTTTTCATTAAATGTTTCACCATGCATTCAAGAAATCAAGACTTATCCAAAAAGGATTTTTAACCAGAAAGGAGATCGAAGTCTTATGCATTTCTCTAAGAATAGACTCATCAATTTAAATGACCATGCTCGATCGAAATGGTCTTTTCCAGGTACGTAATGTAGGTCGAGGTTTGAGGTTCTGAAAAAAAAGATAAATAGGCCCAAACATGTATTTAAGGTGATCAAATCAAGGATCATTTCATGAGGAGGATTCTCTTCGAAACATTTATCTTTGCTGAGCTTTTCTCTTTATCCGATGATTTTCATCCGTTCTTTTCTTCCTTCTCTACTTTTTTTGCTTTCATTTTTCTTTTTATCTCCCCTTTTTTTTTGCACTTATATTTTGATAAGTTGAGCCCGTAGTTATTTGAAAGCTCGAATTTCTCTTTGATTCAAGGCATTCTTCTTTCGTCTTTGAACCAAGACTTCACTATCTGTGACCTACGAAGAGATCCTTCCTCGCATTTGCCTCCTAGCATAGAGGGTGATCCTTGATCGGGGTTGAAAGAACGAAAGTATTCATTAGGCTCAAAAGGGATAGCAAAAGGATATTTTACAATTTGTGAAAGGATGATGAAAGATGGCCATTTTTCATCTCGAACACAAGCACGTAAATCGAAGAGTCATTCCCTAGAGGAAAATAATGAAAAGGTTTTTTTCTTTCTTGAAACCATCTTGAATTTCATAAATGCATGATGCCACACTCGTTTTTCATTTTTATTCTTTTCTCTTTTCTCTTTTTTTTCATTTTCATTTTGTTTATGCATGCTCCGAAAATTACTTCATCTTTTATTCACCACATGTCCTCCATATCTACGAATGATGCACCATTTGATTGGTCATACAAATGAGGATTCGTATCATAACGAGGAACACCTCGAGTCTTTTTTGCTCTCCGAAGGGACAAGAAAGAATATGGCTCGAAAACAGCTTTTTTCTAGGAACACGAGAAAATCAGGTTTCATCATTGTTACCCGAGACGTTAATCATGAAGTGACATCTGGGAAACTCTTGTTTTATGGTTACGGAAAGGGATGTGAATGGTTTTGGCATAACCTTGACACGCATCAATTTACCATAATTCAGATTCTTGAAAGAGGTTTCACTTGTTTGAGACACAAAAAGCTTGGATTTTCTCAAAAGTTTGTTCCATTGCTCATAACCTAAACTAGGATCTGCATTTTTCTTATTGCACTGACTATGGTTTCTGAAATTCAACAATATGTTCCTGGAAGCATTGACTGTTTCAACTCAAAGGATTCAAGCATAGGCAAGTCCGAAAGAGAGGGGGAAGGGTGTTGGATCATTTCTAACAATGATCATCAATAATCTCGATACTCCCCATCGTTTCTTAATGTGAAGAAATTCAAAGTTTATTTATTTCATTAAAACACATTAAACACAAAACATTTGAAATTCAAAGTTTATTTATTTCATGTGAATGCCAACATAAGACAAGTGCTTTCATGATGAGGCATAGAACTACATGCATATTCCTCAATGCTTGTTGACATGCTTTTAAAGGTGACCATTCTCATCCTCAAAACCCGTGACGAAGAAAACCGATTTATGGCAATGCGGATTTCCATTGTTCGACTAGCTCTAGAGTCAAAATGCCATCATGGACAAGACCTTCAATCTTTTCCTTCAGTTGTCTGTATTTTTCAGTTGAATGTCCAATTGCCCCCATGTGATACTCACACTTGCTGTTCGGGTCATAACTCCTTGCTGATGGGTTTGGAGCTATTTTCAAAGGCACAGGGGTGATGTATCGGTTCCTCATTAGTAATTGCAACAGGTCGGAGATTGGGATTGAAAACTTCTCTTGGTTGCCCCTCGGTCGTTTCTGGGAAGCAGGCCTAGTTGCAAGGGCTGGCATAGGATGATGTGTTTGAATATCTGGAAGGTAAGGATAATGACTTGAAGAGACATTGGTAGAGTAACACGATTGATATGGAGAGACTCGGGGATACGAAGTGAATTCTCCCATAGCCCGGACATGTTCCTCCTTTCTTTCAGGTGTCTCATTTCCCTCAGCATTGGATGTCTCATCTCTTTTGAGTTTTCTGTTCTTGATAGCATTTTCAATCATCTCTCCTGAGGTTACCATATCCGCAAAGTTCTTTGTGGCATTGCCAACGAGTCTATCATAGTACGGAGCATGCAGTGTATTTACAAAAAGGACAGTAACTTCCTTTTGAGTCAGAGCCGGTCGTACTTGGGTGGCCATGTCCATCCACCTCTGAGCATATTCTTTGAAGCTCTCAGTGGCCTTTTTCCCCATATTTTGCAAGGTCAACCTGTCTGGTGCCATGTCGATCATGTGCTTTATACTGAGTCTTGAAAGCTTTTGCCAGATCTTTCCAAGAACTTATACAGCCCCGATCCAACTGATTATACCATCTTGCAGCTGACCCTGTTAAACTGTCTTGGAAGCAGTGGATTAACAGCTTGTCATTGTTGGTGTAGCCAGCCATTTTCCGACAAAACATCATGATATGGATTGATGGACATTTCGATCCGTCGTACTTTTCAAATTCAGGGGCTTTGAATTTTAGCGGAATCACCAAATCTGGGACCAAGCTGAGCTCATCCGGATCCATATTCCCGAAAATGTCTATCACTTCTATGGCTTTGAGTCTCTCTTCAAATAGATCATACTTCTGTTGCACCTCTGCGTCTTCCACTTGCTTTGCCACACGTTTCTTCAGCTTTTCTTGTTCTAGTGAGCCATCTTGGCTTGGAATAACAACTGAGTCTGAGGGGTGAAGTTTTGAGTTCAATTGAAAATGTCCTCGGCCTTGTTGACTTGGTAGGAAGATCGGATCTTCATTGTTGTTTACTTGAGGTCGAGGTTCTTCCCCTATGATCGAGCCTTCAGCAACCCATTTTCCTCGGGTCAGCCTAGTCATCATTTCAATCATCTTGTCTATTTGCTCGCGTGACTCCTCTTGAGATTTTGTTATCTGTTCCCGTGTTTCTTGCTGAGATCTGGCTAACTGTTCTTGTAATTCTCTCTGTGCTCTTTCCACTCTATCTAGTCTATTTTGTTCATCCTCCATGGTTCCGGCCTGTGTCATAGAGGTACGCAGTGATTCTTATACCTCTGATTTGGAAGAGAAATCCTTTCAAAGCTAAACCGACTTCTTTTTTATTCCTCTCAAGTGTGCTTCATGATGCATGATCTATGAATGCCGTGAATGTAACACGATGCCCATATGATGCATGTAAAGAATAAACAAATTAATGCATGAACATATACAGTGAGTGACCATGTATGTCACGAATGCATGACCTTATTGTTATGAATGCAATCACGATGTCGATATGATGCATGTAAAGAATAAATGAATTGATATTCTGGTATACACGGAGAACGATCATGTATGTCACTAATGTATTCTACAATGAATGACCGTGCATGTTATGATTGCAAAATGATGCTAATTTGGTTTGTCTAAAGAATAAACAAATTAATGCACAAATATATATAGAAAAAAAAAATTATTCGATGATTGGATTAACATGATTTGGACTTACTTATTCAACAATTTCATTGCACAAACCTTGCCCCCAAATTCGATCCGCAAAATTTTTGTTGATTTTTTGTTGATTTTTTTTTGTTTGCTTTTTTGTTTTTTTTAAAACATATTTTTTTCCGTAAAAATAAAAATATTATTTTTTAAAAAAACCAATTTTTATCAAAAACTTTTGTGGTAGTGGGTCTTATTATGGCACAAATGTCCGAGTATTTATTCAACACTACCGGTTTGCAATTCTCATTTAATCAACAACAAGTGTTTATGCAGTTTATCAAACGAGATTATTATCACCGTGAAATCAAAAATATAATTATAAATGTACATGCTTTATTTACAAGTGCATCAATGCATGAAATGTACGAGATGTACGAAAAGAAAAATTTTCATATTTACAAACTCAAAAAGTTAACGAACATTTGCTCCGACAGTATCAACTTATTTAAGCATCACGGGGCCTTCGGAGCGAAAAATGAAACTTGTTGCGGGTAGCACGATGTACGCTCATCATTACCCGATTTACAGTTTTTGTTCGGAGTGTAAACAAATAGCGAAATATCACAATGTTCCTTCCTAATTTCGAGGATATCCGATCGGAAATTTGATATGGCTCTACCCAAGTTCACTACACGAGGTTGAGTTAGGTTCTAAAAGGCTCCAAATTGCTCCTTACTGTCGCCCGTGAAGGCTAGTAAGGCATCCCGATTTAAACGGGTTCAATTTGTTGGTGTATATTTTCCAGGCTTATGCGGAGGTTATTACCTCACGAAAACGTAGGTACTTTATTACTCCGAAAGTGTTTCGCTAGCCCATGCGGAGGTTATTGCCTCACGAGAGCGTAGGTACTTTACTTTCACCTAAAGGGATAAAGCTCGGGTATAGAGCTTATGTATGAAATACACGAGCTCGTGTCTAAGAAGGAACGGACAAACCCTCGACTATTTGTCTACGACTCTTTATTCTAAACATTCCACGATTTTTAAAAAAAACAAACGACATAAAAAAATATGAATAAAGAATTAACAAATATCAAAGTGTAATTGCAAGCAAAATAGAAAGAAATAAAGAAATAAAGTAAGGAGAATTAAAATTAAATACCGATTAAATCCATTAATTCGAGATTTTAAAACAACAAATGATCAATTTGTGGCTCGACTCTCAAAAGGTCCCCAGCGGAGTCGCCAAGCTGTCATAACGGTTTTTCGACCGCTAAGGACGAATTTGAAAACACAAAATGGAGTCGCCACCAATCTTTTTTGCTAGGTGTGATTGGCCACCTATTAAAACCGGTTTTAGTAAAATATTTTAAAATTAATTGAAACATTTTGTAAAACCAATTTCGGAGTCCGCGCTTTGAACCAGAGAGAAAAACAAAGTTGGGTTCGGGAGTCGGTTACGTGCGGGGAAGGATTAGAACCCCCGCAACGCCCGTTTAGAAACGAGACCATTTAATCACGTGTTATCTTAAATCTCGATTTAATGGACTCAACATCACTATTTAAAAATAATTCTCTTTTCCTTTCATTTATTTTATTAAAAAGCATGCTTATTATTTTTGAATTTTTTTTGGATTATTATTATTTTTTGAAAACGAAAGTGAACACAAATTTATTATCGAAAATACTCATTAAATATTTCCGACACTCTCGGTGGTATTTAACGAGATCTTCTCACCTCAAGACATCTTAGGAATCACAACCGTGATATCCTTCGAATTCCGTCATCGGCAATTTACATTCATTTTTTATTTAAATGCGTATGATGTCAATATTTAAATGTCGGATGCACACGACTTAGCACATAATTATAAAATTAAACATGCAAATCATAATATTAAAAATACGAGCATGGCAAAATATCGAGCGCATTCACTATTTATTCATTTTTATTATTTTTATTTTTTTAATGAATTTTTATATCGAGCATATGCTAAATACTCCCACCACTTGTAGTGATATTTAACGAAATTCTCTCACCTCAAGATATCTTAGGAATCACTACCGTGACGTCCTTCGAATTCCGTCGTCGGTTATTCGCATTTATTAAAATCTTTTTTTTTTGAAAAGTAAATTAAAATGCTTTTAACAATTATTTTCGAAATAAAAGAAATTATCTATGTAAGAATAATTCCCGAATCACTCCGATAATTTCGATAATGTTTCGATTATTATTCTTACTCGGACCATTTCAAAGAATGATTGATGTTTCGACCATCCCGAGAAAGAAATTCGTTTTTAGAAAATTTTATTTACCGAAAATAATTCTAAAAAACATGTATTAATTAAAAAATTTATTTTTATAATTTTTAAAATCGAAACAAAACAAAAAATACGGATACTGGACAAAAATAAATAAAAATAATAATATAATAATAAAAATAATGAAGAAGTTAAAATCATACCTGAAAAATGTCGAGAATTAAAACGCCGGATTTGATCTTCGTAAAATCACCTGAAAAATGTCAAAAATAAAAAATCAAAACTTCAAAATCGATAATCGTGAATTTTTTTTTTAATTTTTTTCTTTTTATTTTATTTTTTCCCTTTTTTTATTTTTATTTTTTATGTATCATTATTATTAATTTTTTTTTTTCATTTTTTTATTTGATTTAATTTTTGATTTTTCCTTTTTCCTTTTCCTTTTGATTTTTATTTTTTTTATATATATTTATTTTTTTAAATTGAATTATTATTATTATTATTTTATTTTTCTTTTTTTTCTTTTTTTTTTTTGGCTTTCTTTTCTTTCTTTTTTTCCTTGGCCCAGGATCAGGTTGGCCTGCTGGGCCAGGTCCGATCCTGGCCCAGTTCTTTTTTTTTTGCCCGAGGGGGGTACCCGCGCGGACCCTGGGTCGGATCCGAGTCCACGCGCGGACCCCCTTTCTCGAAACGGCACCGTTTTGGCGTCACAAAAATGGCGCCGTTTCGGCGCCACACTTCTCTTTTTTTTTTTTACACCCGGGTCGGGCGCGCGGACCCCGGGTCGACCCGCGGGTCCACGCGCGGACCTTGGGTCAAAACGGCGTCGTTTTGACGTCGATTTTTTTTTTTTTTTTAAATATGGTGACCCGCGCGGACACCGGGTCGACCCGCGGGTCACCTTGACCCGGTTCAGGGGGCTATATAAGCCCTTTTTTTTTTTTAAAATCATTTCTTTTTTTTCTTTTCTCTCTCTCTCTTTTTTTCTCTCTCCTCTCTCTTCTCTCAGCAGAAACCCCCCCAGCCAAGAAATCGACGGCCGGACCACCGCGCCGACCGTCATGCCTCGCTGCCGGCCGTCGCTCGCCAGATTCCGGTGGTTCCCAAATTTCAAATTCGAGGGATTTCGACCCCCTCGTCACGGATCCGGGCTCCGTTTTGCCCGAAACGGAGCCGAATCCCGTAGATCTAAAGGGGACTCTTCGACTTTTCTCCCTTTTTTTTTATTTTTTCTTCTGTATTGGCTGTTTGGTTTTTTTTTTTTTTTGCAGGCTTTTTTTTGTTCGGTGGGGGATCGACCTGGGTTTTTTTTTAGGGGGTCCGATCTGGGTTCCGGACCCCGGATCTGGCGTTTTCGGTGAGGGGGGTCTCGATCTCGTGGTTCTCCGATTGGGGGTCTCGGATCAGGGTTTTTTTGGTGGGTTCCTCCTCCTGGGGGGATCCGAATCAGTGGGGCTCTTTTTTGGGAGGGGTCTGAATCCGGGTGAGGGGCTTCTGGGGGGATCCGAATTGGTGGATCTGGCTTCCGTTTTTTGCTGGCTGATTGGGGGCTTTTATGAGGTTGAGAGGTTTGGGGTGGTTGAGGGGTGGCGTGGGTTGGTGGTTGCCGTGTGGGGGAGGGTGGCGTGTGGCAGAGGGGGGTTGAGTGTGGCAGGGGAGGGCTGTCAGGTTAGGGTTAGGTTAGGGTTTCAGGGGTAGGGTTTGGGCCTGATGGGCCAGTGGGCCTGGGTTTGGGGAAATGGGTCCGAAAATTGGGCTTGTGGATCGGGCCTGCTGAATAGCAGGCCCTGTTTGCGAGTGGCCCGGGTCGGATTCGAATCCGACCCGGGCTAAAAACCGATGCTACAAGTATTTAATCATATGTCTTATATGCTAAGTCGTATGCATCCGATATCTAAATATTCGCATCATACGCATTTTAATAAAAGATGGATATAAATTGCCGACGACGGAATTCGAAGGATATCACGGTTGTGATTCCTAAGATATCTTGAGGTGAGAAGATCTCGTTAAATACCACCAAGAGTGTTGGGAATATTTAATGAGTATTTTCCATAATAGATTTATGTTCACTTTCGTTTTCAAAAAATAATAATAATTCAAAAAAATTCAAGAAAATAATAAACATGTTTTTGAAAATAAAATAAAAATAAAAGAGAATTAGTTTTAAATACCGATGTTAAATCAATTAAATCGAGATTTAAGATAACACGTGATTAAATGGTACCGTTTTCTAAACGGGCATTGTGGGGCTGCTAATCCTTCCCCGAGCGTAACCGACTCCCGAACTTGACTTTGTTTTTCTCTTTGGTTTAAAACGCAGATTTTAAAATTGGTTTAAAAATGTTTTAATTAATTTTAAAACACTTTACTAAAATCGGTTTTAATAGGTGGCCAATCACACCTAGCAAAAAAGATTGATGGCGACTCCATTTGTGTTTTCAAAATCGTTTTAGCAGTCAAAAAACCGTTATGACAAAACAGTTTCGGTCTGCACACAATATCCCATTTCACTTTCGCCATGTTCCTCGTTTCCAAATTACCATCCCACAAGAAATTTCTTCTAAAATATTCTAATTTTTTTTTATCACGTGTCTTAGAAGTTGATAGGTGTAAATCAAGTGTCTCTCTATTTGAGTTTGCTGGACAGCTGTGAATATTGTACATATAAAGATCCAGATCGACAAGGTGTATGGGATCTAACACTGTAATTCTTTTTTTCTTTTTTTAATTAAATAAAATCTATTAAGAAAAATAGATTTTATTTTGCCTCGAAATTCATGTAATTAATTATTAAAAACATTACATCTATTTTATAGCATAATAGAGTTAAGTTCAATAATTTTTAAAATCTGTTTTAGAGATAGAGTTTATAGCATAATAGAGTTAAGTTCAATAATTTTTAAAATCTGTTTTAGAGATAGAGTTTTTGATAGATTAAATGTCTAGAGAATCAGAAAACATTAATTGTAGAGATAGAATTTTTGATGGATTAAATGTTCAATACTTGTTTTATTTAGTAGTTACGGATTACGGAGGATAGAATGAGTATGGATGAGAAATTTTAAAGTTAAGAGTCCATCTATTTCAGTCTCTTATTTTCACAATTCAGTTGCAAAAAATTGATTACAAATATTCACTATTTGCTTGAAAACATGAAAACTTTGGGAAATGCTTTTATGCTGATTTTGATTTTTGTTATTTAAAATAATCAAGATAATAATATTTCAAGCATATTGGTAACATTCTGTATTGATTTAAAAATATAAAAATATTTTGTTTTATTCGAAAAATTCGTACAATCACATATTTTGGGTTATTTGAGTTTTTTTATCAATAAAAGCGTAGGATAATGTGCAATATTAGTAGGTACAGGGAGGGAGGGACCATATCTGGTAGGGACTTGGGAGACAACCGATCAGTAGCTTCCGCATAAGTTTTATTTCAAAAGTGATAAATCTTATCAATTGAATTTCAGTTTATCTTTTTTCCTATCTACTTTTCCCACCAATGATCAAAGTATATATATATATATATATATATATATATATATATATATATATAAACTTTACATTCAAGTGTAGTTAAGATTTCATAATTGTAGAGAATTATCTATAATAAGTTAAAAGATTTAAATTGAATCAAGGATCAATGGCTTTTGATCAAGGAAAAAAAAAAAATAAGGATCAATAATGGCAGTCGAAATTATGGCACATATAAAATGAAAAAAAAAATAACAGGGCAAATTACGAATCTTCTCCTTAATTTATACAGTTTAACACCTCCAAAATAAAGAAAATGTAATACCAAATAGAAAATGTCTTCTAGTCTATTTTTTTGTTTTCTATAATTATTTTTTATGGTTGCAATTTATAGCTTAGACTGAAACTCATACCTGATAATTAATTAAAATTAAGTCCTATCATCAAAAAACTTTATCCTAATCAATATAGAGAGTAGTTATAACTTTTATCACTAGAATAGTTTAACTTGAATACGATTTACAAAAATAATATCATTTAAATAATTATCTTAACTTATTAAATTATCATGTGGGCTATATTATTTACCAACAACAAGTTATTTTCAGAAGAAAAAATTTTAAAATGTGGAATGTTGGTATTTTTCTTTCATATGTATTGTTCTTTTCTTCTCTTATTTGCACAAAATTTGCCCAAACTTATTTAATGTTTTTCCCTGATAAGCCTAATGAGATAAATCGTTTAAATGTTTTGTTGCCTATTTTATTAGCTGATGTAGGTATAATGTTATTCATTTTTCCTTTTATATTAAAAAGTGATTACAAAAATTCGCTATTTGCTCGAAAACCTACTCCATTAGTGAAAACTTTCGGAAGTGCTTTTATGTTGGTTTTGACTTTGGTTATTCAACATAATCAAGAAAATAATATTCCAAGCATATTAGTAACTTTCTGTATTGGTTTACAAATATTTTGTTTTGTTCGGAAAATTCGTCCAGTCACGGATTTTGGGTTATTTGAGTTTTTTATCATTAAAAGTGTGGGTATAATTTACAATATTTACGGATTAAAGAGTTTACAAACTCTGGGTTTTTCTGTTTTTTGTTTGGTTTTAATTGGAGTTCATTATCGGATGGAAGTTGAAGAAAAATTTTTAAATGTAGTAGAAATTCCTAGGCCAAGGTGTTTTATGGATATTACTATTGGAAAAATTCCCGAGGGTAGAATTGTGTTCGAGTTATATGAAGAGTTGGCTCCCAACACAGTGAAAAATTTCAAGGCTTTTTGCATGGGAGGTCATTACAAGGTAAGCACTCTTTATTTTCTTGCTATATTTGAGTTGGTTTTGTGTTAGGATTTGCAGGTTTTTATGATGTTCTGAACGTTTTCTTTTGTATTGTTTGTGTGGTGAGCCAAACTTGTGAGAGTGGTCTCTCATATATACGGCCTGTTAGTAGTTCCTTTTCCTGTTATTAATATATTGCCTGATTTAGCAAAAAGAAAAAATAAAAAAAAAAGTTTCGATTGAAAGATGATAAGATACTTTTCTTTCTTCTTAGAAGGCCGCAAAAGTTTTACAAAATTTATTTCTTGATCCTACTTTTAAGCATTCTTATATTTCATAATATATATTTATCATTTATCCTTTAAATTTTAGATTTAAAGCTAACTTTTACCTTTTTTTTGGATCAGAAAACAATTTTTCATCATATCAATGGTTTGGTGATGATTGGTGGAGAGGAATTACTTCCTGTTGATGATTCTGAGATTATTGAGAAGGTGACGGAGGGTAAACATGATTTATATCATATCGGTGAAAAATCTAACTTGAAACATGATAAAATCGGTTTATTATCAACTCCTGTGAACACTAATGGTTCAAAGTTCCTCGTAACAATGACGGCTGATTGTACTCATGACTATAATTTGAATAGTATGGTATTTGGAAAAATTGTGAAAGGCATGAGTCTTTTAAAAGAAATTCAAAAAGTTATTGTTAATAACGAATATCGACCCATACAGCCTATAGAAATTATTAACTGCGGGGAGATTTTGAAAGATGGCGATGAAGGTGATTTCAACAATCTTTTTGGTGAAAATGATGGATATCGTGATTGGCCACAAGACATAACTGTGAAGGAAAAAGAATCCATTTGGTGGTTGGCTGCTGTGGCTTCTCTATATATTGGTGGATCATCTGAAAAAAAGGTTATTAATTTTATTTTTATTTTTATATTTTACTTTTTAATGTTTATATATTAATATTAGTATTTTGTTTTCAAGGTATGTTAATTTTAGTTTTATTTATCTGATTTTGTCATATATAGGAGAGAAATTATGAGAGAGCTTTGATAAAATATAAGAAAGCTCAGCGATATTTAGAAGTTTGTTCCACCTGTGAATTTGTTGATAAAGGTAAAATATTTCATTCTCTATTTTAATTATTTTATTTTGGTTAATTTTAAGCAAACTTTTTATTAATTTACTAACTCTATAATATTTTTATAAATGTGAATCAATTACGTACATTACAGCCAATGATTTAACTTTGGACAAATTCAAGTCTGAGCTTTCTGAAGTAATTGATGTAAGTATATTGAATTTATGATTAATTATCATGCAAATAAATATTTATAAGTAATATATATATAAGGGTTTTTGTCCTATGAACAAAGAAAATAAAAACTTAATACTTTTCACCTTAATTAATGTATATACACCTTTTTTATTTATAATGAATTAATTTTATAACTATTTTGTTTTTTATGCAAATCTTCTTTAGGAATGTTTGGGGAAACTACAAGAGAATCAAAGTTGAAGCTGAAGGAAAGTTACAAAAGACTAATCGTGCATAAGGAGCCATGCAATGCAAAAGCCAAGAGAGATAGATAGAGAAAATATGATGGCGAAGTTTATTTTTAATGCCTTTAAATTAATGAGACATTTTTGCATCTTTTACTTTAATAGAAAATATATATGTAAGTGATGATCTACAACTGGATTTTGACTCCTGTAATTGGGGTCTTGACTTTTCATATGAGATGCTTTTATTTTATTAAGTAATTGAACTTATGATAATTTTATGTCATTTTTTTTTTAGTCAATATGATATGTTGTATTTGCACTAATTCATCATGGTATCAAAATATGTGATTTGCTAAATCGGATTTAGCTCAATTGATTTATATAATAATTTTTAAAATATGATATCTAACAACAAATCTAAGTTTAAATTTCTATAACCTTTTTATCTTTAGATTGCAATTTTTTTATATAAAAAAAAATATATGTGATTTTCTCCATGTTTTAATTTTAGTAATTTCGATCTCCTTATCTCTTATAAGATATTTTAATATAGATTATATATATTAAAGTATTATTTCTAAATTACGTATGCATAAGCTCTAAACTTAACCAAAATCTATTTTTCTCTTCTTTCTTTTGGCTAATAATGTACTTAAATTTAAACATCAAGTCGTACAACTTTGGGATTTATATTTTGTAAAAATCATTTTTATACAATAACATGAAAATTTTAAATTTTATTAACGAAATTAAATAGTTGATATTTGTCTAATTGAGAACAAAAATTAACAAATGAATTATTTATTTAAAAAAACAAATGATAATAACAATTTCACAACCATCAAATTTGTTTATAGAATTTAAAATTTTCAAAGTTATTTTAAATATATATAATTTTTACGTAAAATTTTTGACTCTACAGTTTAAGGAATCAATCTCTAATTCGTCTATAAATTGGAAAAAGTGCTTCATATTTAGACCTACCATGGACCTCAAAAAATTTCTCCATATCGTCGAACCATTTAACCTCCACTATATTCTTCCCTACAATAGACATATTCTGATGACAATCTTCAGTAGGAATCCGATTTCTTTGCCCTATTTTTCTTCAATTAATCTTCACCAAAGTGCCTTTCTTTCGTTCCCAAACCTCCACCACCATTTCCTTAACATAGTAATGTTTTTATTGATCAATTTAAAAATCTTGAGTCCTTCAAACATGTTGCAACCGTTTTTGGCCCGGGTCAAATCCGAACCCGACTCGGGCCTTCTACAAGCCCACCCAAAGCCCGTTTGGGCCTGCTAACCAGTAGGCCCAACAGGCCAAATCGGGCCTGCTAACTAGCAGGCCCAACAGACCCAACAGGGCCTGCTACCCAGCAGGCCCAACAGGCCTGCTACCCAGCAGGCCCAACAGGCCCGTTTTTTTCATCTAGCCCAATAGGGCCCACACCATCCCCAAACCCTGAAACCCTAGCAAACCTTAGCCCCCCCTACACCAACCTCCCTTACCGCCGCCTACCACCCTAGCCTCCCCTGCCACCACCACCCCTGCACGCCACCCCAAAATGGCCCCTGCCCTAAGCCCACTCCCACACGCCAACCCAGCCACCCCCCAAACCGGACAGGACCCAAACCCCACACTCAACCCCCTAAACACCTAGCCCTTTCCCCATACTCAAGCCCCACTCCCACACGCCACCGACCTCCTTTAAAAACCCCTTTCGATCGGACCCCAGAAAAGGAGGAGGAGAACCCCAGAAAAAAAAAATCGAAGATCCCTGCAAACAAAAACAAAACCACAAAGGCAAAAAAAAAAAAAAAAACCCCCCCCCGAAAGAAAAGGCCTTCAACGATCCTGCAAAAAAAGAGAAACCCCCACAAAGGCAGCAAACCAAACAACAACAAAAAAGGGGTCAGCAAACACACACAAAAAAAAGGGAAATCAAAAGAGAAAAAGCAAAAAAAAAAGGGTTTCGGTCTCCTAGATCCGAAACTTGAGGCTTAGATTTTCGGAGTTGGAGCGCACCTCAGGGAAAACCATCTGCAAATCGGGAACGAGGAGGACGAGTCGAGTATTTTGGTGGCTTTTGGCTCTCAATCGGAGCTCTGGCGTCGGCGGCGACGATAGGACAGACGGTGGCGACGGTGGGACAGACGGTGGCGACGACAGAGGAATTCAGAGAGAGATGGATTTTTTTTTGTTTCAAAATCTTTTTAAAATGGCAAAAAAAAAAAACAGTTTAAATAGTGGCTAGCGGGTCGGGTCCAGCGACCCGCGCGTGGGTCCGCGCCTGGACCCGACCCGTATGTATATTTTTTTTAGCCCTTTAGCGGGTCGGTCAGGGGACCCCCATACAGGTCCGCGTGTAGACCCGAGCCAGACTTTTTTTTTTGTTTTTTTTTTTGCATATATATATTTATTATTATTATTATTATTATTATTAATATATATATATATATTTCCTAAAAAACAAAATATAAAAAATGATAAAAAGTAAAAAAAAAGATGAAAAAATATAATAAAAAATGATAAAAAAATAATAATAATAAAGTAATAAAAAAATGATAGTAAAAAAAATAATAAAAAAAATATGATAGTAAAAAAAATGATACTAGTAAAAAAAATATAAAAAATATGGTATTGGTAAAAATTAACAGAAAAAATAATAAAAAATAGGATATTAGTAAAAATAAAAATAAAATATGATAATGGTAAAAAAAATGACATTAGTAAAATTTAGTAAAAAATATAAAAAATATGATATTAGTAAAATTTAGTAAAAAAATAAAAAATATGATATTAGTAAAAAAAATGATATTAGTAAAAGTAAAAAAAAAATATAATGATAATAATAAAGAAATAATGATAAAAGTAAAAAAAAAAAAGAAAGAAGGGGATAGATAAAATTAAAATAAAATAAAATAATGATACTAGTAAAAATATATATATATATATATAAAAGATAAAAGTAAAAATTAAAAAAAAAAGAGTTAAAAAATAATAATAAATAATGATAAAATAAATATAATAAAAAATAAAACAATAATGATATTAGTAAAAATAAAAAATATATATTAAAGAAAGCAAGGATAAAAGCGAAAATGAAAGATAAATAAATTTCATGCACTTTGCACTTTTTATTGTATTGTTCGCATCACGTGCATTCGTATAACAAAAAGGATGAATACGGATTTGCCGACGACAGAATTCGATGGACGTCACGGTTGTGATTCCTAAGATATCATGAGGTGAGAGAATTTCGTTAAATATCACCACGAGTAGTGGGAGTATTTAGCGATATACTCGACACAAAATTTCGTTTTCACCTAAAAATGGAATTAGTCAAAATATAAATAAATACATAGTGAATATTATGTATCTGATATTTTGTCATGCTCATGTTTTTGAACATTATATCGTGCATTTGATCGTATAATTAGGCCTTTATTCGTACATGTTATATGCTAAATCGTGTGCATTCAATATTTTATTCGCATCATTCGCATTTAAATAAAATCGGTGAATACGAATTAGCCGACGACGGAAATCGAAGGACGTCACGGTTGTGATTCCCAAGATATCCCGAGGTGAGAGAATTTTGCTAAGTATCACCACGAGTAGTGGGAGTATTTAGCGATATGCTCGATAAAAAAAATTCGTTTTCATTTATGGAAATCATCAAAATAAAAAGAACGAATAAAAAATAAATATTTACGTATTTGATATCTTGCCATGCTCGTTTTTTTAATATTATGATTTGCATGTTTAATCTTATAGTTATGTATTTAATCATATGTCTTATATGCTAAGTCGTATGCATCCGATATCTAAATATTCGCATCATACGCATTTAAATAAAAGATGGATATAAATTGCCGACGACGAAATTCGAAGGATATCACGGTTGTGATTCCTAAGATATCTTGAGATGAGAAGATCTCGTTAAATACCACCAAGAGTGTTGGAAATATTTAATGAGTATTTTCGATAATAGATTTATGTTCACTTTCATTTTCAAAAAATAATAATAATTCAAAAAAATTCAAGAAAATAATAAACATGTTTTTGAAAATAAACTAAAATAAAAATAAAAGAGAATTAGTTTTAAATATCGATGTTAAATCCATTAAATCGAGGTTTAAGATAACACGTGATTAAATGGTACCATTTTCTAAACGAGCGTTGCGGGGGTGCTAATCCTTCCCCGCGTGTAACCGACTCCCAAACCTGACTTTGTTTTTCTCTCTGGTTTAAAACGCAGATTTTAAAATTGCTTTAAAAATGTTTTAATTAATTTTAAAACACTTTACTAAAATCGGTTTTAATAGGTCGCCAATCACACCTAGCAAAAAAGATTGGTGGCGACTCCATTTGTGTTTTCAAAATCGTCTTAGCGATCGAAAAAACCGTTATGACAGCTTGGCGACTCCGCTGGGGATCTTTGAGAGTCGAGCCATAAATTAGTCATGTGTTATCTTAAAATCTCGATCTAACGGATTTAATCGGTCTTTAATTTTAATTCTCTTGTTCGTAATTTTCTTTATTTATTAATTCGACTGTTTATTTATTGTCATCATTCTCGTTATTGTTAATTTGCTTGCATTTATGCTTTGATATTTGTTGATTCTTTATTCTTTTTTTTATTATTATATTTTTTATTCATTTTTTTATATATATTATTGATTCTAGTAATTATGGGATGATTAGAATAAAGAGTCGTAAACAAGTAGTCGAAGGTTTGTTTGTTCCTTCTCACACACGGACACGTGCATTTCATACATAAGCTCTATACCCGAGCTACATCCTTTTAGGAAAAAGTAAAGTACCTACGCTCTCTTGAGGTAATAACCTCCGCATGGGCTAGCGAAACGCTTTTAGAGAGAGGAAGTACCTACGCTCTCGAGAGATAATAATCTCTGCACCGGCTAGCGAAAAATCTCTCGCTCGAATTGAACCCTTTCCTTTGGAAGCCTATAATGGGTAAGGATCGAGGGCCTTGCTAGCCTTCGTAGGTGACAGCGAGGACCAATTTGAAGACCTTTAGATTGCGAATCCGAACCTCATATTAGAATTCCATGAGAAACTCTCCTTAGGTAGAGCCTCTCTTATCCGACATTTATAAATTCACCCGAATTAGGACACATGAAGGAACGCTTCTTACCTTTCACTACTTTTGTTTACTTTCGAACCACGAAGTGTGAAGTGACCGAAACGGCCCAAATACCTGCATTGGTTCACTTCGCGATTTTTAGGGTGAACGAACACCCTAATTAAGTCCTTCTTAGGCAAGGACCGAAGTTTTTCCAAAATAAGTTTTTTCTCAAAATATTTGTTATTTTATGTAAATAAATAATGTCAGGCCTCTTTATTCATTTATTCATTTGTTCTTTGAATTCTTTCATGTGGATATACTGACGAGTTTTCCTTTTATGTTGCTCTGCATAACTTACATTGGCATCACATTAGCATTCCACGTCGAGGTATTATTCTCAAAAGTATCTTTCAGCAAGTTAATTTCTCATGGAGCCCACCGAGCGTCAGATTATCTCGTCATCCGTAAGCGTCATGTGTGAATCGCCGGTAGATGTGCAAGAATGGGCAAGAAATGTGCAACAGAAAGAGGGGGACTGTTTGATTGAAGGTTATATCCCGAGTCTACCCGAAAGAATAAATTTGGAACTCACACAGAATAACTTAACTGAGTTAGCCGATATTTGGGAACGAATGACTTGGGAAAGGAAGAAGAAATTTTCTGAAAAGTATTGCCAGATTGCTTCGCTCATCCCAGTGGTAATTGAGGAGTCCATGATCAGGGCGGCCATCCAGTTTTGGGACCTTCTTATAGGTGTTTTGCTTTTAATGGAGAGGATTTAACACCGACTATAGAGGAATACTCAATTCTTGTCGGGTTAGAGCTTCGTTTCCCAGATAAGGTATACGTCAGAAAGCCAAAGTTGGGTTTCCGTAAGAAGTTGAAAAAGCTCATCGGGGTAGAGGTAGGAGACCCGGATCTGAAACAAAAAGGGAAACATGTCTGCATTCCTTGGGATTTCTTTCGAAAATTCATTGAGGGGCACCTCGATGACGAGCAAGGAGTCACCGCTTTTGCTTTGGCTATTTACGGGTTGGTAATTTTTCCTAAGGTTTTGGGGCATATTGAAGTAGCAGTGATAGATTTTTTCGAGCAAGTTGAGAACCACGCCAATACCTCGCCGACAATCCTGGCTGAAACCATAAGATCATTGAACTTTTGTCGCAAGAGAGGGGAGGGTCGTTTTGTGGGATGTGCGCCATTATTGCATATATGGCTCAAGAGCCATTTCATGTGTGACAATAGTGCTTTCTCCAAACTTTACCTAAAGAATTGTGCCCCTATTAAAGAATTCTGTGAAAGCAAATGGCCGAAACCCAAATCCAAGAAAGAATGGTTAGCCTTCCTACGGTCGCTGACTAGTAAGCAAATAAGATGGATGGCGCCATGGATGCCTCATGGGCCAATGTTAGACCGATGTGGAGAACCGTGGGTACAGCTTTTAGGACCATGGGGAGTAGTAAGTTATGCTCCGCTGATGGTACTAAGAAAGTATGGGGTATAGCAATTCTAACCGGCTACGCACAGACTTGACCAGGTGGAATTTTCTTATGGAGATCCGAATATGTCAAAAAGAGTGGAGCCGATAGTCCGATCTTGGAAAGAAAGCCACAGAACGAGGTTAAGATCCCTCAGTGAGAGCGTCACTCCAAGATACCAAGTGTGGAGAACAAATCGGGTCAACAATATGGTGCTTCCAGAGGAAGAGGTCGTATATCAGCCAAGTCCCGCTCCATCAAAGAGAATATCATAACTCGAAATCGCTGAGCAAGGCTTCAGTATTGAAAGAAAGAAGATGAAACAGGAAAGTCAAAAGTTCCAAGAGGAGGCTGAAAACTGGAAGGACAAGACTGAAACACAAGGGGTCAGAATAAAAATAATAATAAAGGAACGTGACACTGCCTATGCCGATGTGAAAGACTTGCACTTGGAAAACAAGAAACTAAGGACACAACTGAAGGTCGGAAGTATACTCGGACCAGCTTATACGCGGGAAAAAGAGCTTAGTCGACTTCAGAAAGAAGCAAAGCAGTGGAAGGAAAAGGCATAAGAAAACGAGGCAAGAGCCGCTCGACTGTCTCGTGATAAGCAGAAATATAAGGACATGTACTCCCAGGCTTTCGTGAGTTTAGCTGAGTCGTTGCATACAAACGAGAAACTAAAAGCCGAGCTCGAGAGCAAAAGGGAGAGTTGTTCTCAGATGCAAGAAGAGAGAAGTTTCCTACACCAAGTAATCCGAGACCTAGAACGGCAATTATATAGGCAGAAAAATCACATCGACGAGATCGTGAGAGAATAAAGGGATAGAGAAAGTGATTGGATTTATGCATGTGATTTGGCTACGGATGCTAGCAAAAGGTGGGAAGCCAAAAGTATGGGAAGGCAGCAGTACATAGAACACTTGGGTGCAGAAATCGGCAAGGCCGTGAGAAAAGCTAGCAAGATGATCGAGAAAGTGGAAGTCCTAAGGCAAAGAATCCCGCCAACCGGAGAATACGGACAGCAGTTGCTTAATTTTTTAAACGAAGCCAGAAATCAGTATAAGCAAATTAGCTGTTTTTACGGACACGATTCTAAGAAGTTATGTTGATGTAATGAAAACACTATGTGGGATCAATGAAAAATCAACTTCCTGAAATTTATCTTTGAGTATATATACCTCGTATGCATTTTTTTATTTATTTGCTCGTTCATTCATTCATTCATTCATCCATCCATTCATTCATGCACTTAATAAAGAATAAAGAATAATATATCATAAGGTTCTAATCCGGGATATTTGAACAAAGGTATAAAAATTGAGCGCCGACTAAAGTATCCGGACAAAAGTGCTCCACACTCGTATAATACGAGAGCACACGCAAAGACCATGGACAATGAACAAGCAAAAGAATTGAGAGAATGGAAAGGGCACAGAAAGAATTGCAAGAACAGCTGGGCAGATCTCAACAGGAACTACGAGAACAGATAGCGAGGTCCCAGGAAGAGTCACGAGAACAAATGGCCAAGATGATGGAAATGATGATAAGTATGACGAGAGGAAAGGGGCCAGCTGAAAGCTCAATGATGAGGGGAGAAGCCCGACCCCGAGAAAGTAATAACGATGATCCTCTATACCCACCAGGTTTCACCCCGACTTACGCCCAAGTGACACAAGATGGACATCCACAAAGAGAACCTCCAGTGGGAGAACAACCTTACGTGTACATTAGCACGCCAAGTCTCACAGGCCAACAAGCCCAAGGACAGTTCGCGCCTAACCCAGGGACCCATCCTTCAAATCCACTCCATATCCCGAACTTGGATGACCCCTTAGAGCAAGAAAGGTTGAGAAGAAGAGTGACGGAACAAATAGAGGATGCCGAGACAAAGCATAAATATGACATGTTAGAAGAGAGACTCAAAGCAATAGAAGGAATGGACGCCTTCGAAAAAGTCGATACCAGTGAACTGAGCTTAGTTCCGGATTTGGTAATACCTCCAAAATTTAAAGTCCCGAAATTTGAAAAGTATGATGGGACCAAATGCCCTTCATTTCACATCACCATGTTCTGTCGCAAAATGGCCGGGCACACTCATAATGACAAGTTATTAATTCACTATTTCCAAGACAGCCTGCAAGGATCAGCCGCAAAATGGTATAACCAACTAGATCGCAGTCGCATCCATACTTGGACAAATTTGGCGAGAGCCTTTTTGGCCCAGTACAAGCATATGGCTGACATGGCGCCGGATAGGCTATCCTTCAAAAACATGGAGAAAAAGGCCGGAGAAGGATTTAAGGAGTATGCCCAAAAATGGAGGGACCTGGCTGCTCAAGTACAACCATCTTTGACAGAAAAAGAGACCACCGTGCTGTTTATCAATACGTTGCGAGGACCATATTACGACAAGTTGGTCGGCAGTGCTACCAAGAACTTTTCTGATATGGTCATTTCAAGCGAAATGATAGAAAGCTCCATAAAAAATGACAAAATCGAGGGAAATGAAGTAGCCAACAGTAAGAAGGTGGGGGCAACAAAGAAGAAAGAAGGAGAAGTGCAAGCGGCTTCATATGAAAACCGACCACCACAAAGCTATTCCTATTACCTAACACACCAACCCTACAGTTACCCCCTAACTCGTACTCCTACCCTCCTACACAACCCCAATATTCAATGAGTTATCGACCACCAGCACCGGTGTACACGCCATCACCCATGCCAGCACCTGTGTACACAGCATCTGTACCTGCTCCCAACTCCATCAGTCCAGTAAACAATGTGAACACTAACCAAAGAGCACCGCAGTCAATCCAACAAAGGCCTCAGTTTGACCCGATTTCCATGACATACGCCCACATATTTCCCATGCTAGTTCAAAACCATGTTCCTCGAACCCATGAAACCCCCATACCCAAGATGGTACAACCCGGACGTGAACTGTGATTACCATGGAGGCAACCCGGGTCATTCCACGGAGAATTGCAATGCTCTTAAACACAGAGTGCAGCACCTAATCAGGGCCGGTGTCTTGAGCTTCACAACCAAGGGGGAGCCTAACGTTACTGCAAATCTGTTACCTGACTATGGGAAAATAGGAGCAAACGCGATAACGGAGGAAAAAGGTTGTCGGGTAATATCCAGGATTGAGGATGTCCGGACTCACATGGGAAAAGTGCTGGATGCCATGATTGAGGCCGGACTGTTTAAACCAGTCAACATGGGGCAGATATCCTAGGGGTCGGAACCAAATTCTGAACGCTTCTGCAGATATCACGGAGGTTTGATGGGACACACTGTTAACCAATGCTCTGACTTCCAAACCAAAATTCAAGAATTAATGGATATCGACATAGCAGAATTCTCCACTGAATGGGAAGAAGAATTCGTGGATGTGGTGATCGAAGAATTCCCCCGAAAGATGGGTTAAGCCGAAGCCATTGGTTATCTACTGTGGGGAAAGCCAAAGCTCGCCGGTAAGGGAAACACCAAGGGTGATAAGGCCGATGGTGACTATCGAAGTGCCAAACCCGTTCCCCTACAAGAACGATAAGGCTGTACCTTGGAGGTACGAATGCAAATTTGCATCGTCGGAGCCAGTTTCCAACGCCTCTGCGACTGCCGTGGACATAACTGGTGTTGGGGGTTTTCACTAGGAGTGGGAGATGCTATACACCGGAAGCATCGAAAAATGTAAGAAAAGGGAAAGCTAAGACTGATGAAGAGGAAACCGTCTCAAAAAAAGCTGTTGAGCGAAAAACGAACAGGCCTGTGACAGAGGAAGAAGCTTGTGAATTCCTCAAATTTATCAAGCACAGCGAGTACAGCATTGTTGAACAATTAAAATGCTCACCGGCTCGCACATCCATCCTGGAATTACTGATGAACTCGGAGACCCATCGAAAGGCGCTCTTGAAAGTGCTGAATGAGGCATATGTGCCTCATGATGTGTCTGTAGAGAAGTTTGACCAGGTAGTGGGGAATGTGGCCATTAACAACTTCATAGCCTTCCGTGACGATGAGATCATGCCTGAGGGGATGGGTAGCACCAAAGCCCTTCACATCACTGCACGCTGCAAGGTCCATATCATTGCAAAGGTCCTCATTGATAATAGCTCTGCGTTAAACGTCATGCCAATGATTACGTTGGTCAAACTGCCTGTCGATGGATCCCACATGAAGAACAGTCATATGGTAGTGCGAGCATTTGATGGAACCCGTAGACAAGTTGCGGGGCAAATTGAGTTGCCAATACAAATTGGTCCTTGCAACTTCGACATTGTCTTCCAGGTCATGGATATCGTTCCTTCATACAATGTCTTGTTGGGAAGACCTTGGATCCACATGGTTGGTGCTATTCCGTCCACTTTGCATCAGAATGTGAAGTTCAGAGTTGAAGAGCAATTGATAATCGTCGACGGAGAAGAAGATCTCCTTGTATCCAAGCCTTTGAATATTCCCTACATAGAAGCTACTGAAGAAGCAGGAGAGTGCTCTTTTCGAACCTTAGAGTTTGTGAACGCTGCATTTGTAAGCGAAGGTTCTAAGATGCCTATACCTCAGCTGTCTTCTGCCACTCAAAGCGGTCTTGCTCAGGTCGTAGGAAAGGGTTGTCGAGCCAGGACAGGTATAGGAAGGAACCTACAAGGAATTCGGAAGAGCGTAGATATGATCGGAAAAGAAGACAAGTTCAGATTGCGTTACAAGCCGACCAGGGAAGACAGGGAGAGACTGATAAGAGAAAGGAAAGAGTAGAGGCTAGCAAGGCTCAGGGGATACGAGATAGAGACCCCGAGGATGTACATTCCCCATCTCTATGAGACATTTCAGTCAGCGGGTTTTATTTTTCCTGATTCACTAATTGGGACCAAACCTGCCATGATTTTGGAGGAAATATTTGCAGGTTTCTGCATTCAAATGATGGAGCAAGAAGAAGAAGTGGAAAACAAAGCTGAAGAAATCACCATCTACCCGTGTCCTCCGGGATTTGAATTGAAGAATTGGCGTGCTGTAGATTTACCTGCTGTACTTAAGTCTCTTTTTGATTAACAAATTAAGTTCTCGAACACTTCTGCCCAAGAGTGTTATGAGATTTTCTTTTGTGCACGGGCTCCTTTTATGTACTTATCATTCAAATAAATGACAATTATGATGCATTATGTCTCCATTTATTTGCCATTTTTTTATATAGTCCATCCTTCTATTTTGCCTTCCTATACAATTATCTATATTATTTTGCTTACACCTTTCCAGGTCTCCTAATAATGAATGCGAAAATAATCTCATCAGTAATTCGGAAATCAATTTTGAGAAATGTATTGATATTGGTGAAATTGACTATGAAGAGACCGCAGAGAACTACGATTTACCACTAGATCTATTGAGATCAATAGAATCAGAAGAAAAGCAAATTATGCCTCACCAGGAGACAACATAAGTTGTTAATCTAGGAGATAAGGATAATAAGAAAGAGGTAAAAATCGGCACTTCGCTACCAGTGACAAAGAAGCAAGAGTTGGTAGAATTACTCCACGAGTATGCGGATGTGTTCGCATGGTCCTATCAAGACATGCCGGGACTCGATACAAATATTGTGGTGCATCGTTTGCCTTTAAAATCAGAATGCAAACCTGTGAAACTGAAGTTGAGACGAATGAAGCCTGAAATGCTGCTAAAAGTCAAAGAGGAAGTAAAAAAGGAGTTCGATGCCGGATTTTTAGAAGTCGCTAAATATCCCGAATGGGTAGCAAACGTGGTCCCAGTCCCGAAGAAAGATGGGAAAGTACGAATGTGCGTTGATTATCGGGACCTAAACAAAGCTAGTCCAAAAGATAGCTTCCCGCTACCCCATATCGATACCTTGGTCGATAATACTGCCAAACACTCACTGTTCTCATTTATGGACGGTTTTTCGGGCTACAACCAAATCAAGATGGCACCAGAAGATATGGAGAGGACCACTTTCGTTATGCCGTTTGGGTTAAAAAACGTCGGTGCAACTTATCAAAGAGCAATAGTGACCCTCTTTCACGACATAATGCACAAAGAAGTAGAAGTTTATGTCGATGACATGATTGCAAAGTCACGTGAAGATGAAGATCATGTGGTTAATCTGAGAAAGTTATTCAGGCGATTAAGGAAGTTCCAACTTAAGCTCAACCCAGCCAAGTGCACTTTTGGTGTGACATCCGGCAAACTTCTGCGTTTCATTGTTAATGAGAAAGGAATTGAAGTAGATCCTGACAAGATACATGCTATCCAGAATTTATCTCCGTCTCGGACGCAGAAGGAAGTGTGAGGATTCCTGGGAAGATTAAATTACATTGCCCGTTTTATTTCTCAGCTCACCGCTAAGTGTGATCCGATTTTCAGACTCCTCAGAAAACGTGATCCGGGTGAATGGGATAAAGATTGCCAGGAAGCATTCGACAAAGTGAAAGAATATATTACCAACCCACCGGTACTGGTACCACCAACACCAGGAAGACTGCTCATTTTGTATTTGGTAGTACATGAGAAATCCATGGGTTATGTTTTGGGACAGCAAGATGAGACAAGCAAGAAAGAACATGCCATCTACTACCTGAGCAAAAAGTTTACAGATTACGAGGCCAAGTACTCGGCAATAGAAAAGATATGTTGCGCGTTGGCTTGGGCTGCTCATAGGCTCCGACAATATATGTTATACCATACCACGTTTCTTGTTGCTAAATTGGACCCCATTAAATACATCTTTGAGAAACCCTCATTATCAGGAAGATTGGCAAGATGGCAAGTTCTGCTTTCTGAATATGACATCACCTATTTCTCGCAGAAGGCCATAAAAGAAAGTGCAGTGGCTGAATTCCTGGCGGATAAAGCCACTGAAGATTATGAGCCAGTGAAATTTGATTTCCCTGATGAAGACTTAATGGCTATTTCCGAAGAAGATGAAGACGAGGAATCAAAGAAAGATGTGTGAAAGATATATTTCGACGGCGCATCGAATGCTCTGGGGCATGGGGTTGGAGCGGTTTTGATATCGCCAGAAGGGACCTACTGCCCAATCACTGCAAGATTGACTTTCAAATGCACCAACAATATGGTGGAGTATGAGGCCTATGTCATGGGACTTCAAGTGGCTATTGCAAAGAAGATAAGCGAGTTAGAGGTGTATGGAGACTCGGCTCTAGTCATTTTCCAGTTAAAAGGGGAATAGGAGACAAGGGACTCGAAGTTGGTTCTATACCACAAGTTCATAATTGAATTGGTTCAATAGTTCGAAAAGATCGAATTCAACTATCTACCCCGAGAGGAAAATCAAATGGCCGACGCTCTTGCTACGTTAGCCTCAATGTTCAAGATAAATACAAGCGCTGACGTCCAGCCCATTAAGATGAGCATACGAGAAGTGCCCGCACACTGTATGCATGTTGAGGAAGAGCCGGATGGGAGGCCATGGTACCATGACATCCTGCAATACGTAAAACATCAGCAATACCCGGAACATGCAACAGAAAATGACAAAAGAACTTTAAGAAGATTGGCGATGGGATTCTTTCTAGATAAAGAAGTATTGTACAAAAGGAGTAGAGATCATAGATTGCTAAGGTGCGTGGAAGCAAATGAAGCTAAGAGAATACTCGAGGAAGTTCATGAAGGGGTTTGTGGAACACATGCAAACGGCCACATGATGGCTAAGTAGATTATGAGAGCAGGTTATTATTGGATGACAGTGGAGAGGGATTGCATCAGGTATGTCCGAAAATGCCATAAGTGCCAAATATACGCGGATAAGGTACATGCTCCTCCGACAGCTCTGCACGTTATGACAACGTCATGGCCTTTTTTTTATGTTGGGAATGGATGTGATTGGGCCAATTACCCCTAAGGCCTCAACCGGACATCGCTTCATTTTGGTGGTGGTCGATTATTTCACGAAGTGGGTTGAAGCTGTTTCTTATCTAGCATGACCAAGTCAGTGGTGTGTAGATTCTTGAAGAAGGAAGTAATCTGCCGATACGGTCTCCCAGAGAAAATCATTATAGATAATGCTCTCAATCTAAACAACGCCATGATGAAAGAGATTTGTACTCAGTTTAAAGTCAGACATCACAACTCAGCACCTTACCGTCCCAAGATGAACGGGGCAGTGGAGGCTGTTAACAAGAATATAAAGAAAATCGTGGCTAAAATGACTGATAAGTACAAAGATTGGCACGAGAAACTCCTGTTTGCTCTGCACGCTTACAGAATATCGGTACGTACTTCTACGGGGGCTACTCCTTATTCCTTGGTGTATGGTATGGAAGCAGTTTTGCGAATTGAGGTTGAAATCCCCTCTTTGAGAATTTTGATGGAAGTTAAGCTGGAAGAAGCAGAATGGGTTCGAGCTCGCTATGAGCAGCTTAATTTGATTGAGGAAAAAAAGATGACGGCACTGTGTCATGGCCAATTATACCAAAGAAAGATGATGAGGGCACACAATAAAAAGGTTCGCCCAAGAGAGTTTCAAGAAGGTGATTTGGTTTTGAAAAAGATCCTTCCTAATCAGCAAGATCCAAGGGGAAAATGGGCACTGAATTGGAAAGGTCCGTACGTGGTGAAAAGAGTATTTTCAGGAGGGGCAATGATTTTAGCCGAAATAGACGGCGTAGATTTTTCAAGCCCGATCAATGCTGATGCAGTAAAGAAATATTATGCGTAAAAAAAAAAAAAAGAGGTTCGGACTGAAAACCTAAAATGGCGGTTCGAATCAAAGGATGGATCCAGGTCGAAAACCCTAAAGGACGGCCTAGATGAAGGATAAACAAGAGTTGGGGCAACCAAAAATAACCCGTCTGAAGCAATTATGTGGGGCAAAAGATCAAGGCAGGATGGAAACTTTGAGCAAATAGCAAAATGCAGCATGTTTGAATTATGCAAGACAGAGAGGGTAATTTGTGGTTGGACACTCTCAGAAGAGTCAAGGACATCAATGGATATTTCTTTCTCAAAAGAGAAATCCGGATTAGGTCGATTGAGTTCGTTTGAGTATTCATTATGGAGGGATCTATCCCCTTTTGTCTTCATTTCCCTTTTGATTGATGCCAATATGTTTTTTTCTCTCTAAAATGGAAATATTTACCCCAATTCATGAAGTTTTGTCTTTAAGTTATCTTCATCTCTTTGAAATTTTCTTAAAATAGTGCATTATGTTGACATGAAATGTGAATGATGATAAATAAATGAACACGACATAAATGGAGATTTCACCATTACTCTAGGAAAATTTGAGAATTGGAAAATCAAAAAGAGAAAAAATTATGATAAGGAGATGACGGGGCAGTATGAGACATCGAATTACTTATGCTCTTTGGATGTAAAGAAAGTAATGTTTGACATATGAAATGGTTTTGAGAGAAGTATACAAAGCTCTGACTCCGGCTAAGAAAAGATCGTGAAGAAGTAGGTTGTGGACAGTTAATCAAGTCGAAGAAGGAAAAGAAAGGAAACTGAAAAGAAAAAAAAAACCTTACAGAAAAATAGCATGAGAAGTTTAATCAAGTTAAGATACACACAGGGGCATCGAATCATGATTTGAGCCTTAAATCATACATTCCATTATCATAAACATGCATTGCATCATCATGACATTGCAAACAATCAGGAATTAACATTGTACAAAAAGGGGGTATGAATGACAGGCAGACAAGAAAAATGGAAACCGACTACAACAAGGAGTTGAAAATCATCATAATCAGGAAGAATGAGCAATTTATTTTTCAAGTGATAGAGCCTCTGATGAGAGGAGCAATTTATTTTTCAAGTGATAGAGCCTCTGATGAGAGGAGCAATTTATTTTTCAAGTGATAGAGCCTCTGATGAGAGAAGCAATTTATTTTTTTCAAGTGATAGAGCCTCTGATGAGAGGAGCAATTTATTTTTCAAGTGATAGAGCCTCTGATGAGAGGAGCAATTTATTTTCCAAGTGATAGAGCCTCTGATAAGAGGAGCAATTTATTTTCCAAGTGATAGAGCCTCTGATGAAATGAGCAATTTATTTTCCAAGTGATAGAGCCTCTGATGAGAGGAGCAATTTATTTTTGAAGTGATAGAGCCTCTGATGGGAGTAGCAATTTATTTTTCGATTGATTAGAGCCTCCGATGGAGAGAGCCCTCCTAGAACAAACGCATGCACAATCCCAGACAAAAACGTTGCTCATGTCTTTGCCCTATTCCTGATTCTCAGCAATGTGCAAAGAGGGACAGCTGTTGCAACCGTTTTTAGCCCGGGTCGGATCCGAACCCGACCCGGGCCTTCTACAAGCCCACCTAAGGCCCGTTTGGGCCTGTTAACCAGCAGGCCCAACAGGCCAAATCGGGCCTGCTAACCAGCAGGCCCACACAGGTCCTTTTTTCATCTAGCCCAATAGGGCCTGTTACCAAACAGGCCCACACCATCCCCAAACCCTGAAACCCTAGCAAACCCTAGCCCCCTACACCAACCTCCCCTACCGCCGCCTATCACCCTAGCCTCCCCTACCACCACCACCCCTGCACGCCACCCCAAAATGGCCGCTGCCCTAAGCCCACACCCACACGCCAACCCAGCCACCCCACAAACCGGACAGGACCCAAACCCCACACTCAACCCCCTAACCACCTAGCCCTTTCCCCATACTCAAGCCCCCCTCTCACACGCCACCGACCCCCTTAAAAACCCATTTCGATCGGACCCCAGAAAAGGAGGAGGAGAACCCCAGAAAAAAAAATCCAAGATCCCTGCAAACAAAAACAAAACCACAAAGGCAAAAAAGAAAAAGAAAACCCCCCCCGAAAAAAAAGGCCTTCAACGATCCTGCAAAAAAAAAAAAAGAAACCCCCACAAAGGCAGCAAACCAAACAACCAAAAAAAAGGGGTCAGCAAACAAAAAAAAAAGGGAAATCAAAAGAGAAAAAGCAAAAAAAAAAAAAAGGGTTTCGGTCTCCTAGATCCGAAACTTGAGGCTTAGATTTACGGAGTTGGAGCGCACCTCGGGGAAAACCATCCGCAGATCGAGAACGAGAAGGAAGAGTCGAGTATTTTGGTGGCTTTTGGCTCTCAATCAGAGCTTCGGCTACGGCGGGACAGACGGTGGCGAGGGCAGTGGAATTTAGAGAGAGGTGGATCTTTTTTTGTTTCAAAATCTTTTTAAAATGGCAAAAAAAAAAAACAATTTAAATAGTAGCTAGTGGGTCGGGTCCAGCGACCCGCGCGTGGGTCCGCGCCTGGACCAGACCCGTATGTATTTTATTTTATTTTTAGCCCTTTAGCGGGTCGGGTCACGGGACCCGCATACGGGTCCGCGTGTAGACCCGACCCGGACATTTTTTTTTTTTTTTTTTTGCCTATATATATATATTTATTATTATTATTATTATTATATATTTTTTTTTCCTAAAAAAAAAACAATATAAAAAATGATAAAAAGTTAAAAAAAAAAGATGAAAAAATATAATAAAAAATGATGAAAAAAATAAAATAATAATAATAATAAAGTAATAAAAAATGATAGTAAAAAAAATGATAATAAAAAATATGATAGTAAAAAATATAATAAAAAATATGATACTAGTAAAAGAATATATAAAAAAATATGGTATTGGTAAAAATTAATAAAAAAAATAATAAAAAATAGGATATTAGTAAAAATAAAAAAAATATGATAATGGTAAAAAAAAATGACATTAGTAAAATTTAGTAAAAAATATGATATTAGTAAAATTTAGTAAAAAATTTAAAAAATATGATATTAGTAAAAAAAAAAAAAATGATATTAGTAAAAGTAAAAAAAAATATATAATAATAATAATAAAGAAATATAGAAATAATGATAAAAGTAAAAAAAAAGGGAGGGAAAGATAAAAGAAAAATAATAAAAAATAATGATACTAGTAAAAATATATATAAAAAATAAAAGATAAAAGTAAAAAAAAAATAAAAAAAAGGGAGATAAAAGTAAAAAAAAAAGGGAGATAAAAAATAATAAAAAATAATGATAAAATAAATATAATAAAAAATAAAAACGATAATGATAATAGTAAAAATAAAAAATATATATATTAAAGAAAGCAATGATAAAAGCGAAAATGAAAGATAAATAAATTTCATGCACTTTGCACTTTTTATTGTATTGTCCGCATCACGTGTATTCGTATAGAAAAAGGATGAATACGGATTTGCCGACGACGGAATTCGAAAGACGTCACGGTTGTGATTCCTAAGATATCCCGAGGTGAGAGAATTTCGTTAAATATCACCACGAGTAGTGGGAGTATTTAGCGATATGCTCGACACAAAATTTCGTTTTCACCTAAAAATAGAATTAGTCAAAATATAAATAAATACATTGTGAATATTACGTATCTGATATTTTGTCATGCTCGTGTTTTTGAACATTATGTCGTGCATTTGATCGTATAATTAGGCCTTTATTCGTACATGTTATATGCTAAATCGTGTGCATTCAATATTTTATTCGCATCATTCGCATTTAAATAAAATCGGTGAATACGGATTAGCCGACGACGAAAACCGAAGGACGTCACGGTTGTGATTCCCAAGATATCCCGAGGTGAGAGAATTTCGCTAAGTATCACCACGAATAGTGGGAGTATTTAGCGATATGCTCGATACAAAAATTCGTTTTCATTTATGGAAATCATCAAAATAAAAAGAACGAATAAAAAATAAATATTTACGTACTTGATATCTTGCCATGCTCGTGTTTTTAATATTATGATTTGCATGTTTAATCTTATAGTTAAGTATTGTCATAACGGTTTTTCGACCGCTAAGGACGAATTTGAAAACACAAAATGGAGTCGCCACCAATCTTTTTTGCTAGGTGTGATTGGCCACCTATTAAAACCGGTTTTAGTAAAATATTTTAAAATTAATTGAAACATTTTGTAAAACCAATTTCGGAGTCCGTGCTTTGAACCAGAGAGAAAAACAAAGTTGGGTTCGGGAGTCGGTTACGTGCGGGGAATGATTAGCACCCCCGCAATGCCCGTTTAGAAAACGGTACCATTTAATCACGTGTTATCTTAAATCTCGATTTAATGGACTCAACATCACTATTTAAAAATAATTCTCTTTTCCTTTCATTTATTTTATTAAAAAGCATGCTTATTATTTTTGAATTTTTTTTGGATTATTATTATTTTTTTGAAAACAAAAATGAACACAAATTTATTATCTAAAATACTCATTAAATATTTCCGACACTCTCGGTGGTATTTAACGAGATCTTCTCACCTCAAGACATCTTAGGAATCACAACTGTGATATCCTTCAAATTTCGTTGTCGGCAATTTACATTCATTTTTTATTTAAATGCGTACGATGTCAATATTTAAATGTCGGATGCACACGACTTAGCACATAATTATAAAATTAAACATGCAAATCATAATATTAAAAATACGAGCATGGCAAAATATCGAGCGCATTCACTATTTATTCATTTTTATTATTTTCATTTTTTATGAATTTTTATATCGAGCATATCGCTAAATACTCCCACCACTTGTGGTGATATATAACGAAATTCTCTCACCTCAAGATATCTTAGGAATCACTACCGTGACGTCCTTCGAATTCTGTCGTCGGTTATTCGCATTTATTAAAATCTTTTTTTTTTGAAAAGTAAATTAAAATGCTTTTAACAATTATTTTCGAAATAAAAGAAATTATCTATGTAAGAATAATTCCCGAATCACTCTAATAATTTCAATAATGTTTCGATTATTATTCTTACTCGGACCATTTCAAAGAATGATTGATGTTCCGACCATCCCGAGAAAGAAATCCGTTTTTATAAAATTTTATTTACCGAAAATAATTCTAAAAAACATGTATTAATTAAAAAAATTATTTTTATAATTTTTAAAACCGAAACAAAACAAAAAATACGGATACTGGACAAAAATAAATAAAAATAATAATATAATAATAAAAATAATGAAGAAGTTAAAATCATACTTGAAAAATGTCGAGAATTAAAACGCCGGATTTGATCTTCGTAAAATCACCTGAAAAATGTCAAAAATCAAAACTTCAAAATCGATAATCGTGAATTTTTTTTTTTAATTTTTTCTTTTTTCCTTTTTATTTTTTATGTATCATTATTATTAATTTTTTTTTTCATTTTTTCATTTTTTTTATTTTGATTTAATTTTTAGTTTTTCCTTTTTATTTTTATTTTTTTTTATATATTTATTTTTTTAAAATTGAATTATTATTTTTTTTATTTTTTTTCTTTATTTTATTTTGGCCTTTTTTTCTTTTTTTTTTTTCCTTGGCCCAGGATCAGGTCTGGCCTGCTGGGCCAGGTCCGATCCTGGCCCAGTTCTTTTTTTTTTTGCCCGAAGGGGTACTCGCGCGGACCCCGGGTCGGATCCGGGTCCACGCGCGGACCCCCTTTCTCGAAACGGCGCCGTTTCGGCGTCACAAAAACGGCGTCGTTTCTGCGCCACACTTCTCCTTTTTTTTTTTTACACCCGGGTCGGGCGCGCGGATCCTGGGTCAAAACGGTGTCGTTTTGACGCCAAAATTTTAAAAAAAAAAAAAATAGGGTGACCCGCGCGGACCTCGGGTCCACGCGCGGGTCACCTTTACCCGGTTCAGGGGGCTATATAAGCCCCTTTTTTTTAAAAAAATCATTTCTTTTTTTTTCTTTTCTCTATCCTCTCTCTTCTCTCAGCAGAAACCCATCCAGCCCAGAAATAGGCGGTCGGACCACCGCGTCGGCAGCCGTGCCTCGCTCCGTTTCAGATCCGAGGGGGTTTCGACCCCCTCGTCACGGATCCGGGCTCCGTTTTGCCCGAAACGGAGCCGAATCCCGTAGATCTAAAGGGGACTCTTCGACTTTTCTCCCTTTTTTTTTTGATTTTTTCTTCTGTGTTGGCTGTTTTTTTTTTTTATTTTGCAGGGATTTTTTTGGTTCGGTGGGGGATCGACCTGGGTTTTTTTTAGGGGGGTCCGATCTGGGTTCAGGACCCCGGATCTGGCGTTTTCGATTAGGGGGTTTCGATCTCGTGGTTCTCCGATTGGGGGGCTCGGATCAGGGTTTTTTTGGTGGGTTCCTCCTCCTGGGGGGATCCGAATCAGTGGGGGTCTTCTTCTGGAGGGGTCTGAATCCGGGTGAGGGGCCTCTGGGGGGATCCGAATCGGTGGATTTGGCTTTCGTTTTTTGCTGGCTGATTGGGGGATTTTATGTGGTTGAGAGGTTTGGGGTGGTTAAGGGTGGCCTGGGTTGGTGGTGGCGTGTGGGGTGGTTGTCGTGTGGAGGAGGGTGGCGTGTGGCAGAGGGGGGTTGTTGGGGGTTGAGTGTGGCAGGGGAGGGCTGTCAGGTTAGGGTTAGGGTTTCAAGGGTAGGGTTTGGGCCTGATGGGCCAGTGGGCCTGGGTTTGGGGAAATGGGCCCAAAAATTGGGCCTGTACAGCAGGCCTGGTGGGCCTGTGGATCGGGCCTGCTGAATAGCAGGCCCTATTTGCGAGTGGCCTGGGTCGGATTCGAATCCGACCCGGGCTAAAAACCGTTGCTACAGCTACCCCTCTTTGCTCATTCCTGAGAATCAGGAATAGGGCAAAGACATGAGCAACGTTTTTTTTCTGGAATTGTGCATGCGTTTGTTCTAGGAGGGACCTCTCCATCGGAGGTTTTTATAAACCGGAAAACAGAGGCTCTATCACTTGGAAAATAAATTGCTCCTCTCATCAGAGACTACACAACTTTGAAAATAAATTGATCCTCGCATCAAAGGCTCCACAACTTTGAAAATAAATTTCTCCTCTCATCAGAGGCTCCACGACTTTGAAAATAAATTGCTCCTCTCATCAGAGGCTCCACCACTTGGAAAATAAATTGCTCCTCTCATCAGAGGCTCCACAACTTTGAAAATAAATTGCTCCTCTCATCAGAGGCTCCACGACTTTGAAAAATAAATTGCCCCTCTCATCAGAGGCTCCACAACTTTGAAAATAAATTGCTCCTCTCATCAGAGGCTCCACGACTTTGAAAATAAATTACTCCTCTCATCAGAGGCTCCACGACTTTGAAAATAAATTGCTCCTCTCATCAGAGGCTCCACAACTTGAAAAATTAATTGCTCCTCTCATCAGAGGCTCCACGACTTTGAAAATAAATTGCTCCTCTCATCAGAGCCTCCACAACTTGAAAAATAAATTGCTCCTCTCATCAGAGGCTCCACAACTTTGAATTTAAATTGCTCCTCTCATCAGAGGCTCCAAAACTTGAAAAATAAATTGCTCCTCTCATCAGAGGCTCCACAACTTTGAATTTAAATTGCTCCTCTCATCAGAGGCTCCACAACTTTGAAATTAAAAACGAACTTCGAATTTTTGACAATGAGTTTGAACACAACTTAGATCATCACCTCACTTACTACCTTAGTCTTACGAACGTGAAGACTCACTCTGGATATCCCCCTCTCTTTCTCGTTTAGTTTTGAAATTCCTTGTCAGATTCTTCGGATGTCGCCACTTGACTAATCATACCGAGGCTCGACCTTTGAGTTTGACTTCGCAAGAATTGAAAATGGTACCCGAAGGTTTTGAAAAATGTCATTTTGAAAGATATTACCCGAAGGTTTTTGAAAACAGATACTTGGAGGTCTAAAAAATGTTACTTCTTTGAAAATGGTGCCCGGAGGTCTTATCCTTGACTTTGAGAATGATGTCCAGAGGTCTTTATCCATGATTTTTTAGAAAGGTGCCCGGAAGTCTTGAAAACATGATTTTTGAGGATAATGCCCGGAGATCTTGAAACAAGTGCCCAAGGGTCTTTAAAAATGTCTTTTCATTGAAAATGGCGCCCGGAGGTCTTATCCATGATTTTCGAGAATAGTGCCCGGAGGTTTTGAAAACATGACTTTTGAGAAGAATGCCCAGAGGTCTTGAAACAGGTGCCCGAAGGTCTTTAAAAATGTCTTTTCTTTGAAAATGGTGCCCGGAGGTATTATCCGTGATTTTTGAGAATAGTGCCCGGAGGTCTTAGAACAGGTGCCCGGAGTTTTTTTCTCTAACTTCTCTTTTTTTCTGAGCCCGGAGGTCTTGAAAATGTCTCTTCTTTGAAAATGGCGCCCGGAGGTCTTATCCGTGATTCTTGAGAATAATGCCCGGAGGTCTTGAAAATGTCTTTTCTTTGAAAATGGTGCCCGGAGGTCTTATCCATGATTCTTGAGAATAATGCCCGGAGATCTTGAAAATGTCTTTTCTTTGAAAATGGTGCCCAGAGATCTTATCCATGATTCTTGAGAATAATGCCCGGAGGTCTTGAAACAGGTGCCCGGAGGTCTTTTTTCTAATTTTTTTTTTTGCTGTGCCCGTAGGTCTTTTAAAAGGTAACCCAGAGGTTTTAAAACAGACGCCCGAAGGTCTTCTTTTTTAATTTTCTTTTTCTTTTCCTGTGCCCGGAGGACTTAAGAGAGGTAACCCGGAGGTTTTAAAAGAGGTGCCCGGAGGTCTTGGTGATCATACCTGAAGATCTTTCACAATCACATCTTGGAAGAAAATCTCACTGAATGTTCGAATTCAAATACCAAAATTTCAAATAGTCAATGTCATGCATGAAATATGAATGTCATGCGAAGTCAATGCATATGCCCCTGATGATGCATGTTCAAATACCCACGAATGATGTACACATTTTACGACACGATGCAGATGCAAAACTTAATAAATATGCGAATGTTCATGAATGATGCGAATGATCCCAATTGTTTTTCTTGGTTTAGCTTTTCCAAATTGTTTTTGCTCTTCGAAACAGAGTGTATCCTGAAACGCTCGTGCCTCGTACGAGATCAACCCTTTTCTTCATTTTGGAACTATCTCTTTGCCCCGATAATTTTTGAAAATTTTATCAACTGGAGTCCGAGCCAAATGTTCATTTCTTCTACCTCAATAGTTCCATACCTCTGGGCTAGAAGACCCTTTGCCTTATGCCAACATCGAAAATGGTTTCTTCCAAAAATATTTTCATTTATCTGCTTTTGCTTGTTTTTTTTTTTTTTTAAATGTTTGCTTATTTACTGAAAACTTTTGAGCTGAAAATGTCATCGTCTGATATTGTGATATCCACATCTCTTGAAGATTGATAATCATTGTTTGAAGTTTTTCTGAGTTTCAATTCGGATTTTTCAAATTGAGTCGGAAGGCTTGGTACCACAAGATTTTGGTTGATCCAAGGAGACTCCACAACAGGAAAAATGTATATCCTTTCTAGACTCACAAATGGAACAGATTTTATAGAATATGATTTTTTGGACTCAAACAAATTCAACCTTCTTTTAGTTTCTAAATTATGGCATTTTGACAAACGCCAAGACTAGCTGGGATGTTCAAACTGGAAAATTAATTCTGGAAAGGAAAACGGTCTCAGTTTTTAAAGTCAACCCTCCAAACGAGAGTTGACAGTTTTGGGATATTTTGGAATTCCCAGATGTTTCTTGATTTCTTCAAAATGATCTCTTCTTTGGTTATGACCTTGACAATACCATAAGCGGCACCGAAATTCTCCCATTTTACTCTAGACTGCCCATGTTGGGTTCTCACCCTAGAGTCTCCTTCTTTCCATTTTTTCATTAAATGTTTCACCATGCATTCAAGAAATCAAGACTTATCCAAAAAGGATTTTTAACCAGAAAGGAGATCGAAGTCTTATGCATTTCTCTAAGAATAGACTCATCAATTTAAATGACCATGCTCGATCGAAATGGTCTTTTCCAGGTACGTAATGTAGGCCGAGGTTTGAGGTTCTGAAAAAAAAGATAAATAGGCCCAAACATGTATTTAAGGTGATCAAATCAAGGATCATTTCATGAGGAGGATTCTCTTCGAAACATTTGTCTTTGCTGAGCTTTTCTCTTTATCCGATGATTTTCATCCGTTCTTTTCTTCCTTCTCTACTTTTTTTGCTTTCATTTTTCTTTTTATCTCCCCTTTTTTTTTTGCACTTATATTTTGATAAGTTGAGCCCGTAGTTATTTGAAAGCTCGAATTTCTCTTTGATTCAAGGCATTCTTCTTTCGTCTTTGAACCAAGACTTCACTATCTGTGACCTACGAAGAGATCCTTCCTCGCATTTGCCTCCTAGCATAGAGGGTGATCCTTGATCGGGGTTGAAAGAACGAAAGTATTCATTAGGCTCAAAAGGGATAGCAAAAGGATATTTTACAATTTGTGAAAGGATGATGAAAGATGGCCATTTTTCATCTCGAACACAAGCACGTAAATCGAAGAGTCATTCCCTAGAGGAAAATAATGAAAAGGTTTTTTTCTTTCTTGAAACCATCTTGAATTTCATAAATGCATGATGCCACACTCGTTTTTCATTTTTATTCTTTTCTTTTCTTTTTTTTTCATTTTCATTTTGTTTATGCATGCTCCGAAAATTACTTCATCTTTTATTCACCACATGTCCTCCATATCTACGAATGATGCACCATTTGATTGGTCATACAAATGAGGATTCGTATCATAACGAGGAACACCTCGAGTCTTTTTTGCTCTCCGAAGGGACAAGAAAGAATATGGCTCGAAAACAGCTTTTTTCTAGGAACACGAGAAAATCAGGTTTCATCATTGTTACCCGAGACGTTAATCATGAAGTGACATCTGGGCAACTCTTGTTTTATGGTTACGGAAAGGGATGTGAATGGTTTTGGCATAACCTTGACACGCATCAATTTACCATAATTCAGATTCTTGAAAGAGGTTTCACTTGTTTGAGACACAAAAAGCTTGGATTTTCTCAAAAGTTTGTTCCATTGCTCATAACCTAAACTAGGATCTGCATTTTTCTTATTGCACTGACTATGGTTTCTGAAATTCAACAATATGTTCCTGGAAGCATTGACTGTTTCAACTCAAAGGATTCAAGCATAGGCAAGTCCGAAAGAGAGGGGGAAGGGTGTTGGATCATTTCTAACAATGATCATCAATAATCTCGATACTCCCCATCGTTTCTTAATGTGAAGAAATTCAAAGTTTATTTATTTCATTAAAACACATTAAACACAAAACATTTGAAATTCAAAGTTTATTTATTTCATGTGAATGCCAACATAAGACAAGTGCTTTCATGATGAGGCATAGAACTACATGCATATTCCTCAATGCTTGTTGACATGCTTTTAAAGGTGACCATTCTCATCCTCAAAACCCGTGACGAAGAAAACCGATTTATGGCAATGCGGATTTCCATTGTTCGACTAGCTCTAGAGTCAAAATGCCATCATGGACAAGACCTTCAATCTTTTCCTTCAGTTGTCTGTATTTTTCAGTTGAATGTCCAATTGCCCCCATGTGATACTCACACTTGTTGTTCGGGTCATAACTCCTTGCTGATGGGTTTGGAGCTATTTTCAAAGGCACAGGGGTGATGTATCGGTTCCTCATTAGTAATTGCAACAGGTCGGAGATTGGGATTGAAAACTTCTCTTGGTTGCCCCTCGGTCGTTTCTGGGAAGCAGGCCTAGTTGCAAGGGCTGGCATAGGATGATGTGTTTGAATATCTGGAAGGTAAGGATAATGACTTGAAGAGACATTGGTAGAGTAACACGATTGATATGGAGAGACCCGGGGATACGAAGTGAATTCTCCCATAGCCCGGACATGTTCCTCCTTTCTTTCAGGTGTCTCATTTCCCTCAGCATTGGATGTCTCATCTCTTTTGAGTTTTCTGTTCTTGATAGCATTTTCAATCATCTCTCCTGAGGTTACCATATCCGCAAAGTTCTTTGTGGCATTGCCAACGAGTCTATCATAGTACGGAGCATGCAGTGTATTTACAAAAAGGACAGTAACTTCCTTTTGAGTCAGAGCCGGTCGTACTTGGGTGGCCATGTCCATCCACCTCTGAGCATATTCTTTGAAGCTCTCAGTGGCCTTTTTCCCCATATTTTGCAAGGATAACCTGTCTGGTGCCATGTCGATCATGTGCTTTATACTGAGTCTTGAAAGCTTTTGCCAGATCTTTCCAAGAACTTATACAGCCCCGATCCAACTGATTATACCATCTTGCAGCTGACCCTGTTAAACTGTCTTGGAAGCAGTGGATTAACAGCTTGTCATTGTTGGTGTAGCCAGCCATTTTCCGACAAAACATCATGATATGGATTGATGGACATTTCGATCCGTCGTACTTTTCAAATTCAGGGGCTTTGAATTTTAGCGGAATCACCAAATCTGGGACCAAGCTGAGCTCATCCGGATCCATATTCCCGAAAATGTCTATCACTTCTATGGCTTTGAGTCTCTCTTCAAATAGATCATACTTCTGTTGCACCTCTGCGTCTTCCACTTGCTTTGCCACACGTTTCTTCAGCTTTTCTTGTTCTAGTGAGCCATCTTGGCTTGGAATAACAACTGAGTCTGAGGGGTGAAGTTTTGAGTTCAATTGAAAATGTCCTCGGCCTTGTTGACTTGGTAGGAAGATCGGATCTTCATTGTTGTTTACTTGAGGTCGAGGTTCTTCCCCTATGATCGAGCCTTCAGCAACCCATTTTCCTCGGGTCAGCCTAGTCATCATTTCAATCATCTTGTCTATTTGCTCGCGTGACTCCTCTTGAGATTTTGTTATCTGTTCCCGTGTTTCTTGCTGAGATCTGGCTAACTGTTCTTGTAATTCTCTCTGTGCTCTTTCCACTCTATCTAGTCTATTTTGTTCATCCTCCATGGTTCCGGCCTGTGTCATAGAGGTACGCAGTGATTCTTATACCTCTGATTTGGAAGAGAAATCCTTTCAAAGCTAAACCGACTTCTTTTTTATTCCTCTCAAGTGTGCTTCATGATGCATGATCTATGAATGCCGTGAATGTAACACGATGCCCATATGATGCATGTAAAGAATAAACAAATTAATGCATGAACATATACAGTGAGTGACCATGTATGTCACGAATGCATGACCTTATTGTTATGAATGCAATCACGATGTCGATATGATGCATGTAAAGAATAAATGAATTGATATTCTGGTATACACGGAGAACGATCATGTATGTCACTAATGTATTCTACAATGAATGACCGTGCATGTTATGATTGCAAAATGATGCTAATTTGGTTTGTCTAAAGAATAAACAAATTAATGCACAAATATATATAGAAAAAAAAATTTATTCGATGATTGGATTAACATGATTTGGACTTACTTATTCAACAATTTCATTGCACAAACCTTGCCCCCAAATTCGATCCGCAAAATTTTTGTTGATTTTTTGTTGATTTTTTTTTGTTTGCTTTTTTGTTTTTTTTAAAACATATTTTTTTCCGTAAAAATAAAAATATTATTTTTTAAAAAAACCAATTTTTATCAAAAACTTTTGTGGTAGTGGGTCTTATTATGGCACAAATGTCCGAGTATTTATTCAACACTACCGGTTTGCAATTCTCATTTAATCAACAACAAGTGTTTATGCAGTTTATCAAACGAGATTATTATCACCGTGAAATCAAAAATATAATTATAAATGTACATGCTTTATTTACAAGTGCATCAATGCATGAAATGTACGAGATGTACGAAAAGAAAAATTTTCATATTTACAAACTCAAAAAGTTAACGAACATTTGCTCCGACAGTATCAACTTATTTAAGCATCACGGGGCCTTCGGAGCGAAAAATGAAACTTGTTGCGGGTAGCACGATGTACGCTCATCATTACCCGATTTACAGTTTTTGTTCGGAGTGTAAACAAATAGCGAAATATCACAATGTTCCTTCCTAATTTCGAGGATATCCGATCGGAAATTTGATATGGCTCTACCCAAGTTCACTACACGAGGTTGAGTTAGGTTCTAAAAGGCTCCAAATTGCTCCTTACTGTCGCCCGTGAAGGCTAGTAAGGCATCCCGATTTAAACGGGTTCAATTTGTTGGTGTATATTTTCCAGGCTTATGCGGAGGTTATTACCTCACGAAAACGTAGGTACTTTATTACTCCGAAAGTGTTTCGCTAGCCCATGCGGAGGTTATTGCCTCACGAGAGCGTAGGTACTTTACTTTCACCTAAAGGGATAAAGCTCGGGTATAGAGCTTATGTATGAAATACACGAGCTCGTGTCTAAGAAGGAACGGACAAACCCTCGACTATTTGTCTACGACTCTTTATTCTAAACATTCCACGATTTTTAAAAAAAACAAACGACATAAAAAAATATGAATAAAGAATTAACAAATATCAAAGTGTAATTGCAAGCAAAATAGAAAGAAATAAAGAAATAAAGTAAGGAGAATTAAAATTAAATACCGATTAAATCCATTAATTCGAGATTTTAAAACAACAAATGATCAATTTGTGGCTCGACTCTCAAAAGGTCCCCAGCGGAGTCGCCAAGCTGTCATAACGGTTTTTCGACCGCTAAGGACGAATTTGAAAACACAAAATGGAGTCGCCACCAATCTTTTTTGCTAGGTGTGATTGGCCACCTATTAAAACCGGTTTTAGTAAAATATTTTAAAATTAATTGAAACATTTTGTAAAACCAATTTCGGAGTCCGCGCTTTGAACCAGAGAGAAAAAAAAAAGTTGGGTTCGGGAGTCGGTTACGTGCGAGGAAGGATTAGAACCCCCGCAACGCCCGTTTAGAAACGAGACCATTTAATCACGTGTTATCTTAAATCTCGATTTAATGGACTCAACATCACTATTTAAAAATAATTCTCTTTTCCTTTCATTTATTTTATTAAAAAGCATGCTTATTATTTTTGAATTTTTTTTGGATTATTATTATTTTTTGAAAACGAAAGTGAACACAAATTTATTATCGAAAATACTCATTAAATATTTCCGACACTCTCGGTGGTATTTAACGAGATCTTCTCACCTCAAGACATCTTAGGAATCACAACCGTGATATCCTTCGAATTCCGTCATCGGCAATTTACATTCATTTTTTATTTAAATGCGTATGATGTCAATATTTAAATGTCGGATGCACACGACTTAGCACATAATTATAAAATTAAACATGCAAATCATAATATTAAAAATACGAGCATGGCAAAATATCGAGCGCATTCACTATTTATTCATTTTTATTATTTTTATTTTTTTAATGAATTTTTATATCGAGCATATGCTAAATACTCCCACCACTTGTAGTGATATTTAACGAAATTCTCTCACCTCAAGATATCTTAGGAATCACTACCGTGACGTCCTTCGAATTCCGTCGTCGGTTATTCGCATTTATTAAAATCTTTTTTTTTTGAAAAGTAAATTAAAATGCTTTTAACAATTATTTTCGAAATAAAAGAAATTATCTATGTAAGAATAATTCCCGAATCACTCCGATAATTTCGATAATGTTTCGATTATTATTCTTACTCGGACCATTTCAAAGAATGATTGATGTTTCGACCATCCCGAGAAAGAAATTCGTTTTTAGAAAATTTTATTTAACGAAAATAATTCTAAAAAACATGTATTAATTAAAAAATTTATTTTTATAATTTTTAAAATCGAAACAAAACAAAAAATACGGATACTGGACAAAAATAAATAAAAATAATAATATAATAATAAAAACAATGAAGAAGTTAAAATCATACCTGAAAAATGTCGAGAATTAAAACGCCGGATTTGATCTTCGTAAAATCACCTGAAAAATGTCAAAAATAAAAAATCAAAACTTCAAAATCGATAATCGTGATTTTTTTTTTTAATTTTTTTCTTTTTATTTTATTTTTTCCCTTTTTTTATTTTTATTTTTTATGTATCATTATTATTAATTTTTTTTTTCATTTTTTTATTTGATTTAATTTTTGATTTTTCCTTTTTCCTTTTCCTTTTGATTTTTATTTTTTTTATATATATTTATTTTTTTAAATTGAATTATTATTATTATTATTTTATTTTTCTTTTTTTTCTTTTTTTTTTTGGCTTTCTTTTCTTTCTTTTTTTCCTTGGCCCAGGATCAGGTTGGCCTGCTGGGCCAGGTCCGATCCTGGCCCAGTTCTTTTTTTTTTGCCCGAGGGGGGTACCCGCGCGGACCCTGGGTCGGATCCGAGTCCACGCGCGGACCCCCTTTCTCGAAACGGCACCGTTTTGGCGTCACAAAAATGGCGCCGTTTCGGCGCCACACTTCTCTTTTTTTTTTACACCCGAGTCGGGCGCGCGGACCCCGGGTCGACCCGCGGGTCCACGCGCGGACCTTGGGTCAAAACGGCGTCGTTTTGACGTCGATTTTTTTTTTTTTAAATCGGGTGACCCGCGCGGACACCGGGTCGACCCGCGGGTCACCTTGACCCGGTTCAGGGGGCTATATAAGCCCTTCTTTTTTTTTTAAATCATTTCTTTTTTTTCTTTTCTCTCTCTCTCTTTTTTTCTCTCTCCTCTCTCTTCTCTCAGCAGAAACCCCCCCAGCCAAGAAATCGACGGCCGGACCACCGCGCCGATCGTCATGCCTCGCTGCCGGCCGTCGCTCGCCAGATTCCGGTGGTTCCCAAATTTCAAATTCGAGGGATTTCGACCCCCTCGTCACGGATCCGGGCTCCGTTTTGCCCGAAACGGAGCCGAATCCCGTAGATCTAAAGGGGACTCTTCGACTTTTCTCCCTTTTTTTTGATTTTTTCTTCTGTATTGGCTGTTTGGTTTTTTTTTTTTTTTTTGCAGGCTTTTTTTTGTTCGGTGGGGGATCGACCTGTGTTTTTTTTTAGGGGGTCCGATCTGGGTTCCGGACCCCGGATCTGGCGTTTTCGGTGCGGGGGGTCTCGATCTCGTGGTTCTCCGATTGGGGGTCTCGGATCAGGGTTTTTTTGGTGGGTTCCTCCTCCTGGGGGGATCCGAATCAGTGGGGCTCTTTTTTGGGAGGGGTCTGAATCCGGGTGAGGGGCTTCTGGGGGGATCCGAATCGGTGGATCTGGCTTCCGTTTTTTGCTGGCTGATTGGGGGCTTTTATGAGGTTGAGAGGTTTGGGGTGGTTGAGGGGTGGCGTGGGTTGGTGGTGGCGTGTGGGGTGGTTGCCGTGTGGGGGAGGGTGGCGTGTGGCAGAGGGGGTTGAGTGTGGCAGGGGAGGGCTGTCAGGTTAGGGTTAGGTTAGGGTTTCAGGGGTAGGGTTTGGGCATGATGGGCCAGTGGGCCTGGGTTTGGGGAAATGGGTCCGAAAATTGGGCTTGTGGATCGGGCCTGCTGAATAGCAGGCCCTGTTTGCGAGTGGCCCGGGTCGGATTCGAATCCGACCCGGGCTAAAAACCGATGCTACAAGTATTTAATCATATGTCTTATATGCTAAGTCGTATGCATCCGATATCTAAATATTCGCATCATACGCATTTTAATAAAAGATGGATATAAATTGCCGACGACGGAATTCGAAGGATATCACGGTTGTGATTCCTAAGATATCTTGAGGTGAGAAGATCTCGTTAAATACCACCAAGAGTGTTGGGAATATTTAATGAGTATTTTCCATAATAGATTTATGTTCACTTTCGTTTTCAAAAAATAATAATAATTCAAAAAAATTCAAGAAAATAATAAACATGTTTTTGAAAATAAAATAAAAATAAAAGAGAATTAGTTTTAAATACCGATGTTAAATCCATTAAATCGAGATTTAAGATAACACGTGATTAAATGGTACCGTTTTCTAAACGGGCATTGTGGGGCTGCTAATCCTTCCCCGAGCGTAACCGACTCCCGAACTTGACTTTGTTTTTCTCTTTGGTTTAAAACGCAGATTTTAAAATTGGTTTAAAAATGTTTTAATTAATTTTAAAACACTTTACTAAAATCGGTTTTAATAGGTGGCCAATCACACCTAGCAAAAAAGATTGATGGCGACTCCATTTGTGTTTTCAAAATCGTTTTAGCAGTCAAAAAACCGTTATGACAAAACAGTTTCGGTCTGCACACAATATCCCATTTCACTTTCGCCATGTTCCTCGTTTCCAAATTACCATCCCACAAGAAATTTCTTCTAAAATATTCTAATTTTTTTTTATCACGTGTCTTAGAAGTTGATAGGTGTAAATCAAGTGTCTCTCTATTTGAGTTTGCTGGACAGCTGTGAATATTGTACATATAAAGATCCAGATCGACAAGGTGTATGGGATCTAACACTGTAATTCTTTTTTTCTTTTTTTAATTAAATAAAATCTATTAAGAAAAATAGATTTTATTTTGCCTCGAAATTCATGTAATTAATTATTAAAAACATTACATCTATTTTATAGCATAATAGAGTTAAGTTCAATAATTTTTAAAATCTGTTTTAGAGATAGAGTTTATAGCATAATAGAGTTAAGTTCAATAATTTTTAAAATCTGTTTTAGAGATAGAGTTTTTGATAGATTAAATGTCTAGAGAATCAGAAAACATTAATTGTAGAGATAGAATTTTTGATGGATTAAATGTTCAATACTTGTTTTATTTAGTAGTTACGGATTACGGAGGATAGAATGAGTATGGATGAGAAATTTTAAAGTTAAGAGTCCATCTATTTCAGTCTCTTATTTTCACAATTCAGTTGCAAAAAATTGATTACAAATATTCACTATTTGCTTGAAAACATGAAAACTTTGGGAAATGCTTTTATGCTGATTTTGATTTTTGTTATTTAAAATAATCAAGATAATAATATTTCAAGCATATTGGTAACATTCTGTATTGATTTAAAAATATAAAAATATTTTGTTTTATTCGAAAAATTCGTACAATCACATATTTTGGGTTATTTGAGTTTTTTTATCAATAAAAGCGTAGGATAATGTGCAATATTAGTAGGTACAGGGAGGGAGGGACCATATCTGGTAGGGACTTGGGAGACAACCGATCAGTAGCTTCCGCATAAGTTTTATTTCAAAAGTGATAAATCTTATCAATTGAATTTCAGTTTATCTTTTTTCCTATCTACTTTTCCCACCAATGATCAAAGTATATATATATATATATATATATATATATATATAAACTTTACATTCAAGTGTAGTTAAGATTTCATAATTGTAGAGAATTATCTATAATAAGTTAAAAGATTTAAATTGAATCAAGGATCAATGGCTTTTGATCAAGGAAAAAAAAAAAATAAGGATCAATAATGGCAGTCGAAATTATGGCACATATAAAATGAAAAAAAAAATAACAGGGCAAATTACGAATCTTCTCCTTAATTTATACAGTTTAACACCTCCAAAATAAAGAAAATGTAATACCAAATAGAAAATGTCTTCTAGTCTATTTTTTTGTTTTCTATAATTATTTTTTATGGTTGCAATTTATAGCTTAGACTGAAACTCATACCTGATAATTAATTAAAATTAAGTCCTATCATCAAAAAACTTTATCCTAATCAATATAGAGAGTAGTTATAACTTTTATCACTAGAATAGTTTAACTTGAATACGATTTACAAAAATAATATCATTTAAATAATTATCTTAACTTATTAAATTATCATGTGGGCTATATTATTTACCAACAACAAGTTATTTTCAGAAGAAAAAATTTTAAAATGTGGAATGTTGGTATTTTTCTTTCATATGTATTGTTCTTTTCTTCTCTTATTTGCACAAAATTTGCCCAAACTTATTTAATGTTTTTCCCTGATAAGCCTAATGAGATAAATCGTTTAAATGTTTTGTTGCCTATTTTATTAGCTGATGTAGGTATAATGTTATTCATTTTTCCTTTTATATTAAAAAGTGATTACAAAAATTCGCTATTTGCTCGAAAACCTACTCCATTAGTGAAAACTTTCGGAAGTGCTTTTATGTTGGTTTTGACTTTGGTTATTCAACATAATCAAGAAAATAATATTCCAAGCATATTAGTAACTTTCTGTATTGGTTTACAAATATTTTGTTTTGTTCGGAAAATTCGTCCAGTCACGGATTTTGGGTTATTTGAGTTTTTTATCATTAAAAGTGTGGGTATAATTTACAATATTTACGGATTAAAGAGTTTACAAACTCTGGGTTTTTCTGTTTTTTGTTTGGTTTTAATTGGAGTTCATTATCGGATGGAAGTTGAAGAAAAATTTTTAAATGTAGTAGAAATTCCTAGGCCAAGGTGTTTTATGGATATTACTATTGGAAAAATTCCCGAGGGTAGAATTGTGTTCGAGTTATATGAAGAGTTGGCTCCCAACACAGTGAAAAATTTCAAGGCTTTTTGCATGGGAGGTCATTACAAGGTAAGCACTCTTTATTTTCTTGCTATATTTGAGTTGGTTTTGTGTTAGGATTTGCAGGTTTTTATGATGTTCTGAACGTTTTCTTTTGTATTGTTTGTGTGGTGAGCCAAACTTGTGAGAGTGGTCTCTCATATATACGGCCTGTTAGTAGTTCCTTTTCCTGTTATTAATATATTGCCTGATTTAGCAAAAAGAAAAAATAAAAAAAAAAGTTTCGATTGAAAGATGATAAGATACTTTTCTTTCTTCTTAGAAGGCCGCAAAAGTTTTACAAAATTTATTTCTTGATCCTACTTTTAAGCATTCTTATATTTCATAATATATATTTATCATTTATCCTTTAAATTTTAGATTTAAAGCTAACTTTTACCTTTTTTTTGGATCAGAAAACAATTTTTCATCATATCAATGGTTTGGTGATGATTGGTGGAGAGGAATTACTTCCTGTTGATGATTCTGAGATTATTGAGAAGGTGACGGAGGGTAAACATGGTTTATATCATATCGGTGAAAAATCTAACTTGAAACATGATAAAATCGGTTTATTATCAACTCCTGTGAACACTAATGGTTCAAAGTTCCTCGTAACAATGACGGCTGATTGTACTCATGACTATAATTTGAATAGTATGGTATTTGGAAAAATTGTGAAAGGCATGAGTCTTTTAAAAGAAATTCAAAAAGTTATTGTTAATAACGAATATCGACCCATACAGCCTATAGAAATTATTAACTGCGGGGAGATTTTGAAAGATGGCGATGAAGGTGATTTCAACAATCTTTTTGGTGAAAATGATGGATATCGTGATTGGCCACAAGACATAACTGTGAAGGAAAAAGAATCCATTTGGTGGTTGGCTGCTGTGGCTTCTCTATATATTGGTGGATCATCTGAAAAAAAGGTTATTAATTTTATTTTTATTTTTATATTTTACTTTTTAATGTTTATATATTAATATTAGTATTTTGTTTTCAAGGTATGTTAATTTTAGTTTTATTTATCTGATTTTGTCATATATAGGAGAGAAATTATGAGAGAGCTTTGATAAAATATAAGAAAGCTCAGCGATATTTAGAAGTTTGTTCCACCTGTGAATTTGTTGATAAAGGTAAAATATTTCATTCTCTATTTTAATTATTTTATTTTGGTTAATTTTAAGCAAACTTTTTATTAATTTACTAACTCTATAATATTTTTATAAATGTGAATCAATTACGTACATTACAGCCAATGATTTAACTTTGGACAAATTCAAGTCTGAGCTTTCTGAAGTAATTGATGTAAGTATATTGAATTTATGATTAATTATCATGCAAATAAATATTTATAAGTAATATATATATAAGGGTTTTTGTCCTATGAACAAAGAAAATAAAAACTTAATACTTTTCACCTTAATTAATGTATATACACCTTTTTTATTTATAATGAATTAATTTTATAACTATTTTGTTTTTTATGCAAATCTTCTTTAGGAATGTTTGGGGAAACTACAAGAGAATCAAAGTTGAAGCTGAAGGAAAGTTACAAAAGACTAATCGTGCATAAGGAGCCATGCAATGCAAAAGCCAAGAGAGATAGATAGAGAAAATATGATGGCGAAGTTTATTTTTAATGCCTTTAAATTAATGAGACATTTTTGCATCTTTTACTTTAATAGAAAATATATATGTAAGTGATGATCTACAACTGGATTTTGACTCCTGTAATTGGGGTCTTGACTTTTCATATGAGATGCTTTTATTTTATTAAGTAATTGAACTTATGATAATTTTATGTCATTTTTTTTTTAGTCAATATGATATGTTGTATTTGCACTAATTCATCATGGTATCAAAATATGTGATTTGCTAAATCGGATTTAGCTCAATTGATTTATATAATAATTTTTAAAATATGATATCTAACAACAAATCTAAGTTTAAATTTCTATAACCTTTTTATCTTTAGATTGCAATTTTTTTATATAAAAAAAAATATATGTGATTTTCTCCATGTTTTAATTTTAGTAATTTCGATCTCCTTATCTCTTATAAGATATTTTAATATAGATTATATATATTAAAGTATTATTTCTAAATTACGTATGCATAAGCTCTAAACTTAACCAAAATCTATTTTTCTCTTCTTTCTTTTGGCTAATAATGTACTTAAATTTAAACATCAAGTCGTACAACTTTGGGATTTATATTTTGTAAAAATCATTTTTATACAATAACATGAAAATTTTAAATTTTATTAACGACATTAAATAGTTGATATTTGTCTAATTGAGAACAAAAATTAACAAATGAATTATTTATTTAAAAAAACAAATGATAATAACAATTTCACAACCATCAAATTTGTTTATAGAATTTAAAATTTTCAAAGTTATTTTAAATATATATAATTTTTACGTAAAAATTTTGACTCTACAGTTTAAGGAATCAATCTCTAATTCGTCTATAAATTGGAAAAAGTGCTTCATATTTAGACCTACCATGGACCTCAAAAAATTTCTCCATATCGTCGAACCATTTAACCTCCACTATATTCTTCCCTACAACAGACATATTCTGATGACAATCTTCAGTAGGAATCCGATTTCTTTGCCCTATTTTTCTTCAATTAATCTTCACCAAAGTGCCTTTCTTTCGTTCCCAAACCTCCACCACCATTTCCTTTGTTAGGTACCAGAGTGACGGAATAGTGTCTCACAACTAAAATAAGAGATGAGAAAATAGGAACTGAACACACAAAATTTAACGTGGAAAACCCTCAATGAATAAAGGGAAAAACCACGGGGCAAGACTAGAAGAATTTCACTATGAGAAAATATTACAACACCTCTCTCTAAATACTAGGAGAGAACAACCTCACAAAGAATATAAGAAAGTATACAAGAGAGGAAGAGATAATTCTTGGGATAATTTTAATACTTCTCCTTAAGGCTCTTTATATAGCCTTCAAGGAGGAACTCCTTCGTTGCTCCCACCGATGTGGGACTTTCTTATATAAGTTCTAACAATTCTCCCACTTGAAGATTTGATTAAACCAATCATATCTTCACACCACTCTTTCTGTCTTGCCATTCCATGTTGCTTACGTTTCTGATAGACCATAGGAGGATCGACACCAAATAAACTTGTCAGTGTTGATTGGCTTTGTCATAACATCTGCTAGGTTGTCTTTGGTGTGAATCTTTTGCATATCCACACTTCCTTCTTCTACTACTTCTCGAACAAAGTGATACTGTATACCTATATGCTTTGTCCTGGAATGAAAGGCTGGATTCCTTGCAATGTGCAAGGCACTCTGACTGTCACAATACACAATAATCTTCTGCTGCTTGTGCCCGAGTTCTTCCATTAACCTTTGTATCCATATTGCTTCCTTGCATGCTTGGGTAGCTGCCATGTACTCAGCTTCTGTAGTAGACAAAGCTACAACAGTCTGTAACTTAGATAACCAGCTTACCGCTCCTCCTGCAAGTGTGAACACATAGCCAGTAGTGGATTTCCTTTTATTAAGATCACCTGCAAAATCTGAATCAACATAACCCCTGACAACAAGTTCTGATCCTCCAAAACATAATGCAACATCTGAGGTTCCTTTAATGTATCTAAGGATCCTCTTAACAACATTCCAATGCTCTCTACCAGGATCTGCCATAAATCGACTGACCGCTCCCACTGCTTGTGCAATGTCTGGTCTTGTACATATCATAGCATACATAAGGCTTCCCACCGCTGATGCATACGGTACTCGAGACATTTCCATCCTCTCTGCTTCATTGCTAGGACTCATACCTGAGGATAATTTACAATTGACAGGAAGTGGGGTAGATATTGGCTTACAGTCTTGCATGTTGAAGCGTCGCAAGACCTTCCTCAGATAATTCTTTTGAGAAAGCCAAATTTTCCTGTCTTTTCTGTCTCGGTGAATTTGCATCCCTAAAATCTTGTTTGCGGGTCCCAAGTCCTTCATATCGAACTCCCTAGCCAACTGTGCCTTCAAATCTTGGATTCGATCTTTGTTGGGGCCTACCACCAACATGTCATCCACATACAACAGCAAAATAATGAAATCATTATCATCAAACCTCTTGTAGTACGTACAATGGTCTGAACTCAGTCTGTTGTATTCAAGGCTAATTATGAAAGAATCAAATCTCTTGTACCAACATCTGGGCGCCTGCTTTAGACCGTACAGAGATTTGGTCAACCTGCAAACCAAGTTCTCTTTGCCTGTTTCAACAAAACCTTCTGGTTGGAGCATATAAATTTCTTCTTCAAGCTCTCCATGTAGAAAAGCCGTCTTTACATCTAGTTGTTCAAGATGTAAATCAAATGCAGCACACATAGCCAACACTACTCTGATAGTAGTAAGTCTGACAACTGGAGAAAATATCTCGTTGAAGTCAATACCTTCTTTCTGAGCATATCCTTTTACAACCAATCTAGCACGATATCGTTCTACTTGATCATTGCTATCCCGCTTGATCTTGTAGACCCATTTGTTACCAATGGCTTTTCTGCCACGTGGTAATTCCACCAGTTCCCATGTCTCGTTCTTGTGAAGAGCTTCAATTTCTTCCTGCATTGCTGTCATCCACAGAGAAGCATCTGGGCTACTAGTAGCTTCATGAAAAGTTAATGGCTCTCAATCCTCTGTTAAAAGACAGTATGCAACATTGCTCTCCGTAACATACTCCGTGTGCCAATTTGGAGGCCTTCTCTCACGAGTTGACCGTCGAACTTCTACAGCCTCGGACTCAACTGGTTCTGGTACCTCATGCTCTGGTTCTGCTTCAGAAGAATCATCTTCTTGAGAATTTCTATCCATCTGCACTGTAGCAGTCTCTTTTGAAGTGTTGTCATTTGTTTGCTCACTTTGCAGTTCATTTTCTGCAAAAACTACATCTCTGCTGACAACAACCTTGCGGGCAGTGGGATCCCACAGGCGATACCCCTTAACACCGTCAGCATAACCCAAGAATATACATTTTCTGGATTTTGGATCCAGCTTTGTTCTTTCTTGGGAGTTGTACATCACGTACACAGGACATCCAAACACATGTAGAGAAGAATAATCAGCTGGCTTTCCTTTCCACATCTCCATAGGCGTTTTCAAACCAATCGCCGTTGATGGTGATCGATTTATCACATAACAGGTGGTTTTGACTGCTTCTGCCCAGAAAGATTTGGCCAATCCCGCTGTTCTCAGCATGGCTCTTGTTCTATCTAGGAGAGTTCTGTTCATCCGCTCTGCTACACCATTCTGTTGAGGCGTATGTGCAACCGTGAATTGTCTCATAATACCCTCTTTCTTACAGAATGCTAGAAAGTTACCGTCTACATATTCTCCTCCATTGTCTGTCCTCAAGCGCTTGATTCTTTTCCCAGTTTCAAGCTCTACATGTGCTTTGAACTCCTTGAATACTGGAAACACATCTGACTTCTTCTTGATTGGGTACACCCATAATCTCCTGGAATAGTCATCAATGAATGATACAAAATACTTTGCTCCACCCAGGGATATTTCTGGTGACTCCCACACATCAGAATGGATTAAGTCCAGTATGTGTTTGCTTCTTGTAGTTACTTTAGCAAACTTCAATCTATGCTGCTTGCTTATCACACAGTGCTCACAGAAAGGTAAATTGACCATCTTGAGCCCGGGCAGGAGATTGCGTTCTGCAAGGACTTTCAAGCCTCGCTCTGACATATGGCCTAATCTGCGATGCCACATCATCGTCGTTTCTTCTTGGCTGGCTGCTGCAACTGATGCATCTGCCTCTTGCAACGTCTCTCCCAAAAGCATGTATAGATTGCTTGTGATCTTCTCTGCTTTCATCACCACAAGGTTTCCTTTCACTACTTTCAATATTCCACATTCAGTGTGGATCTTGCACCCGAGGTCATCCAATTGTCCAATTGACAATAAGTTCTTCTTTAAGCCCTTCACATGTCGTACCCCTTGAATTTTGCGAACAGTACCATCATGCATTTTTAATCTGACGGTACCGACTCCAGCAATATCTAAGGCGTGATCATTTCCCATGAACACAGATCCTTCTGAAATAGGTTCATAAGTGCAAAACCAATCTCGGTGTGGAGTCATGTGCCATGTCGCACCTGAATCCATTATCCAGACATCATTGAGTTTCTTTCCGCCTTTAGAACTAGTCGCTGCTTCACTATACAAGATTTCTCCATCATCTGAGGTACTTGCAACACAACCTTGGGAGGTTGATGTTTCAGAATTCTTTTCTCCACCCTTCTTATTATGCCAACACTCCTTCTTCGAGTGCCCTCTCATGCCACAATTGTAGCATTTAAGATTCTTCCTTCTTCGAGATTTTGATCTACCATGATTCTGACTCCTACTGGAGCCACGTTCTGTTGATCTGCCTCTCATCACCGTTAAAGCCTCTGCTTGCTTTGAATTTTCTGACCTTTCCTCCTTATTCTTGCGCCTGGATTCTTCTTCAAGAATAGCACCGGCAACATCATCAAAGTGAAGAGAGTCACTAACATTGTTATTTGTGATGTTGATGATGAGTTGATCATACGAATCTGGTAAACTCTGAAGTAGAAGTTCCGCACGTTCATTTTCCGCTATTTTGAAATCTGATGCTGTGAGTTGAGCAAATAGCGTATTCAGAGTGTTGATGTGATCCGTTACCGACGTGGATTCACTCATTCGAAGAGTGTAGAGTTTCCTCTTCAAGAATATTCTGGTGTGAAGTGACTTCACTTCGTACAATTTGTTTAGAACATCCCAAATCTCCTTTGCAGTCTTCTTCTCTGCAACACTTGACAAAACTGAATCCGCCATTGCTAGGTGCAGATTGGCAACAACATTGTCATCCTTCTCTTTCCACTTTTCATCAGTCATTTCTGTGGGTCTACTTTCAATTGCTTCTAGACAATTATCATTCCTCAAAATTGCTCTTATCTTCAATTTCCACAAGGAGAAATTTCTCCCACTGAACTTCTCTATCTCGAATTTTGCTGCCATGGTTGTACACGAACTGAAGCGAGTTACACTATTTCACCGTGAATAGTACCGTATACGTGAACAGTATTGTACGTATGTCGTACACTAGAACAAATCCAGTATACGTTAACAATTACTGCAAAAGTATACAACCACATGTATGAATAATAACCGTATCTGTGAATAGTACAGTACAATTGAATAGCCCGTATACTGGAACAGTGACCGTAGCCCGTGAATAGTGCACCAGGTAGGTTCCCAGGAAAGAGAGGTGGGTCACTGATAGACACACTTAAATACCAAGTCTTTCCTAGCCAGAACTTCCCTAGACACTTTCACACTACCACACTTTATTTCCAGCAACAAGAATAATTCTTTTCTGATGTGGAAGATCAGACAATACTGCAACCACAGAGCATACTAAGAACCAACACTTTCACTGCAGCGGAATAAGGACCACGAACCAATGGCTCTGATACCACTGTTAGGTACCAGAGTGACGGAATAGTGTCTCACAACTAAAATAAGAGATGAGAAAATAGGAACTGAACACACAAAATTTAACGTGGAAAACCCTCAATGAATAAAGGGAAAAACCACGGGGCAAGACTAGAAGAATTTCACTATGAGAAAATATTACAACACCTCTCTCTAAATACTAGGAGAGAACAACCTCACAAAGAATATAAGAAAGTATACAAGAGAGGAAGAGATAATTCTTGGGATAATTTTAATACTTCTCCTTAAGGCTCTTTATATAGCCTTCAAGGAGGAACTCCTTCGTTGCTCCCACCGATGTGGGACTTTCTTATATAAGTTCTAACATCCTTAACATAGTAATGTTTTTATTGATCAATTTAAAAATCTTGAGTCCTTCAAACAGTTTCGGTCTGCACACAATATTCCATTTCACTTTCGCCATGTTCCTCCTTTCCAAATTACCACCCCACAAGAAATTTCTTCTAAAATATTCCAATTTTTTTTTATCACGTGTCTTAGAAGTTGATAGGTGTAAATCAAGTGTCTCTCTATTTGAGTTTGCTGGACAGCTGTAAATATTGTACATATAAAGATCCAGATCGACAAGGTGTATGGGATCTAACACTGTAATTCTTTTTTTTTTCTTAATTAAATAAAATATACCGCTATTAAGAAAAATAGATTTTATTTTGCCGCGAAATTCATGTAATTAATTATTAAAAACATTACATCTATTTTATAGCATAATAGAGTTAAGTTCAATAATTTTTAAAATCTGTTTTAGAGATAGAGTTTTTGATAGATTAAATGTCTAGAGAATCAGAAAACATTAATTGTAGAGATAGAATTTTTGATGGATTAAATGTTCAATACTTGTTTTATTTAGTAGTTACGGATAACGGAGGATAGAATGAGTATGGATGAGAAAGTTTAAAGTTAAGTGTCCATCTATTTCAGTCTCTTATTTTCACAATTCAGTTGCAAAAAATTGATTACAAAGATTCACTATTTGCTTGAAAACATGAAAACTTTGGGAAATGCTTTTATGCTGATTTTGATTTTTGTTATTTAAAATAATCAAGAAAATAATATTTCAAGCATATTGGTAACATTCTGTATTGATTTAAAAATATAAAAAAATTTTGTTTTATTCAAAAAATTCGTACAATCACATATTTTGGGTTATTTGAGTTTTTTATCAATAAAAGCGTAAGATTGTAATAACCAATTTTGGTCCGGGTCGGATCCAAACCCAACCCGGGCCATTTGCAACAGGTAGCAGGCCCAATCTGCAGACCCAATACAAGACTAGACAACCCAGGCCTGTTGGCCCAATCAGGCCCAGCCAAACCTAACCCCAACAGCAAACCCAATCCCCAAACTGGCCCAAATCCAATCCCCATCCCTACCAACAAAACCCTAACCCTAGGAACCCCTTTGTAGCCGCCACCCCTACAACCACCTGCCACAAGCAATCACCTGCAGCACGCCACCACCCCTGACTGCCCTCTGACACACGGCGGCCACCCCCACACGGCAGCCACCTCCCACACGCAACCGAACCCCACCATAAAAACCCATAGATCCGATCCTTCACAAAACAAAACAAAAAAACCCCAGATCCAGGAGATCGGACCCCCCTTTCAAAGCATCCCCCCCCCCAAAAAAAAGAAGGAGATCCCCTGCAAAACAAACAACCAAGCCAGAAGAAAACAAAAAAGGAACCATTTGGTTCCTTCCCCAGCCCCCCAAGAAAATTCGAAACCCGAACCCCACAAAAAAATCTCATCAAACAAAAAGAAATCAAAAACCAAAAAAAAAAAAATTATTATTTTGAAAAATTTTTAGGGCCAGATCTACTCGGATCTGGCCCGATTCGAAGAAAACCGGTGGCAGATTCGCATCGAGGGAGCCACAACGAGTCGTTTCGACTCATTTTGGACCGGAAATCTCGCCGGAGCACGGCGGCCGACGGTGGAAACGACGGCCAGTGCGGCGATCCTCTGGCTGGTTTCTGGGAATTTAAGAGAGAGAAGGGAGAGAAACCAAGGAAGAGAGAGAAGGAAAAGAAAAAAAAATAAAAAAAAGAGTGAAAATAGGGTTATATAGAGTCCCCAAACGACGCCGTTTTGGGGAAGAAAAAAAATTTAGCGGGTCAAGACGACCCACGGGTCAACCCGGAATGACCCGATCCAAATGTAACCCGATTTTGAAAAAAAAAGGTCAAAACGGCGTAGTTTTGGCAACAAAAAAAAAGGGAGATTCGGGTTTGCCTAGACCCGACCCGATTCCCGATCCGAACTCCGGATCCGGCCCGAAAGGGGGCCTGAGCCCCACGCCCCTGCCCCTGGGCGCAACAGCCCAAAATTTTGGTTTTGGGCCAGGGGAGAAAGGAAAAGAAGAAAGAAAAAATGAAAAAAAAAAATGAAAAAAAAATGAAAAAAAAATGAAAAAAAATGAAAAAAAGGGGAAATAAGAGATAATAGAAAAAATATATATAAAATATAAAATATATAAAAAAAGAGGGAAAATTTTTTTAATTAAAATTAAAATAAAAAATTTAAAATTAAAATTACAAAAAAGGAAAAAAAAAGAAAAAAAAAAGAGTAATCAATTCTCTCGACAAAATTCATCCGAACATTCAAATCCCGGATTCACGCAGCTTCTGAAGGTAAATTTTATTTTATATTTATTTATGTTCATTTATTTATCTATCTATAATTTTATGTCATTTTTATTTTATTTTATCTTTTTGTAATGCTTTTTATTTATTTATTTTGTTATAGTTGTTATTATTTTTAACATATTATTATTTTTACTTTTTATTATTATTATCATTTTCGTGCTTTTCTTTTATTATTATTATTTTTTGTAAAATGCGTTATTATTATTATTATTTTAAATTTTAATAATAAAAATAAAAATGACACTTTTATTCATTCGAAAATAAGAAGTGAAATGTGAATTGCCGACGACGAAATTCGAAGGACGTCACGGTAGTGATTCCTAAGATATCTTGAGGTGAGAGAATTTTATTAAATATCACCACGAGTGGTGAGAATATTTAGCGATATGCTCAATACAAAATTCGTTTAAAAAATGGAAATAATAAAAATGAATAAAAAATGAATATTTACGTATTTGATATCTTGCCATGCTCGTGTTTTTAATATTATGATTTGCATGTTTAATTTTATAGTTATATGCTAAGTCTTATGCATCCGATATTTAAATATTCGCATCGTACGCAATAAAAAAAGTGAATGCAAATTGCCGACGACGGCATTCGAAGAATATCACGGTTGTGATTCCTAAGATATCTCGAGGTGAGAAGATCTCGTTAAATACCATTAAGAGTGTTGGGAATATTTAATGAGTATTTTCGATAACAAATTTATGTTCACTTTCGTTTTTAAAAAATAATAATAATAACAGTTCAAAAAAAAAATTCAAGAAAAATAATAAACATGATTTTTTAAAATAAAATGAAAATAAAAGAGAATTATATTTTTAAAAATAGTGATGTCAAGTCCATTAAATCGAGATTTAAGATAACACGTGATTAAATGGTACCGTTTTCTAAACGGGCGTTGCGGGGGTGCTAACCCTTCCCCGCACGTAACCGACTCCCGAACCCAATTATGTTTTACACTCTGGTTCAAAGCGCGGACTTCGAAATTGGTTTTACAAAATGTTTTAATTAATTTTAAAATATTTTACTAAAACCAGTTTTAATAGGTGGCCAATCACACCTTCAAAAAAGATTGGTGGCGACTCGATTTGTGTTTTCAAAATCGTCTTAGCGATCGAAAAACACGTGATCGAGATTTAAGATAACACGTGATTAAATGGTACCGTTTTCTAAACGAGCGTTGCGGGGGTGCTAATCCTTTCCCGCACGTAACCGACTCCCGAACCCAATTATGTTTTACTCTCTGGTTCAGAGCGCGGACTTCGAAATTGGTTTTACAAAATGTTTTAATTAATTTTAAAATATTTTACTAAAACCGGTTTTAAAAGGTGGCCAATCACACCTAGCAAAAAAGATTGTTGGCGACTCCATTTGTGTTTTCAAAATCGTCTTAACGATCGAAAAAACCGTTACGACAAGGATAATGTGCAATATTAGTAGGTACAGGGAGGGAGGGACCATATCTGGTAGGGACTTGGGAGACAACCCATCAGTAGCTTCAGCATAAGTTTTATTTCAAAAGTGATAAATTTTATCAATTGAATTTCAGTTTATCTTTTTTCCTATCTACTTTTCCCACCAATGATCAAAGTATATATATATATATATATATATATATATATATAAACTTTACATTCAAGTGTAGTTAAGATTTCATAATTGTAGAGAATTATCTATAATAAGTTAAAAGATTTAAATTGAATCAAGGATCAATGGCTTTTGATCAAGGAAAAAAAAATAAGGATCAATAATGGCAGTGGAAATTATGGCACATATAAAATGAAAAAAAAAAAATAACAGGGCAAATTACGAATCTTCTCCTTAATTTATACAGTTTAACACCTCCAAAATAAAGAAAATGTAATACCAAATAGAAAATGTCTTCTAGTCTATTTTTTTGTTTTCTATAATTATTTTTGATGGTTGCAATTTATAGCTTAGACTGAAACTCATACCTGATAATTAATTAAAATTAAGTCCTATCATCAAAAAACTTTATCCTAATCAATATAGAGAGTAGTTATAACTTTTATCACTAGAATAGTTTAACTTGAATACGATTTACAAAAATAATATCATTTAAATAATTATCTTAACTTATTAAATTATCATGTGGGCTATATTATTTACCAACAACAAGTTATTTTCAGAAAAAAAAAATTTAAATGTGGAATGTTGGTATTTTTCTTTCATATGTATTGTTCTTTTCTTCTCTTATTTGCACAAAATTTGCCGAAACTTATTTAATGTTTTTCCCTGATAAGCCTAATGAGATAAATCGTTTAAATGTTTTGTTGCCTATTTTATTAGCTGATGTAGGTATAATGTTATTCATTTTTCCTTTTATATTAAAAAGTGATTACAAAAATTCGCTATTTGCTCGAAAACCTACTCCATTAGTGAAAACTTTCGGAAGTGCTTTTATGTTGGTTTTGACTTTGGTTATTCAACATAATTAAGAAAATAATATTCCAAGCATATTAGTAACTTTCTGTATTGGTTTACAAATATTTTGTTTTGTTCGGAAAATTCGTCCAGTCACGGATTTTGGGTTATTTGAGTTTTTTATCATTAAAAGTGTGGGTATAATTTACAATATTTACGGATTAAAGAGTTTACAAACTCTGGGTTTTTCTGTTTTTTGTTTGGTTTTAATTGGAGTTCATTATCGGATGGAAGTTGAAGATAAAATTTTAAATGTAATTGAAATTCCTAGGTCAAGGTGGTGTTTTATGGATATTAGTATTGGAAAATTTCCTGAAGGTAGAATTGTTTTCGAGTTATATGAAGAGTTGGCTCCAAACACAGTGAAAAATTTCAAGGCTTTTTGCATTGGAGGTCATTACAAGGTAAACACACTTTTTTTTGTTTTCTTGCTATATTTGAGTTGGTTTCTGATTGAATTCTTTTTAGAAGGCAGCAGCAAGGATTTCACAAAATTTCTGTTTCAGCATTCTTATATTTCATAATATATACTTAGTATTTATCTTTTAAATTTGATTTAAATCTAACTTTTACCCTCTCTTTTTTTGGTCAAAATACAATTTTTCATGAAATTATAAGTGGTTTGGTGATGATTGGTGGGAAGGAATTGCTTTCTGTTCATAATTCTGGCAATATTGACATTATTAAGAAGGTGAAATGTAAACATGATTTACATCATTTTGGTGAAAAGTCCAATCTGAAACACGATAAAGCTGGTTTATTGTCAACTCCTATAAATAATAATGGTTCAAAGTTTCTCATAACAATGAGTGCTTGTGCTGAGTATAATACAAATAGTATGGTATTTGGGAAAGTTGTGAAGGGCATAAATCTTTTAAAAGAAATTGAAAAAGTTACTATTGATAATGAGTATAGACCCTTTAAGACTGTAGAAATTGTTAATTGCGGGGAAATTTTGGAAGGTAATGAACACAAAATATTTAAATTTATTTATTTCATGTAGATGTCATCATGAGACAAGCGCTTTCATCATCAAAGTGTATAGAAAAATATGCATCAGAATGCTCCTATTGACATGCTTTCAAAGATAACAATTCTTATCCTCAAAATTCTTCAAGAGGAAATCAATCTATGGTAAAACAGATTTCCAATGTTCGATAAGCTCTGGAATCCAAATGCCATCGTGGACAAGACCCTCAATTTTTTCCTTCAGTTTTTTGCATTTTTTAGTCGAATGCCCCATTGCCCCAATATGATACTCGCACTTGCTGTTGGGGTCATAGCTTTTAGCTGACGAAGAAAACTCTTCAAAGCTAAGCTAATTTCTATTTCATCTTATTAATGTGTTTCATGATGAATGAGCTATGAATGTCATGAATGCAATTTGATACATGTGAAGAATAAACAAAGTGATGTATGGTCATATATAGTGGAAACATGTTGATCATGTATAAATGCAACACGATGCTAACATGATGCATTTGAAGAATAAGAAAAATCAATGCATGGACATATGCAATGAATGACCATGTATGTTCCAAATGCATTTCCCAATGAATGATCATATACACTATGAATGCCACACAATGTCAATTATGATGCATGTGAAGAATAAATGATTGACACTGAGTACATACAAAGAAAATCATGCTGACCGTGTATGTCATGAATGCAACCTGATGCCAATATGACAAATTAATGTATGAGCATATCATGATGACTACGTATGCTATGAATGCAATCTGATGCAAACATGATGCATGTAAAGAATAAGCAAATCAATGCATGGATATATACAGAAAAATCATACTGACTATGAATGCATGAATGCAACCCGATGCCAAATTGGTGCATGTAAAGAATAAATAAATTGATACATGTAAAGAATAAACAAATTAATGTATGGTTATATACAGAAAAATTATGCTGACTATGAATGCATGAATGCAACTTGATGCCAACATGATGCGTGTAAAGAAAGAATAAATTGATATATGGATATATACAGAAAAATCATGTTGACTATGAATGCATGAATGCAACTTGATGCCAACATGATGCATGTAAAGAAATAATAAATTGATACATAAGTATATACAAATAATGACCATTGTCGCAACCTAAAAAAAAATTGATTTTTAAAATGTTTTAATTAATTTTTAAAATATTTTATAAAACCGGTTTTAATAGGTGGCCGATCACACCTAGCTAAAAAAGATTGGTGGCGACTCCATGTCTTTTTTAAGGTCATTTTCAAAACCTTTATTTTTAGAGGAATTAAGTCGACTTTTCCTCGGGTTTTTTTTAATGTCACGCTTAATGAATAATAATGTCTTGCGATTAAGGAAATCCGTATATCTAACAAGATATCCGGCTACCTTAGGAAAATATGTCAAATTAAATATTCTAAAACCAAAATACTTTGTGATTGTTTGAAAACAATTTTGAGAAGCTTGAATAAAAAATAAAAACTGGGCTAAAATTTTTTAAAATGGCTCTAATTTCCTAAGTTTAAAAAATCCGGACTTGACTCTCCTTAACCCGGGACTTGAAAAACCATTTTTAGAGTTTAAAAAGGCTTAGAAATTATCCTAAGTCAGTAGCTAACCCTTCTAATCAGCCCACTCTAAGTAAATTAACCAAAACAGAAAAATGGTTTTTCTTTAAATTCAATTCTGACTCCACTGTCCAGTTTTAATCCACGATTTTTTACCCTATTTTTAAAAATTTTAAAAATTCTAAAACAAATACTGGAGACTCAGGACATGTAAAACTACACGATAAAAAATTGGCTTAATTTTCTGATCAAAGATGAATTCCCAGAAAAATTTATGTACGAGTTTTTGGAGGAGAAAAAACTGCTTTGTCAACACATTTTGCTTTTGATAAAATCATTTAAAAACCAAAGTAAAAATATTTGAAACTCATAAAATGATTTACAAACAGTAGCTAGGACTTTTTGAAAGTTAGATAAAAATTGGCTAAATAAAAAAAAATCACAAAGGTAGAATAATCAATTTGACACACTTAATTTTCCACAAGTGTGCTCAAGAGAGCATGACTTTGAACCATTAATTGGCTCAAGTCATTATTCAAGTGGCATGAACATGAAATGCATGAAACAATACAGCAAACATAATGCATGAAATAACATAATATTTAAAACATCAAAAATAAAGAAAATAGCATAAACAATATGGTAAAATGAATCAAAAACAACAACTTAAAATAAATAATGTAGGCCATTTGGCCATGGTGAGTTTATTGTAAAAACAAAATGTAAAAAAAAAAATATACTTAAGAAAGGAAATGAAGGAAGAACAAAAAACATTATTTTAAAATGAAAACTCACCAAGTAGAGATTAAAATAGCAAAAACAAGAATAGAAAATGAAGAAAGTGCAAGAGTTGGTGCTCAAGAGCAACCTCAAGAAGCTAATATTTCAAGCTTTTCTCTTCAAACTTTCCTTTTTTCTTTTTTGCTCTCAACCAAGAAAATAAAAACTAAGAAAAACTAAGAGAAATCAGCCAAAATGGAAAAGAAAAAAACAAAATCTGCCTCCTCCCCTAGGGCTGGCCGAAAATGTGGTATATATGGACTCCAAGATGTTGTCATTTTTGTGTAACCTAATTTCCATCAAATGGCCAATAATTCAAGATGAAAAGTCATGAAATTACCACCTTTAGATTAGCATCTCAGCCCTCTCAAATTACAGCTGTCCAAGAAAAATGTTGACATCTTTCTTAGCCTATGTGGCTTAATCACCATGGCTTGATCAAAGAAAATCTCTAACTTAACTCTTGATTTTTAACCACTTGATTGAAAAAATCATAAGCTTCCTCCTTCCTTTGGGCTTGGGCAGGCCAGCACTTCTCTTTTCCAGCCCAGCTCTGATTTTTGAAAGGCCCAAAGAAGCCCTTTTCGGTTGCTTGGGTGAAATGACCATTTTGCCCCCCGGATGCAAATAAATATCAAACGGACTCCAAATTCAATTTTTCTTTTTTTAATACTTACAAAATAATAAAATATTGAGTTCTGGAAGTTTTCAAAATTATCCGAATCCGTTTGCTATTTATTTGGATTTTTTCTTCCCAAAAATGCCTTTTTATGCCCCTACATTTTACCATTTTTTAAACGAGCTCCAAATCAAGATTTTTCTTCACCAATCTCTTCAAAATAATTAAAAAGTGTGATCTGGAAGTTTTCATAATTTTTGGAGCTCATTTGGTATTTTTTCGAGATTTATCGGCTTGAATTACAGCATAGGAGGCCAGGGATTTGGCCATTTTGCAAACGAACTCGGAATCAAGATTTTCTTTCGCCAATCTCTTCTAAATAATTTAAAAATGAGATTTTCCAAATTTCAGAATTTTTGGAGTCCATTTGCTATTTTTCCGGGATTTTCCTTTTTGAATTACTGCATAAGAAGCCCGGGATTTGGCCATTTTGCAAACGAACTCGGAATCAAGATTTTCTTTCGCCAATCTCCTTCAAATGATTTAAGAATGAGATTGACAAATTTTCCATAATTTTCGGAGTCCATTTTCTATTTTTCCCAAATTTTTCCAATTTTGCCCTTTTACCTCCAAAACCCGATTTTGCTCAAAACAAATCCGATTTTCAGATTTTCTTCAATCTGAGCCTTGGGCCATCCTTTTTAACCATTCTTCATCCATTGGGGGCTTTGGTCTTACCAAGTCGGGCCATTTCTGTAATTCTTTCCGATTTCACCGAAATCCACTAAAACCCTAATTCTCTGTTTTCTCCCGGATTGACTTTTCTTTCGGTTTTTCTTGCAAGTGACTTCTCCATTACCCGTATTCAGTGCTTATCTTCCATTTGGAACCTTCAATTTCGACCAGTTTGATCGTTTAAGCACTTTTCCCCAAATTTCTCGGATTAGGGTTTTCTTTCTACTGAATCTCCAAATCCCAACTTCCGAACTCCATATCTTTCAATGTAGAACTCGGATTATCAAAATTCCTTCGCCATTTTTCAATTGAACTTAAAATCTTGATTTTGAAAGTGGGTTGACGTTTTTAGTAGTTGACTTTCTTGGGTTGACTTTTTCAGGGTTGACTTTTTCGAGGTTGACTTTTTTTCAAGTTTGACTTTTTGTGCTCACCCTCTTAAACTAAGTCTCGGAGTACCACCTGCAGGATGAAAACAGTCTTTTTATACTCGGAAACATCAATATAGGAAGAAAACATACCTGTTTAGTGGCCCGGACAAAATTAGGTGTCTACAACCATGCATGTCATAAACGTATTCTACAATGAATGACCATGCATGCTATGACTGTAACATGATGTCAAAATGATACATGTAAAGAATTCATAAATTTACACCAGGGTATATACAAAGAATGATCATGTAATCACAAATGTATTCTACAATGAATAACCATGCATGTTAGGACTGTAACACGATGTCAAATGATACAAATAACGAATAAATGAATTAACACCAAGGTATATACAAAGAAATCAATGATTACACAAAATTGATGGAACCTAAATCTTGATTATTCAAAAATCTTATTATGCAAGATTTGCCTCCAAATTCATGATTTTTTTAAACATGTTTTTTTTTCTATGAAAAACCAATCATATTATTTTCAAAAGAAATTCGGGGTAGTGGATCCTACTATGGTACAATATCCAAATGTTCATACAACACTACCGGTTTATAGAAACCATCAAATAAAATTACCAACTGTTTATTGCAAAGAATGAGATCAATAATACAACCAAAAATGTACATGCTCTATTCACACATGCATGAAATGTGCAACATGCAAAAATGCTTGAAAAAGGATTTTTTTATTTATTTTTAAAATAGCTAATGAACATCTGCCCCAACAATATCTGCTTATTTAGGCATCACGATGCCTTCGAGATGGAGTATCACATTTATTACGGGCGATGTACGTACATTGTTGCCCGATCTACCACACTTATTCGGAGTGTGAAATAGGTAACAAAAAGTTTAGAAATGTCCATCCATGTGTTCCTATTTTCGGTATTGTCGCAACCTAAAAAATAAATAACGACGACGTCTCATCGCAAGACTTTATCATTCGTTAGATGTGACATTAAAAAACCGAGGAAAAGTCGACTTAATTCCTCTAGAAAAATGAAGGTTTTGAAAATGACCTTAAAAAAAAGACATGGAGTCGCCACCAATCTTTTTTAGCTAGGTGTGATCGGCCACCTATTAAAACCGGTTTTATAAAATATTTTAAAAATTAATTAAAACATTTTAAAACCAATTTCAAGTCTGCATTTAAACCAGAGAAATCAAAGAAGCGGGTTCGGGAGTCGGTTACGTGTGGGGAAGGATTAGCACCCCCACAACGCCCGTATAAATCGGTACCTTATTAATCGTGTGCTATCTCAAGTCTCGGTTAAAAGTTGGTTTTAAATTTAGTATTTCAAATTAATTCCCAATTTAAAAATAATTCCATTTTTTATTGAAAATGATCCGAAATTTATAAATTCAAAATTTTCCTATATTCCCCAACAAACGTGGCAAAATATAGAAATTTTTATTAGTTTTGGAACACTTTCCGAATCATTCTCTTTTTTGAAAGAAAGATATTCCTTTATTAATGATAATTGATGATATTCCCTCCAGCAAACCCGGTAGAGAACTCATGAATTATTTTAACTCGGGAATATCTTTATATTTTTTTTATTGAAAATCATTATCTTTTTTGAAAACATTTAAAAGAAATGAATATGTATAGGCATGACATAAATAAAATGACATAGCAAAATCTAAATAATATAATGCAACCTAAATGTCATGACACATAGAAATTATTATGGCAAGAATCACATATTATATAAAATGCATGAATATAAAAATGCAATGCATGAAATGTATTTTTTCCTTTAATTAAGGAAATCCGTATATCTAAAAAGATATCCGGCTACCTTAGGAAAATATGTCAAATTCATATTCTAAAACCAAAATACTTTGTGACTGTTTGAAAACAATTTTGAAAAGCTTGAATTAAAAATAAAAACTGGGCTAATTTCTTTAAAATGGCTCTAATTTCCTAAGTTTAAAAATCCGGACTTGACTACCCTTAACCCGGGACTTGAAAAACCATTTTTTAGAGTTTAAAAAGGCTTAGAAATCACCCTAAGTCAGTAGCTAACCCTCCTAATCAGCCCACTCTATGTAAATTAACCAAAACAGAAAATTGGTTTTTCTTTAAATTCAATTCTGACTCCACTATCCGGTTTTAGTCCACGATTTTTTACCTTATTTTTAAAAATTCCAAAAATTCTGAAAAAAATTACTGGAGACTCAGGACATGTAAAAATACACGATAAAAAATCGGCTTATTTTTCTGATCAAAGATGAATTCCCAGAAAAGTCAGAGATGTACGAGTTTTTTGAGGAGAAAAAAACTGCTTTGTTTTTCTTTAAAATCAATTCTGACTCCACTGTCCAGTTTTAATCCACGATTTTTTACCCTATTTTTAAAAATTCCAAAAATTCTGAAAAAATTATTGGAGACTCAGGACATGTAAAAATACACGGGAAAAAATCGACTTAATTTTCTGATCAAAGATGAATTCCCAGAAAAACCAAAGATGTACGAATTATTGGAGGAGAAAAAAAACTGCTTTGTTTTTCTTTAAATTCAATTCTGACACCACTGTCCAGTTTTAATCCACGATTTTTTACCCTATTTTTAAAAATTCCAAAAATTCTGAAAAAATTATTGGAGACTCAAGACATGTAAAAATACACGAGAAAAAATCGGCTTAATTTTTTGATCAAAGATGAATTCCCAAACAAATCAGAAATGTACGAGTTTTTTTGAAAAAAAAAAAAAAACTGAAAAAAACTGTTTTGCCAACACATTTTTTTGTCTTTGATAAAATCGTTTAAAAATAAAAATAAAAATATTTGAAACTCATAAAATGACTTGAAAGCAGTAGCTAGGACTTTTTGAAAGTTAGATAAAAATTGGCTAAGTAAAAAAAATCACAAAGGTAGAATAATCAATTTGACAAACTTAATTTTCCACAAGTGTACTCAAGAGAGCATGACTATGAACCATCAATTGGCTCAAGTCATTATTCAAGTGGCATGAACATGAAATGCATGAAACAATGCAGCAAACATAATGCATGGAATGCATGGATCTAAACCTAAATGTAAGGAAAATGCATAACATAAATAATATGGCCTAGACCTAACATGAACTTGCATGGCATTTAATGTAACCTAGACCTAAGACATGCATGACATTTTCACAAACACAAGGCATGCTTAATTCAAAAATCCAACCAAATATCATGCAAATGCAAAAACCTAATAACTAGCATGACAAAAATACAACACACAATGCAAAACACATGGAGTAGCCAAATGGCCCCAAGCTCCAACAAGCATGGCATTTTCACAAACACTTGGTATGCTAGCATGAAAAACTAAGTCATAACACAAAAATCACACAAGCATTTTCACAAACACCTAACATACCAAATCTAAAACATGCTCACTAAGATATAAAACAAGAATCATGCAAAGAATCACACAAGCATTTTCACAAACACTTAATATGCTAACTCTAAAACATGCTCAAATTTAAACAACATGAAAACAGAAAATTAAAAATGCAAAAACATGATATCTAAGACATAAATGGCAACAAACAAAGCAACCAAATTAAATATAACTTAAGAACATGAAATAACATAATACTTAAAACATCAAAAATAAAGAAAATAGCATAAACAATATGGTAAAATGAATCAAAAACAACAACTTAAAATAAATAATGTAGGCCATTTGGCCATGGTGAGTTTATTGTAAAAACAAAATGTAAAAAAAATATACTTAAGAAAGGAAATGAAGGAAGAACAAGAAACATTATTTTAAAATGAAAACTCACCAAGTAGAGATTAAAATAGCAAAAAATAAGAATAGAAAATGAAAGTACAAGAGTTGGTGCTCAAGAGCAACCTCAAGAAGCTAATATTTCAAGCTTTTCTCTTCAAACTTTCCTTTCTTTCTAAACTTTTCTTTTTTTGCTCTCAACCAAGAAGATAAAAACTAAGAAAAACTAAGAGAAATCAGCCAAAATGGAAAAGAAAAAACAAAATCTGCCTCCTCCCCTAGGGCTGGCCTAAAATGATGCTTATATGGACTCCAAGATGTTGTCATTTTTGTGTAACCTAATTTCCATCAAATGGCCAATAATTCAAGATGAAAAGTCATGAAATTACCACCCTTAGATTAGCATCTCAGCCCTCTCAAATTACAGCTATGCAAAAATAATGTTGACATCTTTCTTAACCTATGTGGTTTAATCACCATGGCTTGATCAAAGAGAATGGTTAACTAACTCTTGATTTTTAACCACTTGATTGAAAAGAAAAAAAAACAAATTAGAAGCTTCCTCCTTTCTTTGGGCTTGGGCATGCCAGCACTTCTCTTTTCCAGCCCAACTCTGATTTTTGAAAGGCCCAAAGAAGCCCTTTTCGGTTGCTTGGGTGAAATGACCATTTTGCCCCCCCGGATGCAAATAAATATCAAACGGACTCCAAATTCAATTTTTCTTTTTTTAATACTTCCAAAATAATAAAATATTGAGTTCTGGAGGTTTTCAAAATTATCCGAGTCCGTTTGCTATTTATTTGGATTTTTTCTTCCCAAAATGTCCTTTTATGCCCCTACTTTTTACCATTTTTTAAACGAGCTCAAAATCAAGATTTTTCTTCACCAATCTCTTCAAAATAATTAAAAAGTGTGATCTGGAAGTTTTCATAATTTTTGGAGCTCATTTGGTATTTTTTCGGGATTTATCGGCTTGAATTACTGCATAGGAGGCCCGGGATTTGGCCATTTTGCAAATGAACTCGGAATCAAGATTTTCTTTCGTCAATCTCTTCCAAATAATTTAAAAATGAGATTTGCCAAATTTCAGAATTTTTGGAATCCATTTGCTATTTTTCCGGGATTTATCTTTTTGAATTACTACATAAGAAGCCCGGGATTTGGCCATTTTGCAAACGAACTCGGAATCAAGATTTTCTTTCGCCAATCTCCTTCAAATGATTTAAGAATGAGATTGACAAATTTTCCATAATTTTCGGAGTACATTTGCTATTTTTCCCAAATTTTTCTAATTTTGCCCTTTTACCTCCGAAACCCGGTTTTGCTCAAAACAAATCCGATTTTCAGATTTTCTTCAATCTGAGCCTTGGGCCATCCTTTTTAACCATTCTTCATCCATTGGGGGCTTTGGTCTTACCAAGTCGGGCCATTTCTGTGATTCTTCCCGATTTCACCGAAATCCACTAAAAACCCTAATTCTCGGTTTTCTCCCGGATTGACTTTTCTTTCGGTTGTTCTTGCAAGTGACTTCTACATTACCCGTAGTCAGTGCTTATCTTTCATTTGGAACCTTCAATTTCGACCAGTTTGATCGTTTAAGCACTTTTCCCCAAATTTCTCGGATTAGGGTTTCCTTTCTATTGAATCTCCAAATCCCAACTTCCGAACTCCATATCTTTCAATGTAGACCTCGGATTATCAAAATTCTTTCTCCATTTTTCAATTGAACTTAAAATCTTGGTTTTGAAAGTGGGTTGACTTTTTCAGTAGTTGACTTTCTGGGGTTGACTTTTTCGGGGTTGACTTTTTCAAGTTTGACTTTTTGTGCTCGCCCTCTTAAACTAAGTCTCGAAGTACCACCTGCAGGATGAAAACAGTCTTTTTACACTCGGGAACATCAATATGGGAAGAAAACATACCTGTTTAGTGGTCCGGACAAAATTAGGTGTCTACAGCTGCCCCTCTTTGGCTATTGCTGAGAATCAGGAATCAGGCAAAGATAAACCGACACTAATTTTGTACGGTCAGTGACATCACATGTGAAGGAAAGGGAAAGGGGTTTCTTTTTCATTTTCATTTTTTTCATTTTCTATTTTTCATTTTTTCATTTTTTTCTTCTTTTTTCATTTTTTTCATTTTTTTCTTTTTTTCTTTTTTCTATTTTTTTCTATTTTCTCTTTTTTCATTTTTTTTTCATTGTTTTTTTTTAAAAAACAATAAATTGAAGATTTTGTTCTTAAATTGAATTCCCTACCTAAACAAGGTTCGATTCGTCTTAAGGAAACGAATTCGATTTTCAAAAGAAAAATTTATGCTCGAAGGGCTTTAAAATTGGTGCCCGAAGGTCTTAAAATGGTGCCCGGAGGTCTTAAAAATTGGTGCCCGGAGGTCTTAAAATGGTGCACGGAGGTCTTATAAATTGGTGCCCGGAGGTCTTACCCCTGAAAAAAGTTATGCCCGGAGGTCTTACCTGTGATTTGAAAAATTATGCCCGGAGGTCTTAAAAATGGTGCCCATAGGCCTTACCCCTGAAAAAAAGAGTTATGCCCGGAGGTCTTAAAGATGTTGCCCGGAGGTCTTACCTGTGATTTGAAAAATTATGCCCGAAGGTCTTAAAAATGGTGCCCATAGGCCTTACCCCTGAAAAAAAAGTTATGCCCGGAGGTCTTAAAGATGTTGCCCGGAGGTCTTACCTGTGATTTGAAAAATTATGCCCGGAGGTCTTAAAAATGGTGCCCATAGGCCTTACCCCTGAAAAAAAGTTATGCCCGGAGGTCTTAAAGATGTTGCCCGGAGGTCTTACCTGTGATTTGAAAAATTATGCCCGGAGGTCTTAAAAATGGTGCCCATAGGCCTTACCCCTGAAAAAAGTTATGCCCGGAGGTCTTAAGATGTTGCCCGGAGGTCTTACCTGTGATTTGAAAAATTATGCCCGGAGGTCTTAAAAATGGTGTTGAAGAATTGTTGAAAATTAACCTAAAGATTTTGAGAAGATGCGAATGCTTTTTGATGCAAATGCATATGTTGAATAAGATACGAAATGACTTAAACTGGTGCAAATGTCTTTAATGCAAATGTAAATGACTTGGATTAATGCCCATGTTTCATGATGCAGATGCCCCTACTAATTGTGTTCATGTAACTGGTTTATGAATGGTGTAACTACAATTACCACACATTAATGAAAATGCAATGATTCTAGAAATGATGCAATTGTTTGAGATGACACAAATACAAATTCCATGAAGAATGTAAATGTAAAGGTAAAATGCAGATGCTTATGGAATAATTCCAATGCAAATACCCATGAATGATGCAAATGCTTGCCGACACTTTACATCTCAAGCTTGATAGAGAGATGAGTGCTCATGAGTGATGCAAATGCCCCCGGTTGTTCCTCTAGACTTTGGCTTAGCCTTTCAAATTCATTTTCCTCTTCAAATCAGAGTATATCTTCAATTCATTTTGGCTATTCTCTTTGCCCTAACAGTTTTTCAAACTTTCATCAACAGAGATCTGAACCGGGTTCTATTTCTTCTTCTCATATCTGGAAGTCAATACCTATCTTGGCAGTTCTATACCTTTGGGTTAGAAAAACCCTTGTCTCATGTCAACATCAAAAATGGGTATTTCAAAAATATTTTTATTTGTTTTCGCATTTTGAAAACTTCTGAACAAAAAATATTAACCCCACAATGTGTGATGTATAAATCTTTTGAAGACTGATGATCGTTGTTAGAAATTTCTCTAAGCATCAATCTGGTTTTTTTCAACTGGGATTGGCAAGGCTTGGTATAACAAGATTCTGTATTTTCCAGGAAAACTTCATGACAAAAATGTATATCCCTTCTAGGCTCACAAATGGAACAGATTTTATAAATCATGAATTCATTGAGAACCAAGCAAATTCAACATTCTTTTAGTTTCCATATCAAGGCATTTTGACAGGCGTCAAGATTGGCCGGGATGTTTAAACCGGAAAGTTTTAATCTTGGAGAAAAAAATTTCAGTTTTTGAAGACAATCCTCTGAATGGGAGTTGGCAATTTGGGGGGTTCAAGAATTCCTAGATGTTCCTCGATGACCACTCTTTTAATAAGATCTTTTCTTTTGGGGTATCGGCACTATCATAGATGGCATCGAAAATTTCCAAATTTACTCTAGACCGCCCATTTTTGGGTTTTCGCCCTAGAGTCCCATTCTTTCCATTTTTTTTTTGTTCATTGTTTTACCATGCACTTGAGAATTCTAAATTCTTCCTTAGTGAAATGATAATTCGATGAAATGGGATAAAATCTGAGGAAAAACCTTTCAAATTAAATATTCATGCTTGATCAAAATGGACTTTTAAAGCATATAATGTAGGCCATAGCCCAGGGTTCAGAAAGAAAGGATAAATAGGCCCAAAATATGTGTTTGAGGGTAATCAGATCAAGGATCATTTCTTGAGGAGGATTCTCTTTGAAGTATTTGTCCTTTCTTGGACATTTCTTTCCTTTTGACTTTGCTCTTTTTCTTCCTTGCTTTTGGCTTTCCATTTGCCATGTCTTTCACACATTTTGTTTTCTTTTTTATTGTGTTTTTCTTTTGTTTTTCTTGGCTTTCATTTCACCATCTTTTTCTCTTCTTTTTCTTTGACAGAGTGAGCCCGTATTTATTCGGGGCTCCATTTGCTTTGTGTCTGTCCTTGAGCTATCACTCATTTCTCAATGATCTTTGAAAAGATCTTTCCTCGCATTTGCCCCCCAGTGTAGAGGGTAATCCTTGATCAGGGTTCAAAGAAGAAAGAATTCTTTTGGCTCAAAAGGGGTGACTATGGATAATTTCTTTTTGTGTGAAGGGGATATGGAAGATGGCCATTTCTCATGTCAAGCACAAACATTCACATTGAAAAGCAATCCCCAGGGGAAATAGATATTCAGAATTTCATTTTGCACTTTGGAATCACCCGAATTCTCACATGCATGATATCACGATTTTTCTTTTTCTTTTTCTTTTTCTTTTTCTTTTCGTCGCATCCCCCCAATGATTCATGCATTAGCCCATCCTTCTTTACCATGTGTCCATCATTTCCATATATGATGCCCCAATTTGATTAACCATGAGAATCTGTATCAACGAGGAACATAGCAAGTCTAGGTCTATTTTGAAAAGGCTGAGTTTCCAATCTAAGTTTTTTTGAAGAGATAAGGAAAATATGACCCAAAAACGGGTTTTCTCTAGGACAAGGGATAATCTAGTTTAATCATTGTGCCCCAGGATGTCAATCATGAAGTGATGTTTGGGCAATTAGTGTTTGTGGTTATTGGGAAAGGTCATGAATGGTTTTAGCACAATCTTGACACACACCAAATTATCAAAATCTAGACTCTTGAAAGAATGTCTCATTTGTTTGATTTTCAAGGAATTCGAAAAATTTCAAAAAGTTCGTTCCTTTGTTCATAGCCTAGACTAGGATTTACATCCTTGCTTATTTTGCAATGACAATGCTTCTCTCTTTTCATTCATTTTTCCTTGAAGCATTAGGTCTTTCAAGTGTTATTGATTCAAGGTTTAGGTATAGAGAAGCCCAAAAAGGAGGGGGATGGTGTTGGGTCATTTCTAACACTGATCATCAATCTTCTTGAGACTATCCATTATTAAAACTTCCTTAATGCTTGTTTTTGTAAATTCACGTTTATTTAAAACACAACAAACACAAAGCATTTAAAATTCATTTAATTCATGTAGATGTTAACATGAGACAAGTGCTTTCATCATCACAGTGTATAAAACTACATGCGTCAAAAATGCTCCTATTGACATCCTTCAAAGGTAGTAATTCTCCCCCTAAAACCCTGAAAGAAACTGATTTAGGGCTAAGCGGCCTTCCATTGATTGATAAGCTCCGGTGTCAAAATACCATCACGGATAAGACTTTCAATCCTTTCCTTCAGTTGTCTGCATTTTTCAGTTGAATGCCCAACTACCCCTAGGTGATAATCACACTTGCTGTCAGGGTCGTAACTCCTTGCTGATGGATTCGGAGCTATTTTCAAAGGTACCGGGGTAAGGTACTGATTCTTTATTAGTAATGGCAGTAAGTCAGGGATGGGGATTGGAATTCTTTCTTGATTTTCTCGCGGTCGTTTTCTAGAAGTAGGCCTTGTTGCAAGGGCTGGTATAGGATTAGGTGTTTGGGTAGGTAGGTAAGGATAAAGGCTTGGAGATACCTCAGTAGGGTAACATGATTGGTATGAGGGAAATTGGGAATATGGGATGAAATCTCCCATAGTTTGGACATCTTCCTCTTTCTTTCTTGGTGCCTTATTTCTCTCGGTATTGGATGTTCCTTCTCTTTCAAGTTTCCCACTCTTGATAGCATTCTCAATCATCTCCCCTGAAATTACCATGTTCGCAAAATTCTTCAAAGCATTGCCGACGAGTCTGTCATAGTACGGGGCCTGCAGTGTATTCACAAAAAGGATAGTGATTTCCTTTTGTGTCAAGGGCGGTTGTACTTGGGCAGCCAGGCTCATCCACCGTTGTGCATATTCTTTGAAGCTCTCAGTAGCTTTTTTCTCCATATTTTGCAAAGTGAGACGATCAAGTGTCCTGTCGGTCATATGCTTGTACTGGTTTAGAAAAGCCCTAGCCAAATCATTCCAAGAGCGAATCTGATCCTTGCTCAACTGACTATACCACCTAATTGCGGACCCGCTGAGGCTATCCTGAAAGCAGTGAATTAAAAGCTTATCATTATCTATCTGACTTGTCATCTTTCGGCAGAACATAGTGATGTGGGCTGATGGATCGGTCGTCCCGTCATATTTCACAAAGTCAGGGATCTTGAACTTAGGAGGAATGACTAAATCGAGGACCAAGCATCGTTCTTTCGCCTCCACACTCCCGAATACATCTGTTCTTTCTATTGCCCGGAGCCTTTCATCTAACAACTGATATTTCCCTTGGGAATCTGCCAACTCAACCTCATTTACTGCAACCCTTTTCAACTTTGCCTGTTCAGCTAGATCATCTGAGTTTAGGACATTGACGAGGTTAACAGTGTTCTGGGCATCACTTATTATGACCTCATCCTGGCCCTTTTGTGCCTCTAACCCTTCTCTGGTGATAACGTTTTCGGTGTATCCTTTTCCTTTGATTACGGCAGACATCAGCTCCATCAATTTAGTCATCTGACCCTTAGATTCTGCTTGAGACTTTGCTAGCTGTTCTCGTTCCCTTTCCATTTTTTCCAGTCGGGCAACATGTTCATCCTCCATAGCACCAGCCTGTATTAAAAGTGTACTCAGTACTTCTTCTGATTTGAAATAGAAATTCTTTCAAAGACTCCTAAAGCCAAGCCAACTTCTATTCTATTTCCCCCAAATGTATGTCATGATGAATGAGCCATGAATGCAATTTGATGCATGTGAAGCCTAAACAATATGATGTATGGACATGTATAATGGAAACATGCTGACCATATATGTAATAAATGCAATCACAATGCCAACATGTTGCAAACAAAGAATAAACAAATCAACACATAGATATATGCAATGACTGATCATGTGCATTTTAGCATATTTCCCAATGAATGTTCATATGTTCTATGAATGCAACATGGTGTCAATTATGATACATGCAAACAATGAATGATTGATACAGAGTATATACAAAGAAAATCATACTAACCATGTGTGTCATGAATGTGACCTAATGCTAATCATGATGTATGTAATAAGCAAATTAATGCATGGATATATACAGAAAAATCATGCTGATTATGAATGCATGAATGCAACCTGACAAATAATTGATGGGATGCAAAATGCAAAGGGGAAGATATCACGGAGGAAATAAGAATCGGAGGAACTTAATCATCAACATCTTATAAATTTGAAGCATACTCAATTCATTCCCATATCAATGTTCACAATGGTATAAACCATGTTTTACAAAATTTGAGCAGTAGTTAAAATTGTCTTTACAAGCACTTTATTCTTCCTAGCATCCTAAGGCTATAAGAGCCGGCTACTGAAAAAGTGAAATCCTATTACATCATATAAGACCGAAGTCTTTCCACCTCAATGCTGTAAATCTTCCAATCCTAATGACGCTTTTCCAGTCCTCTATCAATCAATGTCGTTGGATCCAACCACTTGGCATCTATAAGAGCTTGCACTTTCCTTTTGACTGCTATACAATCTTCGATGCTATGGCCAACAATTCCACAGTGATAATCACATCTTTCATTTGGATTATACCACATTGGATATGGTGGTAACAGGGGTTTCAATGGGACACAGGCAACCATGTGATTTTGGATCAGTATAGGGAGGAGCTCTTGGTAGCTGATTGGAATGGGATCAAAATGTATTTGGGTCTTATTCTGGGATCGTTTCTTAGTCAAACATAGCCTAGGAGTTGGGGCACTTGGTGGTGGCACTAAGGTTCGAACCGGAGTGTTTACATGGGGATGTGGCGGAACAGCATGGTAAGGGTATGGATTTGGACACGGGGCCTTTGGAGGTTGTACATAGCTCGAGGTTCCTATCCCAGGTACTGGATAAGGTGATTGATGAGGGAAATAGTATGAATTGGCAGTTGGTGGTGATGGTGTGGGATTCTGGAATCCCGTAGTGGTGATCCCAATGGATGATTGGACCATAGTAGGGTGGGGATATTGGTTTGGACCTAGAACAGTTTGTAGGTATGGTACAGGATCCGAGGTTTCTATCTTTGGTATCAGGCTCTCAGGTTTAATCATTTTCACAATTTTGTCCACAAGTTCATCAGGATTGCAACCTTTGTGGCATTGACAAGTGCAGGATCCAGCAAGGATTGTATGTTCTGGACCTAATGGTTTTGGTTGATCCGAAGGCGATGCAGAGCCCTGAGAAAGTTCTTTTTTACTCTTACCCATATCCTCAACCATTTTCAGCAATTTGGCCAGCTGTTCATTCACCTCTCGGATTTCATGTCTACATTCATCTTGGTTGCGTTCCAAAGCACCCAATCGTTCCTCCGATTCATTCCTCATATTTCGAACCCCTTTCATGCAAATGAAAATGTCATGAGATTAAGAATACAATTATGAATGTACATACTCTATTCCTATGTGCATGAATATACTGATGATTAATGCAGGAACATATACAGAGAAATTATGGTGACTATGTATGCTATGGATGCAATCTAATGCCAGGTATATACAGATAATGACTATGCATGTCATAAACGTGTCCTACAATGAATGACCATGCATGCTATGATGTCAAAATGATACATGCTAAGAATAAATGAATTAATACAAAGGTAGGTACAAAGAATGACCATGTATATCACAAATGTATTCTACAATGAATAATCATGCATGTTATGACTGTAACACGATGTCAAAATGACACAAATAAATTAACCAATGATTACACGAAATTGGTGGGACCTAAATCTTGATTATTCAAAAATTTCATTATGCAAGATTTGCCTCCTAATTTATGATGATTTTTTTTAAACATGTTTTTTTTTGTGTTTTTTTTTTTCTGAAAAACCAATCACATTATTTTCAAAAGAATTTCAGGGTGGATCCCACTATGGTACCATATGCAAATGTTCATGTGACACTACCGGTTTTATGAAATCATCAAATGAAATTACCAACTGTTTATTGCAAAGAATGAGATCAATAACACAACCAAAAATGTACATGCTCTATTCACACATGCATGAAATGTGCAACATGCAAAAATGATTGAAAAAAGATTTTTTTTTTTATTTAAAAATAGCCAATGAACATCTGCCCCAACAATATCTGCTTATTTAGGCATCACGATGCCTTCGAGGCGGAGTATCACATTTATTACGGGCGATGTACGTACATCGTTGCCCGATCTACCACACTTATTCGGAGTGTAAAACAGGTAACAAAAAGTTTAGAAATGTCCCTCCATGTGTTCCTATTTTCGGTATATCTAACGGAAATTCGGGATGGCTTCGCCTAGGTTTACTATATGAGAGTGAATCGGTTCTAAGGCCCCGAATTGTTCCTCACTGTCGCCGGTGAAGGCTAGTAAGGCACCCCGATAAAAGCGGGTTCAATTCGTTAGAGTATATTTTCCTATGCCCATGCGGAGGATCATCACGAAGGCATTAGGTACTTTATACTCCGAAAGTGTTTCACTAGCCCATACGGAGGATCAATCACGAAGGCTTAGTTACTTTACTCCCACTTAAAAGGACAGAACCCGGGTAGAGGATTCATGTTATGCAAATGCACGTGTAGTGTGTGTGGAGGAATATCAAACCTTTCACTACCTATTCTACAAACCTTATTCTAAATGCCCTAGCAATTAAAACATTCAAGAATAGTGTAACGCATTAACCGACAAGCAATTATAATATACAACCTTAAATAACTAGAGAACAAAAATAAAATGCATGCACATGAGTATGAACATATTTAAAAACATTTTATTATTTTCAAAATTTTCCTTATTAAAAAAATGCGGGAATTAAAATTAAATACCAATTAAACCAACAAAACCGAGACTTTGATAACACACGACTAATTCTAGGCCTGACTCTCTAATATGTCCCCAGCGGAGTCGCCAAGCTGTCGCAACCTAAAAAATAAATAACGACGACGTCTCATCGCAAGACTTTATCATTCGTTAGATGTGACATTAAAAAACCGAGGAAAAGTCGACTTAATTCCTCTAGAAAAATGAAGGTTTTGAAAATGACCTTAAAAAAAAAAGACATGGAGTCGCCACCAATCTTTTTTAGCTAGGTGTGATCGGTCACCTATTAAAACCGGTTTTATAAAATATTTTAAAAATTAATTAAAACATTTTAAAACTAATTTCAAGTCTGCGTTTAAACCAGAGAAATCAAAGAAGCGGGTTCGGGAGTCGGTTACGTGTGGGGAAGGATTAGCACCCCCACAACGCCCGTATAAATCGGTACCTTATTAATCGTGTGTTATCTCAAGTCTTGGTTAAAAGTTGGTTTTAAATTTAGTATTTCAAATTAATTCCCAATTTAAAAATAATTCCATTTTTTATTGAAAATGATCCGAAATTTATAAATTCAAAATTTTCCTATATTCCCCAACAAACGTGGCAAAATATAGAAATTTTTATTAGTTTTGGAACACTTTCCGAATCATTCTCTTTTTTGAAAGAAAGATATTCCTTTATTAATGATAATTGATGATATTCCCTCCAGCAAACCCGGTAGAGAACTCATGAATTATTTTAACTCGGGAATATCTTTATATTTTTTTTATTGAAAACCATTATCTTTTTTGAAAACATTTAAAAGAAATGAATATGTATAGGCATGACATAATTAAAATGACATAGCAAAATCTAAATAATATAATGCAACCTAAATGTCATGACACATAGAAATTATTATGGCAAGAATCACATATTATATAAAATGCATGAATATAAAAATGCAATGCATGAAATGTATTTTTTCCTTTAATTAAGGAAATCCGTATATCTAAAAAGATATCCGGCTACCTTAGGAAAATATGTCAAATTCATATTCTAAAACCAAAATACTTTGTGACTGTTTGAAAACAATTTTGAAAAGCTTGAATTAAAAATAAAAACTGGGCTAATTTCTTTAAAATGGATCTAATTTCCTAAGTTTAAAAATCCGGACTTGACTACCCTTAACCCGGGACTTGAAAAACCATTTTTTAGAGTTTAAAAAGGCTTAGAAATCACCCTAAGTCAGTAGGTAACCCTCCTAATCAGCCCACTCTATGTAAATTAACCAAAACAGAAAATTGGTTTTTCTTTAAATTCAATTCTGACTCCACTGTCCGGTTTTAGTCCACGATTTTTTACCTTATTTTCAAAAATTCCAAAAATTCTGAAACAAATTACTGGAGACTCAGGACATGTAAAAATACACGATAAAAAATCGGCTTATTTTTCTGATCAAAGATGAATTCCCAGAAAAGTCAGAGATGTACGAGTTTTTTGAGGAGAAAAAAACTGCTTTGTTTTTCTTTAAAATCAATTCTGACTCCACTGTCCAGTTTTAATCCACGATTTTTTGGCCTATTTTTAAAAATTCCAAAAATTCTGAAAAAATTATTGGAGACTCAGGACATGTAAAAATACACGGGAAAAAATCGACTTAATTTTCTGATCAAAGATGAATTCCCAGAAAAACCAAAGATGTACGAATTTTTGGAGGAGAAAAAAAACTGCTTTGTTTTTCTTTAAATTCAATTCTGACACCACTGTCCAGTTTTAATCCATGATTTTTTACCCTATTTTTAAAAATTCCAAAAATTCTAAAAAAATTATTGGAGACTCAAGACATGTAAAAATACACGAGAAAAAATCGGCTTAATTTTTTGATCAAAGATGAATTCCCAAAAAAATCAGAAATGTACGAGTTTTTTTGAAGAAAAAAAAAACTGAAAAAAACTGTTTTGCCAACACATTTTTTTGTCTTTGATAAAATCATTTAAAAATAAAAATAAAAATATTTGAAACTCATAAAATGACTTGAAAGCAGTAGCTAGGACTTTTTGAAAGTTAGATAAAAATTGGCTAAGTAAAAAAAATCACAAAGGTAGAATAATCAATTTGACAAACTTAATTTTCCACAAGTGTACTCAAGAGAGCATGACTATGAACCATCAATTGGCTCAAGTCATTATTCAAGTGGCATGAACATGAAATGCATGAAACAATGCAGCAAACATAATGCATGGAATGCATGGATCTAAACCTAAATGTAAGGAAAATGCATAACATAAATAATATGGCCTAGACCTAACATGAACTTGCATGGCATTTAATGTAACCTAGACCTAAGACATGCATGACATTTTCACAAACACAAGGCATGCTTAATTCAAAAATCCAACCAAATATCATGCAAATGCAAAAACCTAACAACTAGCATGACAAAAATACAACACACAATGCAAAACACATGGAGTAGCCAAATGGCCCCAAGCTCCAACAAGCATGGCATTTTCACAAACACTTGGTATGCTAGCATGAAAAACTAAGTCATAACACAAAAATCACACAAGCATTTTCACAAACACCTAATATACCAAATCTAAAACATGCTCACTAAGATATAAAACAAGAATCATGCAAAGAATCACACAAGCATTTTCACAAACACTTAATATGCTAACTCTAAAACATGCTCAAATTTAAACAACATGAAAACAGAAAATTAAAAATGCAAAAACATGATATCTAAGACATAAATGGCAACAAACAAAGCAACCAAATTAAATATAACTTAAGAACATGAAATAACATAATATTTAAAACATCAAAAATAAAGAAAATAGCATAAACAATATGGTAAAATGAATCAAAAACAACAACTTAAAATAAATAATGTAGGCCATTTGGCCATGGTGAGTTTATTGTAAAAACAAAATGTAAAAAAAATATACTTAAGAAAGGAAATGAAGGAAGAACAAGAAACATTATTTTAAAATGAAAACTCACCAAGTAGAGATTAAAATAGCAAATAATAAGAATAGAAAATGAAAGTGCAAGAGTTGGTGCTCAAGAGCAACCTCAAGAAGCTAATATTTCAAGCTTTTCTCTTCAAACTTTCCTTTCTTTCTAAACTTTTCTTTTTTTGCTCTCAACCAAGAAGATAAAAACTAAGAAAAACTAAGAGAAATCAGCCAAAATGGAAAAGAAAAAACAAAATCTGCCTCCTCCCCTAGGGCTGGCCTAAAATGATGCTTATATGGACTCCAAGATGTTGTCATTTTTGTGTAACCTAATTTCCATCAAATGGCCAATAATTCAAGATGAAAAGTCATGAAATTACCACCCTTAGATTAGCATCTCAGCCCTCTCAAATTACAGCTATGCAAAAATAATGTTGACATCTTTCTTAACCTATGTGGTTTAATCACCATGGCTTGATCAAAGAGAATGGTTAACTAACTCTTGATTTTTAACCACTTGATTGAAAAGAAAAAAAAAACAAATTAGAAGCTTCCTCCTTTCTTTGGGCTTGGGCATGCCAGCACTTCTCTTTTCCAGCCCAACTCTGATTTTTGAAAGGCCCAAAGAAGCCCTTTTCGGTTGCTTGGGTGAAATGACCATTTTGCCCCCCCGGATGCAAATAAATATCAAACGGACTCCAAATTCAATTTTTCTTTTTTTAATACTTCCAAAATAATAAAATATTGAGTTCTGGAAGTTTTCAAAATTATCCGAGTCCGTTTGCTATTTATTTGGATTTTTTCTTCCCAAAATATCCTTTTATGCCCCTACTTTTTACCATTTTTTAAACGAGCTCCAAATCAAGATTTTTCTTCACCAATCTCTTCAAAATAATTAAAAAGTGTGATCTGGAAGTTTTCATAATTTTTGGAGCTCATTTGGTATTTTTTCGGGATTTATCGGCTTGAATTACTGCATAGGAGGCCCGGGATTTGGCCATTTTGCAAATGAACTCGGAATCAAGATTTTCTTTCGCCAATCTCTTCCAACTAATTTAAAAATGAGATTTGCCAAATTTCAGAATTTGTGGAATCCATTTGCTATTTTTTCGGGATTTATCTTTTTGAATTACTACATAAGAAGCCCGGGATTTGGCCATTTTGCAAACGAACTCGAAATCAAGATTTTCTTTCGCCAATCTCCTTCAAACGATTTAAGAATGAGATTGACAAATTTTCCATAATTTTCGGAGTACATTTGCTATTTTTCCCAAATTTTTCCAATTTTGCCCTTTTACCTCCGAAACCCGGTTTTGCTCAAAACAAATCCGATTTTCAGATTTTCTTCAATCTGAGCCTTGGGCCATCCTTTTTAACCATTCTTCATCCATTGGGGGCTTTGGTCTTACCAAGTCGGGCCATTTCTGTGATTCTTCCCGATTTCACCGAAATCCACTAAAAACCCTAATTCTCGGTTTTCTCCCGGATTGACTTTTCTTTCGGTTGTTCTTGCAAGTGACTTCTCCATTACCCGTAGTCAGTGCTTATCTTTCATTTGGAACCTTCAATTTCGACCAGTTTGATCGTTTAAGCACTTTTTCCCAAATTTCTCGGATTAGGGTTTTCTTTCTACTGAATCTCCAAATCCCAACTTCCGAACTCCATATCTTTCAATGTAGACCTCGGATTATCAAAATTCTTTCTCCATTTTTCAATTGAACTTAAAATCTTGATTTTGAAAGTGGGTTAACTTTTTCAGTAGTTGACTTTCTGGGGTTGACTTTTTCGGGGTTGACTTTTTTCAAGTTTGACTTTTTGTGCTCGCCCTCTTAAACTAAGTCTCGGAGTACCACCTGCAGGATGAAAACAGTCTTTTTACACTCGGGAACATCAATATGGGAAGAAAACATACCTGTTTAGTGGTCCGGACAAAATTAGTTGTCTACAGGTATATCTAACGGAAATCCGGCATGGCTTCGCCTAAGTTCACTATATGAGGGTGAATCGGTTCTAAAGGCCCCGAATTGCTCCTCACTGTCGCCGGTGAAGGCTAGTAAGGCACCCCGATAAAAGCGGGTCCAATTCGTTAGAGTATATTTTCCTATGCCCATGCGGAGGATTATCACGAAGGCATTAGGTACTTTATACTCCGAAAGTGTTTCACTAGCCCATACGGAGGATCAATCACGAAGGCTTAGTTACTTTACTCCCACTTAAAAGGACGGAACCCGGGTAGAGCGTTCATGTTATGCAAATGCAAGTGAGTGTGTGTGGAGGAATAACAAACCTTTCACTACCTATTCTACAAACCTTATTCTAAATGCCCTAGCAATTAAAACATTCAAGAATAGTGTAACGCATTAACCAACAAGCAATTATGATATACAACCTTAAATAACTAGAGAACAATAATAAAATGCATGCACATGAGAATGACATAAATAAAAGGATAATGAAAGTTAGATAAAAATTGGCCAAGTAAAAATTGGCTAAGGAAAACAGTAGCCAATTTTATTTATGTCATGCATATACATATTCATATCTTTTAAAATATTTTCAAAAGGATAATGATTTTTCAATAAAAAATAAAGATATTCCCGAGTTAAAATAATTCATGAGTTCTCTACCGGGTTTGCTGGAGGGAATATCATCAATTATCATTAATAAAGGAATATCTTTCTTTCAAAAAGGAGAATGATTCGGAAAGTTTTCCAAAACTAATAAAAAAATTCTATATTTTGCCACGTTTGTTGGGGAATATAGGAAAATTTTGAATTTATAAATTCCGGATCATTTTTAATTAAAAATGGAATTATTTTTCTTTAAATTGGGAATTAACTTGAAATACTAAATTTAAAACCAATTTTCTACCGAGACTTGAGATAACACACGATTAATAAGGTACCGATTTATACGGGCGTTGTGGGGGTGCTAATCCTTCCCCACACGTAATCGACTCCCGAACTCGCTTCTTTGATTTCTCTGGTTTAAAACGCAGACTTGAAATTGGTTTTTAAAATGTTTTAATTCATTTTTAAAATATTTTATAAAACCGGTTTTAATAGGTAGCCGATCACACCTAGCTAAAAAAGATTGGTGGCGACTCCATGTCTTTTTTTAAGGTCATTTTCAAAACCTTCATTTTTTAGAGGAATTAAGTCGACTTTTTCTCGGTTTTTTTAATGTCACGCTTAATGAATAATAAAGTCTTGCGATGAACATGATTTCAACCTTTTTGGTAAAAAAGACCAATATCCTGATTGGCCACAAAACATAAATGTGAAAGAAAAAGAGTTCACTTGGTGGTTGTCTGCGGTGGGTTCTTTACAGATTCTTGGATCAGTTGAGAAAAAGGTTATTAATCTCATTTTTATATGTTATTTTTTAATGTTTATATATTAATATTAGTATTTTGTTTGCAAGTGAAGTTATGTTTAGTTTCATGTTTGTTTAATTATCTAGTTATCTCATGTATATTACTATTTGTATTTTGTTTGCAAATGAAGTTATTTTTAGTTTCATGTTTGTTTAATTATTTGATTATCTCAGAGTGGAAATTATGAAAAGGCTGTGATAAAATACAAGAAAGCTCAGCGATATTTAGAAGTTTGTTCCACTGATAAATCTGTTGATAGGGGTACGTAAAATATATTTTTTAATCATTTTATTTTGGTTAATTTTAGTCAAATCTTTTGTTGATTTACTAATTTTATAAATGTGAATCAATTAAATTACAGCAAGTGATTTCATTTTGGAGGAATTGAAATCTGAGCTTTCTGAAGTAATTGATGTAAGTATATTGTATTTATGATTTTTTTTATACAAATAAATAAATATATATATATGAGGGTTTTCTATCCCATGAACAATGAAAATAAAAACTTAGTTTTTTTTCCTTTAATTAATGTATTATATACGCCTTTTTTATTTATAGTTATGTCTGATGTCTTTTTGTTCAATGAATAAATGAATTGATTTTATAATTATTTTTTTTTATGTAAATCTCTTTTAGGAATGTTTGGGGAAACTAGAAGAATCAAAGTTAAAGGTGAAGGAATACAATTTATTTATAGTTATGACTGATGTCTTTTTGTTCAATGAATAAATGAATTGATTTTATAATTATTTTTTATGTAAATCTCTTTTAGGAATGTTTGGGGAAACTAGAAGAATCAAAGTTAAAGGTGAAGGAATACAATTTATTTAATAGTTATGTCTGATGTCTTTTTGTTCAATGAAAAGATGAATTGATTTTATAATTTTTTTTAATTGTTTATGTAAATCTCTTTTAGGAATGTTTGGAGAAAAAACTAGAAGAATCAAGTTAAAGGTGAAGGAATACAAAAGATTGATGGTGCATAAGGAGCCATCCAATACAAAAGCCTAGACAATAGATTGGAGAAATATGGTGAAGTTTATTTTTAATGTCTTTAAATACTAGCTAGCTAGTAGTAGTAGTATTATGTTTTATTTTAAGAGAAAATATATATGTAAGTGATGGTCTACAACTGGATTTTGCTCTTGTGTCTTGACTTTTCATATGAGATGTTTTTATTTAATTAAGTAATTGAACTTATGATAACTTTATGTCTGTTTTTCTTTTCTTTTCTTTTTTTCTTTTTTTAATTTGGAGTCTATATGATATGTTGCATTTGCACTAATTAATCACGATATCAAAATATGTGATTTGTTAAAATGGATTTAGTTCGATCGATTCATATAATTATCTTTAAAAGATGATATCTAATAGATCTAAGTTCAAATCTCTGTAATTTTTTATATAAAAAAATATGTGATTTGCTCCATATTTTAATTTTAGTAATTTTGATCGCACTATCTCTTATAAAATATTTTAATATAGATTATATTAGAGTGTTATTTTTTAATTACGTTATGTCGTACAACTTTGGGATTTATATTTTGTAAAAGTCATTTTTATACAATGACTAAGTTTTTAAATTTTATTAGCGACATTAAAAAGTTGATATTTTTAATAGGACTATGCTATTAGAAAATTGATTTTATTTAATTTTAATTTTGAAATATATTTAAAATATTTTTATAATATTAACGGGTCTATATGGATGGGTTGAATTTAGGTTTTGTATTTAGATGCGTTAACTACAAATACAATCTATGAACACCTTTTTTTATATGATTTAAATTTAGGAAGAAAAAAAAATTAAGTGTCAAAGTCATTTGCAAAAGATTTGTGGAAATTTCTCTCTTTTTTCGTTTGGTCGGTGAGAAAAAGGAGAAAAAATATATGAATTTGCACATTTTTTCTTTCAAAATTTTAATTATTTTAAATTGAAATGAAAACTTTTTTATTTATAATTTTAATTATGTTTTCCTTTTCCTTTTATTTTCCATCTTTTACAGTATAAAAAGAAACGAAAATAATTTTACTTTCCCTCTTTCATTTTTTCTTTTCTCACTTCTTTTTCCCTTACTACTATATACACTGTAAATGATAAAACTAAAACTGCAATAACTTAATAGTTAATGCGAGATGTAATTATTTTTAGTTAGTATAAGTTATTTTTGGGCTTTTGCCCCTAATAAACACGTTTGGACTCAAAAATATGTACGTGTTCTTCGATAATATGCCATCTAATTTTCTGGTCAGGTGCTTGATAAAGCTTGGTAAGTTATACTCTTATCTTTATTTTCATTTTTCTGAAAGACCTTCCACATTTTTCTCTCAATTCTTCATGTATGTTGACTTCCTCTTGAGCAGGTGAAACCTCTTCAAGTTGTCAGGCCAAAAATTGAAAGATACATGTAGAGACAGAAGATGTCAAAGGACATTGCAATTTGATTTTTAAGATTTGCTCTGATACTTAAATTAGTTGAGATTTAGAAGATATATAAAAGAAAACAAGAAATAATAAGAAGATTTAAGTATTTATAATTTCTCTTACCTAGGCCAGCATTTACTTTACTTATTTATAGTTGGTCGTGGATATCTTAAAGGTTTACAGGTGTAAACCAAGTGTTTTCCCTGTTTGAGTTTACTGGACAACTATGAATTTAACACTGTAATTCTTATTTTTTTTAACTAAATAAAATATACCATTATTAATAAAAAGAGATTTTATTTTGCTACGAAATTCAATTAATTAATTACTAAAAAAATTACATCAATTTTATAGCATAATGGATTTAAGTTCAATCTTTTTTAAAATCTGTTTTAGAGATAGAGTTTTTGATAGATTAAATGTCTAGAGAATCAGAAAATGTAGAGATTTTCCCTTTGGAGTTTGGATTCTTATACTTGTTTTATTTAGTAATTAGGGATTAGGGAGGATAGAATGAGTATGGATGAGAAATTTTAAAGTTAAGAGTCCATCTAAATTTAGTCTCTTAAAGTTAGAGTTTATGATAGATTAAAATTCTTTAGAAAGGCCAATAAAAATCAAATAATAATAATAACCCATAAAAAAGTGTTAGAAGATCGTAGGGTTAAAATCAAAAAATATTTGTTGTTTTCCTGACGTTTTCTTCTGTTATCGATAAAACTTTCTTGTAATCGTATTTTAACAATGTATTTTAACAATGTTTTCAGTAGATTCTATTCGAATTGTTTCATGTCATATGTCAGCAATAGTATTCTTACCCACGGTAAACTAAAATTATTGTTGCTCTCGAATTTTGATATAACCAACTTTTTTTTTTTTTTTTATGATTTGAAATATATATTTTTCATAATCTATATACTTTAATCTTTTGTTTTCCTGAATCTTTGAATTCTTAAGTGATTTATTTATGTAGAGATGGTGCGTTGGAATATTTTAGGTGTTGCTGTTGGTTTTGTATCTCTCTTTCTTGGTAAACATTACTTGTGGCATGATGGAGATGTTGGAAAACAAAGTTTGGCCTTGTATTATATCCTTTTCGTTGCCATTACTGCTTTCATCTTAAAAGCTTCCATTAACGTAGATTTCTTCAGGAAGTAAGCGTGGTTAGAGAGGAAAAACATGGTTTTTTGGTCAATCAACAACATCAAACGAATACTTCAAACCAACAAATTTTTTTGGGGTCTTTTTATGTTGTTTAATTAGCTTGTTCAGCCTGGTTTCTCTCTCTCTCGCAAACTGAGTATCCCGTCCTCTGTGTTAGTCACGGTGAGGGATAAATCTTTTAAAATCTCAGTTTCAGTTCTTGAGGTCCCAACGGGTGTTGCTAACATGAGAGCTCGAGTTGGCTCTTTTTCTGTTCCATTGCCGCATGAATCACCAGGCTCCTCTCCTAACAAGGTAGTTACCGAAGAGATCAGGGGTAAAGTTCCGGTGTCAGAGGGCAATCTCAGATGCATGGCGATTCAGTGCACGGCTCCCTCCGTACGGCGCAAAAACATTGATGAGGTAAGCAAAGCTTTTTCGATTCTTGTGCAATCTGGCAGTTTGGTGGGCGGGTTGGTGCATGCTGCCTGCCCTGTGTCCCCAATTAATGAAGGTATCAGCGAAGGCTCAGTATGTGGTTCGCGTGTCGCCGACTCTCTCCGTGATTGGGAATGGGATGGTGGGGCTCTCGTGAATGGGGGCCATAATGGGGCTGCTGGGTCATCTGATGAAGTGGGAGTGGGCCTTCAACTTGTGGAGTCTAATGGGTTGGATTTATTGGGCACTGTCAATAGCCCCTCTCCTACTCTGTTGGTCCGAGAGTTAAGCCCTTCCATCGTGTGCCCTATGGATTCTGCTCCTATGAAGCGACCGAGATCGAGCAGGAAACTTAGGAAGAATGAGGGTTCCAAAAAATTGAAGAAGAACTATAAGAAGAAGAAGGTTCCAGTACCGAGGAAGTCCACCATTTCTGCAGTGAGGAAGATGAGGCAAATTAGGAAACAGTTGAGAGTGATCTGCGATAATGTTAGTTGCGAGGACCTAAACCACCTTGAGCTATCTGTTTCGGATAGTGATATCAGATCAAGGAATAAGAATATCTTGAAGGAGGCTGAGGCGACATGGCTAGTCAGTACTGAGCTGGGGATCGAATTCCATGGGGTGAAGCAGGATATCATCGATGGTTTTGCTCAACTGGAAAAGGAAGATCGTGAGGCAAATGAGTAACAGTCCACTGCTTTTTTGTTTCGTTATCAGGTGTGTTTCTTTTCTTAATGAAGATTATTTCATGGAATGTTAGGGGACTGGGAGGTAGTATTAAGGTTATGGCCTTGAGGAATTTGGTTTCGAATTGGAGGCCAGAGATGGTTTTTATTCAGGAATCAAAGCTTCAGTCTATTGATTCAAAGTTTATTAGAAAGGTCTGGGGATGATCCCCTGTTGAGATGGAATTCTCGGCGTCGGTGGGTTCTGCTGGTGGTCTCATTATCTTCTGGCGGAAGGACTTTTTCTTAGTTGAGTCGAAAATTATTTCACCTCGTTTCATTCTTCTGATTGGCTCGTTAAAGGCAAACAATATAAGATGTGGGTTCGTGAATATCTATGCTCCAAATGAGGAAGGTGAAAGAGCTGCCTTTTGGGATGAGCTTGTGGGTGTGTTACAGGGTTATGACTGTCTTTGGTGTCTAGGGGGTGATTTCAATGTGGTTAGAAGCCCTGATGAGAAAATCGGATCAGTGTTCAGCACTACTCCTATGTTGCTATTTTCAAACTTTATTAATCAAGCTGAACTCATGGATCTGCCGATGTCAGGAGAAAAATACACTTGGACCAGTAATAGGGCCGTTCCATCCTTCAGCAGATTAGATAGGTTCCTTTTATCGCCTGGTCTGGTTGCTTTATGGCCTTCAATCAAACAAAAGGCTCTTCCCCGTTCTCTTTCCGATCATAATCCAGTGTTGATTGTTGAAGAGAGCGTCAATTGGGGGCCCAAACCTTTTCGGTTCTTCAACAACTGGTTGGAAGATAGGAGCTTTCATTCTGTTATCCAGACTGCTTGGAATTCTACAGGATGTTCTCGGCCTTCGGGGTGGGGTTTATGGTTCAAGTTGAAAAATCTCAAACCAGCCATTAAAGACTGGTCTGTTAGGCACCATAAGGCCGATTTCTACAACATTGTGGAACTTGAAAAGGAGATTGCTGGCCTCGAACAGAGTGTACAACAGGGGCAGGTGGGGAACCAGCTGCGAGAAAAGTTATGGAATAAGAAGACTGATTTATGGTCACTGTATCGTATCGAAGAACAAACTTGGCTTCAGAAATCGAGATTAAAATGGGCATAAGAGGGTGATAGGAATACTAAATTTTTCCATATTGTCGCCACAGCTAGGAGTCGTAAGAACCATATTGGGAAATTGTTGATTGATGGGAAGGTGTTCGATGAACCTAGGGATCTCAAGAAGGCCATTGGGTCATATTTCAAAAACCGTTTTAACTCTACAAAGGTAGTCAGGCTCAAAGATCTCAAGTGCAGCTTTAAGTCATTATCAGCGCAAAGTTCGTCTAATCTTGAGCGGCCTTTCTCGGAGGAAGAGGTTTGGGGTGTCATCCAAGGCTGCGATGGCAACAAAGCTCCGGGGCCGGATGGTTTTAATCTGAATTTCTTTAAGTCCTTCTGGGTCACGGTGAAGGGTGAGGTTATGTCGTTCATGAATAATTTTCATAGCACTGGTTGTATTGATAACTGTTTAAATGCGTCTTTTATTTCTCTTATACCTAAATGTGATTCTCCGTGCTCCATTAGTGATTACCGTCCTATCAGCTTGGTGGGCAGTGTTTATAAAATTCTAGCCAAAGTTCTTGCCAATCGCCTGAGGCAATCGGTGGGGGAAATTGTTGGGCAAAACCAGTTCGCGTTCATCCCGGGGCGTCAAATTCTGGACTGCTCCTTAATTGCCAATGAGGTTATTCATTCTATGAAGACTAATGGAGAGGGTGGTATGATATTTAAGGTAGATTTCGAAAAAGCCTATGATTGTGTGGATTGGTCCTTTCTTGATTTTGTTATGGGTAGAATGGGCTTTGGGGATAAGTGGAGGACTTGGATTCAGTCGTGTTTATCTTCAGCTTCATTATCAGTCCTAGTTAATGGGGTGCCAACGGAACAGTTCAGGATGAGTAGAGGGTTGAGACAAGGCTGTCCCCTCTCCCCCTTATTGTTTAATCTGGTTGCTGAAGTTTTAAGCTTACTTCTTAATAAGGCTACTTCCATCGGCCTTTTCAGGGGTATGGTTATTGATCAGGAGTCGGTGTCCATATCTCATCTTCAGTTTGCGGATGACACAATTATCTTCTGTGAGCCTTTGGTGGAGCAGGTTAGGAATGTTAAAAGAATTCTAAAGTGCTTTCAGTTGTTATCAGGCCTCAAAGTTAATTTGAAAAAGAGCAGTCTTTTTGGAGTTGGGGTGGAGCAAAGTGTTACTGATCGGTGGGCTTCGGATATCCGTTGTCTGAGCAGTCGTCTCCCCTCCCTTTATCTCGGTCTCCCCTTGGGGCACGGAGCGAACTCTATCTCACTGTGGAGTCCTATCATTGAGAAATTCAACAAGAGGCTTGCCGGCTGGAAAGGTAATTTACTCTCCATTGGGGGCAGATTGACTCTTATTAAATCGATGTTGTCTTCTCTGCCCATTTATTATATGTCACTACTTCAAATCCCTCGTCCTGTATCTGATGAGCTGGATAGAATGGTCAGAAGATTCCTTTGGGGTGGTTTTTCGTCGGTGAAGAAGATGCATATGGTTAATTGGAAGTCTGTCTGTAATACCAAGGAATTTGGAGGACTTGGTCTAGTTGATTTAAGGCTTAAGAACAGAGCGCTGCTCAATAAATGGATTTGGAGATTTGGGAATGAGAGTTTCTTTTTATGAAGATCGGTCATAGCCGGGAAATATGAGTCATCGGTGGGAAATCTGCTTCCTTCATGCAGCTGGAATCGGAAATGTCCCCAACCTGGAAAAACATTATTCGACCCCTTATGCCTTCAAATCATTTTCATCCTTTTTTGTCTGCTGGGTTGTGTTTTCTTCCAGGTGATGGCAGCTCCATTAATTTTTGACAGGATGAATGGATCGAAGGCGTTATCCTTAAAGAGCAGTTTCCAAGAGTCTTTGCGGTAGCTGTTTCTAAAAGCGGGAAAGTAGCGGATTTTGGCAAATGGCTTAATAATCAATGGCATTGGGAGGTTAACCTCCGAAGAAGATTGTTCGATTGGGAGCTTCAGCAGTGGGAATCACTGTTGGATCTGCTGGGCAAACAAGTGCTCGTCAGAAACTCCTTTGATTCAGTTGTTTGGAAGCACACCTATAGTGGCGTTTACTCGTCTAATTCTTTCTGCCATTCTGTGTTGAGTGAGTCCTCACTAAAATGGGATCATTGGAAATTCATATGGGCCGGTTATGCGCCTCCGAAGGTGGAAATCTTTTGCTGGCAAGTTTTGAGAGGCAGCGTTGCTACCAAAGTTGAACTCAGCAAGAGAGACCTTATTGTTAATGGTCTGATTCTGTGTCCACTATGCAATCTGATGCCTGAAACTACAGAGCATCTGTTTTTTACATGCAGAGTTCATGGTTTGTGTGGGCCCATTGCTGTCTTTCTTGGGGTATTTCTTGGTCCACGCCAAGGAGTGCCGTGGGTTTTTTTCTTGCGTGGCAGCATGCGCTCCCAGCGAATTATTGCAGCAAATTGTGGAGAATGTTATTTTTTGTTGCACTTTGGTCTATTTGGTTGCACAGGAATGATATTGTGTTTAATAGGAAAAATGTTGCTGTTTGGCAGTTACTGGACTCTATTAGACTCAGACTCGCTTTATGGTCCAAGGCTAAATGGCCTTGTGAGGAAGGGCTGTTTTCGCAGTTCAAGTGGTCACCTGCTATTTGTCGATTGAAGAGAGAAATGAAAGTTGGTGTTGATGTGACTTGGAGTAAGCCACCTGCCGGCTGCCTTAAGTTCAACGTCGATGGTTCGGCGCGTGGTAACCCCGGTCCTACGGGGATTGGCGGTATTTTGCGCGACAATCAAGGTATGGTGAAAGCAGTTTTTTCTAAATCTATCGGTTCTGCTAAGGCATTTGAGGCTGAATTAAGGGCCGTCAAAGAAGCCTTCATCATTTTTGGTGCTTCGTCTTGGGTGCTATCGCATAAACTTATAATTGAATGTGATTGCCAGATGGTTGTTGCTTGGGTTAGGAATCCGAGTAGAGCCCCATGGCGGATTTCGAGATTTATAAGATCTCTAGAGTTTGTTCGAACTGCGGTTCAAAACTGGGAAATTGTTCATATTTTGAGGGAGGCTAATGGAGAGGCTGATAAGCTAGCCAAATCTGGTGTTAATAGGGTGTCAGATTTGTTGCTTTATAATCCCTAGTTTTGTTTGCAGCATGCTGTTTTCTGGTTTGTAAAAAAGACATCTTTTTTTGCAATTAATCATGCTTTTCAAAAACAAAAAAAAAAAATCAGCTTTGGTCTTACATGCTCGAGACCATACTATCCTTTTTGGGTGTTACACCTGTTTTTAGCGCCTGGTCAGATTTTAAATTCAATTGCTCTAATAAATGATAATACGGCATGGTTATGGCAATATCAATGTGGATCGCGAGGAAGAAAGATCATTCGACGTAGTGTGATGTTACTTTTGTCAGTCATTCTTCAACAATTTCAAGAGCAAAATCTTTGTAGTTTAATCGCCACCTTCTTCTTTGCTGTCTATTTATTGGGCATGATTCATATGACTCGTCCATCCAAAGATTTTGAACTGTTCAATTTATACTTTTTTAGGTTGAGCTTTTGGCTATTTTTTTTGGCTTGTTTAAGTCTAATGGGACTCAAACATTGGCTCGAAGAATCTGAATCCGATAGGCGCAATCCCAAGTGTTTTCTTGATATTGCCATTGGAAGGGAGCGTCAGGGAAGAATCATAGTTGAGCTATATAAAAGTTTGGTCCCTAAAGCATGTCAATGGCACTTTGCACTGGAGAGAAGGGTTTAATTAGTACCAAAACTAAAACCAAAATTTATTACAAGGTGCTATTCTTAAATTATCCAATTCTGTTCACATTTTCAATCTAATCTGTTCATTGATTATTTGCTGTTTAAATCCTAATGCTAATTGCTATCTTGGGAAATATCTTGCCGAATGCACGCTTTGATAGAATCATAAATGGTGTCATGCTAACATTTCATCATCTATTTCCGGTGGATAATCTATTTATGGTATAAGTTTTGATGCTGAAAAATGTTACTTAAAACATGACAAGGAAGGTTTGCTGTCTATGGTTACTCAAGTTCCTAATTCTACCACTGGTTCGCGATTCCTTATAACAGCCGCCCCTTGGCCAAAATGTGGTGATTGGGAAAGTTGTTAAAGGAATAGGCTTGTTAAAAACGATTCAGAAAGTGTCTACTGATAAGCAGAATCAGCCTATTGAGGTTGTGACTATCTGTGATTGTGGAGAAATTCGGCATGGGGAAGATTATGGCCTTCAAAATTATTTTGGTGATGGTGATTTAGTCTTAGATTGGCCAGAGGACATCGATATCGACATTAAACCTTGTGGTGATTACCTATGGTGGAAAGATATGGCCTCAATTATCAAGGATAAGGCAGAACACTTATATAAGGTATTAGAGAAATGGGTTTCTTTTCTTTTTCTCATGTGTAACTAATATTTTATGTTTAATGATTATGATTTGATCAGACATTGATTTAATTTTAACCTGAAATGTTGATCTTGATGCAATACAAAGGCCAAAGACTATAAGATGGCTCTTCGGAAGTCTCAAAAGGCTGTACGTTACTTGAATGTGGGTTGGTGTTGGAATTGTGGCTCAAAGTCCACATTGGCAACTTCAACAATTTCTGCTGCAGAAATTGTTGAAGCTTGAGCAGCCATTTGATGGCAAATTTGCCAAGTTTTTGGCAAAGTTTCTTAGCCACCTTTGTTGACGTTGGCAGCCTTTGTTGAAAGAACACTTTGGTGGCTATGGTGGCTTTGGTGGCTTTGGTGGCTATGGTGGCTATGGTGGCTGCCACATGCAAAGTGTTCACACCCACATTTGCTTCTATATAAGGCCTTTGGCCTTGGCATGCAGAGAGAGCAGAGGAGAGAAAAGAGCTCCAAAGGTGAGCTCTAAAAGCTCCCTCCCGGTAGAGATGTGAGAGCTCTAGAGAGAGCCCCTCCCGGTAGAGGTTGTAGGAAGGCAAAAGCTGCCTGTTAGAGCTTGTGTATTGAGGTGTTGAGTGTGTGCTAGAAAGAGCACTTGTAATATGTATCCGGTTTGTATCCGGTTTGTACTCTATCTCTGATAAATACAAAGCTTTGCTCCTCCTCCCGTGGACGTAGGCATATTGGCCGAACCACGTAAAATATCTGTGTTTCTTTTGTGTGTTTTTTATCGGTTTTCGTAATCTCGATCTAGTTCCGCACAACAAATTGGTATCAGAGCCAATTTTTACGTAAAACCGAGTTTGTTCGATTCTGTCCGTTTTTCAAAAGTGCTCCAATTTGTGTTTTGAAAATACCAGGTTGAAGAGGTCGTTGAGAGAAGTGCAGCTGAATCAACCAGAGCGCCAGAAGCCACCGCACGCGCCTCCAGAAGGGCTGAGAGTGAGCCTCACGCGCCCACGCGCCGCACGCGCCTCCAGAGATTGAAGACGCGTGAAGCCCACGCGCAGCACGCGCCGCACGCGCCTTCCAGAGGTTGAAGGCGAGTGAGCCCCACGCGCCGCACGCGCCGGTGACCAGAAGCTTGCACGCGCCCACGCGCCGCCGTACGCGCCCCACGCGCCGCCGTAGCTCCGACCAACTTTTTCGGGCTATTTTTTGAGCCGTTTCAGAACACTATTCCGAGACTTTTCCGAGCCGGTTGAGCTAATCCGAGTCCATTTCGAGCCACTTGTAGCAGAATATTCGCAGAATATTCACCGTGTGTCCAAAATTTACACAGTTGGACCCGTTCCTGGCTATTTCGACGATTCCGGACTCAACCGCGGCATCCGTTTTTCCATACAGGTAACGAAAAAACTCTGAGTTGGTAATTTTGTTTTATTACCATGGCAGAATCATTAGAGACACATGAAACAACCAGCAGCGCACGATCAAGTTCTTATATCAGAAAGAACTCGATGACCACTGCAAAGTTCGAGGTGGAGAAATTTGATGGCACCACGTAACTTTGGGATGTGGCAGTGCGAAGTACTGGACCTGTGAGTCCGCGAAGGACCAGTAGACAGTGAAGACCCCGTCTAGTCCAGTAGACGGGTGAAGATCCTGTCCAGTAAGCGGTGGATATCCTATCAAGGAGAAGAATCCAGTTAATCCGCGAAGGATCCTGTCCAGTAGGCGGTGGATATCCTATCAAGGAGAAGAATCCAGTTAATCCGCGAAGGATCCTGTCCAATAGGCGGTGGATATCCTATCAAGGAGAAGAATCCAGTTAATCCGCTAAAGATCCTGTCCAGTAAGCGGTGGATATCCTATCAAGGAGAAGAATCCTGTTAATCCGCAAAGGACCAGTAGGCGGTGGATATCCTATCTAGGAGAAGAATCCTGTTAATCCGCGAAGGACCAGTAGACGGTGAAGATCCTGTCCAGTAGGCGGTGGATATCCTATCTAGGAGAAGAATCCTGTTAATCCGCGAAGGACCAGTAGGCGGTGGATATCCTATTTAGGAGAAGAATCCTGTTAATCCGTGAAAGTCCAGTAGGCGGTGGATATCCTATCTAGGAGAAGAATCCTGTTAATCCGCGAATGACCAGTAGGCGGTGGATATCCTATCTAGGAGAAGAATCCTGTTAATCCGCGAAAGTCCAGTAGACAGTGAAGATCTTGTCCAGTAGGAGGTGAAGACCCCGTCCAGTAGACGGTGGAGATCCCGTCCAGTAGACAATGAAGATCCTGTCTAGTAGGAGTTGAAGACCGCTCCAGTCCAGTAGACAGTGAAGATCTTGTCCAGTAGGAAGTGAAGACCCCGTCGAGTAGACGGTGGAGATCCCGTCCAGTAGACAATGAAGATCCTGTCTAGTAGGAGGTGAAGACCCCTCCAGTCCAATAGACGATGAAGATCCCATCCACAGTAGGAGGTGAAGATCCCGTCCAGACCAGTTAAAAGCTCAAAATACTGAGATCTGATATTGGCGATTATCCGTTCCTCAAAGTGAAGATCAGACACTTTGAAGCTCCGGGCACTCCACGATAGAATGGAGGTGCAGAACGGATGATTAGAACTTTGGTTGATAGAGTTCGAGTTATCTCAGTGAGGCTTGAGAAAGGCATTTTGAGTAGAGGCTTGGCCTCTTAGGGTATCAACTGACTACCCTCTACAGCATTGGATGCATGGATTGGAAAATCCTTAGAGGTAGAGTCTTAAAACTGGATCGGCTGTTTTTCGGATGCTTAACTGGATCCTAGAGCCAAGAAAGCTGTCTTCTTGGGCTTTAGTGAAGGAGTAAAGGCAGTCCGACTGTGGAACCCTGAGTCAAAGAAAGTCATCGTAAGCCGAGATGTTGCCTTTGACGAATCTGTAATGCTGAAACTGTCAACTCCAGAGAATGTGAACCATGATTCTCTAAAGCAGGTGGAGTTTGAATCAGAAGATGCTGGTCAAAATTTCGATGAATCTGAACCAGAATCTGATGACACCTTAATTGAAGTGGAGGAGTCATCACCGGAAATCTTTCAGCAACCTGAATCTATTGCCACCAGCAGACCGAAAAGACGTATTCGGAAAGCCTGCTCGGTACACAGACATGGTGGCATACGCCCTTCCAGTAATTGATGATGATGTCCCGACCAATTACAAAGAAGCTGTAAACAGCCCCGAGCATGCCCAGTGGAAGGAGGCGATGGATGAAGAGATGACATCACTTCATCAGAATCAGACTTGGAAGTTGGTTCCACTGCAAATGGGTCTTTGCCAAAAAGGAGGGTGCTACCGGCAAAGACAGTATCAGATACAAAGCCAGAAAGGAATAGACTACAACGAGGTTGTTAAGCATGCATCTATTCGGATATTATTGGCTTTAGTAGCACAGTATGACCTAGAGTTAGTTCAACTTGATTCCTCCATGGTTCCTTAGAGGAGGAAATTTATATGACTCAACCAGATGGTTTTGGAGTCCCCGGTCGCGAAGACTAGAAAAGCAAGTTGAATCGGTCACGGTATGGTCTGAAACAATCCCGTGACAGCTGTATAAACGGTTGGACTGTTTCATGACATGATGAAAAGTACACACGCAGTCAATTTAATCACTGTGTTTATTTCCTGAAACTTCAAGATGGATCATTTGTCTATCTGCTGAAAAAGGCAAGGTGGAGATCGACAGGCTGAAGGCTCAACTGAGCTCAGAGTTCGAGATGAAGGATCTTGGAGAAGCCAATAAATTATTGGGAAGGAGATCAGAATAGACAGAAAAAATTGACTCAGGCTCAGTGCATTGATGGATCATGCCAATGCAGTAGGTGCCCTGATGTGTGTATGAAATCTGAAGGAGGAATGGAGGAAGCCCTGATAAGTGAATTTTCTCTGTGGATTTTCGCCAAGGTGGAGATTGTTGGAATTGTGGCTCAAAGTCCACATTGGCAACTTCAACAATTTCTGCTGCAGAAATTGTTGAAGCTTGAGCAGCCATTTGATGGCAAATTTGCCAAGTTTTTGGCAAAGTTTCTTAGCCACCTTTGTTGACGTTGGCAGCCTTTGTTGAAAGAACACTTTGGTGGCTATGGTGGCTTTGGTGGCTTTGGTGGCTATGGTGGCTATGGTGGCTGCCACATGCAAAGTGTTCACACCCACATTTGCTTCTATATAAGGCCTTTGGCCTTGGCATGCAGAGAGAGCAGAGGAGAGAAAAGAGCTCCAAAGGTGAGCTCTAAAAGCTCCCTCCCGGTAGAGATGTGAGAGCTCTAGAGAGAGCCCCTCCCGGTAGAGGTTGTAGGAAGGCAAAAGCTGCCTGTTAGAGCTTGTGTATTGAGGTGTTGAGTGTGTGCTAGAAAGAGCACTTGTAATATGTATCCGGTTTGTATCCGGTTTGTACTCCATCTCTGATAAATACAAAGCTTTGCTCCTCCTCCCGTGGACGTAGGCATATTGGCCGAACCACGTAAAATATCTGTGTTTCTTTTGTGTGTTTTTTATCGGTTTTCGTAATCTCGATCTAGTTCCGCACAACAGTTGGCACATTTTCAATGTATATTGTGCACGACAATGCCTCTATGTATCAGGTAAATATATAGAAATTGAGCTGACATATTCCGATATTCGTATAGCTATGGCAATTACGCAGAACAAGATTTTGCCAATTTGGTGATTTAATCTGCCTAATAAGTTTATTCTTGTGAACTTGCAGATCTATCACCTTTGGCAAAGTTGAAGTCTCAACTATCATTGCAGAGTGCTGTAAGCTAGTATTTTATTTATAACCAGATATAAATAATTCATATGTTAGTCTGAATTTATGCCATTGCCATTGAGATTTCTGTTTGCTATTTGATTCTTCAACCTATAAACTCACTTGGTAACTATTTCATTTGCCTTGGGCCATTAAATTAGAGTTAGGAAAACCAAAAGAAGCTTTATCTGACATTCTCTCTCAAGCGCACAAGGGAAAAGAAGAGATGGAAGCTTTGCTTTATCAAGCCAAGGTTAGTCTCTTATAATCTTCCATCAAAGAAACCTGTTCATTGACCGGGTTGCCTTCCAAGCCCGAGTTTTGGGAAAGTTTTAGGATTGGTTTCGAGTTTAGACACATGAAAATATTTTAATATTAAATTTAACGTAAAATAGTAAATCGACTTTTATAAATGGATCGGACCAAATCGTATATAAAATTTTATATGTGTCAATTAGATTCGATCCATGGATAATTTTAGTTTTATTTAAGGGCTTAATTTACATTTATTTTTATAAATTGTTCATCCCGAAGTTCTAAATATCCATCTGCTCCTATTTGTCTCAGGCTTATGAAGCACTTGATAACTTGTATGCTGCAGCTGACTCCCTTGAAGAAGTAATGAAATTGAAACCAAACGATGGTAGGTTAATTTCTTCAATTGTTACTTGTATTCCTGGTTGAGGAGCTGCTAATTAAATTCATAATCATATCATATATCTATGGAGTTTAAGAGAATATTACAAATTAAATTCATGGTCATGTAGTTTAGTTAAAGTTTCAACTTATATCTGATCATTTGTGCATGCGTGTCATGTTATGTAATTTTATATGAACAATGCTTTTTTTTATAACTAAAATACATTATTCATAATTTTATATGAACTAATTGGTTATACATATTAATTATCTGTTCATTTTTAATCGACTAAAATTTTGCTATTGTTACCATTGGTTTTTGCTAATTTATAACAACATTTCAAAAAGTAAATAACAAAAAATCAAATCAAAAGAAACTTTAATCAATATCTATCTTATTATATATATATATATATATATATATTTTGAATTGCAGTGAGAATTTTGGAAAGGATTTTTGAGGAGCCAGACAATGTAAAGGAGAAGGTTAGTTCTTTTTCTTACCATTTTAATTGGGTATGCTATGCACTATCCTATATATTTCGACCCCCATTGACCATTGTTGTTCTAACTGTTTACAGATATATCAAAAAGGTAAAGCAAGGAATTATCTGATTTAGGAAAAAATGGAGCAAACCAAGGGAGAGGTTATGATTTATCTTTTTTTTTTTTTTTATAGATTTTATTATATTAGATGACAACTTAATATTCAACATATATTTTTTTGTTTTGGTTTTATTCTGAAATATTAAATAAAATTTATATTTATCTATAGAGAAAAAGAGAAGTATATATACTCCAAGATCAGCCACACAAAATACAAAAATTCCTTCAAAATTTTGATAATGCAATAATAATAAAGACAGAATTGATGGTTAGAAATGGTTGTCATTTTGCATCAAAAAAGCATCTTCTTCAATCGTAAAACAAAACCAATATAATCCAACACCGCAAACCCATCTAATCAATGAATCCTTATCTCTATCACATACACCAAACACCAAAAAAAAAAAAACTCTTAAATTATTTTTTTCTTTTAACTCCTATGTAAACTTGTTTAAGTGTTGATTATGCATTCGATCCAATGGATTGAATTTAAATCGGATGAAATATAAAATAAGATATTTTAAATTTGAATTAATTTTAATTTGATTAATAATAAAAAATTATTTTTATTTAAATTTAATTATAAAAATGTTTTTTAATATTTTTTATATATTATACACAATTAAACCAATTTTTCGAATTTTATAACAAATAAATTTATTTACTATTTGAACAGTCTGATTCATAAAAATTTTACTGAGTCCTAACATGTGGAAACATTAAAATCCATAAAAAAAAAATTAGATAAAACGAATGCTTTGTCGGTGGGGCAATGAAGGGAATCTCGAAAAGGCAATCAAAAGCGAAAAGAAAACCAATGAATTTCTTTTATTTCTAGAAGACACGATTCCTTTGTAACGGACGGGTATGAACAGAAGAATCTTTACCCTTCATCAAATTTTCCTTGCCAGGAGATTCTTATTTTTTTTCGAGACACACAAATGGGCAAAGAAAATATTATTATTTTTATTATTCAAACACCCCATCCAACAAAATATAAAAAATATATATATTATTTTTATTAAAATTGCTTTGTCAAAAGAATCTTTCACATGCCTGACACATCTTTTTTTTTATTATTTTTTTTCATCTTGCCTATTAGGTCAAGACTAAAGTTTCCAAGAGAGATTTGATTAGAAGTGTTTATGAGTCGGGTCAGGTCATGATCCGAATTTTTTTTTTGTTCAGATCCGATTTTGGACTGACTTGAATTACTATTCATCGTTTAATAAAAAAAAAATTATTTTTTATTTTTTACATATTTTTATAATTAAAATTTTAAAAAATAATATTTTTTTAATATGTGAACAGTGATTCGGATCGGGTCGAGCGAGCTCAGGCGCTGCCTGCCAGATCGAGTGGACTGCTCGACCCGTGAGCAGGTATAGACTTGATGGATAGATTTGAATTAAATGGATTAGTCATTAAGATTTGCATTCACCTATAAAGAAAAATGATGCTTTCTTTTTTTTTTTTTTTCAATTTTAAGAAAGCATATGAATTAAAAGAAAATAGTGCCCAAAAAATGAATTTAGAAGAAAAACAAATTTGTTAAAGTAGTATTTTAATACTTACACGAGTTAATTCAGCTTGTAAAAAGAGGAATAGAGGAATCTCATTTTCTTGTGACTAAAAAAATTAATTTTAATTGAAACACTCTAATAATAAAAATCACGAAGGCATCAAATGGATGTAAAAAATATGTGTTCTTAAAATTGTTTCTAGAGTGAATTAATCTGTATAAAACTTGAGAGCACCTCCGATTATATTTATAAAAAAAAAGTTTTAATGCTATAAAAACTTATTTCAATTAGATGAATCAAATTAAAAAAGAGAAAATTTTTACTATCATTATTGACAAGTTTTAATGTTATAAATACTTATTTCAAGGATAATTAATATTTTAAGAAATTTTATAATGTTATAAAAACTTATTTCAATTAGAAAACTTATGTTAAAGTATAATTAATATTTTAAGAAATTTTATAATGTTAGACATTTGGATTTTTATGCATTTAAACTATCAAGGAGATCTTAATGACACAAGCGTTTCTAACAAGATTCACAAAATTAATGAATTTCCAAATATTTATCACCCCAAAAAAAAAAAAAAACCCAAACACACCTACATATGAATTGGCATCTTATCTCAAATTGACAAGTATACCTAATAATTTTGAATAAAATATGAAAACACGAAAATAATATAATAAATACGATACAAAAAATTAAATATAATTAACATGATACCTTTAATAAACTTATCATATTTATATTTAAATTTTTGGCTCACTTAATAATTTATATTATATTTATATTTACACAATTAAATATTAAAAAAACACAAAATTTAATATGCATAAATAAATAATCATATCTACTCTCAACTGTTAAATTAAGAGGGTATAGTTGGAAATAAGTTACTTTTTCTTGCATAACAATTAACAGGAAGAAAATTCCAAGGACACCCTATCTTCATATATAAAAAAATCTTATTTATAATAAGTGTGAAAAGACGAAATTGCCCTCTAAAATCTTTTGGGCCAAGCATCCCATAGATGTGGGTCAACTATTTCTTTTATGGTCTATTTTAACACTGTCGACACATTCAATCCGTAGTTCACACCTAACCAAAGAATCTTAGACACTTTAATTCATTTCCAAAAACTTCAATTTTTCAACAATTCTCCGCGTGGTCTGTACGGATCTAAAAACCTCGTTGAGTTATAATAGTGAGTCACCGAGTTATAGCTTTAAAATACGCGACGACCCGTTTCGGAAGGAGGCAGCGAATCTTGAATCTTCTATATAAAACATGACTGGCTGTTACTTGTCATGTTTATCCGGGCGATGTTAGAAAAGGAAAGAAAAAAAGAGAAGAAAACAGGAAAATAAAAGAAAAAAAGAAAAATAATGGAGTTGAGCTTAGATTTGAGTTTGGTTTATGTACCAAAAAGTATATCTGAGTTTCTGAAAGAAGTTTCAAAGATCAAAAATGGGTTTCAAAGATTATCAGAGATTAGTGATTATGTTAAAAGTTTGGAAGATGAGATGAAGAAAATTGATGCCTTTAAACGTGAACTTCCTCTTTGCATGCTTCTCCTCAAAGACGGTATTTTTTATTTTTATTTTTATTGTTTTTTGCTTTTTTTTTTTTAATTCTAATTTCCCGTTTTTTGTGGGATTTAATTTAATTTGATTTTCTTTTTAATTGATTATAGGAATTGAGATATTAAAGGAGGAAGAAATGAAGTGTAAGGAAAATGGAAGGGTAACTACGGAAAATGATGGCGGTGACAAGAAAAACTGGATGAGTTCTGTTCAACTCTGGAATAATTTCAACAACTTTGATCACAACAAGAAACCAAACACAGTTCCAGAGCTGAAACTGGTAATTCCCAAACTAACTGTTTTCTTAAATCTTATTTTTATGGAAAAAGTAATAATCTTTTCGGGTTTGAATTTGACAGAGAAGTGAAGACGAAGAAGAAGAAGAAGATCTGTCTGAGAACCCAATTGAACTTTGTAATAATAAAAGCAGGGGAGGGGCTTTTGTGCTATTAAAGGGACAAGTTGATAAGGAAATTTCAGGGCTTTCTCTTATGACCCCAAGTTCTGAATTGGCTTCTTGTATCTTGAAGAGCAATGGCAGCTGCAGAATTGGTTCTGGCTCTTCCTTATATACCGAACAAAATCAAATTAAGTTTCAGACCAAGTCACAGCAGCAGCAGCAGAATTCCAGGAAACAAAGGCGGTGCTGGTCAGCTGAGCTTCATAGACGATTTGTTGAGGCGCTTCAACAGCTTGGAGGCTCACAAGGTTAGGTCTTTGGAATTGGAACTAGAGGTTATCAGATTAATGAATTTATTTTTTTATTTTTTTTTTTTGAAAGTAGTGGTTGTCAAGTTGAATTGAAAGAACCTTTTATTGTCAGCTTCTGTTTGTTCTCAATTTCATAAAATTATGCCTTTTCTTATGAACAAAGGATTGGAATCTGGTTCTTTTAGAAAATACCTGAATCAAGTTCTTTTTGAAATATTCTGATTGAGTTCTTTTGGTATCTTAATTTTTTATTTTTAATTGTGGAATAAATCTGATTGGTTTATTATTCTATTTCACAGTGGCCACTCCTAAACAGATTAGAGAACTGATGCAAGTTGATGGTCTCACCAATGATGAAGTAAAAAGCCATTTGCAGGTTAATCTTTACTCTTTATCATGTTAAATCTGCTCATTTTATCGTCTTATTTTTCTTTCTGGTTACTTATTTTGTGTGTGAATTTTGGTTTATGTACAGAAATACAGACTTCATATCCGAAAACTTCCACCTGCTTCAGCTGGGCAAGGAAACGGGCTATGGTCAGCTCAAAATCAGTGCAATAAGCGCATGAAAGCAAGCATTTCACGGTCTGGTTCTCCACAAGGTCCCCCCCTTGCTGGTGCTTCTGCTAAAGATATGTCGAGTACCGGAGGCGACAGCATGGACACAGAAGATGAAAAATCAGATGGCCATAGTTGGAGAAGTGGGGTTCATAAGCCTGGAGAGATTGATGTATAGTCAGATAAGTTATTCCCATGAATTTTGCAGAAACATGGGGAAACAAATCATAATTATAATGACTTAGTGAGAATAATTTAGTAAACAACTAGAGGAATTTGAAATTGGAATCCTGTTTGAGGCATTACCTTGGGGAGATTTTCACAGAGATTATGCAGATATCATGGACTGGTTTAGTTTGTCTCCATGACTTAAAGTTCCTGCTCTGATTTATGAGTTTGTGTAATTCCTAATGATGTATTGTAGGAACCAAAATGACAAATATTTAGAGTTCTTTCATTTATGTTTAGACTTAACCCTCTTTTACAACTGATGTACTTAGTAATATATCTGATAATTTGAGGTTTGATTTGCCTGGTTTCCATCATTCCTGTTCTGTTTCATTATGGAATTAGCCTTTGTGGGGATCTATGTTACTCAGATTCGGGTGTGAATGTCGGATACGGGTATGTGTCCAACATGGATATACTCAATTTTTTCTATGTTTTTCTATATATTTAGAGGATCGTATTCCTATACTCATGTCCGAATATGTGTCGGACACAGATATTTTAGGAAAAATGAAGAGTCGGAGTAACAAAGGTGGGGATAATACTTGGGTTTTCTCCAATGGGAAGATTAGTAATGACCTCATCTTAACATCCAACATTCTGAAAAACTCTAAGAAACCCAGGCGAGTAATAGTTTGTATTTGCAATCATTCTTTCTGCTTTTAATATTCTCAAGTTTAGAAACCATAATTTGTTTCTCCTGAGACTATAAGATTTAATGATGAACCGACTGAAATTGATGGTAGGTTTTGGTCTCAGTGGGATTCCACTTCATGATTGTTCTGCACCAAAAATGATAAACTCAACCACCCATAAAATTTTCATGTTCTATGATATTTTTATGTACAATCTTCTATTCAATTGCTTCTGGTTAGGTGTTTGTCTTGGTATTTTTAAGTTCTTTCCTACTTCCTCACCAAGAAGCAATCAGATATCAGATGGCGAAAAGACTGGCATGCATTACTCGAACTTTTTCCTCTCTATCATAAAGCAAAAATCAGTGGTTTCTAATTTCATTTACCTTCACAAACATCAAACTTTCAAATCCTTCATTGCATATATACCAATTCCAGAACTTATCATCCCTCCAACTTTTAGCAAAGCTACTTGTAATAGCCGATTCAGGCCTTTCAACATCAATAAATTTAGACCAATCAATTGCCATGAGCTTTGCATCTGCATATATTCTTACTGTTATCATATATATCAATCCAGATATAGTTTAATCTTCAAGAAGAATCAGCTTTTAGAGTCCATTTGTAGCACAGCAGGAGCCCTTTCTTACTATGGCTACACCAATAAGCGAAATTGAAAGTTAAAATGACAAAGCAGTCGCTTTCAGATTAAAAATACAACAAAGTTACTGAATCTGGGGCAAAGGGATATGGTGAGCCCGCGTGAAGATTTTGGTTTCAAAATTGAATTAGCCCAAAAAATGTTAGATTTTCTTGGAAATTTGGAATCTTTCTTCTACTATGTTTCTTTCCAATGTCATACACAAAATATTTTTTTTTACTAAAAACTGAAAATATCAAACTTATTTGTTATGTTATTCATTTATTTCATCAAACTACCATTTTGATGATTTTGGCTGTCTTCTATGTTATTATTGTAGTTGTTTCATACGATCCTACGTGGTTTCAAGTTGGATGTCCTTTGGAATCTTGATCCTCTATTAACTAGGATTTTTTATGCTGAAGAAAATTATATCCTGACCTTTTCTTAATTAACATGGACTAAATTAGATCTGCTCACCTGATTTTGAAGGTAAAGTTTCAACTTTCCTAACATTAAAGATGAGAACCCTTACCACTACGGCTCCGTACATTCTACAAGTCTCTCATTTCCGCATGGAGCCACTTGGTCCCACTGGCTGGTTATGTGGATGTTAATGGCATTGTACAAATGCTAGTAGGACAATCTAGGCAGAATAAGGTGGCCAGCCATTCTGGATGCTGCAACGCCAGGCCCTCAATACATGATATGAATGGTTTTTCACTTCATGCTCCTTTTCAATAAAAAAAAATTAGTTAATTATTGCTTCGGAAAAGCCAAGTGTATAGTTGATTGTTCCTAATTCTGAAATCCAGGGAGATAAGATGAGCAATCCTTGCTTGGGAATTTGCAGCCATTGACTCCAGAGTTTGCTGATCAGGATGTGGATGATTTGCAGGCTGTGGAATCAATGATTGTGCATGGAGCAATTTCGTCAGGTACCTTTAAGGATCTGTTCAAATTTTCAGTTCAAAGATATTTTTATTATTAATAATTCTTATTAATGTTTAGTCTCCCGAATATGCTCAGAAAAAAAAATGTTTATATGTTACTGCATTAGGCACATTATTGATGAACATTTTAATATACATGCTCATTATTAAATGGTTTACAACTCAAATTGGCTTACATATAGCCACTAAGGCAAACCTTGTAGGAACTGGAAGGTATACATGCCTTCAATACCTTAGCAGGGTAGGTTTTTTGGTGATGAATCATTTCTAGGTATGGATAATAATTAAAAGCATCCATTGGTGGTACTGTAGCAGTGTAAAAAAATATTTGATTTTTATCTTTAATTTTCGGTTAAAGTACTTAAACAGTCTCTGGATTATAGTAAAAAGTGCATTTTAGTCTCTATACTATAAAAAATAAGTAATTTAATCCTTGTATATTTGAAATTAGTGCAAAAAAGTAAAATTGGTAACAGTGTTAATTGAAAACTGTCTAAATGCTGACATGGACATGTAAAACTGACAGAAAAGATGACTTGGAAAAAAAATTATGAGGTGTTAAATTTTTTTACTCAAGTAGAATTTAGAAAAACATAAAATTTTTTTACCCAAATCCCTTTCTTACCCGTAAAAACATGTCATCATTTTTTTCAAAGTCATCTATTCTGTAAGTTTCTAAATTTCACCTGAGTAAAAAATTTGACACGTCATCGTTTTTTTCATGTCCACGTCAGCATTTAGACGATTTTTCATTAATACAGTTACCAATTTTACTTCTTTGCACCAATTTCAAACGTACAATGATTAAATTATAAATTTCTATAATATAATGACTAAAATATACTTTTGAATTTTGACTATAATACAAGGACTATGTATGTACTTGAACCGTAATTTTCTCACTCTGAAAGTGACAATTGGCAACTATGGTAACTGAGATTATTTTGTATTGTTGCAGAAGGTCATTGGGCTTCAGTTTCTTAAGTTAAGAATGCAATCCATTGTGCATATGAAAAACGTGCAATCACATGGCGAATGTGAGTTGACAGAGTTGACAGAGTTGCTTAGAAGTTGGAGATCAAATCACTTGCATACCTATATTTTTCTGTTTTATGTCATCTTTCTCTTGCATCTCTGATCAGTACAGTTGTTCTTGATAGCCAAGTAAATCATATGTTTTCTTATTCTCAAACTTTTTTTAGACGAAAACTCAGTATCAACATATAATTAATAAAAATATTAAAAAATTAATATAACAAAAAATATATATTTACTAATTTCTTAACTCCGGTTTAACGTTTAAAAATTGTACCGATAATATATATAAAAACGAACAAATATAATGATTTCATGAATATACGAATGATGATGGTTTGTATAATTTTTTACGCCTTTTCTTTTTCTTTAAAAGAAAGTTTGAGATTTTTTATTTTCATTTTTGCATGCATATAAAATGAGTTGTAAGTAACTTTATAATATTGCATAAATTTTTTTTGTTATTGTTGTTTAAAAAGCAGTGACAATTAAGGATGAAAAATAAAAATAAGAGAAATGTTAATTAGTGTTTAGTTACACTGGTTAAGGTGATATATATACAAATAAAAGTGTAATTAATGTATTATTTTTTATTGAATTCAGTAAAAATAATGTATTAAATGTAAATATTTTCTTAAAATAATAAATAAATAATCTTTAATTAATGTCTATATGTATGGATTAAGCGGACCCTAAAATAATAGGAGTAGAACCATCATTATTATCAACATCCTTAATTTATATGGATTTTGCTAACGAGTGTCCTAAGAGCACTCTTTAATATTACTATACATAGTAATATATTTATTCAATGTATTGAAAATCATAAATAAAGTTATCAAGTTTTGCATTTATTACAATGTTATTATAAATAATATATTAACTAACCTTAAAAAATACTCTAAAGACACTAGTTAGCAAAACCCTATTTATATTAGGATTTTGCTTTAAGATTACTATATATAGTAATATCTTCATCCAATTCATTATAGGATTTTGCTAACAAGTGCCCTAAGTGCACTTTTTAAGGTTACTACTTATAGTAATATCTTCATTCAATGTATCGAAAATGATAAATAAAGTTATCAAATATTGCATTTAATATAATGTTTTTTTTTATAAATAAGATATTAACTAACCTTAAAGAGTGTCCTAAGGACACTCATTAATAAAACCTAATAAAATTATCTAACTTTTATATTTAATATAATATTATTATTATAAATAATATATTAATTAACTTTAAAAAATATTTTAAAGACACCTATTAACAAAATTCTTTATATTAATGGAATTCACGTGCTCATAATTGCGTCCTCAACACAGCCCTTTCATGAAATCTATGAGCCACACCAATCCTAAATTACTATAACAAATAATATTTTTAAAGCCAAATCAGTCAATAGGTTCTCTTTAGGTCTCGTTTAGCATTGTTTCTGGCATAATTTTTGAAGTCAAAAGTTATTTTTCACCGCAAACACAATGCTAAACAGATAAAAAAATTTAGCTTCTGCTGTTGAAACCATGGTTTGAAAAGCCAAATCAAAAAGCCAAAAAATATAGTTTTTGAGCTTTAAAAGCTGATTTTTGGATAAAATAACTTTATTATCCTCACATCTCTACACTTTTATTATTTTAAATATATATATTTTTTGACATTTCAATTTCCTACAACACTTTTTCACAGTAATGCTAAACACTTAAAAGTTTTTAAACCACACTTTTTCACCACATTTTATAAACATACTTTTTTCAACTCGAGCTTTTTTCAACCCAAGCTTTTTCCAACAGCAATGCTAAACTAGCCCTTAGCCTTGGATCAAACACAACATTAAATATACTGTTATCATATATGAGATTAATATATGGATATAGAATAATAACAATAATAATAAATAATTTTGGATACGATACAAAAATATGACATAAACACGATATGTTAATAAATATAAAAATAGCATGATAAATACGATATAACACGTTTAAACACGATTAACACGACACGTTTAATACATGTATTGTATTATTGTTTAAAATTTTAATATATTTAACAATTTATAATCTAAGTGTAAACTATAATTAATAAATAAGCACAAATATTTAAGAGTTCGTTATTTATATATTGTTGGTGAAATTTTTAAACTTCACAAACGAATTAAAAAATTATCAAATTGATAAGTATTTTTTTGTTATATTAATTTTTTAATATTTTTAATATATCCTATATATAAAAACATGTGTCCTGTTAAATTCATTGATAGAATTTTTAAACTCAACTGCAGTGTATAGTATAATTTTCCAATATTTAATACAACTACTAGTATGAAACTTTAAGAGAACAAAAAAAGAATCTGATGCCGTGAGCTTTGTCCTTCAAATAGCATATCCACTATATTATTTATATGTAAATTCCATTAATTCTTGCTACAGCTACAAACATGATGATGACATTATGTATATTCTAAGGTGATGATTGCAGTATTAAGTAGTGAATTCAAAGTGAAACAAAAAAAGAAAAAGGCTTTCGTTTTGGAAACCAAAAGGTGAAAACTGTACTCAGAAGACCAATGCAGATCCCTACTTTTTTAATTGTATGTTCCAAGAAAGGCTCTGCTTCAAACCCCAAAAACCAATGCTGGTAAACGATTCCTTGTAAGAGCCAGATAGATATCAGCTGCAGAAAAATGAAAGAAAGTGATGAGGAAATGGTTACAAGACTTGGAATTTTATGAGTACTTGACATGATCTAGATCATTAATGAAAGCCAAAACAAAGAATATAGAGTAGTGTATATTTTTGTTCTTTCATGTATGAAAAGGCAACTATATATGACAGTATTAGAATTTGTGGAAAAATGGTGGACATAGGTTAATTAATGGTTCTATATATATATATATATATATAAATGGAATATGCTGTACTGAAAAGCAACCTCTTTTTCACTTAAGACAAGACCACCTAAACAAGATTAAATTTTTCAATTTATTGAAAAAAGGCAAACCCATATCCTACAAGGAAAGATAATGCATAAGCTGATTGGAACTTCATCTCATCCAATGTCAATGCACTTTTTTCAAAAATACTACTACTTTTATAAACATTACAAGGTACTAGCATCTTAGTAATATTGTATAAGATACGATCATACGATACAAATATGATATAAAAAGAATAATTAAAATATGATATAACACGAAGAAAAAAATATATATATATACAATATGAATACAAAAAAAACCGCCAACATACATGACATACTAAACTATCAAACACCCTTCATAAAAGCAAAGCTTATCTGGTGTTCAGAAAACCCTCTTGGACAGGCATATACCATAAGTTAATGAAAACCAGAGAAAACTAAAACATTTTACCTAGAATGAAAAATTGCTGTCATGAAAAACCAGAAGGTTTCTTTTTTATTCAACAAGGACCAGTACTCCTACCCTCCTCGCTTCCTGTTCTTCGCTGCTGCTGCTGATTTTGCTGTGTTTGTTGCTGTTGATTTTGCTGTGCCTGTTGCTGTAGTTGCCCTTGTTGTTGCTGAAGCCAAAATTGTGCTTGAAATGGATGACCGCCATGAGAATAATGATGAGGATGATCATCTTGTTGTTGTGTCTGAATCTCATAAGGGTTATCAAAACTCCCTAAAGCCATTGAAGGTGACATCATGGTAGCTGCATTTGTTATCTGATTAAACCCAGTTGCATTAACTGAACCAGCCCCTTCAAACCCACTATAATTATACCACATAATCTCTTGCTGTTGACCCTCATGATAATGTTGCTGTTCATAACATCTAAACAAATCTTGTTGTTCCCTTGCTGCTACCGCTGCAGCCAATTGCTGTTGAGCCTCAAAATTTTGCTGTTGTTGTTGTGGTTCCCTTATCACCAACTGCTCCCCATGTGAAGCCGAAGCCGCCGCCGCGGTAGGAATCTCCATCATATTATGTCGCATCACAGAAGAAGAGTTCCCAAAATGTTGTTGCAAAGAGCCAGGCTGTTGTAAAATAGGAAGCATAGCTTGAGGACCAGTATAAGCATTGATGAGATCATCTTGTTGTTTAAGCCTGTGTTGTAAGATGGAGATGAGGCCAACACAGCCATAGATAGGGTCTCGGATACGAGTAGCAGCTTCATAGACTAAACAGTTGACAGCGTCTTGACGTTGGGAAGCGTTGATACCGTTTAAGATTTTGGCTACATTCCTGAAACCGAACACTTTTTGGACGTTCTGAAAATTTTGGGGATTGTCTGCTGGAAAATAAGGTGCATAGACGCATTCTTTGGTGCATTTTCGACGAAGAAACTTGCACGCCGCGCAACGACTACGATAGTTCGATGATGACATCTCTTCTTTTTTGACTTCTAATTAAACTGAAATAAAATGAACCCAGATCATCAATATTCATGAATTTTGCAAGATCTTTAAAAGACCAAGAAAGAGAAAACAAAAGAAAAGAAAAGAAAAAGGAAGAAGAGATCTAGTAAGAGAAATGAGATTTAATATAAAAGTATTAAAAGTGCATTGAAATGAGAAATCACAAAAGAAAAATGCATGTTGGTTCAAGAAAGCTTCTTCATTTCCTTCATCAAAGGATAAAAAGAAAGGAAAAACCATCTCTTTTATCATCATTGAAGAAGAAGAAGAAGAACAGTCAAACAAAGATTTTGATAGTTGATACCCAAAAAGCTCCCTTTTTAATGATTGAAAATTAACCTTACTTTTTGCTAAAACTGCTTGAAGAAAATGGTAAAAACAGCAACCAACCAAAGTTCGTTCTTTACTAAGAACAAATTCCTTTCAAAGATTGAGTCTTATTATCTTCCAAAGCTTACACATCAAAACCTTATGGGCAGATCTTCATCTCTCTAATAAAACTTTTTTTTTTCTTTTCTTTGTTTTAGTTTTTTTTTTTTCTCTCACTGTATAATGGAAAATCAAACAGAACAAAACCAGATGGTCAAAGACTAGAGAAAACAGAATTTCTTTAAAATCAATATCTGAGGTTTTTATTTTTGCATGTTAAAAACTAAAAATTGGATATAAATAAATAAATAAATAAGAATACATTTATTAATATCACAGTGGCTGACTCTGAGCATCAATTGAATGCGTCTCTGAGTTACCTCTTTGTCCCTGCATAATCTGACTTCATAAACTGCTACTATTCATCAAAAGTGCAAATCATCCCATTTTTGTCTCTATATTTCATGCAAATAAATAATGAGATATATGAAAAAATTATAATTTCATTTTAGTGAAGTTTTAAAATTTCACTCATAATATATAAAATAATAATAAAATATTTAAATCCGCTGTTAATAATATATTTTAGTAATAGTTTGTATTTGCAATCGTTCTTTCTGCTCTTAATATTCTCAATTATAGAAACCATAATTTGTTTCTCCTGAGACTATAAGATTTAATGTTGAACCGACTGAAATTGATGGTAGGTTTTGATCTCAGTGGGATTTCACTTCATGATTGTTCTGCACCAAAAATTACCAACTCAACCACCCATAAAATTTTCATGTTCTATGATTTTTTATGTACAATCTTCTATTCAACTGCTTCTGGTTAGGTGTTTGTCTTTGTATTTTTAGTTCTTTCCTACTTTCACCAAGAAGCAATCAGATATATATCAGATGGCGAAAAGACTGGCATGCATTGCTCCAACTTTTTCCTCTAACATAAAGCAAAAAATCAGTGGTTTCTAATTTTATTTACCTTCACAAACATCAAACTTTCAAATCCTTCATTGCATATATATACCAATTCCTGAACTTATCATCCCTCCAACTTTTAGCAAAGCTACTTGTAATAGCCGATTCAGGCCTTTCAACATCAATAAATTTAGACCAATCAATTGCCATGAGCTTTGCATCTGCATATGTTCTTTGTATTCTTACTGTCATCATATCAATCCAGATATAATTAGTTTAATCTTGAAGAAGAATCAGCTTTTAGAGTCCATTTGGTAGCACAGCAGGAGCCCTTTCTTACTATGCTAGAGTATCCTTTTGGCCTAATCTAGTGTCGGAAACGATACTCCAACATAGGAATCCAAATCCTCCGTCCCATTTTCTTAGCCCTATCCGTGCCCTACTCTCCTATTAAACATAGTGGGAAAAAGGCTTTCACCACGCAGTGGGAAAAGAACAAAGATAACATTAAAAAAAAAAACCCAATACTCCTGACTATTAAACATTGCTAAATCAACTCAAGCATTTCTTAGATAAATGATTTACATTGTTTAGATTATACATTTATACATTGGTTCCAACAACCAAGGCCTGATTCCGGCCCGACCTATTTTTTATTTATATAATATATTATTTTTATATTTTATATCTTATGTAAATTATATCATATAAAAAATAAATATATAATATTATAGTGTAAATATTTAAAAATATACTACGTTATTCATGTTTTAAAACTTAATAAAATAAAAAAGATAAAATTACTAAAAATTAAAAAATAATAAAAATATTTGTTTAAATTTTTTTTTAAAATAATATGGACGGGCTTAAACGGGCGTGGACTATCCATTACAAATATGGACGAACTTTGACAGAATTTGAGGCCCATATTTCGGGCCGGACTGGGCTTTGGCAAGTATACTTGAGATAAGTGTCGGATATGGATATGTGTCTAATACGAATATACTTAATTTTTTATATATTTGAAATATCATACTTTCGTACAATATCCGATTATTTGTCTAATTCAAATGCTACATATGAATATTTTAAAAAGAAAATTGAAAAATTCAAACATACCCTAAGTTTGTTGATTGCATGTAAATATGATTGTAGTTGCCTTTATTTTCCTGCCTCTACATGTGTCCTCACTCTCGTAACGAACCGCATGTTCTTTTTTTTTTGTCGCTTTCTTCCTCGTTTGTTTTTAATTTTTTAACGGGAGCTACGAAATACAAATACGACCGATCGGTATTTTACGAGTGATCGAATAGGCGAATTCCATGATACCATCTCTTTTATTTGTATCGTCTTTGTATCCGTGTTTTTTTTTCTTTCAAGGGAAATTGGTTTTTTTTTATTAGATAAAGAATCGGGTCAAGTATTAAAAACGAATAGGTACGAAGAGAACAAAAAAAATGAACACACGACTCGTTACGAGAGTGAAAACATGAATAGAGATAGAGAAATGGGGAGAGGATTTGGATTCGTAGTTCTCATCTTTTTTATCTACTTTTAATAATTATTTCTCTTTTTTCAGTAAAAAAAGATATTAGCAGTCTTAATTGGATAATTAATTAGTTAAGATTAAGGCTTTCAACTTTTAGATTTTAGTTTGACTAAAAATTATGACATATTTAGACTTTAAAAAATGAAAAAAAAAAAGTTTTTTCTCTGTAATTTAAAACTCCATGAGCTTCAAATATGAAAAAAAAAAAATTATTGTAGTTAATCCAAAAAAGTAAACTATAACCATCAGTAACAACAATCGAAGTTTATCTTTATTTTAGCGATATTGCATCTTAATAATATTGATTTCTTTTACTATGATTTGCAATGAAGGCAACCTGTCATTTACTGTAATAGGTTAAGCCGATCCAGATTTTAAAATCTAAGTATAAGCCAAACCTGTCCAAGAGTTGGGTTATCCGTTCAAATTCGAAGGTTCGTCCATATTAGGGAGGGTTTTGACAAAAATATTAGACTCGAAAAATGAGTTTGGATAAAAAAAATTAGGCCCATTTAAAATATGGGCCAGGCCTTGACTCCAACATTCAAGACCCGAGCCCGGCCCTTTTTTAATTAAATAATATATTATTTATATTTATATATATTATGTAATTTATGTCATATAAAAATTAAATATATATAATATTATAATATAAACATTAAAAAATATGTTAAGTTGTTCATGTTTAAGTTTTTAATAAAAGAAAAAAAATATAAAATTACTAAAGATTAAATAATAAAAATGTATAAATTTTTTATAAAAAATTAGAAAAAAAATAATGGACGGGTCTAAACGGGCTTAGGCTATCTATTTACAAATATGGGCTGGCTTAGACAAAATTTGAGGCTCATATTTTGAGCCGAGCCGGGATTGGGCAAGCAAATGTAGTGTTGATACCCGGCCCGAACCCAGCCCGGCCTATGGACACCTCTAATATAAGCTATAATTAATAAATAAATACAAATATTTAAGAGTTCGTTTTTTTCTTTATTCATTGTTGATGAAATTTTTAAACTTTACAAACCAATTAAAAAATTGACAAATATTTTTTATTATATTAATTTTTTAAATATTTTTTAGTATATCTTACAGAAACGCATGTCATCCAATTAAATTCATTCATTGATAGAATTTTAAAACTACAGCAGTATAATTTTCCAATATTTAACACAACTACTAGTATGAAACTTTAAAGAGAAAAAAAAAAGAATCTGATACTGAGAGCTTTGTCCACCAAATAGCATATCCACTGTATTATTTATATGTAAATTCCATTAATTCTTGCTACAGCTACAAACATGATGATGCATTATATATTCTAAGGTGATGATTGCAGTATTAAGTAGTGAATTCAAAGTGAAACAAAAAATAAAAAAGGCTTTCGTTTTAGAAACCAAAAGGTGAAAACTGTACTCAGAAGACCAATGCAGATCCCTACTTTTTTAATTGTATGTTCCAAGAAAGGCTCTGCTTCAAACCCCAAAAACCAATGCTGGTAAACGATTCCTTGTAAGAGCCAGGCAGATAGATATCAGCTGCAGAAAAATGAAAGAAAGTGATGAGGAAATGGTTACAAGACTTGGAATTTTATGAGTACTTGACATGATCTAGATCATTAATGAAAGCCAAAACAAAGAATATAGAGTAGTGTATATTTTTGTTCTTTCATGTATGAAAAGGCAACTATATATGACAGGATTAGAATTTGTGGAAAAATGGTGGACATAGGTTAATTAATGGTTCTATATATATATATATATATATATATATATATATATGTGTGGGCGTGTGTGTAATATGCTGTACTGAAAAGCAACCTCTTTTTTCACTGAAGACAATACCACCTAAGCAAGATTAAACTTTTCAATTTTTTTAGAAAAGGCAAACCCATATCCTACAAGGAAAGATAATGCATAAGCTGATTGGAACTTCATCTCATCCAATGTCAATGCACTTTTTTCAAAGACACTATAACTTTTTTAACATTACAAGGTACTAGCGTCTTAGTAATATTGTGTAAGATATGATTATATGATATAAATATAATATATAAAAAATAATTAAAATATGATATAATATAAAAAAATATGAACACAATAACACGAATACACGAAAAAAAAACCGCCAACATGCATGGCATACAAAACTATCAAATACCCTTCATAAAAGCAAAGCTTATCTAGTGTTCAGAAAACCCTCTTGGACAGGCATATACCATAAGTTAATGAACCAGGGAAAATTAAAACATTTTACCTAGAATGAAAATTTGCTGTCATGAAAAAGCGGAAGGTTTCTTTTTTAATCAACAAGGACCAATACTCCTACCCTCCTCGCTTCCTGTTCTTCGCTGTTGCTGCTGCTGCTGATTTTGCTGTGTTTGTTGCTGTTGATTTTGTTGTGCCTGTTGCTGTAGTTGCCCTTGTTGTTGCTGAAGCAAAAGCTGTGCTTGAAATGGATGACCGCCATGAGAATGATGATGAGGATGATCATCTTGTTGTTGTGTCTGAATCTCATAAGGGTTATCAAAACTCCCTAAACCCAATGAAGGTGACATGGTAGCTGCAGTTGTTGTTATCTGATTAAACCCAGTTGCAGTAACTAAACCAGCCCCTTCAAACCCACTATAATTAAAGCACATAATATCCTGCTGTTGACCCTCACGATAATATTGCTGTTCATAACCTCTAAACAAATCTTGTTGTTCCCTTGCTGCAGCCAATTGCTGTTGAGCCTCAAAAATCTGCGGTTGTTGTTGTGGTTCCCTTATCACCAACTGCCCCCCATGTGAAGCCGAAGCCGCCGCCGCCGCTGCGGTAGGAATCCCCATCATATTATGTTGCATCAAAGAAGAAGAGTTCCCAGCATGTTGTTGCGAAAAGCCAGGCTGTTGTAAAATAGGAAGCATAGCTTGAGGACCAATATAAGCATTGATGAAATCATCTTTTTGTTTAATCCTGTGTTGTAAGATGTAGATGAGGCCAACACAGCCATAGATAGGGTCTCGGACACGAGCATTAGCTTCATAGACTAAACTTTTGACAGCGTCTTTACGTTGGGAAGCGTTGATATCTTTTAAGTGTTTGGCTACATTGCTGGCACCGAAAACTTTATGGACATTCTGAAAATTTTGGGGATTGTCTGCTGGAAAATAAGGTGCATAGACGCATTCTTTGGTGCATTTTCGACGAAGAAACTTGCACGCCTCGCAAAGACTACGAGAGTTCGATGATGACATCTCTTCTTTTTTTACTTTTAATTAAACTGAAATGAAAATTTGCAAGATCTTTAAAAGACCAAGAAAGAGAGAACAAAGGAAAAGAAAAGGGAAGAAGAGATCTAGTAAGAGAAATAGGAATATAAGAGCATTCAAAGTGCATTGAAATGAGAAATCACAAAAGAAAAATGCATGTTGGTTCAAGAAAGCTTCTTCATTTCCTTCATCAAAGGATAAAAAGAAAGAAAAAACTGTCTCTTTTATCATTATTGAAGAAGAAAAAGAAAAAGAAGAAGTAGAACAGTCCTAAAAAAACAGATTTTGATACCCAGAAAGCTCCCTTTTTGATGATTGAAAACCTTACCTTTTGCTGAAACTGCCTGAACAAAATGGTAAAAAGAGCAACCAACCAAATTTTCTTTCTTTCTTTTCTAAGAACAAGTTCCTTTCAAAGATTGAGTCTTATTATCTTCCAAAACTTACACATTCAAATCTTCTTCTCTCTAATAAAACTTTTCTTTTCTTTGTTTTTTTTTTTTTTCTCACTGTATAATGGAAAATCAAACAGAACAAAATCAGATGGTCAAAAAAAACTTTAAGCTAACCGTAAAGACTAGAGAAAACAGAATTTTCTTAAAATCAAAATCTGAGGTTTTTATTTTTGCATGTTAAAAACTAAAATTGGATATAAATAAATAAGAATACATTTATTAATATCATAGGACACAGAGGCTGACTCTGAGCATCAATTGAATGCGTCTCTGAGTTACCTCTTTGTCCCTGCATAATCTGACTTCATAATCTGCTACTTGTTAAATTGTCCAATACCAGCCCAAGGAAAAATAAAAGCCTAACAATGTGTGGTTGCAATTGTGTGGTTTAATGTGTGGTTTAATGTGTGGTTGCAATTGTGTGGTTTAATGTGTGGTTGTTATTAAACAACAATGTGTGGTTGTAATTGTGTGGTTTAATGTGTGGTTATAGTTGTGTGATTTAAATGTGTGGTTGTTATTAAACAACAATGGGTGGTTGTAATTTATTTAGATTTTATATTTGTGTGGCTTGTGTTTGTCTTGGTATTGTATAAATACCCCCCTCCCTTGCATTTGTATATCATCAAGTAGTAAGCTTCAATAAGCAATAAAAGTTTTAAGTTTTCCTAAGGAGTTCTTCTCTAAAGAGTGTAGTCTAGAGTGAAGTGTGAGCATTTGTGAGTTTTCCTAAAATCTAAACTTTCTTCTTTGAGTGGTAAAATTAGAGTTATCAACTCTAAGCTTTTCTCAACAATTGGTATCAGAGCCATTGGTTCGTGGTCCTTATTCCGCTGCAGTGAAAGTGTTGGTTCTTAGTATGCTCTGTGGTTGCAGTATTGTCTGATCTTCCACATCAGAAAAGAATTATTCTTGTTGCTGGAAATAAAGTGTGGTAGTGTGAAAGTGTCTAGGGAAGTTCTGGCTAGGAAAGACTTGGCATTTAAGTGTGTCTATCAGTGACCCACCTCTCTTTCCTGGGAACCTACCTGGTGCACTATTCACGGGCTACGGTCACTGTTCCAGTATACGGTCACTATTCACAGATACGGTTACTATTCATACGTGTGGTTGTATGCTTTTGCAGTAATTGTTAACGTATACTGGATTTGTTCTAGTGTACGACATACGTACAATACTGTTCACGTATACGGTACTATTCACGGTGAAATAGTTATTCAGGTACTATTTTTGGTTTGAGCGTTCTTGAGTTGTGAGGAGTTTGTACTCTACAAGTTTGTGTCTCAAAATCAAGCTTGTTCGGTATTGTTAGTCTTGCCGACACGATGGGTGATCTTCAAGTAGTTGGAGGAATCAAGAAGCTCAATCACAAAAATTACAACACGTGGAAGACGTGTATGATGTCTTACCTACAAGGTCAAGACCTTTGGGAAGTCGTTGGTGGTAGTGAAGTTACGAAGCCCGAGCAAGAAGATGCTCAAGGAACCTTGCGCAAATGGAAGATTAAAGTGGGTAAAGCCATGTTTGCCCTTAAGACCACAGTTGAAGAAGAAATGTTGGAACACATACAAAAGCTAGAAACGCCAAAAGAAGCGTGGGATACTTTAGATGCACTCTTTTCGAGAAAGAATGACACAAGACTTCAACTTCTTGAGAATGAATTGTTATCAGTTGCACAACGAGATATACCGATTGCTCAATACTTTCACAAGGTAAAAACGTTATGCCGTGAAATTTCTGATTTAGATCCTACAGCCGCTATTGGAGATACCAGGGTAAAAAGAATAATTATCCATGGTTTGAGGCCCGAATATCGCAGCTTCGTTGCCGCTATACAAGGATGGCCAACTCAACCATCACTTGTAGAGTTTGAAAATTTGCTTGTTGGTCAAGAATCTATGGCCAAGCAAATGGGAGGGGTCTCGTTGAAAAGTGAAGAGGAAGCACTCTACACCAACAAAAGCAAAGGCAAATTCAAACAGCACGTCGGTGGTGGATCTAAAAAGTATGGTGACAAGACAAAAAGTCATCAAGGAGAAGGGAGCTCTCGTCCAGGGGGAGCTTCAAAGAATCGTAGCAACAATAAAAGATTTGAAGGTAACTGTTACAACTGTGACAAGAAAGGTCACATGGCAAAAGATTGTTGGTTTAACAAAAGGCCTGCTGAGAGCAATGCTGCTACTTCTAGTACAAAGGAGAAAAGCGAAGATGATTGGGACGCTGAAGCATTTTTTGCTATGGAAGAGGAAGAGTTAGCTCTCACAGTAACAACGGCTAACCGAATTGACTATGAGAATGACTGGATTGTCGATTCAGGTTGCTCAAATCACATGACAGGCGATAAACAGAAGTTGCAGAACCTGTCAGAAAAGGAGGTGTTGTCAGATTCAAAAGAATTTGAAGACATGCTACAACAGAAAATGGGAGAGTATGTTGTCCAACTTCAATCAACTTCAGATGAAGTAGAAGACCTATGTGATGATGATGATGACGAGCAAGTGTTAGTCCAGAGTCCTTGGCAAACTGGTGTGTATCAACCAGATGTTAGATCGAGTGAAGTGGAAGAACCATCTCCACAATCACAAATCCGAAGGACAACAAGAGCACGGAAGCCAAATCCCAAATATGCTAATGCAGCCATAGTGGAAGAACCAATTGCAACAAAACCTGAGACGTTTGAAGAAGCATCACAGAGTTCTGAGTGGATTATGGCTATGAAAGAAGAGATCACTGCGCTTGAGCAGAATCAGACTTGGGATCTAGTGCCAAAACCAAGAGATGTGAAACCCATATCCTGCAAGTGGGTTTACAAGATAAAACATCGTCCAGATGGGTCGATTGAAAGGTACAAGGCACGGTTGGTGGCTCGTGGTTTCTCTCAGAAGTATGAGCTAGACTATGATGAAACGTTTAGTCCGGTGGCAAGACTTACAACCGTACGAGTCCTACTTGCCCTCGCAGCCAACAAAGACTGGAACTTGTGGCAGATGGATGTGAAGAATGCATTCCTTCATGGAGAGCTAGATCGGGAAATCTACATGATTCAACCATTGGGATTTCAAAACCAAAATCATCCTGAGCATGTGTGTAAGCTGCGAAAGGCACTTTACGGATTGAAACAAGCACCTAGAGCATGGTATGGTAAGATTGCTGAATTTTTAACTCATAGTGGTTATTCAGTGACACCTGCAGATTCCAGCTTGTTTGTCAAAGCTAATGGAGGAAAGCTAGCTATCGTATTGATATATGTGGATGATTTAATCATAACTGGTGATTATGAGGCAGAAATTCTTCAAACCAAGGAGAATTTATCAGTTCGTTTCCAAATGAAAGAACTTGGACAACTCAAGCACTTTCTTGGTCTAGAGGTTGATCACAGACAAGAAGGAATATTTCTCTGTCAACAAAAATATTCTAAAGATTTGCTAAAAAGGTTTGGAATGCTCGAGAGCAAGCCAATTTCAACACCGATGGAACCAAATGGCAAGATGTGTGCACTTGAAGGCAAAGACTTGGAAGATGCAACTATGTATCGACAATTGGTAGGTAGCCTGATCTACTTAACCTTGACTCGACCTGACATTTCTTATACAGTTGGTGTGATGAGTCGGTATATGCAAAATCCGAAGAAGCCTCATTTAGAAGCAGTTCGACGAATACTGAGATATGTGAAAAGTACAATAGATTATGGTCTTTTGTACAAGAAAGGTGAAGACTGTAAGTTAGTTGGTTATTGTGATGCTGACTATGCAGGAGATCATGACACCAGGAGATCAACAACTGGGTACATGTTTAAACTTGGTTCTGGAACAATTTCTTGGTGCAGTAAGAGACAACCAACGGTATCATTGTCAACTACCGAAGCTGAGTATCGAGCAGCAGCAATGGCAGCTCAAGAGTGTACGTGGCTGATACAACTAATGAGTGATCTACATCAACCAGTAGATTATGCAGTTCCGTTGTATTGCGACAACCAGTCAGCAATTCGTTTGGCAGAAAATCCAGTCTTTCACGCAAGAACCAAACATATAGAAGTGCATTATCACTTTATCAGAGAAAAGGTTCTACAAGAAGAGATTGAAATGAAGCAGATCAAGACAGATGATCAAATGGCAGATTTATTCACAAAAGGTTTGAGTATCAACAAATTTGAAATGTTTCGTCGTCAACTCAACATGGTGCAAAGAGGAAGAGCTGGTATTGAGGGGGAGTGTTAAATTGTCCAATACCAGCCCAAGGAAAAATAAAAGCCTAACAATGTGTGGTTGCAATTGTGTGGTTTAATGTGTGGTTGCAATTGTGTGGTTTAATGTGTGGTTGCAATTGTGTGGTTTAATGTGTGGTTGTTATTAAACAACAATGTGTGGTTGTAATTGTGTGGTTTAATGTGTGGTTATAGTTGTGTGATTTAAATGTGTGGTTGTTATTAAACAACAATGGGTGGTTGTAATTTATTTAGATTTTATATTTGTGTGGCTTGTGTTTGTCTTGGTATTGTATAAATACCCCCCTCCCTTGCATTTGTATATCATCAAGTAGTAAGCTTCAATAAGCAATAAAAGTTTTAAGTTTTCCTAAGGAGTTCTTCTCTAAAGAGTGTAGTCTAGAGTGAAGTGTGAGCATTTGTGAGTTTTCCTAAAATCTAAACTTTCTTCTTTGAGTGGTAAAATTAGAGTTATCAACTCTAAGCTTTTCTCAACACTACTATTCATCAAAAGTGCAGCTGATGACCTGCATCTGCATGCAGATCATCCCATTTTTGTCTCTATATTTCATGCAAATAAATAATGAGATATATGAGAAAATTATAATTTCATTTTAGTGAAGGTTTAAAATTTCACTCATAATATATAAAATAATAATAAAATATTTATATCATATAAAAAATAAATATATATAAAATTATGTAATTTATATCATATAAAAAATAAATATATATAATATTATAGTGTGAACATTTAAAAATATGCTAAGTTATTCATGTTTTAGAACTTAATAAAATAAAATAAAGAGATAAAATTACTAAAAATTAAATAAAACTATTTGTTTAAATTTTTTTAGAAAAAAAATAATATGCAGGCTTAAATGGGCTTGGGCTATCCATTACAAATATGGGAGGGTTCTGACAAATTTTGAGGTATATATTTCGGGTTGGACTGGGCTTTGGCAAGTATATATGGTGTTGATTTCATACCTAAGCCCGACCCGGCCATGAGCACCTCTAGTCATACCCTCGTCAACAATATTTACATACCCTTCTTATATTACTCGAACTTCAGATAAGTGTCGGATATGGATATGTGTCTAATACGGATATACTTAATTTTTTTTTATATTTGAAATATCATTACTTTCATACCATATCCGATTATGTGTCTAATACAAATGCTACATATGAATATTTTTTTTAAAAAAATGAAAAATCCAAACTCCACCTAAATCTTTCGTCTTATTAGCTTACCCTAAGTTTGTTGATTGCATGTAAATATGATTGTAGTTCTCGAATAGAAATTATCTGCTTTCATTTTCCTACCTCTACCTATGCTTTCACTCTCGTAACGAACCGCGTGTCCCTTTTTTTTTTTTGCTTTCTTCCTCGTTTGTTTTCAACTTTTTAATAGGAACTACGAAATACAAATACGATCGGTCGGTATTTTACGAGTGATCGAATAGGCGAATTTCATGACACCATCTCTTTTATTTGCATCATCTTTGTATCCGTATTTTTTTTAAGCGAAATTGATTTTTTTATTAGATAAAAAATAGGATCAAACATTAAAAACGAACAGGTTTAAAGAGAATAAAAAAAACGAACGCACGGCTCGTTACTAGAGTGGGAACATGGATATAGACAGAAAAATGGGGAGAGGATTTGGATTCGTAGTTCTCATCTTTTTTATCTACTTTTAATAATTACTTCTTTTTTTTAGTAAAAAAAGACATTAGCAGTCTTAATTGGATAATTAATTAGTTAAGATTAAGGCTTTCAACTTTTAGATTTTAGTTTGACTAAAAAATATGCCATATTTAGACTAAAAAAATGAAAAAAAAAAGTTTTTTCTCTAATTTATAACTCCATGAGCTTCAACTATGAAAAAAAATATTGTAGTTAATCCAAAAAAAGTAAAAAAACAACCATCAGTAACAACGATCAAAGTGTATCTTTAATTTAGTAATATAAGATATTTCATGTTAATAATATTGATTTCTTTTACTTAATAAATAAGCACAAATATTTAAGAGTTCATTTTGTATACATTGTTGGTGAAATTTTTAAATTTCACACACAGTTAAGAAACTAACAAATATTTTGTTAATATTTTTTAATATACCCTATAGAAACATGTGTCATTATGTTAAATTCATTTGATAGAATTTTTAAACTCAACTATAGTGTATGGTATAATTTTCCAATATTTAATACAACTACTACTATGAAACTTTAAAGAAAACAAAAAAAGAATCTGATACCGAGAGCTTTGTCCACCAAATAGCATAAACACTATATTATTTATATGTAAATTCCATTAATTCTTGCTACATGTATATTCTAAGGTGATAATTGCAGTATTAAGTATAGAATTCAAAGTGAAACAACAAAGAAAAAGGCTTTTGTTTTAGAAACCAAAAGGTGAAAACTGTACTCCAAGATCATTGCAGATCCCTACTTTTTTAATTGCATGTTCCAAGAAAGGCTCTGTATCAAACCCCAAAAACCCAATGCTGGTAAACGATTCCTTGTATGAGCCAGGCAGATATCAGCTGTAGAAAAATGAAAGAAAGTGATGAGGAAATGGTTACAAGACTTGGAATTTTATGAGAATTTGACATGATCTAGATCATTAAAAAAGCCAAAACAAAGAATATAGTAGTAGTGTATATTTTTGTTCTTTCATGGATGAAAAAGCAACTATATATGACAGTATTAGAATTTGTGGGAAAATGGTGGACATAGGTTAATTAATGGTATATATATATATATATATATATATATATATATATATATATATATATGTAAATATGCTGTACTGAAAAGCAACCTCTTTTTCACTGAAGACAAGACCACCTAAACAAGATTAAACTTTTCAATTTTTTGAGAAAAGGCAAAACCCATATCCTACAAGGAGAGATAATGCATAAGCTGATTGGAACTTCATCTCATCCAATGTCAATGCACTTTTTTCAAAAACACTACTACTTTTATAACATTACAAGGTACTAAGCATCTTAGTAATCTTAGTAATATTGTATAAGATATGATTATAGAATATATATAAAAAATAATAATTAAAATATGATATAACGTGAACCAAAAAAATATGAACACAACAACACGAAAAAACCCGCCAAAATACATGGTATACAAAACTATCAAACACCCTTCATAAAAGCAAAGCTTATCTAGTGTTCAGAAAACCCTCTTGGACAGGCATATACCATAAGTTAATGAACCAGGGAAAATTAAAACACTTTACCTAGAATGAAAATTTGCTGTCATGAAAAAGCGGAAGGTTTCTTTTTTATTCAACAAGGACCAGTACTCCTACCACACTCCTCGCTTCCTGTTCTTCGCTGTTGCTGTTGCTGCTGCTGTTGATTTTGTTGTGCCTGTTGCTGTAGTTGCCCTTGTTGTTGCTGAAGCAAAAGCTGTGCTTGAAATGGATGACCGCCATGAGAATGTTGATGAGGATGATCATCTTGTTGTTGTGTCTGAATCTCATAAGGGTTATCAAAACTCTCTAAACCCAATGAAGGTGACATGGTAGCTGCAGTTGTTGTTATCTGATTAAACCCAGTTGCAGGAACTAAACCAGCCCCTTCAAACCCACTATAATTAAAGCACATAATATCCTGCTGTTGACCCTCACGATAATGTTGTTGTTCATAATCTCTAAACAAATCTTGTTGTTCCCTTGCTGCAGCCAATTGCTGTTGAGCCTAAAAAATCTGCTGTTGTTGTTGCTATGGTTCCCTTATCACCAACTGCCCCCCATGTGAAGCCGAAGCTGCCGCCGCCGCCGCCGTATTAGGAATCCCCATCATTGGCATCATATTATGTTGCATCACAGAAGAAGAGTTCCCAACATGTTGTTGCAAAAAGCCAGGAGGTTGTGAACTAGAAAGCATAGGTTGAAAAAGAGCCAGCTCTTTCTTGGCATTGCTAAGAGCAAGATGCAATTGGTTACGCCTGTGTTGTAAGATGGAGACCAGGCCAGCAGAGCCAAAGATAGGGTCTCGGAGACGAGCATCAGCTGTTGTGCGGAACTAAATCGAGATTAGTAAAACCAATTTAAACACACTGAAAAACACAGAAATTTTACGTGGTTCAGCAAGTATGCTTACATCCACGGGAGGAGGAGCTTGAAGCTTTGTATTAATGGAGATGGAGTACAAACATATACAGAATTCAAGGTGCTATACTAGCACTGAACTCACAACTCACACAATACCAGAAAACTCTATAAATTTAGAGAATTTGCTTCAACTCTTAAACTCTCACACACTATTTTCTCTCTCTCTCTACATGGCCTTTTATAGGCAACACCATTGGTGAGAACACATTTAATGTGGCAGCCAAAGTAGCCACCATCCAACAACCATGGTAGCAAAAGTCATGAAAGCTTCCATGACTTTGGTGGTAAGCCTCCAATCTTGACTTTGGTGGTGGCTATGGTGGAAGCTTCCATGGTTGGTGGTAGCCTCCTTTGATGACTTTGAGCCATATTCAACAATCTCCACCTTGGCGAGAATCCACAGAGAGAATTCACTGATCAGAGCTTCCTTCATTCCTCCTTCAGATGCTTTAAACTCGAGAGATGTTGATCAAGTCCAAACAATGTTGAAACTTGATCCGAGAAACTATTTTGGTTAGCATATCTGCAGGATTATCTGCAGTCCCGATCTTCTGTAGTAGAATGTTTCCTTCATCTACTATTTCTCAGATAAAGTGGTAGCGAACATCAATATGCTTGGTCCGACTGTGATGAACTTGGTTCTTAGCTAGGCAAATGGCACTCTGGCTATCGCAGAAAACATCTACCTTTTCCTGTGCTATCCCCAAATCATCAATCAATCCTTGAAGCCAAATTGCTTCCTTGAAAGCTTCTGTTACAGCCATGTACTCTGCTTCTGTTGTAGAAAGAGCTACCGTTGACTGTAAAATTGATCTCCAACTTACTGGTCCTCCTGTTATGGTGAACACATAACCAGTAGTTGAACGACGCTTATCAAGATCTCCAGCATAGTCTGAATCCACATATCCAACAAGATGCTTACCAATAGTTTTACTTCTCTCGAATTTTAAGCCTGTTTCCACAGTACCATGAATGTACCGTAAAATCCAATTCACAGCTTGCCAATGGCCTTTACCAGGATTATGCATGTACCGGCTTACCATACTGGCAGCATGTGAAATATCAGGTATCGTACATACCATTGCATACATTAGGGCACCTACTGCATTGGCATATGGAACATGATCCATTTGTCTCTTCTCACCATCTGTACTTGGTGACATCAATGCACTGAGTTTGAAATATGCCGCTAAAGGAGTACTTACAGATTTGGTCTTATCATTAATGCCAAATCTCTGAAGTACTTTGCTCAGGTACTGAGCCTGGGTCAATTTGATTACACCATTTTTCTATCTCTGCTGATTTCCATCCTAAGAATTTTCTTGGCTTCTCCAAGATCCTTCATCTCGAACTCTGAGCTCAGTTGAGCCTTCAGCCTGTCGATCTCCACCTTGCTTTTAGATGCGATTAGCATATCATCAACATATAAAAGCAAGTAGATAAATGATTCATTTTGGAGTTTCCGGAAATAAACACAGTGATCAAATTGATTGCGTGTGTACTTCTGATCCATCATAAAAGTGTCAAACCGCTTGTACCACTGTCGCGGTGACTGCTTCAAACCGTATAGAGACCTGTTCAACTTACATGCCCAATCTTCACTACCGGGGACTCTAAAACCATCTGGTTGAGTCATATAAATTTCCTCCTCTAAGGAACCATGGAGGAATGCATCAAGTTGAACTAACTCTAGGTCATACTGTGCTACTAAAGCCAATAAGATCCGAATAGATGCATGCTTAACAACAGGTGAAAATACCTCATTGTAGTCTATTCCTTCTTTTTGAGCGTAACCTTTGGCTACCAGTCTGGCTTTGTATCTGATGCTGTCTTTGCCGGTAGTACCCTCCTTTTTGGCAAAGACCCATTTGCACCCAATTGTTCTTTTGAGTGTTGGAAGTGGAACCAACTTCCAAGTCTGATTTTGATGAAGTGATGTCATCTCTTCATCCATCGCCTTCTTCCACTGGGCATGCTCGGGGCTGTTTACAGCTTCTTTGTAATTGGTCGGAACATCATCGTCAATTACTGGAAGGGCGTATGCCACCATGTCTGTGTACCGAGCAGGTTTCCGAATATGTCTTTTCGGTCTGCTGGTGGCAATAGATTCAGGTTGCTGAAAGATTTCTGGTGATGACTCCTCCACTTCGGTTAAGGTGTCATCAGATTCTGGTTCAGATTCATCAGAATTTTGACCAGCATCTTCAAATTCAAACTCCACCTGCTTTAGAGAATCATGGTTCTGATTCTCTGGAGTTGACAGTTTTAGCATTACAGATTCGTCAAAGGTAACATCTCGGCTTATGATGACTTTCTTTGACTCAGGGTTCCACAGTCGGAATGCCTTTACTCCTTCACTAAAGCCCAAGAAGACAGCTTTCTTGGCTCTAGGATCCAGTTTTGATTCACTTACGTGAAAATATGCTGGGCATCCGAAAATACGAAGTTGATCATAATCAGTGGCAGAATGTCCGGACCACACCTCTATGGGAGTTTTCCCATCAATTGCAGTGGAGGGTAGTCTGTTGATAATGTGGGAGGCGTACAATAAAGCCTCCGCCCAAAATGCTTTGCTCAAGCCCGACTGGGATAACATGCAGCGAACTTTATCAACCAAAGTTCGGTTCATCCTTTCTGCAACTCCATTCTACTGGGGAGTGCCAGGAACAGTGAAGTATCGGATTATCCCATCATTCTGACAGATTTCCTTCAGTGGATCTGACTTGTATTCACCATCGTTGTCAGATCTCAGTCTCTTGAGCTTTCTCCCGCTCTGGGTTTCGATCATCTTCTTCCATTTTACGAAGATATCTAATACTTCATCTTTGTGCTTCATAGTATAAACCCAGACATATCTAGAGTAATCATCAATAAAGGTCACAAAATAGTGTTTACCTCCCAATGAAGCATTTTTGGAAGGCCCCAGACATCAGTGTGAATGTAGTCCAATGTTGCTCTCGTACGATGAACTGCAGTGCCAAACTTGACTCTTGTTTGCTTGCCTATGACGCAATGCTCACAGAAATCAAGTTTTCCAGTTTTGGCATTCTTCAGTACACCTTGCTTTATCAGGTTTTGCAAGGCCTTCTCTCCAACATGCCCTAAGCGCATGTGCCAAAGTCGAGAAGTGTCAGATTCATCGTCACCATTGTTGTGGGAGACTGCTGCTCTACCTGTCACAGTTTCTCCATCAAGGAGATACAGATTTCCCTTCATAGAACCCTTCATGGCTAAGAATGCTCCACGTACAACCTTCAAGACTCCATTCTGAATGGTCATCTTGTAACCATTTGAGTCTAAGACCCCCAGTGATATGAGGTTCTTCTTGAGATCAGGGACATACCTTACATCTGTAAGTTGTCTGATTGTACCGTCATGCATTTTTAGTCGGATCGTTCCAATACCTCTAGTGTGACAAGTATTGTTATTGCTCATAAGGACAATCCCTCCATCAAACTCCTTGAAGTTTGAGAACCACTTCCGATTCGGACACATGTGGTAGGAACATCCGGAATCCAGAATCCATTGATTTGAAGAGTTTGTTGTTGTGGAAATCGTGAATGCAGAGTCTTCTTCTCCCTCAGATTCTTGAGCTACATTCACAGTCGACTTCTTCATGTTAGGACAGTTTTTCCTCCAGTGCCCTTTCTCATGGCAAAAGGCACACTCGTCCTTTGAGAGTCGTGTTCTTGATGATCCCTTCTTTGAACGGGATTTACCTCGCTTGTTTTCTCCGGCTCCTCGGTTGTTCGTCCTGCCTCTGGACACAGTTAAAGCTTCTGGTGCAGTATTCTGGTGTTCATGCTGATCCTTCTTCCGATACTCATTATTCACCAGAGCATTACTAACATTAACATATTCTATCTCATTTTTACCATATAACAGTGTAGTGGTTAAATGATCATAGCTATCAGGCAAGGAATTTAACAAAGTAAGAGCCTTATCTTCATCAGAGATATTTGCATCTAGATTTTCAAGATCAGCGAGGATTTTGTTAAAACTTACTAGATGCTCCTGCATGGTGATACCTTGCTTATACTGGAAGCGGAACAGCTTTTTCTTCAGATAGAGTCTGTTCTCCATGCTCTTTGTCATGTACTTGTCCTCGAGTTGTTTCCAGAGAGTTTTTGCATTAGTCTCTCTCATGACACAATACTTCTGGTCCTTGGCTAGGCATAATCGGATTGTGCCACAAGCCTGACGGTTGACAAAGTTCCAGTCATCTTCCGAAATATCTCTGGGCCTGTCTTCCAGAGAGATATGTGACCCCTCTCAGAATAACAGATCCTGAACTTCGCACTGCCACATGCCAAAGTTGTTGGTGCCATCAAATTTCTCCACCTCGAACTTTGCAGTGGTCATCGAGTTCTTTCTGATGTAAGAACTTGATGGTGCGCTGTTGGTTGTTTCAGTTGTCTCTAATGATTCTGCCATGGTAATAAAACAAAATTACCAACTCAGAGTTTTTCCGTTACCTGTATGGAAAAACGGATGCCGCGGTTGAGTCCGGAATAGTCGAAATAGCCAGGAACGGGTCCAACTGTGTAAATTTTGGACACACGGAGAATATTCTACGAATATTCTGCTGCAGGTGGCTCGAAATGGACTCGGTTTAGCTCAACCGGCTCGGAAAAGTCTCGGAATAGTGTTCTGAAACGGCTCAAAAAATGGCTCGAAAAAGTTGGTCGGAGCGGCGGCAGCGCGTGGGGCGCGTGGGGCGCGTGGAGGCTGTTGGTGACCGGCGCGTGAGGCCCACTCGTCTTCAACCTCTAGAAGCGCGCGCGGCGCGTGGGCGAGTGAGGACCACTCGCGGTCCTTCTGGCGGCGCGTGTGGGCGCGTGCGGCGTCCTCTGGAGCTTCGGTTGATTCTGCTGCACTCCTCTCGACGACCTCTTCAACCTGGTATTTTTAAAACACAAATTGGAGCACTTTTGAAAAACGGACAGAATCAAACAAACTCGGTTTTACGTAAAATTTGGCTCTGATACCAATTTGTTGTGCGGAACTAAATCGAGATTAGTAAAACCAATTTAAACACACTGAAAAACACAGAAATTTTACGTGGTTCAGCAAGTATGCTTACATCCACGGGAGGAGGAGCTTGAAGCTTTGTATTAATGGAGATGGAGTACAAACATATACAGAATTCAAGGTGCTATACTAGCACTGAACTCACAACTCACACAATACCAGAAAACTCTATAAATTTAGAGAATTTGCTTCAACTCTTAAACTCTCACACACTATTTTCTCTCTCTCTCTACATGGCCTTTTATAGGCAACACCATTGGTGAGAACACATTTAATGTGGCAGCCAAAGTAGCCACCATCCAACAACCATGGTAGCAAAAGTCATGGAAGCTTCCATGACTTTGGTGGTAAGCCTCCAATCTTGACTTTGGTGGTGGCTATGGTGGAAGCTTCCATGGTTGGTGGTAGCCTCCTTTGATGACTTTGAGCCATATTCAACATCATCTTCATAGGCTAAAGAGTGGACAACGGCTCCACGTTGGGAAGGGTTCAGTTCCTTTAAGAGTTTGGCTACCTTGCCGGCACCGAAAACTTTGTGGACGTTCTGAAATTTTTGGGGATTGTCTGCTGGAAAATAAGGTGCATAGACATATTCTTGGGTGCATTTTCGACGATGATACTTGCACGCCGCGCAAGGAGAGTTCGATGATGACATCTTTTCTTTTTTTACTTCTAATTAAACTAAAATGAAATGAACCCAGATCATCATCAATATTCATGAATTTTGCAAGATCTTTAAAAGACCAAGAAAGAGAAAAGAAAAGAAAAGAAAAAAGAAGAAGAGATCTAGTAAGAGAAAAGAAGAGAAAGAAATGGGATTTAATATAAAAGTATTAAAACTGCATTGAAATGAGAAATCACAAAGAAAAATGCATGTTGGTTCAAGAAAACTTCTTCCCTTTTTTTGGATATTACAAGAAAGCTTCTTCATTTCCTTCAGAAGAAGAAGAAGAAGAAGAAGAAGAAGAAGAAGAAGAAGAAGAAGAAGAAGAAGAAGAAGAAGAAGAAGAAGAAGAAGAAGAAGAAGAAGAAGAAGAAGAAGAAGAAGAAGAAGAAGAAGAAGAAGAAGAAGAAGAAGATTTTGATAGTTGATACCCAAAAGGCTCCCTTTTTTATGATTGAAAACCTTACCTTTTGCTGAAAGTCTGAAACTGCCTGAAGAAAATGGTAAAAAGAGCAACCAACCAAATTTAGCTCTTTTCTAAGAACAAATTCCTTTCAAAGATTGAGTCTTATTATCTTCCAAAACTTACACATCAAAACTTTATGTGCAAATCTTCTTCTCTCTAATAAAACTTTTTTTTCCTCTCACTGTATAATGGAAAATCAAACAGAACAAAACCAGATGTCAAAGAAAACTTTAAGCTAACCGTAAAGACTAGAGAAAACAGAATTTCTTTAAAATCAATATCTGAGGTTTTTATTTTTGCATGTTAAAAACTAAAAATTGGATATAAATAAGTAAATAAGAATACATTTATTATTATCACAGAGGCTGACTCTGAGCATCAATTGAATGCGTCTCTGAGTTACCTCTTTGTCCCTGCATAATCTATCTGACTTCATAATCTCTGCTACTATTCATCAAAAGTGCAGCTGATGACCTGCATCTGCATGCAAATCACCCATTTTTGTCTCTATATTTCATGCAAATAAATAATGAAATATGAGAAAATTATAATTTCATTTTAGTGAAAATTTAAAAATTTCACTGATAATATATAAAATAATAATAAACTATTAAAATCCGCTCTAAGTGCTCGCATCATCTTAACAAAATACTCCACATTCATGAGCCAAAAGACCTAATTAATGAATAATAAAATGAGAAATTATCTGATCCACAGGTAATAGAGTTTTTAAATTTTATAAGCGGGATTACTAGGATAACACGTATTCTTAAGGTATATTTAATAAGTTAAAAATAATAATTAAAAAAGAATTGAAAATGTAGCAGATTCTTAACCGATTAATGTATCAAAATAGAACTTGCTTGCTCTTTCAAAACCAGCATTGGGCTGAATTAGATCTTTTGATTTGTAGGTTTGGGTGCCCACATTCTCCTAACCCATTGCCCAAAAAAAAAAAGCCCTAAACATGGCCCAAATCCTTAAACCCCCCTAAGTCCCTAACCATGCAAAAAAACCCTCATTCGAAAAACTCCACAGACAGACGCTGAGCAACTGTCAACAACCCACACTCCAGTAAATTCCATCACCATTTCCGACCAAATGTTCAGGTTGTGGCGCGGCCTGAAAACGGCGGTCCAAACCTCACCGGCAAACTCCCACCGTTACCACACCATCCAAGCCATCCCTCGAGAATGCACCGGGAGCCGTATCTCGAGCCGTGATAGGGCCCAAGGTAGAATCCCCGCCGTGGTTTTCTCTCAAGGCTTGCTCGAGAAAAACCCAAACAACCGTTCCCCATCCAGGAAACAACTTTTGACTACCGAAAGAAAGCAGATTCAAACCATCATCAAGTCCGTTGAACTCCCTTTCTTTTGTTCCACCGCGTTCCAGCTTCAGATCCGGGCCGGTTCTGGGTCTTCGGTCTTACTTGAATCCGGGAGAGTTTTACCCATCAAGGCAAGTTTTTTACTTTTTTTTTTTGTTTATTAGCTTTTATTGTTACCCAAGTTCAAATTTTCTTTTTTGGGTTGTTTTATAGATTCATAGGGACGACGAGAGTGGTAAAATAATGAATTTGGTGTTTGTTTGGGCGGATGAAGGGACTGAGTTGAAGGTTGATGTGCCTGTTGTTTTCAAAGGATTAGAGGATTGCCCTGGTCTTAAGAAAGGTATAAAATTTAGTGAAATTTCCCCCATTTAATCTTTGTTTGATTGATGTTAATCTTGTGCAAGATTTAAATTTTACTATATGATGATGGGGGAATTTGCTTGTCCATTGCTCCATTTAGATGAAAATATTATATTTGTTAACTATCTGAAATTGTTGGGTAAAGAAAGTAATTAGATATCTATGTTTTGGGTTTTAGAAAGTTAAATAGAAAAAATAGTAAGGCCATGATAGATGATTCTTCTTGTTTCCTTGGAACAAAATAAATTTTTTTCTTACTAGGGATATGTAGAAAAAGTAGAAACATATAAGTGGTGCATTTTTTTTTCCTATTATTATTTTGAAAATCTTTTGATGTTTGCATGTTCCCAGGCATCTTCTTGCATATATGTTATATGATGTTGGAACTTCTAGTGTTTATAAATCACATGTTTTAGTGATATGTTATGGATAGTTAGATTAGATGCTACAATTTGTTATTCAGTTTTATGTCATCAAATTTTGTTACAATTATACATTAATGTTTTCTCCAAGAGTCTTTTTCAACTTCTTCTGATTTCAGGTATCTTTAGCCTTACCAATTCTTGGACCTTTGCTCCTTGTATCCACTTCCTTTCTTGCTCATCTTATGCATCTTAATTGTCTTTCCTGACTTTTCATATTATTGGTTCCACTAAATGATGTTACCTTACCGGATGTCTTGGTGCAAACGATAAACATAAACATAAACATAGAAAAGAAACTAAAGACATTCACCCCCAAACTTAAAACAAACATTGTCCTCAATATGTAGAAATAAAAAGAGTAAGAACAAGAAAACTCCCCTGTTGATGAAAGCAAAGTAGGAGAAGCTCTAGTTTTCCTCTTAGACCTCATTATGCTTGTCCAAGTTGAGCGAGTGGCTACTACAAAAGAAAACAAAGTAAAAAGATAAACAGGCATATGGAGAAACCTATTTAACCTTAACAGGCATATGGCCTTTCCTTACCATTTTATCGTTGCCTTTTTATAACCTTTAACTTCTTTTCTTGTTAGGAACTAGTATGTAAAACAGACAAACAGGAATACTTACTGGTGTCTTAATGCCAGCTTTCATGTTGGTTATGGAGAAACCTATGTTACTTCGACTCTTCATTTTTCTTGAAGTACCTGTGTCCGATGCATATCCGGACAAGGGTATGAGGATATGATCCTCCAAGGATCCTCCAAATACATGGAAATCTTAGAAAAAATTGAACATTCCCGTGTCCGACACTCACACCCGAGTCCGAGTAACATTGGGAGAAACCGCTTGATGAACTTCTTCTTATCATTCCCCTTTTTGTTATTTAAATGTGGGATTGCTCATATATCTCTCATATGATTTGCCCCTGCTTAATCTCATTGGAGTCTTTGACAATCAGAATATACTTTGTCATTGGCAAACATTATTGATGATACTTTCATGCCATAACAGGTGGCTACTTTAACAGGATAAGAACTAGTCTGAAGTTTCAATGCCCAGCAGAACACGTTCCTCAAAAAATTGAGGTCGACGTGAGCAAATTAGATATTGATGATAGAGTGTCCATGCATGATATTCAGGTTCATCCTTCCTTGAAGCTTCTAAGCAAGAATGAAAGCATGCCTATATGTAAGATCGTGCCGACATATTTTGAAAATCCAGAGCCCATGAAGGTATAGCTAAAGAAGCATGAGAGTCAAAATCAGTGATGCATAACTCACTAGATAAATGATTTTCACGAATAATTCTGATATTTCTTGATGTGGTGCTTGAAGATTTCCCAAGAGACGAGGCATTTAACATTTTTAAGAGTTTATTCAAACAGTGCGTTGTATCGATGCCTTTAGCTGTTTCAAACCTTGTTTCAAAGTAACATTAAGAGGAGATGGTTCCTGTGAAATGGTTAGTCTATTTGATTGTAGAATATGCAGAATTCAACTAGTTTTATGACACTGGTTAGATAAAGTATAGATTCGGACAACGAAAACTTTGTTCACTACATATTTCTTTATGAGTTTTTGAATGTTGATGATAACTTTATCTCTAGGAATTGAATCTCAAAACCAACTAAATGGGAGTTTAATTTTCTTAATGATTGATGAGAATAAGATTTTCTACAGCTTCCACTTTCATTCTAGAGTTTCCTCTAGTTAAAGAATATCCACTGGATATAATTTCTTTACACAACCTATGCCTTGTTTTCTTGTGCCTGTGAATGATGAAAATTTTGTTCTGGATATTTTTTGATTTGTTGAATGTTGATGCTAATTGCTAACTTAGCTCTAGCGATGGAATCTCAAAACGACCAAATGGTTGTCTAATTTTTTTCTGTGGTTGGTGAGTGTACTAAGATTTTCCATAGCTTTTAGGCTTCTAGCTATGTTATCCGGATTTTTCATTTTTCCTAAAGTATTCATGTTCGATATTTGTTTATGACACATATTCAAACAATTATATAAGAGTATGATCGTTTTAATATATGAAAAAATTGAGTATATTTATGTTCGATATTTGTGTTTGGCACATAATTCGAGTTGGCTTAATATAGACAGACTGACAGAGACAAGTATGACTATTCTCGCAACATTACATTAAAGCAGTAGCGATGTTTCAGGAAGATGTTACCCCAACGACCTGCCCTCCTATCCCATTTCTCTGCCCCTTCTATGCCTGCACTCTCGTAACGAATCGCGAATCCATTTTTTCGGTGTTGTTTTTTTCTTTGTTTGTTTTCAACTATTTAACGGCGGCTACAAAATACAAATACGATCGATTGGTATTTTACCGGTGATTGAATAGACGAATTTCACGATACAATCTTTTTTATTTGCATTGTCTTTGTATTCGTGTTTTTTTTTTAAGCTAAATCGATTTTTTTATTAGATAAAAATTGGGTCAAACATTAAAAACAAATAGATACGAAAAGAGAAGAAGAAAAAAAACGCGAGGCTCGTTTCGAAGGTGGGGGCAGGGATAGGGATAAGAGAAAAAAATAGAGATAGAGGATTTGAATTCGATTAAAAATTCTAAACAGAGTTTTTCATTTTTTTGTTTGCCTGGAATGGAACATGACATGACTACATTATACTATTTTGTAGTACTAAAAGGGATTTTGATCAACTACTAATAATAAAATTGTATTGATTTATTTGAATATAAAACATGGTACCATTAATTTACATAAATAAATTAATTGGCATTTTAATAGCAATCATAATTTTACAATAAATCTTTATTGTCAAAATGTTTATCTTTATCTTACATTACATTCGTGATTAAATTTAGAGTTCGTTTTTATATACTGATTATGATTTTTTTTAACTTCATAAACGGATTAAGAAGTTATCAATTTTTCATATGTTTCATTTTTAATTAATTTTTTATTTTTTTATTATATTTTAATAAAAATGTGTCATCATGTTAACCTTATTTTGGAATCTAATTAATTTCACCGTCAATTAAAAATATACAAAATGTTGGTTTTTGTTTTTTTTATTATTATAGATCAATCTAAACTAAAATCGAATTATTATTTTGTACATTAATGGTGAAATGTTTTAATTTCATAAATGAGATTAAAATTTAAAATTTCACTATCAATATTCATTAAGAATTATTATTTTGTACAAAAAATTAAAAAGCTTCATTATCAATATATAGGATAATAATCCAACCATTAAACCTCCATTACTATTTGTTTTGCTTTCTTCTTGAGAGATCTAATCCATACCATAAATTCGTTATTTCAGTTAAATAAAGTATATTATTGCCACGTCGCTTTTTTAAACTATAAAACTTTGTCAGACATAACCAGATCCTCTAACTACCAACAACCACTTTTTCTTGTAACAGAAAAAGAAAAAAAAAAAAGTTAAATTTGAAAAATATATCATTAACAATACAATAATTATTAAATGGTATAATAAGTAAGAATTATTTGAAAAAAGAAATGAAAAAAAAATTATTAGAAAAAAAATTATAAAGACAAAATTATCCTTGATAAAAAAAACCTTCTCTTTCATTTTTTTCTTTTTCTTAAATTATTTTTTAATTAAAAAATTTAAATTTAAATATTTTTATGTATTTTTTAATTAAAATTTTAAAAATATAATATTTTCTCAATGGAAAGAGAAAGAAAATTGAGGTTTTTTCATTAAATATAATTTTGTTTTTACAATATCTTTCCTAACAATTTTTAGTTTTTTCATTTCTCTTTTACAAATAACTCTTACCCATTATATTATTTAACAATTATTTGACTATTGAAAGCCTATCTTTTAGATTTACCCAAAAAAAATTCCCATTTCTCCCCCAAACAAATCCAATCACAAATATAAATAAAAAAATAAAAAAAGAGATATTCTTAAAAACATAATAATAATAAAATTATTTCATTCGCCCAAAATTTTAGATTTTATTATGTATATCCTTAGAATATATTAAAAAATTAAAAATTAATTTTAAAAAATAAAATATATGATAATTTTTTAATTTAAAAATTTAAAAATTTTAATATATAAACAATAAACCCTTAACCATGAACTAATTCCAATAAAAAAATAGAAGAAAAAAAAAGCCTCTTCTTGACTTTTATTGACCTCTTTAAAAGCAAAAAGCTTCTGTTATCAACTGCGTTGTTTCAGACAAAACATAAAAAACCGATTTCCCAACATCCAAATTTCCAAACCAAAACTCCTCCCATCCAATCTTTTGGAACATCATCCTCCGTTGTTTATCCCACATTTTCTTTTTGTTAAAACATAAATTTATGGATTTTCCTCTCTGTTTTTTCAATTTTTTCATTTCAAATTTGATTTCTTCTTTTCAGAATGATTTCTAGCCATGCGTTGGTTTCAGAATATTTCGTTTTCTTCTTCTTCCACCACCGCCGCCACGTCGGGAACTTCTTCGCGGAAACATTTTCAAGATAAGAGTCATAATTATAATCAGCGTAATCACAATCAACGTCCCAATTCTCGTTACCGTTACTTGGGGTTTCGCATTTCGGGAACTAGGTTGACGAAGCAAAGGGAGCTGAGGCGTCTCACCGACCAGGAAGTTAAGCAGACGAAGGAGGTGGTGGTGGTGTCGCCGCTGTCCGGTAGTTACGATACTCCGTTGTCGTCGTCGGCTCCGACTTCGAGGACAACGTCGTTGGCATTGGCGGTGCCGTTGCCGCTTCCGATTCCAGAAGGAGACGGGGAGCAACGGTTGCCGTCGCTGAATGAGGTTGGACATGGTAAAGGTTTAGATGATGAAGATAGAGAAAAAGCAGATGAAACTCCTTCGATTTCAAGGTAATCTTTCTATTTCTTCTCAATTATTGGTTTTAATTAATATTTACCTAGAAAGTTCTTGGTCCTGCTCCTGCTCCTGCCTTAATAGATGCAGTTATTATTTAATTTTAAATTACAATGAAGAAAAAGATGATTTCTTATTACTCTTTTATATTCGAAATTATTAGCATGTCTTTAGTTTCTTTCTGTGAATCAGTTGATATTTAAATTTATTTTTTAAGGAGAGTGATATTGCGTTTGGCAGTTTTGCTGATTTTAGTAAATTTTAGAAACAAATTATGAGCTAAAGGATGATAAATTCATTATTTGCAAATTTGCAATACTATTTGATTGATAATCTAAATGCTCAATCTGAAATTTTTAAGTTCATTTCATGTATGGGTTTGTACTTTGTTCTTAATATCTTGACCGCTCTGCTTCAATAAAACGTGCCTTTTAAATAGCAGTTTTAGGTTTTATATCTATAGTCATTGTAGATATTTCTGATAACTTGTTTTACTGGTTTTCCAAAAATTTAGAGTTTTCTAATTTCTACGATTATAGTGTGTTTGCTTCTCGTGACTCAAGGAAGACAACAAAGCATGTGGGCACAAGATCATCCTCTAGGGTGTTACATCAAGAAGTGAATAAAGGGGATAGTTCTCAGGATGAGTTTAGGGTGCATGTTCCTATTAGCTGTGCTACTACGAGTCCGTTCAGCAGTCCTGTAACTACCCCGCATAGAATGAGTACCAGTGACATGTTTCTACATTACATGGTTCCTACAGGTAATCAAGTCTGGTCCGCACCAGAGATGCCAGCATTAGATGTCCCAGTTCTACATTACATGGTTCCTACAGGTAATCAAGTCTGGTCCGCACCAGAGATGCCAGCATTAGATGTCCCAGCTCTACATTACATGGTTCCTACAGGTAATCAAGTCTGGTCCGCACCAGAGATGCCAGCATTAGATGTCCCAGGGGTTCTTCCCCGAGCATTCTATGATTACAATGCCTTTACCACCGATAATACTCCGCTTCAAAGTCCACCAAATAGAAGTCCTCGTCGAAAGAATAGAAGCCAAAGTGGACCTCCTTCACCAATATATCAGAGGTTGTCACTTGAAATCTCATCATCGCGACCTGAAAGTAATGGCCCTATCTATGTCCATCCATTACCTCTTCCTCCAGGAGCAGCCTCGGCTTCACCATCAGCTTCCATTCCCCAAGCTGCAACTAAACCAGAGGCATTGCCAATGAATTGTCAATGGCAAAAGGGCAAGCTTATTGGGCGTGGTACATTTGCAAGTGTTTATGATGCAAGTAACAGGTATACAAGTTCTATGTATCTTTGCTGGCCATTGCTCTTGCTATCTAAACACTAAAAGGGCTTCTTGTTTCTGACAGAGAAACTGGAGCTTTATGTGCAATGAAGGAAGTTGAGATATTTCCTGATGATCCGAAATCTGCAGAGTGTATAAAGCAACTAGAGCAGGTTTTTCTGCAGCAAATATTACATTTTTTCACTCTAGAGAGAGAAGAGGATGATTACCTAATGCTGTTTGTTTCTTTTGCAGTACTCCTAACTACTTCCTTTCATTGCAGGAGATCAAGGTTCTTAGCCAGCTCAAGCATCCAAATATAGTGCAGTATTATGGTAGTGAAATAGTAAGTACCACGCCAATTGCATGTTAGGATTTCACCCCTTCTTCTTGCTCCACTTATTATCTTAAGAAGTTCCATTAAGGAATACAAATTATGCATATGCAGGTTGAAGACAAGTTTTATATATATCTGGAGTATGTTCATCCCGGTTCAATTAATAAATATGTCCGTGATCACTGTGGTGCCATAACAGAATCTGTTGTTCGCAATTTTACTCGCCATATTCTTTCTGGGTTGGCTTACCTGCACAGCACAAAGACAATCCACAGGTACAAAGCACAGCCCTGATTTGTGGGTTAAAATAAGGCTTGGCATGCACTTTAAAATAGCCAATTAGAATATAAAAGTGAATGAAGTCTACTTTCAGTTCTAATTCACAAATGTTAAGCACTGAAACACTAGTAGTTTGAGGAGAGGAAAGAACCTATTTTAGTAATCTTGCATGAATTATATTGGTGGCTTAATATGCTGTTCACCTGTTCTATTCAGGGATATTAAAGGGGCTAATTTGCTTGTCGATGCGTCTGGAGTTGTCAAGCTTGCTGACTTTGGGATGTCCAAACATGTAAGTTTCATATCTTCCCCTTCTCTTTGGATACATGCTAGTCACAGATGAGGCATGTAAATTTGTAGCCATAGGACCCTTTATGAGTTGATGTCCACCCACCCTTCCCCACTATGTTACTCGGACTCGGTATGAGTGTCGGACACGGGTATGTTCAATTTTGTTTGAAGATTTCCATGTATTTGGAGGATCATATCCCCATACCCATGTCCGAATGTGTCGGACACGGGTACTTCAAGAAAAATGAAGAGTCAGAGCAACATAGCTTCCCCACACAACAATAAATAATTTAAAGGAAAAAGAAATTTGTTGCAATTCATCCTCACAACTGCAGTCCTTTCTTGGACATTTTAGTGAAGCATAAAAGAAGTGATGAATATAAACTGACATAAGCACAAATGAAGTAAGAATATAGATTAAATCTTTGCTGTTGAGATTATTACTGTGCTTGAACAAAGTTGCAGCACCTGGTATGTGCTGGCAGAACTGAAACTGTGTAGTCTTCAAGCGAGGAATCCTTTAACTCTTCATTTTCTTTTCTTTACAAATATGGTATTATGTTCCTCTGGTCTAGGAGACATCAAATGCCATATTAGTGAAGGTACTTGCTTTCAAAGTTCTAAAGCCTTGATCAGGATAATGTACTATGAATAGTTAACTATTGCAATGATGAGCTGTGTGAAAATTGGAGTTGATTAGCTTGGTGTAGCAGATGTTGTCATCATCATCATCATAATTTGCCTTTCATCACTTATTGTTCCTCCAAGTCATCTTGTTTCAAGGTCTTTTGCTAGTTGTTATTTTTCTGATTCAGCTTGAATAAATTTTGGATCCATTTTGTTGCACAGCTTAGTGGACAACGAGCTGATCTATCTTTGAAGGGAAGCCCTTACTGGATGGCTCCAGAGGTACCATCTTGCAATTATATCAATTAGGGATGGCAATTTAAAATGCGGATTCGGGTATCCGCGGATATCCAATCCATTTTTTGCGGATTCGGATAAAAGTCGGATTCGGATATTATAATTACTATCCGCAGCGGATTCGGAGTGGATGCGGATATGAAACCTCGGATATCCATTATCCGAATCCGCATTACTTCTGCGGATTCAGATAGCTGATTCGGATATCCGAATCCGCTTATTTGTAAAACACATAAATTTTGTTTGATTTTATATTTTTTTTTTTTTAAAAAAATGATTTATTGAATTCGGATTTTTAGCGGATTCGGATATCCGGCGGATAATGTTATTTAATTTAGATTCGGATATTAATATGCGGATTAAATGTGGATAATTTGCGGATTCGAATTTTAAAACAGTTTTGCAGATTCGGATAGTACAAAAAAAATGCAGATATCCGACCTGCTGCCATCCCTAATATCAATACATGATATCTGTATTTTAACATACTGGCATCATTCATTTCACTGCAGCTCATGCAAGCAGTGATGCAGAAAGATAACAGTTCTGATCTTGCTCTAGCTGTTGATATTTGGAGTTTGGGTTGTACAATTATCGAAATGTTCACTGGTAAAGCACCATGGAGTGAGTACGAAGGGGTAAGCACCTGATGAATCTTAATTCACTTTATTAATCAGCTGAGCATTGGAGAAAATTTTTGAGCATGCCAACTTTCCACTGTTGCATGAGAAGGCATCAGATTATGGGGAAAAAAATAATAAAAAGTTGGTTTCTGTGCTTCTCATCTATGTTACTCGGACTCAGATGTGAGTGTCGGACACGGGTATGTTTGATTTATTTCAAGTTTTTCCATGTATTTGGAGGATCCTTAGGAGATCATATCCCAATACCCATGTCCGGATATGCGTCAGATATAAGTGTCGGACACGGGTATTTCAAGAAAAATGAAGAGTCGGAACAACATAGCTTCTCATAATGCTAATAATTATACATTGTATGCCAATTAGATTGTGATGAATGGCCTTACTTATCCACCAATCATTAAGATTTAAGAGTGCGCTAATTGTGTGCGTGTGGCAAGGACAAGTTCAATTGCTTGGTCTGGTTTGTTTTTAAATAAGAGCCATTGCCAATTTCTCTACATTCTCTTTGTTAATGCAGGCTGCTGCTATGTTTAAAGTGATGAGGGATACCCCTCCCATACCTGAAACATTATCACCCGAGGGAAAGGATTTCCTGCGTGGCTGTTTCCGAAGAAATCCTGCAGAGAGACCATCGGCAAGCATGTTATTAGAGCATCGATTTGTCAAAAGCTCACCACAGTCGGGTGCCTCATCGAGCGCCTCATCCTTTAATGGGATAAAATTCATGGTAAAAATAAGAATACTTCCCCTTTTGTTGTCACTGAAATCTAATAGTTTATTTAATAATTAGTTTAATATATGCAGGATATGCCCCTTAGTCCAAGAAAGCGATCTGAATTTAAACTGGATCGATTGCTGCTGCAGCAAAGCTTGCGAAGTAAAAAAAAAATGTGACCCCTGACAAGTAAGAGTTACATTTTGCATTGCCTTCGAACTTTTACTTGTTGCAATTTGCGAAGCTTCAAGCATTGCATTGGAGACCTTGAAAACTGCCGTCCGATTTGTAGCCGTGGAGAGCTTAAACTAAAAGCTCACTACCTGATCTCTATCATCAATGCCTCATTGAAGTTCCTGAAGCCATTTCATCATGGAAGCATATCCAGAAGCAGGTTTTTTGTATATTACTGACTATTTTTTAGAGCTTCCAAAATTGAGAAAGCTCTTTTTTCATGTATATTCTTACAGAAGGTGACATTCTCATCTCCATGAGTCGAATGAATTAGTAGATTTTAGAAGGTTTAAGTTAGCCATATAATATATATATATATATATATATATATCTCATTCTTTAGAAGGAGAAAAGGAATGAATTGTCTGATGCACGACAGCCATGAAACCCAATTTGCCTTTTAGAAGGAGAAAAGGAAAGATAAGGAGAGAGAAAGAAAAGAAAGGCAATTGCCATGATACCAAAATTGACCATAAACCATAGTTAAAACAGTCAGGTCTGAACCAAATTCCAAAAGGACTTACCAAAATTGACCAAGACCAGATCAGCAGCAGCACGTTGTGAGTTTTCATTTTATGACTTAGGTGAAGAAAAAAAAAAAAAACCAGATTTAGAGGTGAGCATTAATCGATTTGAACGGATTTAACTGATCTAATCGATTAGATTTGATAAAATCAATTTTAAAATTAATCGATTTTGAAATTCGGTTTATTCGATTAATTTGGTCGATTATCGATTTTAAAAATTGATAATTTAATAGATCGAATTAACCGATCTTTTTAATTTTTAAAATTTTAAATTATGTTTTATATTTAATATAAATAAAATTTATTTATATAAAATATAAAATATATCATTTATATTATGTAATATGTAATATATAAATTATATAATATATCATTTATATTATATATTATGTATTATGTAATATATAATAAATATTAAATAATTTATTTATTAAATAGTTAAAACCCATTAAACCAATCGAATCGGTCGACTTAAGTCGATTTCGATTTTTTCGGTTTTAGGATTCTTTGTCGGTCGGTTCGATCGATTTTATAAGTTTAGTCGGTTTAATCGATTTTCGAAATTTTGAAACCGAACCAACCGAATGCTCACCCTACCTAGGCCTCATCAAAGTAGTAAACAGATATTATTACTATTTTTTTAAAAGAAACACATTTTAGAGTTCGTATCTATTCGTATTTTTTTATGTTATAATTATGTTTAAGGTATTATATATTTATATAAATTTTGGCATGTTAATAATTCGTGTCTTATTTATGTTATTTTTTCGTATCTTGCTCGTGTCGTATTTTAATTATTTTTTTCTTATCATATTCGTATCGTGTCCAAAACTGTCACTAAATATAAATGGCTTTTATTTGTAAAAGTTAAAAATTCTCATAACATTAACATTAATATTTAATAACAATTCGGAGTTGGTATATACATTCGCCTCCGGTGAAATTCAATGGCTATAAAAAATTGCGGATCCTCATAATAATTACCAAAGTTGTTGGGTTAGGCATAGTTTTACTAATTTCTTTGTGTTATTTGTGTCAGGTTTTCCACCGTTGGATAGATTTCCAGGGTTGAGATCTATGATTGAAGCCACCTTCACAGATACGTAGGGCACCTTCTAAGTCATCATTTAGTCAACTTAAAGTCTTTAAATTCAATGACCTTTTCGTTTAATTAAAAATTTAAAAAAAAAATCAAAAGAATAATGATGGTATCACTTTCAAAACTCAAAACTTCTTTTTCAACTAAACTAATTGCAATCACGTGAACAAGGTATATATATATATTATCTACATAGGATAATTTATATATATATCATATCTTATATATTTTTTTATGTTAATAGTATAAATATAATACAATCAATTAAGACATCCACCAAGCTATCGGCGTTGATGGGAGGTTAATGTCAATGAGTATTGTTTGAGGCCAAAGTTCAACGCACGTAGAATAAATTAAGGGCTTTTCTTTTGCAGAAAGAATACAACAAATATTACGTATCAGATTTGAGTGGAGAAACTAGTGCTGTTGGATTAGTCCTAAAATTCACCATTGAATTTTAAAAGCTGGTGAACCTTTTTGCTTATGTATATAATCTATTATACCCGGATTTCATCTTGTCATATTTATATTTAAATATGTGTCGAACACAAATATTGAATATAAATATTTTTAAAATAAATAAATAATTCGAGTAATATATAATAAGAGAAGATATGGAGGTTTTATAAAAATAAAAAGTTCGAGTAATATATAATAGAGGATCTCCATTTAAGGCCCAAGGTTTTTCAGCACAAGTCCAAGGCTTTCTCACAAGACCATTGTTCATTGTTCATTTTCCTTTGCCATGTTTTTCAAGGATAAGTTTTTCTTTGCACAAGCTCAAAAAAGCTTGTATCAGCAAAGGTTTGTTCTCCATTATGCACAGGGAAGTTTCTAACAGAATTTATGAGCTTCAAAGAAGATTTACAAGTTCTTAGCTTGAGAGTTGAGAGGAACCCATATCAGAAGTTTATGATAAATGAAGAATAACAGGGTCAAACATCAATAATACAGATATAGTTCAATTCTGTAGTAGATAGAGAAATGACTGACTTAATCTCAATTGCCTTAGAAAACAATTGGTTTATAACCCTCCTGAGTTCATCATTATTTCTTATTCTTTTCCACCCTTATAATGGTTAACTGCTTTGTTATCCGGACTCGGGTGAGTGTCGGATACACCATGTATTTGATACGGAATACTCAATTTTTTATAAAATTTTACATATATTTGGAGGATCATACATTCATACTCATATTCGAATATGTGTCTGATATAAGTGTCGGCCACGGATACTTTAAGAAAAATGAAGAATCCGGGTTAGCCGAGTCCTCTTGTCCCCACTCCTTTAACTACTCCCACCTAGCTCCCACTTGCCCTGTAGTTGTAGGTTCCTGCTTACACTGAACAATATATATCCATTTCTGGTTGCATGGCACTAGCTGATATGCAAATTGCCATAGATAGATCTGTTTCACCAGTCCATTAAACTGTCTCTAAGTGTATCTTCCACTACTAGACTGCTGATATTACTTTCGGCATATAAATATGGTTTATGAAAAAAATAACTATTGTTGCCTATGACTTATGTTAAAGTATTTCTGCATGCCTTTGAATTTTAGCAGCCCAAATATTCTTCACATGTAGACACTTAAGTCAAACTTGAGAGTATAATATTTACAATCTTTTATAGAGGAATACACCATCATGCCACTTAATTCCATTTTCAATTTCCAATTGCTGACGAAAAATACATGGGATTGTACCAAACCTATTGAAGGGGACATCTAATAGTGGCTCCCCCACTATCTGGAGAAGCTATGTTGCTCAGGCTCTTCGTTTTTCTTCAAGTATTTGTGTTCGACACTCGTGTCTGATGCATATCCGGACATTGGTATAGGGATATGACCCTCCAAAGATCCTCTAAATACATGGAAAAACTTAGAAAAAATTGAACATACCCGTATCGAACACATACTCGTATCTGACACTCACATCCGAATCCGAATAACATAGTCGAGAAGTAACGTAATCAAATTTGGCAATGTATCCTCCTTTGAGTCACTTTGTGTATAAATGGCTCCTAGTTCCACTGCTGAGCTACAACACTAGTCTCAGCATTTGGTTACAGTGTTTTACTTTCAAAGAAATGGAACGTAAAACCTTCAAACTTCCCTTTGTTCACTTGTTTTACATCTTGTTCCTGAGCCACCTGGTTGTCTGTCAACTTGATTATAAATTCTATGATAGCACTTGTCCCAACCTCACAAAAATGGTTAGATATGGTGTTTGGTCAGCTATTGCTAATGATACTAGAATGGCAGCCTCTCTCGTGCGACTTCACTTCCATGATTGTTTTGTTAATGTAATCAAATTGTCCTTTTTTTCTATACTGATCAGGTTTAGTTCTTCTGTTAAGATCTATGTTACTCGGACTTGGGTGTGAGTGTCGGACACGGGTATGTTTAATTTTTTTTCAAGATTTCCATTTATTTGGAGGATCCTTGGAAGATCATATCCCCATACCCATGTCCAGATATGCATCGGATACAGGTGTCGAACACGGATACTTTAAAAAGAAATGAAGAGTCGTAGCAACATAGGTTAAGATTGCATAAAAGCAAGTAGGTAAAAAGATGTCTAAAAGAAACAAACTGTAGCATTTACATAGAACTTAGGACATTTCAAACACTTAATAACTGTCCAATTATGGACATATCCCTGGTTTTTCATTGTTCTATCTGCAAACTTACTGCTTACTGCAAGATTTTTGCTTTTTCATAATAACTCTTTGATTCTCTCCAGGGATGTGATGCGTCTATCTTACTTGATGATATTGGCTCAACATTTGTGGGGGAAAAAAATGCAATTCCTAATCAAAATTCAGTAAGAGGCTATGAGGTTATTGACAATATAAAGGCTAATGTTGAGAAAGCTTGCCCATCAACCGTTTCTTGTACAGACATATTAACTCTTGCAGCAAGAGATGCTGCTTATTTTGTAAGTTAACATTTTTTTTTATTTATCATTCATTGCTTTTTAACCTGACTGTATATCATTATCATCCTTCATGTATTTCATGTCATTAATTCTGCTCTTAATCTATATTTCATCGATCTCAGGCAGGGGGATCCTATTGGATGGTACCTTTAGGTCGCCGAGATGGCCGAACAGCAAATAAGACTGCAGCTAATGAACTCCCATCACCCTTTGAGTCCTTAGATAACATCATTGCAAAATTCAATTCAAAGGGTCTTGATACAAAGGATGTGGTTGTGCTATCAGGCATGTTTCCTATATCATTTCTATTTCTATTGTACATCTGCCAGAGACAAAAGAAATGAATATTTTGAAGGGTTTGGACAAAAATATTAGTTCCAAAATATGGGCTTGGACAAAAAAATAAGACCCATTTAAAAAATGAGCTGGGCCTTAGCTCCAACAATCAAAGTCCGAGCCCGATTCAGTCTGGACTGTTTTTCATTTATATAATAAATTGTTTTTATATTTTATATATTATGTAATTTATATCATATAAAAAATATATATATATAATATTATAGTGTAGACATTTAAAAATATGCTAAGTTATCCATGTTTTAGAACTTAATAAAAGAAAAAAAGAGATAAATTACTAAAAATTAAATAATAAAAAAAATATTTGTTTAAATTTTTTTAGAAAAAAAAATATGAACGGGCTTAAACGGGTTTGGACTACCCATTTACAAATATGAGCGGGTTCGGCAGAATTTTAGACTCATATTTCGAGTTGGATCAGGCTTGAACAAGAATATATGATATTGATAACATACCTAGACCCGACCCGAGCCACGAGCACCTCTAGCCATAAGCATCAATCTCATCTTTTCTGCTTTAACATAAAACAAAAACTTGCTTGCTATTGCCTTTATTCTGAATAATTAAGTTTGTTAGTAGGATTGAACTAGGTGTCATATGATTAACCAAATGGATTCTTGATATGCTAAATTACAGGTGCTCACACCATTGGCTTTGCTCAATGTTTCACTTTCAAGCCAAGGCTCTTCAACTTTGGTGGCTCAGGCAAGCCTGATCCAGAGCTTGATGCATCATTTCTCAAAGGTCTTCAAACCGTGTGTCCGGATCAAGTAGATTCAGACTCCAATTTAGTTCCTTTAGATTCTCTTACAACTAACAGATTTGACAACAGCTACTACAAAAATCTTGTGAACGGTTCTGGTCTTTTGCAGTCAGATCATGTTCTAAGTACAGATAATAGAACTGCTTCAATGGTCCTTAATTACAGCAAGTACCCTTATCTGTTTTTAAAAGATTTTGGAGAATCAATGGTGAAAATGGCCAACATTGGTTTGCTGATAGGACAAGATGGGGAGATAAGGAAGAATTGCAAAGTGGTGAACTAATCACCTTTGGAACTTGTTATCTTTTAAGGCAGAAAAAAGGAAGTCTTTTTCTTTTCAAGTGTGAAAATTTCTGCCAGGAATGAAATGCAGGTTTCTAAATGTAAAATATAATGTGTAGAAAACTGATGAGTTAAGTTCATTTTCCTGATGTAATGTGGGGACCTCTCAAGGTTTAGTCTCATCACCTTTGTTCAAGCACATTAAAATAATTGGCTTCTTGCATTTGCTGCTCTCATTGCCATGTTCAATTCTTTGGCTACAGGCTCCATAATCTTATATTATAATTCATTAATTTATAGTACCTCATAATTTTTAACAATTGAATATCAAATCCATCCATTTTACTATTAAATCAAAGTCTTTTGACTCATTTTAAGTTGTGACTTAGTTTGGACTTCTCTTGATGAATTCAAACGAAAGAATTCAAAGAACAATGAGAATGCAGCAACTAACTACTGCTTTTGGTTTTAAAGAGACATTTCATGCATTTTGTTTGGGTATATATTTTTGGGTAAAAAAAATACATCATTATATATATATATATTTTATAATAGAGATAGTAACTTGAAATAACATAACTAAATCTTGAATTCTCGTTACATCCTCTTTGTGTCTTGCATCACCCCAATTTTGTTATTTAGACAAATGTTAGGAATGGAATGACCTTAATTATTTCCATTATTAGTATCTTATAAAATTTACTTTAAATTTATCCATATTTTAAAGATTCAAGTGAGATTTATGAGACTCACGTTAAATTCATACTTAAAGATAATTAATGTTTCATAACTATATATAGTTAATACAGTAAATAAAGAACAAATCCGTGTCATGGGACAGCCTCAACATCAACATCCTCCCTCTCTCTAAGGACTACAAAGGCTGAAAAAGAATGTCCACCCTAAATAACCCCACCTTAACCTCAAAATCCTTGTCATGTAACTCACCCAACACAAAAATCCGACGGTTCCAAACCTCAAACCACCCCCCCTCACCAACAAGAAACAGCCAAATCGTTTCAGTGACTGAACAGGCACCCCAAAAAGCAGCCAGCAGCAGCAGTGGTAGGGGGTCAGCACTTGGGCAGCCAAAACAAACCCACACGGCAAATGAACGAGCAAAGCCAGAAACGAAGACCCTTTCTTTTCTTTTCTTTTTAGAGTTCATAATAAAAAGCGGGATTAGGGTTGTTTTGGGTTATTTTTATTTTTGGTTGAAGTAAACAGTTGAGAGAGAAAGAGAGAAGGGAAAATGGTGAACCCAAGATGTTATTTGGACATAAGTATAGGAGGAGAACTAGAAGGAAGGATAGTAGTGGAGTTGTACAAGGATGTTGTGCCTAAAAGTGCTGAGAATTTCAGGGCTTTGTGTACTGGTGAGAAAGGCATTCGACCTAACACTGCTGCCTCCCTGCATTACTAGGTTCTACCTTTTGTCTTTCTTATATTCATAGAACTCTAATATTTATATGTAAATGCATGAAAAGTATCTCTAGTTTATAGTGTTTTTCTTTCTTCCTGGAATGTCAAAAAGTGTTGAAATTCTTTGGTTTGAGTTTAGTGGGTGGTAAAGTAAGGTGCTTTTGCTTTGAGTAAAGTGTGTGTGTGTGTGTATGTTTCTTTTATGAAATTTAGCTGGCATGTTGTATTAGATCTTAGTAAATAAGTATTTGGTAGAGCTTACATGTTTTGTTTGCACATTTTGTATTATGTGATATAAAGTACAGTTTTTTCTTAGAGTAAAAAGATTGAATTTTTATGGGCTCTAACTTCAGGTCCGTTTTTTCAACCTGGAATTGTTGTAAAAGTGATAAAATGATGCTATGGAAAGCAGCAAGATAACTTTTTTTGTTTTTCTAAAATGCAGTTTGCTTCTAATGTTAATGCATGTAGACATAATTTGAAAATATGAGAATAAAGGAAATTAAAGATAGTATAGTTAGTAGGTTTCTTGCTTTTGAAACTTCACTTTGGTTGAATGATCATATGCTCTCACTTTACATGCTTTTACTCCTTATATATCCTTTCTTTCACACAATAAGTTTTCTACCCACCCTGCCTTTACTTTTGTGTAATCCTTTTCTTTGGGTCCTATGTTTATGGGAACACAGGCATTCTGAGGCACATCACCTTAGAATTTGACGCGTTTAAAAAATGTGACATTTTTCTTTTAATTCTGCAATTAAGAAATTAATCATCTGAATATGATGACTATGCACTTCCAAATAGTTTTCTTTACTTATGTGAGGAACAATGTAGTGCTTTTCTTTTTAAATTATAGTGCAATATTATTAATTTACAGGGTGTGCGCTTTCAGTGCATTATCAGAGGTTTTATGATACAAGGTGGGGATATATCAGCTGGTGATGGAACTGGGGGGGAATCCATTTTTGGCTTGAAATTTGAAGATGAAAATTGAGTTAAAACATGAAAGGAAAGGAATGTTATCAATGGCTAATATGGGGCCTAACACCAATGGATCTCAATTCTTTATTACAACTACTCGAACACCCCATCTCGATGGAAAACATGTGGTTTTTGGGAAGGTTATTAAAGGAACGGGTATTGTTCGTTCTATTGAGCATGTTGCTACTGAGGATGGTGATTACCCCACTCAAGAGGTTATAATTGCAGATTGTGGAGAAATTCCTGAGGGGGGAGATGATGGAATATCCAACTTTTTTAAGGATGGTGATATTTATCCTGATTGGCCAGTTGACCTTGACAAAAAACCAGATGAAATTTCTTGGTGGATGAAGGCAGTAGACTCTATCAAAGCTTTTGGAAATGAGCAATACAAGGTATTTGATATAATTATAGGGTTTTCTGTGGTATAATTTGCTCCTTTTTTCCCTTTTTGTAGATTACAGATGGTACATTCTCTATTATGAATGAGTATGCCGTGTACTCTCTTTGAATTATGAATGCTTAATGATGGTACATTTTCTACCATACATTTGATAGTCAACTTCGTTTGTTTGGAATTTAAGTTACTGCTACAGTGCTACTCACTAGATATTCCTAGTTGTTCCCTCTTACAGAAAAAAGACTATAAGATTGCTCTTAGAAAATATTGGAAGGCTTTGCGCTACTTGGATGTCTGCTGGGAGCAGGAGAGCGTTGATGAAGGTGCATAATTTAGTTTCTTTCTCTGATGATCATGATATTATTGCCATGAATCCTCTAGTTTTTCTGATGACTCCTTTCCGTCCTTTCTAATTTGTCATCGCACAGCGAAGAGCTCCTCTTTGCGGAAGACCAAGTCTCAGATATTTACAAATAGTTCTGTAAGATTTTGATTTCCTTGAAAATGTTAGATCATCAATAAGTCATAGGTTTAGGCATCTAGCATGGCAAGATCATTCCAATCTTCTTTCTCATTTTTTAGATTCTCATTCATTGAATCTGCTCTATATGGTTGGTTTGAAAGCATGTTATTGGTAGGGAGTTCCTCTACTTTAGTATCTAATATCACTTTACTTACTGTTTTCCGGTTATTGATGTTTGTTTCCTTTCATATAACTGCTCTGTGTTGTCTGCTTTAGGCCTGCAAGTTGAAACTAGGTGATCTAAAAGGAGCATTGTTGGACACAGACTTTGCGATTCGTGATGGAGAAGATAATGTGAAAGCTTTCTTTTGCCAAGGCCAGGTCAGTGCTTATTATTTGTATGACATTCAAAGCCAAGTTTATTGGCTCCTTGACACTGCTTACTTTGTCTGGGCTGTTTTCTTGTCCATTTCTTTTTCCTGGTTGGTGTTTTCTAATTTAGTTTGTAGCTGTGCTTTTTCTCTGTTGACTAGTATTGGAGCTTTTTCAAGCATAACTATTGTGTAGTTTCCTTATTTTGCTAATTGGTTTGAGGGAGGAACCTTGCATGTTTATAACAAAATAAACTGACAAACTCAGAATTGTTTGGTATGTGTTTATGCCAGTTAATTGTCATTTCTTATTCTTAGGCTGAAAGTGCCTGCATGCTCTCTGTTTGTACTGAAATGCAAATTGTTCAAACTATTAAATGGTTAATTGCATTTTTACCTGGGGTGCTTTTTACTTTAAATGCTTTTGTTTTTCACTTATGTCAGGTATATATGGCACTTAATGACATAGATGCTGCAGTCGAGAGCTTTAAAAAGGCATTGGACTTAGAGCCGAATGATGGTCAGTACAATCTTGTCTCCTGTGAAATAGCAGCAGTAATTTAACAAATTTTTATGGCACAAGTAATCTTCTCGTCTCCCCCTTTACTGTTTTGAGGTTCAAAGGGCTTGCTACGTTTTCATATTTGATTAATGTAAATGTTATTGTTGTGTCACCTGGTAAAATTGCATACAGTGGTAACTTGAGTATGAAACTTGATGTTAAATCATCTTTCGCTTTAATTAGTTTTTGCTATTATCCTTACTACTAGTTCATCAAAATCATTCAATTATATACTTTTAATAGAACTCGGGGATGACCTTTCATCTTATATCGTGTTTTCTGCCCCTTAGGTGGAATAAAGAAAGAGCTTGCAGCTGCAAGGAAGAAGGTTGATGATCATCATCTATTCTTTCACTGGACATGTTAAATATTTAATGCTTTCCTCCCTGCACTTCCCTTTGATTTCATCTGTGGAGGTAATTGAATTCGTAAAACTACTGCAGATTGCTGATAGACGAGACCAGGAGAAAAAGGCATACTCTAGAATGTTTCAGTAGATCTTTAGCCAAAATTACGGTACTGCAACAACCTTTAAATTTACTTTCTGATTATCTAAATTTCACTTAGTCTAGTAAACCGTGTTTTGATGATTTGTAGGCTGCCTTTTGACTAGAAGGACAATTTTGGGTTTTTTTTTGTGCATACATTGTCACGTATCCAGTCGTTGGAGTTCTTTTATAGTCTGGCTGGCATTAGGGAAAATCAGGTATGAATTTTTTGTTTGTTTTTGCTATGGACTCGTGCGTACGTGTCTATTCTTTTGATCTTATGGAGTTTATTCTGTTGCACAGGCTTTTAGCGTACGCTAAAACCTGCCTGATCTCTCTTTCAGGAAATACTCAAACTTGGATGAATAGTAATTCAGAACCGTCTTTTATTCCTTTTTATTTCTGGTCAAGCAGATGTGACATTTTATTCCCAGCAGAAACTGTATTTTTGCTTACATGTCTGTTTGAATTTATCCGAAAAACCCTTTTATGCGTACAAAACAATTTTTTATTTGAGATAAAACAGATACTTTCTTTTTCATTTTAGACTCTTTATTCTTCCTGCTTTTAGACTTGCTCATCCTTTGTGGCTTCCCTTGCTTATACCGAGCAATTGTTTTGGGTCGAGCTTTTGGGAACGCAAAGCCTCTGTTTAGGACTTCATCTACTCCTTGCTTAGTCGAGTCCTGATCTCCTGCCTCCTCGTGTTTTGCTTCTTCGTCAACTACCATCTTGTCCTCTCCCTTTCTCCTCCTTGATCTGTTGTCCGGATGTGTTTCTTTTAATCTTATTAAAGCCAAGTTTCGCCCGGCCTCTGCTGTAGCCTTCTGTTCCATGGCTACAGAAACCCGCCAATTTGCCAATGATTTTTCTTCTTTAGCTCTTCTCTTTAGGGCATAGTAATCTTCCTGAGTTAGTTCTACTGTGGAATTATCTGATTCAGGATGATCGACGTAGTGAAGCGCTTCTGCTGCCGATGCTCCAAAAGCTTCCGATTCTATCCGCACGGCTCGAAGTGTGAGTTGCAATGTCCGAAGAGTCTGCCTCCTTAGTCGCAAGGTTTGTTTTAGTTTCGATCTTGCTCTATGCTCTTCATCTTTATCTGCCTTCAACTGTTCCAACTCTTCGCGTGTTTGTTCCAGAGCCCGGTTCATTTCATTGACCATCTTTACAGCCTTGAGTTCTTCCTCCCTTTTGGCTCTAATGTCCATGACAATGGTCTCGAGCTGTGATTCAAGCTCCGAAATCACATTATTAGACATAGAATTTTGATTCTGAGCCGTTGCGAGGTCCGATTTTAGTCTTTCAAGCTCATCAATGAGGGGTTTGGAATCTAACCATGATTCTGTAGCATTATCCTTGGCTCTCTTTAGCTCGTCCTTCGTTTTCCTCAGTTTTGCAACCTTGGCCGACAAGGTTTTGCCGCTTCCTCGGTCGGATTCTCTTGCTTTGTCCAAGTAGTTCGATGTTCTTTCACTATCAAACGACTCCATTGCTGTCCTGTTATTATTGATCAAGGAAAGAGAATTCTCTGAAACTTTTGCATTATGAGTCTGATTTATAGCTACTTGTAATCGGGTAAGTCTTAAGATTTTATTTTATTGGCAATGCTGTCGTTTTCCAAATCAAATATTCATAGGAATAAAAATGTCATTTGAAACTCCTAGAAATGCCTTGTTTTTACCAGCTTGTTTTTCTTGTTATGTCCTGTCTGTTGGTTTTACATGGATGGTATGCGGCAGAAGAGATAAATTCTTGTAATACTTGTGTGATTAATGTCAAGTCTATTACTTTATGTGATAAAATTTTAGATACGAAAGCGTATTAAACGTGTCGTATTTTGTTTATTATATGCTAAAATAATAAAAAACTCCTGAACTTTATTACTTTATTTAGATAATTTTTTATACTTTTATTACTTTCAAATAAGCTTTTAACTTTTAACATGTGTCATAACGGTTTTTTTGACCGCTACGACGAATTTGATGAAAACACAAAAAATGAAGTCGCCATCAATCTTTTTTGCTAGGTGTGATTGGCCACCTATTAAAACCGGTTTAGTAAAACATTAATTAAAACATTTTGTAAAACCAATTTCGAAGTCCGCGCTTTGAACCAGAGAGAAAACAAAATCGGGTTCGGGAGTCGGTTACGTGCGGGGAAGGATTAGCACCCCCGCAACGCCTGTTTAGAAAACGGTACCACTTGATCACGTGTTATCTTAAATCTCGATTTAATGGACTTGACATCACTATTTAAAAATAATCCTCTTTTATTTTCATTTTATTTTATTTAAAAAAAGAACATGTTTATTATTTTTTGAATTTTTGAACTGTTTTTATTTTTTAAAAATCGAAAGTGAACGTAAATTTGTTATCGAAAATACTCATTAAATATTCCCGATACTCTCGGTGGTATTTAACGAGATCTTCTCACCTCAAGACATCTTAGGGATCACAACCGTGATATCCTTCGAATTCCGTCGTCGGCAATTTACATCCATTTTTTATTTAAATGCGTATGATACGAATATTTAAATATCGGAGGCATACGACTTAGCATATAACTATAAAATTAAACATGCAAATCATAATATTAAAAACACGAGCATGGCAAGATGTCGAACACATAAACATTCGCCTTTTTTATTCATTTTTTTATTTTGATTATTTTCATTTTTTATAAAAATGAAAACGAATTTTTGTATCGAGCATGTCGCTAAATACTCCCACCACTCGTGGTGATATTTAACGAGATTCTCTCACCTCAAGATATCTTAGGAATCACTACCGTGACGTCCTTCGAATTCCGTCGTCGGTTATTCGTATTTATTAAAATCTTTTTTTTTTTTTGAAAGGTAAATTAAAATGCTTTTAATAATTATTTCCGAAATAAAAGAAATTATCTATGTAAGAGTAATTCCCGAATCACTCCGATACTTTCGATAGTGTTTCGATTATTATTCTTACTCGGACCATTTCGAAGAACGATCGATACCCTGACCATCCGAGAAATAGATCCGTTTTTAGAGAATTTTATTTACCGAAAATAAATTTAAAGGACATGTATTAATTAAAAATTATTATTTTAATATTTTAAAATCGAAATCAAATAACAAAAAAATATATCGAATGCTGAACAAAAATAATAAACAAAAATAGTAATGACAATAAATAAGAAAATTGAAATCATACCTGACAAATGTCGAGAAACCGAAAAATCAAAATACCGGACTTGATCTTCGTAAAATCACCTGAAAATGTCAAAAATAAAAATCAAAACTTCAAAAACGATCATCGTAAAATTTTTTTATTTTTATTTTAATTTTTTAATTTTTTTTAATTCATCATTCTTGATTTTTTGATTTTTTTTTTAATTTAATTTCTAATTTTTCCTTTTTTTTTTTCATTTTCATTTTTTTATATATTTTTTCTTTTTATATATATTTATTCTTTTTCAATTTATTTATTTTTTAAAATTATTTATTTTTGTTTTTTTTTCTTTTCTTTTTTTTTCTTCTTTTCTTTCTTCTTTTTTTTCTCTTTCTGGCCCAGGATCAGGCCTGGCCTGCTGGGCCAGGTCCGATCCTGGCCTGGCCTGCTGGGCCGGGTATGGCCCAGCTTTCTCTTTTTTTTTTTTTTTTTTTTTTCGGGTTAGGGGTACCCGCGCGGACCCGGGTCGGATCCGGGTCCAGGCGCGGACCCCTCTTGCATGAAACGGCGCCGTTTCGGTGCCACCAAAACGGCACCGTTGCGGCGCCTTCTCTTTTTTTTTTTTTTGACCCGGGTCGGGCGCGCGGACCCCGGGTCGACCCGCGGGTCCACGCGCGGACCCTGGGTCAAAACGGCATCGTTTTGGCGCCATTTTTTTTTTAAACAAACGGGTGACCCGCGCGGACCCCGGGTCAACGCGCGGGTCACCTCGACCCGCCCCCTAGAACGGTGCCGTTTTGGCACCGTATTTATACCCCCAAACCCCTTTTTTCTTCATTTTTTTTTCTTCTCTTCTCTCTCCTCTCTTTTCTCTCTCTGCAGAAACCAAAAAACCCTCCCAAACCCAGAATCCGGCGGCCGGCCGCCGTCCACTGTCGCCGGCCGCCGGTCCAAATTACCTATCCGAGGGCATTTCGACCCCCTCGTCACGGATCTGGGCTCCGTTTTGCCCAAATCTCACCTGAGATGCCTAGATCTAGGATTGAAAACTTTTTTTTTTTGGTTTTGTTTTTTTGTTTGGTTGGTTTTTTTCTTGCAGGGACTTTTTTGTTTTTGTGGGTCTTGTTTCGAAAGGGGGTCCTAGATCTGGGTTTCAGACCCCAGATCTGGGGTTTTTTTTTTGGGGTCGGCTTGGTTTTTTTGTTTGGCGGGGGGGAATCCGATCGTGTTTTGGCCTCCTTTTTGGTTTCGGTTTGGGGGAGCCTCTTGGGAGGGATCCGAATCAGTGGATCCTCTCCTCCTCCCTCTTTTTTTTTTCGAATCGGGGTCCTCCTCCCCTTCTTTTCTTTTGCTCGTGATGGGGGCTTTATGGGGGTGTTTGGGGTTGAGGTTGAGTGTCGGTTAGTGGTGGCGTGTGGCAGGGCAAGGGTCGGTGGTCAGGGGTAGGTTTTGGCGTGTGGCAGGGGGGTTGGTCAGGGTGGCAGAGGTAGGGCTGGGTTGGCAGGGAGGCTGGTGGCAGAGGTCTGGTTAGGGGATTAGGGTTTGGTTTAGGGTTTCAGTGGGCCTGGGCTTGGTTGAAAAGGGCCCGAAAATTGGGCCTGGTTTGGGGGTTGAGGGGTTTGGGTCAGAAATGGGCCAATGGGCCTGGACAGCAGATTGGGCCTGCTGAATAGCAGGCCTGGTTCGTACTTGGCCCGGGTCGGATTCGAATCCGACCCGGACGAAAATTGGTTATTACAGCTTCCCCTCTTTGCACATTGCTGAGAATCAGGAATAGGGCAAAGACAGTATAACCAATTTTGTCCAGTTATTGAGATCCATTTTTAGCGAGGCTCTATCATTTGGAAAATAAATTGCTCCTCTAATCAGAGGCTCTATCACTTGGAAAAATAAATTGCTCCTCTAATCATAGGCTCTATCACTTGGAAAAATAAATTGCTCCTCTAATCAGAGGCTCTATCACTTGGAAAAATAAACTGCTCCTCTAATCAGAGGCTCTATCACTTGGAAAATAAATTGCTCCTCTAATCAGAGGCTCTATCACTTGAAAAATAAATTGCTCCTCTCATCAGAAGCTCTACGACTTTGAAAAATAAACTGCTCCTCTCATCAGAGGCTCTACAACTTTGAAAATAAATTGCTCCTCTAATCAGAGGCTCCATCACTTGAAAAATAAATTGCTCCTCTAATCAGAGGCTCTATCACTTGGAAAATAAATTGCTCCTCTCATCAGAGGCTCTACGACTTTGAAAATAAATTGCTCCTCTCATCAGAGGCTCTATCACTTGGAAAAATAAATTGCTCCTCTAATCAGAGGCTTCACAACTTTGAAATCTAAAAATGAACTTCGAATTTTTTTGACAATGAGTTTGAACACAACTTAGATCATCACCTCACTTACTACCTTAGTCTTACGAAAGTGAAGACTAATTCTGGATATCCCATCTCTTTCTCGTTCAGTTTTGAAATTCCTTGTCAGATTCTTCAGATATCGCCACTTGACTAATCATACCGAGGCTCGACCTTTCTCAAAGTAACGAGTTTGACTTTGCAAGAATTGAAAATGGTACCCGAAGGTTTTGAAAAATGTCATTTTGAAAGATGTTACCCGGAGGTTTTTGAAAGCACATACTTGGAGGTCTAAAAATGTTACTTCTTTGAAAGTGGTGCCCGGAGGTCTTATTCTTGACTTTGAGAGTGATGCCCAGAGGTCTTTATCAATGATTTTTTAGAAAGGTGCCCAGAGGTCTTGAAAACATAACTTTTGAGGAAATGCCCGGAGGTCTTGAAACAGGTGCCCGGAGGTCTTTAAAAATGTCTTTTCATTGAAAATGGCGCCCGAAGGTCTTATCCATGATTTTTTTTTAATAATGCCCGGAGGTCTTGAAACATGACTTCTGAGAATAATGCCCGGAGGTCTTGAAACAGGTGCCCGGAGGTCTTTAAAAATATATTTTCATTGAAAATGGCGCCCGGAGGTCTTATCCGTGGATTTTTGAGAATAGTGCCCAGAGGTCTTGAAACAGGTGCCCGAAGGTCTTTAAAAATGTCTTTTCTTTGAAAATGGTGCCCGGAGGTCTTAGAATAAGTGCCCGGAGGTCTTCTTTCTTCCTAACTTTCCTTTTCTTTCGCTGTGCCGGAAGAATTTAAAGAGAAATGCCTGGAGGTCTTAGAACAGGTGCCCGGAGATCTTTTTTTTTCTAATTTCCTTTTTCTTTTGCTGTGCCCGGAGGTCTTAAAAATGTAACCCGGAGGTTTTAAAACAGGTGCCCGGAGGTTTTCTTTTTTTTTTAATTTTCTATCACTTTGAAAATAAATTGCTCCTCTAATCAGAGGCTTCACAACTTTGAAAAAATAAATTGCTCCTCTCATCAGAGGCTCCACAACTTTGAAATTTAAATTGCTCCTCTCATCAGAGGCTCTACCACTTGGAAAAATAAATTGCTCCTCTCATCAGAGGCTCTACAACTTTGAAAACAAATTGCTCCTCTCATCAGAGGCTCCACAACTTCGAAAATAAATTCTTTTCCTGTGCCCGGAGGACTTAAAAGAGGTAACCCGAAGGTTTTTTTTTTTTTTTGAAAGAGGTGCCCGGAGGTCTTTTTTTTTTTTTAATTTTCTATCACTTTGAAAAATAAATTGCTCCTCTAATCAGAGGCTCCACAACTTTGAAAATAAATTGCTCCTCTCATCAGAGGCTCCACAACTTTAAAAATAAATTGCTCCTCTTATCAGAGGCTCCACCACTTTGAAAATAAATTGCTCCTCTCATCAGAGGTTCTACAACTTTGAAATTTAAATTGCTCCTCTCATCATAGGCTCTACAACTTTGAAAAAATAAATTGGTTTCCTGTGCCCGGAGGACTTAAAAGAGGTAACCCGGAGGTTTTTTTTTAAAAGAGGTGCCCGGAGGTCTTGGTGATCATACCTGAAGATCATATCTTGGAAGAAGATCTCACTGAATGTTCGAATTCAAATGTCAAAATTTCAAATAGTCAATGTCATGCATAAAATAAGAATGTCATGCGATGTCAATGCGTATGCCCCTGATGATGCATGTGCAAGTACCTTCGGATACTGTACACATTTTACGACACGATGTAGATGCAAAACTTAATAAATATGCGAATGTTCATGAATGATGCGAATGCCCCCAATTATTTTTTTTTCTGATCTTGGTTTAGCTTTTCCAAATTGTTTTTCCTCTTCGAAACAGAGTGTATCCTGAAACGCTCGTGCCTCGTAAGAGATCAACATTTTTCTTCACTTTGGAACTATCCCTTTGCCCCGATAGTTTTTCAACATCAACTGGAATCCGAGTGTCCATTTCTTCTACCTCAATAGTTCCATGCCTCTGGGCCAAAAGAACCTTCGTCTTATGCCAACATCGAAAATGGTTTCTTCCAAAAATATTTTCATTTATCTGCTTTTGCTTGCTTCTTTTTTTGAAAAATGTTTGCTTATTTACTGAATACTTTTGAGCTGAAAATGTCATCGTCTGATATTGTGATATCCACATCTCTTGAAAATTGATGATCATTGTTAGAAGTTTTTCTCAGTGTCAATTCGGGTTTTTCAAATTGAGTCGGAAGGCTTGGTACCACAAGATTTTGGTTGATCCAAGGAGACTTCGCAACAGGAAAAAAATGCATATCCTTTCTAGACTCACAAATGGAACATGTTTTATAGAACATGATTTTTTGGACTCAAACAAATTCAACCTTCTTTTAGTTTCCAAATTATGGCGTTTTGACAAACGTCAAGATCAGCTGGGATGTTCAAACTGGAAAATTAATTCTGGAAAGGAAAATGGTCTCAGTTTTTAAAGTCAACCCTCCTAACGATAGTTGACAGTTTTGGGATATTTTGGAATTCCCAGATGTTTCTTAACTTCTTGAAAATGACCTCTTCTTTTGTTATGGCCTCGACAATACCATAAGCAGCACCGAAATTCTCCCATTTTACTCTAGACTGCCCATGTCGGGTTTTCACCCTAGAGTCTCCTTCTTTCCATTTTTCATTTTTTCTTAAATGTTTCACCATGCATTCAAGAAATCAAGACTTATCCAAAAAGATTTTTAACCAAAAAGGAGACCGAAGTCTCATGCATTTCTCTAAGAATAGACTCATCAATTTAAATGACCATGCTCGATCAAAATGGTCTTTTTCAGGTACGTAATGTAGGCCGAGGTTCGAGGTTCTGAAAAAAAGATAGATAGGCCCAAACATGTGTTTAAGGTGATCAAATCAAGGATCATTTCATGAGGAGGATTCTCTTCGAAACATTTGTCTTTTCTGAGCTTTTCTCTTCATCCGATGATTTTCATTCGTTCTTTTCTTCCTTTTCTATTTTTTTTTTGCTTTCTTTTTTCTTTTTATCTCCCTTTTTTTTGCATTTCTATTTTGGCAAGGTGAGCCCGTAGTCATTTGGAAGCTCAAATTTCTCTTTGATTCAAGACATTCTTTTTTTTCGTTTTTGAACCAAGACTTCACTATCTGTGACCTTTAAAAAAAAATCCTTCCTCGCATTTGCCCCCTACTGTGGAGGGTGATCCTTGACCGGGGTTGAAAGAACGAAAGTATTCATTAGGCTCAAAAGGGGTAGCAAAAGGATATTTTCTATTTTGTGAAAGGATGATGAAAGATGGCCATTTTTCATCTCGAACACAAGCACGTAAATCGAAGAGTCATTCCTTAGAGGAAAATAATGAAAAGTTTTTTTTTTTCTTTCTTGAAACCGTCTTGAATTTCATAAATGCATGATGTCGCACTCATTTTTCTTTTTTCTTTTTTCATTTTTTCTTTTCATTTTTTTTTCATTTTTTCATTTCTTTTTTTTTTCATTTTTTCATTTTTTTTTGATGCATGCTCCGAAAATTACTCCATCTTTATCCACCACGCGTCTTTCGTATCTACAAATGATGCACCATTTGATTGGTCATACAAATGAGACTTCGTATCATAACGAGGAATACCTCGAGTCTTTTTGCTCTCCGAAGGGATAAGAAAGAATATGGCTCGAAAACAGCTTTTTTCTAAGAACACGAGAAAATCAGGTTTAATCATTGTTACCCGAGACGTTAATCATGAAGTGACGTCTGGGCAACTCTTGTTTTGTGGTTACGGAAAGGGATGTGAATGGTTTTGGCATAACCTTGACACACATCAATTTAGCATGATCTAGATTCTTGAAAGAGGTTTCACTTGTTTGAGACACCAAAAAGCTCGGATTTTTTTTCAAAAAGTTTGTTCCATTGCTCATAATTTAAATTAGGATCTGCATTTTTCTTATTGCACTGACTATGGTTTCTGAAATTCAACAATATGTTCCTGGAAGCATTGACTGTTTCAACTCAAAGGATTCAAGCATAGGCAAGTCCGAAAGAGAGGGGGAAGGCTGTTGGGTCATTTCTAACATTGATCATCAAATATCTCAAGATATCTCATCATTTCTTAACGTGAAGAAAGATTTTTTTTTTTTTTTAAGAACACATTCTTCAAAATCAAGAATTTCAAATTATCATTAAAACACAATAAACACAAAGCATTTGAAATTTGAAATTTATTTATTTCATGTGGATGCCAACATAAGACAAGTGCTTTCATGATGAGGCATAGAACTACATGCATATTCCTTGATGCTTGTTGACATGCTTTTAGAGGTAACCATTCTCATCCTCCAAACCCGTGGCGAAGAAACCGATTTATGGCAATGCGGATTTCCACTGTTCGACTAGCTCTGGAGTCAAAAGGCCATTGTGGACAAGACCTTCAATCTTTTCCTTCAGTTTTCTGCATGCTTCAGTTGTCTGCATCTTTCAGTTTTCAAAACTAAACCGACTTCTTTTTTTATTCCTGTCAAGTGTGCTTCATGATGCATGAGCTATGAATGCCGTGAATGTAACACGATGCCCATATGATGCATGTAAAGAATAAACAAATTAATGCATGAGTATATACAATGAGTAACCATGTATGTCACGAATGCATGACCTTATTGTTATGAATGCAATCACGATGTCGATATGATGCATGTAAAGAATAAATAAAATGATATACTGGTATATACAGAGAACGATCATGTATGTCACTAATGTATTCTACAATGCATGACCATGCATGTTATGATTGCAATATGATGCGAATTTGATTTGTTCTAAAGAATAAACAAATTAATGTATGAATATATACAGAAAACTATTCATGATTTGGACTGAACTTGATCATTCAACAATTTTATTGCACAAACTTTGCCCCCAAATTCAATCCGCAAAAAAAAAAAAAAAAAATTTGTTTGTTTTTTTTTTGTTTTGAAAAATGTTTTTTTTTTCGTAAAAATCAAAATATTATTTTCACAAACCAATTTCTATCAAAAACTTTTTGTGGTAATGGGTCTTATTATGGCATTGATGTCCAAATATTTACTCAACACTACCGGTTTGCAATTCTCATTTAATCGACAACAAGTGTTTATGCGGTTTATTGATAACTCGTATAATTATATAGTTTTTAGTTATGTTTTATTATTGTTTTGTGTCAAATACGAGTTATTATTGTTTAGTCTAATTGTGTTTATGATCTTTTATATTTTTATGTAATTTGGTGTTTTTCACAAGTTTCTTTGAGTGATTTCAGATTACTAGAATTAAGGGCAAATCCAGTTCAGTTCCAGTTCCGACACCTTTTGCCATATCAGCTATATCTCGAGTTTCACTGAAGCAATAAGGCTGAACTTTGTATCCCTGCAAAGCTAAGAGGCATATCTATCTTTTTCATGTTTTACACTTCTTGAAACGGAGTCGTTTTCCCTAGCGAAATCGACCATCAAGTTGGCTGATGTGCAATGACGTCTGTTCTGCACCGTTTTGGTATTTTGACCATATCTTCCGATCCACGTGCGCAAATGATCTGATTCCAACGGCTATGGATCCGTAACTGATAGGGGTATATTTTTCTAGAAGACCATTTTATCAGATCGAGCCTCCAACATTGACAAAATCGACCATCAAGCTGGCTGATCAGAATTGTCATACAATATGACGAAAATTGTTAGAAAAATGCACCCACCTATTATACCTACCTTTGAAATTTGTAAAGCTTGTCTCTTGTCATTTAGCCCTCCAAAATGTGTATAAATAGAGGGCCTTGGATGAGTATTGGAATACATTGATACATTGGTAGGATAGCCATTGTAATAAAATTCTCTAAGTTTTCTTTTTCTTTCATTTCTCTAGTTTTCTTTTTCTTCTTACATTTCTTTTCATTTTATTCATATCTAGTATGTGTTTCTAATCATATTGTTGAGGTGATGAGGTGAAGCTCTTGGTAAATGCTAAGGTTAGTCTCTTCAACATGAGCTAAAATGAATCATCATTTATAAACACTAGTGTAGATAATATTTTCTTTTGGTTTAAAATCATACTTGCAAAGTAGAGATCTTGATTCATTATTGACAATGAAAATGGCACAGTAAATGCTTGGTTTCATAACCTTGATTTGTTGTAGACATATACCTTGGCATAAGGAATGCTTGGACTCTTTTTGTGAGTTTTGAGGACACCAAATGAACATAATATCATATGCTATGGACGTTGGACAATTTGGACTGAATTGCTAAACCTTCCGGTTGGAACCTCCCTTATGTGTGGATTTCAATTGTGTAATAAAACAAGATTAATCTTAGCATAACACCAAGAGTGGATTCTCTAACCTCAACATCTTTTCTTATTGTTTTTTATATCTTGTTTAATTTCTTTTATGTTATTTTGTTTATTTTGTTCTCTAATATCTTGTTTACTTTCTTTGTTATTGATTCCCTAATATCTTGTTTATTTTCTTTTTCATATATATTTATAAACTTATACTTACTAGTACGCTTCCCTGTGGTTCGACCTCGGACACCCGAGAATTTATTACTTGAACATAACCTGCACTTGGGTTTACAACTCTTAATTGTGTCACCATCAAGTTTTTGGCGCCGTTGCCGGGGAGGCAATACTAAGTATATAAGTTTATAAGTATATTTATTTTTATTGGCTGGTTATACCGTCTAATTTTGTATATATTTATTTTGTTGGCTGGTTATACCGCCTAATTTAGTATATTTATTTTGTTTGGCTGGTTATACCGCCTAATTTGTATATTAACTTTGTTTTATGCTTGTTTGGCGACGTGATTTTAGATCTCGTCGTTTAGTTAGATTTTATTGTGAAACTTTTTCAGGTAATCTTTCTAATACAACTCCTAACATGGCTGACAATGAAAGTGTTCATGCTGAAGATGAGAACAGACAAGTACGCACCATGCGTGACTACTTGCAACCAACTCGAAGCTCATCACCCTCTTGTTTTATTTTTCCTCTCAATGCAAACAACTTTCGTTTTAAACCAGGTATGATAGCTTTGCTTCCAAATTTCCATGGGTTAGAATCGGAAAGTGCTTACTCGTTTCTAAAAGACTTCGAAGATGTATGTGTCACCTTTAATGACCAACAATGTACAAATGAAATTGTCAAGCTAAAATTATTTCCTTTTTCTTTAAAAGATAAAGCAAAAATTTGGCTTCATAATTTAAAACCAAGGTCAATTGGCACATGGCAAGAATTACAAACTGAGTTTCTAAAGAAATTTTTCCCAGCACATAAAACTACTGCTTTGAAAAGACAGATTCAAAATTTCAATCAAAATCAAAATGAAGCATTTTTTCAGTGCTGGGAGCGTTTTAAAGATTTGTTAAGTTCTTGTCCACATCATGGTTTTGAAAAATGGCGTCTTATTAGTTTCTTTTATGAAAGTTTAACTCCCGAAACTAAACAATTTGTTGAAACAATGTGTAACGGTGAGTTTCTAGAAAAAGAACCTGAAGAAGCCTTTGACTACTTAGACCATTTGGCAGATAACTCTCAAGCCTGGCACACAGATAATTCCTCTGAAAGTTCCAATAGATCTAATGTTGTTTCTAACAGAGGTAAATATCATTTTAGTCAAGAAGATGAGATAAAAGCTAAAGTAGCTAATTTGGCCAGAAAGATTGAAGCCATGGAACTTAGAAAAGTAAAAGAAGTCAAAACGGTTAAAAATGAAGAAAGTTGTGGAATTTGTGAAATCATGGGACACCCCACTTCTGAATGTCCAAACATTCCCATTCTCAAAGAAGCGTTGCATGATCAAGTAAATTCCATAAACACATTTAAAAAGCCTTTTCCTTCTCCTTACTCTGAAATGTATAACCCTGAATGGAGAAATCATCCCAACTTCAGTTGGCGGAATAATAATCATGTTCAGGTACCACAATCTCAAAAGCCGGGCAACACTTTTTCCTATCAACCTTCACGTGTACAAACCTTGGAAGAGACATTGCAAGCATTCATGCAAACACAAGCAAATGTGAATAACCGGACTTCACAGGACATCAATGAGATCAAAAACACCTTGTCCACATTGACAGCTTCATTACGCACTCAAGAAAAAGGTAAGTTTCCTGCTCAACCTCAGCCTAACCCTTCTACTCAATGTCTTGTTTCTTGCTCCAATGAAACTCAACAGGAAAATGCCAGTTCTATCACAACTCTTCGAAGTGGAAAGGCAATTGACAAAAAGATTCCATCAAAAGACCAAGATCCTCCTTCCCCTCCGAAAAGTAATGGTAAGGATGATGGTAAGTTTGAACTTCTTGAAAATTTGGACAAAGAAAAAGGTATGCATCCTGCTCCTTTTCCTCAAAGGTTGCAAACAATAAAGAATTTGAATCAAAATGCAGAAATTTATGAACTTTTCAAACAAGTTAAGATTAACATTCCTTTATTGGATGCAATCAAACAAGTTCCATCTTATGCTAAATTTTTGAAGGACATGTGCACAGTTAAAAGGAAACATAATGTGCAAAAGAAAGCATTTCTGACGGAAAGTGTGAGCTCAATCATTCAGCACCTTACTCCACCAAAATTCAAAGATCCTGGATGTCCAACAATCTCATGCATCATTGGAAACACTAGAATAGAACATGCATTGCTTGATCTTGGTGCTAGTGTTAATCTTTTGCCTTTTTCTGTTTATCAACAGTTAGGTTTAGGTGAACTCAAGGAAACACCTGTTACACTTCAACTAGCTGATCGTTCTGTAAAAATTCCTCGAGGGATAGTTGAAGATGTTTTGGTTCAAATTGATAATTTTTACTTCCCTGTTGATTTTATTGTTTTGGACACACATCCTGTTTCAAATCCAAATGTTCAAATTCCTGTTATATTAGGCCGTCCATTTCTTGCAACTTCTAATGCTCTGATAAATTGCAGGAATGGTATGTTGAACATTTCTTTTGGAAATATGACTTTAGAATTAAATGTGTTCAACACTTGCAAGCAACCTGGTGATGATTCAGAAGTACATGAAGTGGATTTCATTGAAGAACTTGTTCATGAACATCTCACCACTACCACATTCCATGATCCTTTAGAAGCTTATTTAATTGAATGTGAGTTTGATAATGCTTCAGAAATTTCACACACTGATTCTTTGTTAAATTCTTTTCAGGTTAAGCATTGTTGGAAACAAAAGTTTGAGGAACTTCCATCACTCACAAATGTCATTGTACCATCAACTATTGAACCACCCAAGCTGGATTTAAAACCATTGCCATCCGAGCTAAAATATTCCTTTTTGGGTGAGAATGAAACTTTTCCAGTCATAAATGAACTTGAGGAACTCAGAAATGATGCATATAAGAATTCTAAAATTCATAAAGAAAGAACTAAAGCCTTTCATGACAAGTTAATTTCAAGAAAAATATTTGATGTTGGGCAAAAAGTTCTACTTTATAATTCTAGACTTCACATATTTCCTGGTAAGTTGAGATCAAGATGGACTGGCCCATTTGTGGTTAAGCATGTGTATCATTATGGAGCAGTTGACATTGAGAATCCTCAAAATGGTAACGTATTCAAGGTAAATGGACAAAGACTCAAACTCTTTTTGGAAAATCATGTTACTCAAGAAGAGGTTGTTTTTCTTTCTGATCCTTGTTTTGAAAATAACTAGATGTAAATATAATTTTTACTAATCTTCAAAAAAAAAAAAAAAAAAAAAAAAAAATTCATTTTTTTTCCCGGTTAAATGGCGGATAACGGTACTCCGTGATTATTTAAGTCGGTTCCATCAGCTACCCACAAAACTGATATTGTATATAAATTTCTCTTTCAATTTCTTTTTCATTTTTTTTCAAGATGGATGATATTCTCACAAGATTGCAGAAACGATTTCCTCCTTTTCCTCGGAATATTTTACTGAAGCTTTACCAAGTTCGATTTGAAAGATTAAGAATGCTTATGAACAAAGGGATTCCTGAAGACATACGTTGGATAATTGAAGCCAAGGTACGTGAAGATGAATATCTTCCTGTTTTGCATTTACCAGGTACAGGTAGAAGCACTTATGCAAAGAAGCGACGAGCAAAGCGCATGAGTTCAAATTGCCACAAGTGTGCACGATGGACGTGTAACGGTAAATGTCGTTCTATTGGGATTCCGTCCTCTAATCGAGATGATAAAATTGAATTCATTAAGGATGGACTGAGTAAGGAGAATTTGGGTAATATCCAACTTTCTCTTGAGACGCATCCTAGTGGAGACGTACAAAGAGAAATTCTTGATTTATGGCCGCAATTCCAAAGGGAATGGCAACATCTTGGGAATCTGATGTTAAAAGACCCTGTTTGCCAGCTTGTAAGAAAACTGGATGGGAAGCATATCCTCGACTCATAGAAGGCGTTTAAGCCGTTTCTGGACGTAAAACCAGAGGAAGATGTGAGCCACAATCACAACTACAATAAATGACTTCTCAGCTTTTGGTTTGATTTGCAATAACTTTATTTCAGTTTAATTTACGTGTTGTTCGATTTGTGTAATTATTCTCGTTTTTTTTTTTTTTTTGCATTGGTCTTTTACGATTGATTTTTCTTCTCTTTTTGATTTTCTTCCTGAAATCACGCAAAAATCTTTTGTTAGGTTAACATTTTCTTCTGACAGGTCAAATACACTTTCGGCGACATTATTACTCTTGTCTGATTCACTACTCAGTCCTCTATATATTACACCATGTACTCATTCTCTTTCAGGCACTCGAAAAAGAAAAAAAAATGGAAAGCACTTCGTCCCAGCGCATTAAAAAAATTTGTGTCTTTGGAGGTGCTTATCCAGGGAAAAATAACATATTCGCTGATGAAGCCATAAGAGTTGGAGTAATACTTGCCCAACAAAAGATCCACTTGATTTATGGAGGCGGTAGTACGGGTTTAATGGGAGCAGTCGCTACAGCAGCACACGCCGGAGGAAGTCCAGTTCTAGGAATCGTGCCAAAACTATTCACAGATTTTTGTGGACCTACCGTGGGTAAGGAAATACAAGTCTGGAGTATCCCTGAACGGATAACAATCATGTACCATTCTGCCGATGCATTCATTGCCTTACCAGGAGGTCTGGGTACATTGGAAGAAATAGCTTGCGTGGCTTCTTGGTCATCTTTGGTCACAAATAAGAAACCCATTGGTTTGCTTAATATTAATGGTTATTTTAGTAATTTACTTTCATATTTAGATAATGCTGTGGATAATGGATTCATGTTTTCAGAGGCAAGGAGAACCATAATTTCTGCTACAACCATTGAAGATTTACTCAAAAAGCTACAAGCTTATGAGTGTTTATCTGCTACGGTTGTTTCGCAAACGCTCGGAAAAAGAAAAAGAGATATGGACGAGCAAGGAGTGGATTGCACTTTGTCTTTGTGACATTATCTAACATTTTGCTTGTTATGTCTCAGTTATAATAAGTGGTTAGCAACCTCTGCAGGTAATATCTCCTAAATTCTACCTTTAAAATTTGACATTGGGGACAATGTCATATTTTAGTAGGGGGTAAGGGACATATTTTGCTAAAAAAAAAAAAAAAAAAAAATTTTTTGTGTTTTAAGACATTTAGAAGTATTCATTCTGAACAAGGTCTGAGTAAGGGAGACTTGAGACATACCTTGTCAGTTTGATTTAATCTTCTTCTTCAAAAAAACAAAAAAAACAAAAAAAACAAAAAAAAAACAAAAAAAACAAAAAAAAAACAAAAAAAACAAAAAAAAAAAGCATGTTTAGACTTAGTGTGTTTTTTTTTAGTTACTTTCAATACAATGATGAGATATGAATTGCATAAGTCTAAAACAGATTTATTAGTGAGAAGATTTTCATGAGAATTGAGCTTGATGTCAACCTTTTTATGAGCCAATGTTAATATGATATGTTGATTGAGAAAGAAGCATGTTTAGACTTAATCTGACTTGTATAATCATCTTTGTGAGTTTTTGAGCCTATAATGATTGATGCATTATACAAATCAATCTAATTTCTTTCTTGAGTGCTCTTATGATTACATGATTCTCTAGAACTTGCTTTAAACCGTTTGAGACTATATTGATACATGTGACAACATGAATATGATAGAGGCATTAGGATTATAACCAGAGCCAAACAGCCATCCATTATTAATGTTCTAAGAGAACATCCCCACTAGTGAGCCAATTTGAGCCTACATTAAATATGATGTTTTATTGGTAACCACAACTTACACCTAGCCTAAATATACTTATATCCTTACCCTTGTTCTAAAGATGGATTATATATTTTGAGACATATTGCAAAAAAACAAGGGATATTTTTAGTTGAAAATTTGGGTTAGAAACAAAAGATAAGTGTGGGGGAAGAAAAGAAAAGAAAAAGTCAAGAGAAAAAGAAAGGGATCATTGTCAAATACATTCCCATATTAAAAAAAAAATCTTCTCTTGAACTTCTAGAAAAAGATGTTACAAAGTTGGTTAGAATGATGCAAAGGCTCAACATGAATATTTAGCCTATGTTATTATGTGCTTTATAAGAGTTTTGAGAAGTTTTATTTGTATGATCTTATTATGTCTCTAAAATCTATGAACTCTTTGGAACCTTTGTAATATCTTTATCCTTTTGTTCTTTAACCACATTATAACCCTTTGGCCCCATTACAACCTTGAATAAAGACCTCTTGATTTATAATGTTGTATGATCTAAATAGTGGAGAATAGGTGGACAAGCAAGCATATGGTAGAAGTGTTTTCATGAGATTGATTGAGTGTAAACACTTTACCACTACTTTAAAGAGTGAAAATCAAGAGAGTATCCCATGTGAGAAGTTGAGATTAAGTTTGAATATGCACTATTTTGATTGAAATATGTTATGTTAATATTGGCTTAACTCAAACTATTTACATTCAAGCAAGATTTTTTTGTGAATTTCTTTAAGCTATTGATTAGTTTTTAAGACTTGTCCAATGATTATCTCTAATTTATATTGGAAGGATTAGTTATAATTATTATTTTTAGTTTTTCTTATGTCTTCAATGTTTGTGGGTATCGTCCTAGTAAACCCTCACGAGACTAAACTCGTCCACTAGGGACACCTAGGGGTTTAAAGGCTTGTGTCACATGCTAAGTGCCACCGTGATTTCCTACGAAAATGGATTAGATTAGATTTTCTTATTTTATTTTTATTGAGTCGTTGCTAGGGACTAGCAACAATCTAAGTATGGGGGTGTGATAACTCGTATAATTATATAGTTTTTAGTTATGTTTTATTATTGTTTTGTGTCAAATACGAGTTATTATTGTTTAGTCTAATTGTGTTTATGATCTTTTATATTTTTATGTAATTTGGTGTTTTTCACAAGTTTCTTTGAGTGATTTCAGATTACTAGAATTAAGGGCAAATCCAGTTCAGTTCCAGTTCCGACACCTTTTGCCATATCAGCTATATCTCGAGTTTCACTGAAGCAATAAGGCTGAACTTTGTATCCCTGCAAAGCTAAGAGGCATATCTATCTTTTTCATGTTTTACACTTCTTGAAACGGAGTCGTTTTCCCTAGCGAAATCGACCATCAAGTTGGCTGATGTGCAATGACGTCTGTTCTGCACCGTTTTGGTATTTTGACCATATCTTCCGATCCACGTGCGCAAATGATCTGATTCCAACGGCTATGGATCCGTAACTGATAGGGGTATATTTTTCTAGAAGACCATTTTATCAGATCGAGCCTCCAACATTGACAAAATCGACCATCAAGCTGGCTGATCAGAATTGTCATACAATATGACGAAAATTGTTAGAAAAATGCACCCACCTATTATACCTACCTTTGAAATTTGTAAAGCTTGTCTCTTGTCATTTAGCCCTCCAAAATGTGTATAAATAGAGGGCCTTGGATGAGTATTGGAATACATTGATACATTGGTAGGATAGCCATTGTAATAAAATTCTCTAAGTTTTCTTTTTCTTTCATTTCTCTAGTTTTCTTTTTCTTCTTACATTTCTTTTCATTTTATTCATATCTAGTATGTGTTTCTAATCATATTGTTGAGGTGATGAGGTGAAGCTCTTGGTAAATGCTAAGGTTAGTCTCTTCAACATGAGCTAAAATGAATCATCATTTATAAACACTAGTGTAGATAATATTTTCTTTTGGTTTAAAATCATACTTGCAAAGTAGAGATCTTGATTCATTATTGACAATGAAAATGGCACAGTAAATGCTTGGTTTCATAACCTTGATTTGTTGTAGACATATACCTTGGCATAAGGAATGCTTGGACTCTTTTTGTGAGTTTTGAGGACACCAAATGAACATAATATCATATGCTATGGACGTTGGACAATTTGGACTGAATTGCTAAACCTTCCGGTTGGAACCTCCCTTATGTGTGGATTTCAATTGTGTAATAAAACAAGATTAATCTTAGCATAACACCAAGAGTGGATTCTCTAACCTCAACATCTTTTCTTATTGTTTTTTATATCTTGTTTAATTTCTTTTATGTTATTTTGTTTATTTTGTTCTCTAATATCTTGTTTACTTTCTTTGTTATTGATTCCCTAATATCTTGTTTATTTTCTTTTTCATATATATTTATAAACTTATACTTACTAGTACGCTTCCCTGTGGTTCGACCTCGGACACCCGAGAATTTATTACTTGAACATAACCTGCACTTGGGTTTACAACTCTTAATTGTGTCACCATCATTTATCAAATGAGATTATTAGTAAATGCTTTATTTACAAGTGCATCAATGCATGAAATGTACGAGATGTACGAAAAGAAAAATTTTCATATTTACAAACTCAAAAAGTTAGCGAACATTTGCTCCGACAGTATCAACTTATTTAAGCATCACGGTGCCTTCGGAGCGAAAAATGAAACTTATTGCGGGTAGCACGATGTACGTTCATCATTACCCGATTTACAGTTCTTGTTCGGAATGTAAACAAATAGCGAAAGATCACCATGTTCCTTCCAAATTTCGACCGCTTCCGATCGGAAATTCGATATGGCTCTACTCAAGTTCACTACATGAGGTTGAGTTAGGTTCTAAAAGGCTCCAAATTGCTCCTTACTGTCGCCCGTGAAGGCTAGTAAGGCATCCCGATTTAAAACGGGTTCAATTTGTTGGAGTATATTTTCCAAGCCTATGCGGAGGTTATTGCCTCACGAAAGCGTAGGTACTTTATTACTCCGAAAGTGTTTCGCTAGCCCATGCGGAGGTTATTGCCTCTCGAGAGCGTAGGTACTTTACTTTCACCTAAAGGGATAAAGCTCGGGTATAGAGCTTATGTATGAAATGTATGTGCTCGTGTGTGAGAAGGAACAAGAAAACCTTCGACTATTTGTCTACCACTCTTTATTCTATTCATTCCACGGTTTAAAAAAAAATAAATAAACGACATAAAAAAAATATGAATAAAGAATTAACAAATATCAAAAGGTAACTGCAAGCAAAAAAAAAAAACAAAGAAAGAAAGAAAGTAAAGAGAATTAAAATTAAATACCGATTAAATCCATTAATTCGAGATTTTTTTAAAAAATAACACATGATCAATTCGTGGCTCGACTCGCAAACGTCCCCAGCGGAGTCGCCAAGCTGTCATAACGGTTTTTTTGACCGCTACGACGAATTTGATGAAAACACAAAAAATGGAGTCGCCACCAATCTTTTTTGCTAGGTGTGATTGGCCACCTATTAAAACCGGTTTAGTAAAACATTAATTAAAACATTTTGTAAAACCAATTTCGAAGTCCGCGCTTTGAACCAGAGAGAAAACAAAATCGGGTTCGGGAGTCGGTTACGTGCGGGGAAGGATTAGCACCCCCGCAACGCCCGTTTAGAAAACGGTACCACTTAATCACGTGTTATCTTAAATCTCGATTTAATGGACTTGATATCACTATTTAAAAATAATCCTCTTTTATTTTCATTTTATTTTATTTAAAAAAAAAACATGTTTATTATTTTTTGAATTTTTGAACTGTTTTTATTTTTTAAAAATCGAAAGTGAACGTAAATTTGTTATCGAAAATACTCATTAAATATTCCCGATACTCTCGGTGGTATTTAACGAGATCTTCTCACCTCAAGACATCTTAGGGATCACAACCGTGATATCCTTCGAATTCCGTCGTCGGCAATTTACATCCATTTTTTATTTAAATGCGTATGATACGAATATTTAAATATCGGAGGCATACGACTTAGCATATAACTATAAAATTAAACATGCAAATCATAATATTAAAAACACGAGCATGGCAAGATGTCGAACACATAAACATTCGCCTTTTTTATTCATTTTTTTTATTTTGATTATTTCCATTTTTTATAAAAATGAAAACGAATTTTTGTATCGAGCATGTCGCTAAATACTCCCACCACTCGTGGTGATATTTAACGAGATTCTCTCACCTCAAGATATCTTAGGAATCACTACCGTGACGTCCTTCGAATTCCGTCGTCGGTTATTCGTATTTATTAAAATCTTTTTTTTTTTGAAAGGTAAATTAAAATGCTTTTAATAATTATTTCCGAAATAAAAGAAATTATCTATGTAAGAGTAATTTCCGAATCACTCCGATACTTTCGATAGTGTTTCGATTATTTTTCTTACTCGGACCATTTCGAAGAACGATCGATACCCTGACCATCCGAGAAAAAGATCCGTTTTTAGAGAATTTTATTTACCGAAAATAAATTTAAAGGACATGTATTAATTAAAAATTATTATTTTAATATTTTAAAATCGAAATCAAATAACAAAAAAATATATCGAATGCTGAACAAAAATAATAAACAAAAATAGTAATGACAATAAATAAGAAAATTGAAATCATACCTGACAAATGTCGAGAAACCGAAAAATCAAAATACCGGACTTGATCTTCGTAAAATCACCTGAAAATGTCAAAAATAAAAATCAAAACTTCAAAAACGATCATCGTAAAATTTTTTTATTTTTATTTTCATTTTTTAATTTTTTTTTAATTCATCATTCTTGATTTTTTGATTTTTTTTTTAATTTAATTTCTAATTTTTCCTTTTTTTTCATTTTCATTTTTTTATATATTTATTCTTTTTATATATATTTATTCTTTTTCAATTTATTTATTTTTTAAAATTATTTATTTTTTTTTTTTCTTTTTTTTTTCTTTTCTTCTTTTCTTTCTTCTTTTTTTTCTCTTTCTGGCCCAGGATCAAGCCTGGCCTGCTGGGCCAGGTCCGATCCTGGCCTGGCCTGCTGGGCCGGGTATGGCCCAGCTTTCTCTTTTTTTTTTTTTTTTTTTTTTTCGGGTTAGGGGTACCCGCGCGGACCCGGGTCGGATCCGGGTCCAGGCGCGGACCCCTCTTGCATGAAACGGCGCCGTTTCGGTGCCACCAAAACGGCACCGTTGCGGCGCCTTCTCTTTTTTTTTTTAAACAAACCGGTGACCCGCGCGGACCCCGGGTCAACGCGCGGGTCACCTCGACCCTCCCCCTAGAACGGTGCCGTTTTGGCACCGTATTTATACCCCCAAACCCCTTTTTTTCTTCATTTTTTTTTTCTTTTCTTCTCTCTCCTCTCTTTTCTCTCTCTGCAGAAACCAGAAAACCCTCCCAAACCCAGAATCCGGCGGCCGGCCGCCGTCCACTGTCGCCGGCCGCCGGTCCAAATTACCTATCCGAGGGCGTTTCGACCCCCTCGTCACGGATCTGGGCTCCGTTTTGCCCAAATCTCACCTGAGATGCCTAGATCTAGGATTGAAAACTTTTTTTTTTGGTTTTGTTTTTTTGTTTGGTTGGTTTTTTTCTTGCAGGGACTTTTTGGTTTTTTTGTTTTTGTGGGTCTTGTTTCGAAAGGGGGTCCTAGATCTGGGTTTCAAACCCCAGATCTGGGGTTTTTTTTTGGGGTCGGCTTGGTTTTTTTGTTTGGCGGGGGGGAATCCGATCGTGTTTTGGCCTCCTTTTTGGTTTCGGTTTGGGGGAGCCTCTTGGGAGGGATCCGAATCAGTGGATCCTCTCATCCTCCCTCTCTTTTTTTTCGAATCGGGGTCCTCCTCCCTTTCTTTTCTTTTGCTCGTGATGGGGGCTTTATGGGGGTGTTTGGGGTTGAGGTTGAGTGTCGGTTAGTGGTGGCGTGTGGCAGGGCAAGGGTCGGTGGTCAGGGGTAGGTTTTGGCGTGTGGCAGGGGGGTTGGTGAGGGTGGCAGAGGTAGGGCTGGGTTGGCAGGGAGGCTGGTGGCAGAGGTCTGGTTAGGGGATTAGGGTTTGGTTTAGGGTTTCAGTGGGCCTGGGCTTGGTTGAAAAGGGCCCGAAAATTGGGCCTGGTTTGGGGGTTGAGGGGTTTGGGTCGGAAATGGGCCAATGGGCCTGGACAGCAGATTGGGCCTGCTGAATAGCAGGCCTGGTTCGTACTTGGCCCGGGTCGGATTCGAATCCGACCCGGACGAAAATTGGTTATTACAACATGTACCCAAATAAGCTTCTAACTTTTAATTTATATTTAAATAAACCCTTAACATAAATTAGATCTGTTCATAGGCTTGGTCGCGACTCTGTATTATTTTCTACATTATCCAGACTCGGTCTGGATCACTATTAAGAAAATAATAAAAAATAAAAAACCGTTTTACATTAATTTTTATAATTTAATTTAAATAAAAAATTAATTTTTAAATACATAAACCCGGATCATTAAAAATCATACCCAGGTTCGACCCAATACGGGTTGGGTTTATTGGGCCTAACAAGTTACCCGTCTCATGAGCAGGTTTAACATAAATCAAATTTTCATCTGAAATAAGGGCTTATTTAGGTGTAAATCAAAGGATAAGTACTTATTTAAGTATAAAACAAAAGATAAAGGCTTATTTAAGAAAAGTGTCATAGTTCAAGGGTTTTTTTAATATTTTAACTTTTATTATATTATTTTTGTGTATATTAAATGTATCGTGTTTAAAATTATTGGATTTTTGTGATCTCTCACTTTTAATTAAAGAAAGCAAGAGAACTTTATTATGTGACAAATGAAAAAAATTTGGCTTAAATCTTACGCCCTCAATCGAGTTAAGTTCAAGAGTTCGAATGATTTGAGAATTAAGACAAAAAAAACAAGTAAACTAAGCATTTTACTAAGGAAAATTTGGCTGTTGATGGAGCCTTGATGGAAATTTGGCAAGGGGTTCTTCATTTGTATGCCCTCCCTCAACTTCCTCTAACTGGCCAATCTTGAAATTCAGCTTTGAAACTCGTTTCTTCAACAGCTTGTTTCCAATCTCCACAAGTTTTTGAAAAAAAAAAATTGTATTATTAAAATTTATAAGAATACAAAAATATTTTTGATTTTATATTTAGTATTAATATTTTAATTATATTTTTGATAATTTTATCAACTGAATTAGTATCACTTAATTGTGACACTAAACTCAATCAAGAGTATTAGATAATGTCACACCTACTTTGTGGATGTAAAAAAATTGTGTACAATATATATATGATCATTTTTTTTCATGGAATGGTATTTTTTTAGAAAAAATGATAATTTTTTAAAAGAGTGGTAGATTTTTTTTTAAGAAAATGTAGTTTTTTAAGTGAAGGTAGTTTTTTTAAATGAGTGATAGTTTTTTTAAAGAGAGTGAATAATTTTTAAAAATATATATATTATATTGAAAAATTAAAAAACATAAATGCTCTATAATATTATTATTTAATTTATTAAAATTTGGTTTTTTAATTAATTGTAATTGAGTTGGTGTTACTTGACTCGTGACATTAACTCAATTATTTCTTTTAAATATAGTATAGATAAATAGATTAGTCTAAACTATTAATTATCGCTTAAGGGATATTACGACTAGGGCTGTAATCGAGTCGAGCCGAGCTCGAATAGTGAGCTGCTCGAGCTCGAGCTCGACTCGAAACTCGCTGCTCGAAACTCGGCTCGAGCTCGATCGAATACCATTTTTCAAGCTCGAGCTCGGCTCGAGATATAATCGAACTATTCGAGCTCGGCTCGATAAAGCTCGTTTACTCAATTTATGTACTCGAGCTCGAGCTCGAGTTCGAGCTCGAGCTCGTTTCATATACAATTTTTTTACATTTAAATAATAAGGATAATATAGTAAATTATTATAAAAATATATATTATAAAATCAAAAGCTCGATTAGGCTCGCGAGCCGCTCGAATCGAGTATTGAGATACTCGAATTCGGCTCGCTCGATAGCTCGAGCTGCTCGAGCTCGAGCTCGGCTCGATAATGACCGAATCGAATTCGAATTTTTTTCGAGCCGAACTCGAATAGCTTGCGAGCACCAGTGTCTCATTTACACCCCTAATTACGACCTATGATAAGCTTTTAGGCTTTATTTAAGTGAATGAGTAGAAAATTGAAAGTAGAGTGATGTGAAAATATTACAAAATATATATATATATATATATTTTTTCTTTTCATAGCATGTCAGCTAGGAAAGATGAAAAATTATCAAAAAAAAAAATTAGAATTAAAGAAAATAAAAATTATATTATTTTATAATTATATATTTTATAAGTTAAGATAAAAAAATTAAAAATAATAAATAATTTTATAAATATACACATTTAACTTACATTTCTTTTATTTTCTTAATTTCAAATTATTTTTTTATGCATAAATAAAAAAAAAATCATCTTTCATATTATTTATTCTCTCAATTTTCTTTATTATCAAACACTCTCAAAATTTATTTATTTTTTACTTTTCTATCCATTATTTTATTTTTTTAATTTTACCAAACACAGCTTAAACAACTTTTTTTGTTCTTTAAAAAGGGGGAAAAAAAGATGGACTTGAAAAAAATGAGCGTAGTGCGCACCAAGTGCCCTTTAGCAGAGTGTGTCCATTCTCCAATTTTCTACTCAGGAGTCGGGGATCAGATAAGATTCCAGTTTGCGTGAAATTTCCTACGACTATAAAACCTCTCCACCGTAATAATGTACCCAAACAAAGCTTTGCCTTAACTCGCCACTCAACTCACCTTGTTAAACCTCCCCACTCGCTACCAATGTCTGACTCTAACTCTAGGTAGACTCACACATCCTTAAAAATTTACCAAATTTCTTTACTAAAACTCAAATTGGAAACTAATTTTTTTGGGGTTTAATAAATTTGTGTTAAATTACAGCTGCATGGATGGAGCTTATGCTGAGATTGTGGTGGTGCGACATGGAGAAACGGAGTGGAATGCTGATGGAAGAATTCAGGTTTGAATTTCTCGGGAAAATTTACACTTTTTTAAACATTTAATAATTTTGTTATATTTTGGAATTTGAATTAGATATAAAAATGTCAAAAATCGAAATTTTTTTCTGAAACTATCGGATATTTAGGGATATGACGTGCGCGGGAGATTCTATGATCTATTTATTTATTTGCTCGGATTGCTGATTTTAATCATGTTTTAGTAAGTTTGATTTATTATTGATAAATAATAATACTTAATTTAATGTTGAAAGATTATAAATCTGGTTTGAGATTTTGAATATGAAGTAAATGTTCATGCTTTATGTAATCCAATTTTTGGTGATTTCAGAATTGGATCATGTAAAAAGAGGAGAAAGTTTTGGTTAGGTTTAAGTAGGAAAAAAAGGAACTTGGTATTTATCTGCTGCATAGAAGCCTAAACCAGTTATATTTAACATGGATAGATAAAATGTGTAATTTGCATTTAGAACTTAAACAACACGAATGGTTTATAATCTGTATAAGGAATTCATATAATAGAATGCAAAATGATGAACAATTACAACATGGCATATATCAGTTTCACTCTCATCATTGTATTACTGATCATAGTTTGCTAAATCTTGGGCAAGGTTATTGGACATATCAATTTTTACAAAAAAAAAATATATAATCACGCTGCTGACTCCTTTTGATTTGCCTCTAATTATACATATTGGTCCTTCTATTTTCAAATTTCAATTACATTTGTACCTATCCTTCCTCTTGTTATGTGGATTCCTTTGTTAATGTATCAGTGTATTTTGCTACTTTGATTAGTTTATCTTTTATATCTTTTGATAGGGGCATCTGGATGTGGATCTAAATGAAGCTGGGAAACAGCAGGCAGCTTCAGTATGTTATTACTTGTATTTTTTGCTCATATGGCCTTTCTTAACTGATGTTGATGCCTTAAGCTCATTCTTTGTCCCCTGCCTCACTTATAGGTAGCTGATCGACTATCAAAGGAGCCTAAAATATCTGCTGTATATTCATCTGATTTAAAGCGAGCTCTTGTGACAGCTGAGACAATCGCAGCTAGGTGTAGTGGGTTAGAGGTATGAATCTCAAAGTAATGCCCTTGGAGTTAGATGTGTTAAAAAGTGTGTTTTGCAGTTGTTAAAACAGTTGCTTTTAGAATTCTACGGTTCAAGCTTTGAAGAGTTTGGTATTATATGTGGAGTTATTAAGTTATCTTTTTTGTTGGATGCTAACCAGGTTATAACAGATTCAGACCTACGGGAGAGAAATTTTGGGGATCTCCAAGGCCTCGTATATCGTGAAGCAGCCAAACTTAGTCCCAAAGCTTACAAGGCCTTATTATCACACAGGACAGATCAAGATATACCAGTAAGTTGGGATTGGTTTGAACTCAAAACACAACAGTGGGGAATCTTGAAAGAAATTTGTCTCTGGCTTTGTTAAACATAGCATATATTCTCTATTTAAATCAGTAAATGTATTGGCTAGACAATTTCTGGCTTTGGCTTTTATAATATTGCATATAATTTGCAGAATTATGTTCAAATAATCATATCATTTGAAGCATGGCTCTATAGCATTTAAGTCTCAAGTTAACACTCCAACTTATGGTAAAAAATGAAGGCCCAAAATTTGGATTACATGCTAAAGTTGAAATGGACCAAATAGAGTAGTTTTTTTCTTGAATTTGCAACCACCATCCTTTCCCTACGTTGAAGGAAATGGTTGTCACCACTAGCTACCCTTATTTTTGGGCCATGTCACTAGCTAGTCTTCTTAATTGCAATCCGCTACTCTGTCCAAGCATTACTTAGTTCTGACGTTGTAATACTGATTGCACTGTACTGTATATTAATATGTTTACTGATAGTTTGTTGATCTGTGCCAGTTATTATCTAGTTATAAGCCTTTTTTGTTTGAATCAACTAGCTCTTGTTATAAAAAATTGTGCAATAACTGGATAAGTGTGATTACAGTAAAAGAAAATATGAGATGTCTACTTGGGCATTAAACAGGGTTTTAAAATTATTATACATTTAAATGCTTATACTCTGATTCACTTCATATTCAGGGTGGTGGAGAAAGTCTAGACCAACTCTATCATCGCTGCACGTCTTCATTGCAAAGAATTGGTAGGAAGCATAAAGGTATGTTTGTGTCATTTGTAAAAGGGAAACTCTTGAATCATAATCAAGGTGTAAATTATTGGTTTTTGAACATTTCGTTGTTATAGTTTGTTTAATTTTTAGCACTCATTCAAACTTCAGTACATTCCATTAAACCTGATAACAAGGTGTTGCTTCTATCTATGTTGCTCCGACTCTTCATTTTTCTTGACGTGTCCGTGTCAGACGCATAACCGAACATGGGTATGGGGATACGATCCTCTAAGAACCCTCCAAATATATGAAAATCTTAGAAAAAATTGAACATACCCATGTCGGACACATATCCGTATTGGAAACTCACATTCGAGTCCGAGTAACATAAGCTGCTATAAGTGTTTGAACAACTTTATTTGCCTTCCAATTGCCTACTGTTACCTTATAGCATCAATAGGCTAATATATTTCTGGTTTAAATATCTGAATCTTTGCTTTTCTCTGTGATAGGAGAGCGAGTTGTTGTGGTTTCCCATGGCGGTGTTATTAGATCACTCTACAAGCGAGCTTGCCCAGATGGAAAGCCTGGAGGGAAGGTGCTTAATGCATCTGTAAACATATTTCACTTGTCTGATGAGGAATGGACCATAAAATCCTGGGGTGACGTTAGTCATCTCGACCAAACAGGATATCTGAATTCGGGTTTTGGGGGGGACAAAACATCTGGTTAGTTTGTAGTTGTACTCTATTTCACTCTGATTTTTCATTTTTCTTGAAGTATCCGTGTTCGACACTCATGTCCAACACATATTGGAATAAAGGTATGGGAGTATGATCCTTCAAATATATCAAAAATCTTAGAAAAAATAGAACATATTCGTGTCGGACACATACCTTTATCCGACACTCTCCCCAAGTCCGAGTAACATAGGTTGTACTTGATATGCCTTACTTTAGCACTTTGTAATTGATTATTCAGGCAACGGCACTAGAAAAATATTCAAGGTGAGGTAGTTGGGCTAATTATTCATGCCGCTCTGCTCTCACCAGGGATTCTCTCTTCTAAACGTGATTCTGGAACAGCTCTTACATTCATTAATGAGACAACTTTTCTTTTAATTACCATTTGAAAGGTGTTTCAAAATTCCTTTTTTTTTTTTTGAAAAAAGTATTTGTTTTCTACAGAACTATTTTCATGAATTTGCAAGTTTCTTCACAGAATTCCAATTCGTCCCATGAGGCTAATTTTTTCAAGAATGGTAAATGAATTACAGCTGAGACAATCTTATGTTCAAATTTGAAAATCAATAGTTTTAAGATTCTCAAGTGACGAATAATGAATTTTTTTTTATACAAATGAAGTCGTAATTTGATGATAGAAAAAAAGATTGCAAATATTAAAAATTGAATCAAATTTAGGATTCACAAATGATGAATTTTATAAATAATATTTCATCAAACTTTATGAAATTTATGTAAACCTACTCTTTAAAAGAAAGAGGAGAGAAGGCACGATTCGTGGCGTGTCACGTTAGTCGGTTAAGATTCCTGTCAGCTTGAAATGTCCGCCAACTAAAAACGTTTTCCAGCAGAATGTTCGTCCACGACAAAACTTGGCCGTTTGTACTTTACCACCAACACCAAGTGACTAAACTATTCAAGATGTATATGTCCGAACCTAGTTCTTGGTAAATCACTTTAAAAATACAACAAAGCAAAACTTAAATTAATATTTGATTTTTGGTTTTTAATTTGCTTCATCTTATTGTTAATTTTATGCTAAATTAACAGCTCCATGGATCAAGCTTACACTGAAATTATCGTGGTGCGTCATGGAGAAACAGCATGGAATGCAACTGGAAGAATTCAAGTCTCTTCATTACTTTTTTCAACATTTCTTGAGAAAATTTAAGTTTTTTTTTTTTTGTCTCTTGTTAATTTAATTTTTTTTTTTTTTTTTTATCTTAATAGGGACATATGGATGTTGAACTAAATGAAGTTGGGAGACAACAAGCAGCTTCAGTATGTTGTTTAGTACAATAGTTTCTTTCTCTTTTGTTTGACCTTTCTCTGTTTCTAATACTGATGCTTGAAAAACTCTTCTTTCTGGGGATGAAGTTAGCTGATCGACTATCCCGAGAGCCTGAAATATCCGCCATATATTCTTCTGATTTGAAGCGAGCTCTTGAAACAGCTGAGACAATTGCTTCAAGCTGTGGCGAGTTTGAGGTATGAATGTTTTTCACTATTGATTTTTTTTGTCAAATTGGACTTCATTAGTGCTTGGAAATTGGAACTCAAGAAATCTATCAGTTTAGTTTATGTTTTTGGATTTGAGTAGCATTCAACATATGCAGTTGGCTCATAATATATGGAAATTGTTAGTTATTGTTGAAGCTTTAGATGCGAATTTTGTACACATTTTTTTGTTGGATGTAAAATTTTAAGGTTATTAAAGATCCTGAATTACGGGAGCGACATTTAGGGGATGTTCAAGGTCTTCTGTTTCGTGAAGCAGCCAAAGTTCGTCCCGAGGCTTATAGAACCTTTTCATCTCGCAGGACTGATCAAGTTATACCAGTAAGTCATTAATTATACCAGTAATTTTGGCATATGTTGCTCCGATTCTTCATTTTTCTTGAAGTACCTGTGTCCGACACCTATGTCCGACCCATATCTGGACATGAGTATGGGGATATGATCCTCAAATGACCCACCAAATACATGGAAATCTTAGAAAAAATTAAACATACCCGTGTCCGACACTCACATACGAGTCCGAATAACATAGATTTTGGCCCATCTTGGGCTAAGTTTTCTGCTTTGTTCGGAGTTAGGCTCCCCAAACAGGAGAATTTAGCAAGCTAACTACCTACAGGACATTAAGAGTGTTATTAGCTGGCCTGGTTGGTGTTGATCATAGTTTGTAATTTGTAATTTGTATATATATATATTTGTCGGACACAAATATTTTAAGAAAATGAAGAGTCCGGATAACATAGGTCTGCAGCAATTTGCTGGCCACAAGTCTTTTTTCTTCAATCATATAGTGGTATTGCATGGCAGAGCTGTTCTTCTGACATTCACAAAGTATCTAGAAATTAGTTATCACTTATGATGATGATAATGATTAGATAACTAACTAGCTAAGAACTAAACAAGCTTTAGACATCAATACTGATTTACTAGCTCTGATTTTTACTATGTATGTAGGGAGGTGGAGAAAGCTTAGACCAACTCTATCACCGTGCTACATCTTCATTACAAAGAATTGCTCAGAAGCATACAGGTATATTTATTATGTTATTTTGTGAAAAGAAACTCAAACCCCCAAAAATATAATCAAGTATAGAACAGATTACATTCATTTTTACCTCGTTTTATTTTTCTTGAAATATCTATGTTTGACACCCATGTCCAACATATATCCGGACATGGGGTATGAGAATATGATCATCCAAAAACCCTCAAAATACATGTAAATCTTGGAAAAAATTAAACATACCCGTGTCCGACATTCACATCCAAGTCCGAGTAACATAGTTTTCAAATTCCATGTACCATTAAATCTTCTGGTGTGACTTCGTTAATTTGCCAAGGAAATTCTACTTTTACCTGACACGTACGGCTGCTGCTAGCATCTAATATTGTTTCTGGTTTAAATTTTCTGAATTGTTGCTTATAATTTCCCAATGGCAGGAAAGCGAGTCGTTGTGGTCACTCATGGAGGTGTGATAAGAGCACTATATAGGCGAGCTTGCTCGAACAGGTTTAGGGGAAGTATACTCAATACCTCTGTTAACATATTTCAGTTATGTGGTGACGATGTTTGGACCATAAAAGCTTGGGGTGATATCAGTCATCTCAATCAAGCAGGACATTCCAAGTCTGGTTTAGGCCTAGGGGAGGGTAACAAAACATCTGTGGTTAGTTCTCACTTTAATGCTTGATGAGCTTACCATTTTTCCATCAGGTAAATTCAAGTCGATTAAATTAGCAATAATGTCGATGAACTGATTTTAGAGATCAGATGCTTCGCCTAATTTAAGCACTCTCTTTGGATTCTGGAGTATTGTTCAAAGCTATGTTGCTCGGACTCGGGTGTGAGTGTCGGACACGGATATGTTTGATTTATTCTAAGTTTTTCCATGTATTTGGAGGATCCCCATACCTATGTCCGAATATGTGTTGGACACGGATGTCGGACATGGGTACTTCAAAAAAAATAAGAGTCGGAGCAACATAGGTTCAAAGTAATCGTGTATATATATATATATATATATATATATATATATATATATATATATTGCAAAAGTAGTAGAGTGATAAGGCTTGTATCAGCCTAATGCATACGTATAAGGTTTGAAAACTTTGAGACACAGACTCCTCATCGGCAGCATATGCCTATGTTACCCGGAGCGGACTCTTCATTTTTCTTAAAATAATACTTATATCCGAAAATAAGTATGAGGGTATAATCCTCCGAATGTATGAAAAAATTTTAAAAAAAGTAAGTATACCCGTATCAGACATTTTTTGTATCCGACACTCATCCCCGAATCTGAGTAACATAGGCATATGCCATCCCTGGATGGAAACAAGTAATCTTACCTTACATATATAAGTTAGTACTAAAACTGATGTCATAACAGACCAAAAAGAGTGCAAACTATGCAAACACCAGATAGGGAACTTTCTAGAAGTTGCAAGCAGTTCTGCACCAGACAAAATTTCTTTTGCAAGGCTTTGTGTTTAATAGAAGCTTCTGCTTTAAAAATTCATAGGACAGTAGTTGCAAGGGGACTCTCAATACCATTGCATAGTTTTAAACACGCCAACTCTCAGTGGACCATATATCTTGAAAACCTTTATCAAGCACTATGTTACTGAAAGACTTTATATATGTAATTTCATCCCCATTTTGATTGAAAATGCAGTTTTTTTTTTTGTAAATATTTTCAAAAAAAAAAATTCATATACGGAAGTGTACATATAAAATTTATGAGTATTTATTTTCAAAAATATTGTATATTATAACCTTACTTTTGTTCATAATCAAGTTCATTTAATTTAATCGAACATGTTTAATTATACGCGACATATTTATTTAATATTTACAATCAAATTCATTTAATTTAAATGAATTGAGTTTGAACACTATTCAAAAATCCTTAACAAACATAATCTTTCTTAACGAACATGATTCGATCTCGAACAAACTTAAAAATAAACAAACGAACACGAAATCTCGTTTTTACAGCCTAGAGTTATCCACTCAAAATCTTGCTCCAGGTAAGGTAAGCATGGGCATTATTTGTGGGACTTGAAGCACAAAAAAAATATTGTAGATGTAGCTATCAGTATGAGTGGGGGGACAACTTTACTTTTGTTTCTAGTGATTGTTCAAGTTCGTTAAGCTTTCTCTTCCAATCTTTTTTTTTTTTTGGAGAATTTTTGACCTGAAATGCACTCAATGATCCTTTTTGACCCAATAAAAAAAATGTTGCTAAATAGTATTTAATTATGCCCCATTATCATTTTTTTTAGTGCTCAAATTCAATGTTCAGCATTCTCTTTATTTTTTTATATATAAAAAATAATGTTATTTCTACAATGGTCATGTTCACCTTGACAAACAAGTTAATTTCAAATTATAAATTAAATAACTAGAATTATATGATATAATATAAGCTAGTAAACTTCTGATTGATAATTAAAATAATTAAAATACGATATGATATAAAAAATTAATACGAACACGATATAATATTTTAAACACAATTATAATAAAAAAATAATACGAATACGATATAAAAATACGGATTACTGGATTAAAATAAAGAGAAAGGTGAATGGTGGGAACCATTTTAAAGGAGTAGCTAAGACCTAACCTTACCTTTATTTTGGCGCCAATTTTGCAAGGAAAAAAACATTAGCCACTAATCACCATAATTAATTAACTGATACAAAAGTCAAAGGGCCATTGCTCTTACTTAGTTTGGGAAAACCTTGTAATCATGTTGGATGAAACATTTTGTAACCAAATATTTGGACAATATCAAACAAATTTCATAAGGTCAACGACTGCCATGAGGAAGATGCCCTTTGCAACAATTTGCAAACCATACGCATCCCATTGTAATTATTAATTCATGGTTCTGATTTTAATTCTAATTAATTAAATTCCCAACCCACTTGGCCTTAATAAACGAAAATACAACTTAATTCTTAAGTTTTCATATATTTGGTGAATGGTTTAAATATAAAAAAATTTATGAATTAAAATTAAATAACTATTTGAATTTTTATAGTTTTATTGTAATAAAATTCAAATATTTATTTTCATCTAATTAAACTTTTAAACATTTATCTAATTATCTTCACTCAATTGAGGTTTCGATTGAAAAAAAATTGATGACGGTCGTTAATCAATTTATTTCCAATCAATGGTTTAATTTGGTAAAAATATCAAAATAAATATTTGAAGATTCAATTAGTAGCAATAAAACAATAGAGGTTTAGATGATTATTTAATTTTAGATCAAGAGCATTTTTATGTTTAAGCCTAGCGAATAAATTTTATAATAGCCAACAACTAAATTGTCTGTCGGTAAAATGCTGAACTTTTTGTTTTAGTGATAGGAGACGAACTTTATCTTTTTATCTTATGCATTTCACCATCTTTGCTTGAGGTTCGAATTTAAAGTTTTTTATTTTTTGTACAAAAGAGATCGTAACTTGAAAATAAGATGTGGATTGTAAATGCTAGAATTTAAACCTAAAATCTGTTGGATGCTACTTTTTAAAAGTGACTGTATAAACCAACTTGGATTAAGTCCTGAGTTCTTAAATATCTTGGCCTAATTAGAGTATGGAACTAATTATAAATGAATTAATTATTCCTAGATTCTTGATTAGACTTGTTAATGGACCGAGCAACCCATCCGATCCGTATTGAGCCGGGCCACGACTCAACCCGATCCGACCATGAGTAGGTCTATTCTCGACTAATCAGACTTTTATCATCAATGATTCGTTGAGATGGTGAAGAAAATGAAGAACAAAACATGGTGGAGAGCTGAATAATGAATTTATTATGATCAATAGTTGGAGTGGGCAACGAAATAATGAATATACTTTTGCTTGAAATGAAATGAAGATTCATATATTATAAAAAACAAAGGCAAAGGAAAAAAAAAATGGTCTCATTAATAAAACTTTGCACCTCTGGCAAAGGAATTTGCATCACCAATGATTTCATGGAATTACCAAAGTAGATTACATAGGAAATGAGTTCATGAACAAGTTTGGATTGAATTTTTTTCTGCCTTTGTATTTGCTTTAAATATTCTAAATTGTCAAAGAAATGGAGCTTCCTCACGCGTTAATAATGTTGAAAAGGTCTTACAAATCTAAATCAAACATTAAGAAAATATGCTAAAAGCATGAAATCTATGGTTAACATGGTCAACATCAAATATTAGTCAATTTCCTTCCTTCTTTCCTCTTATTTTACGATAGATTTTGTTAAAGAGTGTTCTTAGAAAACACTTTAAGACTAGCTAATATATTATTTATAGTAATAGTTTTGTACAAAATATAATAGTTGATAATTTTATTTATGATTTTCAGTGTATTTGATAAAAATATTATTATATATATAATAATCTTAAAAAATATTCTAAAGACAAATTCCCGGACCCCCAAACACATTTTCAATCATGAAATCCTATCAATATGCATTTTCTCAAAAGATAAAATCATGAGAACAACTTCTCGGACCCCAAATGCGATAATACTTCATAATTGACGCAATCCAACAATTTTTACATCAATAAATTTATTTTTTTTTAATGCTTTCACGCATGTAATTTACTTGGAATTAGTATTAGAGTATGCAATTTGTTAGATCTATGTGTGTAATATGTAATAATGAACATACAATTATTAATTTGCATAGCATAGGGTAATATCAAGAATTCACCGGCTGCAATCTGCATGCCCTATTGCATGCACCATTTCAATGCCAACTTTCTTTTCTTAGCTCCAACTTTTTCTGTTTATTTATTAAATGGTTTCACCATAATGAGGCACATGCTTGAATAATATATATAGCTCAACTCTTTATCTTCTAGAGAAATAAAATATGTACTTATAGCTGATTAATTTTTTTCCTATACTTTTATTCCTTTTGCAGCATTACTTGATTTTGTTCAATTTTATTGACAAATTCAACTATTTTTTTTTTTTATTGAAGAAAGAGAATCGAACTCTGTTATTTGAATAGAAAAATTATGCATCGATTGTTGTTAAATCAAATACTCGAGTACAATACAATTCTGGCTTATAATTCATTTTAAAAAATAGAAATAATTGCTTAAGAAGCAGTTAAAAAAGTAAACATAGCTAATAATTTGTCCCCACAAATTGAAACCAACATTTATTTTTGATGTGCTGCAAATTAACTACACACATAAAGGATATAATTATATCAAGCGGTCTACAAGTCACCTAAGTTGTGGGCTACCCTATTTCATGATTCGTAACAAGATTTTAAACACAAATTTCCCTATATCAAAAAGAAAAAAAACCATGAAGATTTAGTTAATTTATATTTACATATAAAATGTTTGATTGAATTGGTATTACGAATTAAGTGATATTAACTCAGTTGATAAATTTATAAAAAAATCAAATAAAATTATTATAAAATACAAAATTAAAAATATATACATCTTCTCATTGTAAAAAAAAGTAACTACCCATTCGAGTTCAAGATTTAACCTAGTTGATTCATACAATCACTTTTAAAATATGGTATTTAGTAGATGTGATATTCAAATCACAACACCTATGATCCCTTTCCTTAACCATGAATTAGAGTCTCCTTGATATATAAAAATAACTATTTACTATTATTTAAATATTATTCTCTTTCAAAATAATTATTTTCTTTCAAATTATCATTTTTTTCACCCGCGTAATTAGTGTGTCAATTCTAGTATTGCTAATATGAGAAATATGTGAAGGGCAATTCACTTCCAATGTTAAAATACTCATATTCTTATAATATTGGTTTGATTTCCTCTATTTCAAAAATCAAGTTATAGAGTGAGATAACTAGAAACAGCTATCATGGATTGATAAAAAGGAGGGAAAATAGAAGGAAAAGTCTCACAAATAGTGTGATGGTAATTGGAAATTTTGAATAAAATTATTATTTATTAACTACTCCCACTTTCATGTGAATTGGACCCGCTCCTTTGTTAAAATTATTATTTCTCTTTTATCTTTGAGCATGAGAAAAATGGATCCTAGGTTGAAATGTGGATTAATATTAGCTTATATCTTAAGGGAAAAGAAATATTAAAAAATCCATCAAAATAAAAGAAAAAAAAAAAGGAGAGAAGGGAGAAATTTCTTAATATATATATATATATATTATCCATATAAAGGAAGACTATATTAGTCAATTATTCGAGAATCAAGAAGAAAATCAAGTTTAAGATATCTAAGTTTTAATTAGATCAAATAATTTATGCATATGTGTCCTGTTTTGTATTTTTTGTGTGTTAGTTGTGTAAATATAAACATAATATAAATTATTAAATATATCAAAATCTTAAACACGAATAAGATACGTGTATTAAAAATATTAATCATGTTTAAATATATCGTATTTTTAAATGTGTCGTGCTTTTATATTGTGTTCAAAATTACTAACATCAACAATTACATACTAATCCTAATCTAGTTAGTAAGGAAGGAGCTAAATTTTTGTTCCCTTCGATCTTTATGTAGAGTATTCGTAAAATAAAATTATGAATACATTAAATATGTAAAAAAAAAATACGCTCTAAAAATTACTTTAAAAAAATAGACGAAGACAAAACTCAAAAATACTCTAATATTTTTATAAAAAAATTAATGTAAATTATTAATTCAAAACAGTACTCTTTTATCTTTATGACATTTTATCATTGATTATCATATTTGATAAAATATTTGAATATTACTACATTAAAGAAGGAACAAAATTGAAAATAATTTTATATCGTAATTTATATACTTTTAATCACTGTAACGATAGGAGTAGAAAGAGAGCTTATCCATGAAGTAAATGTAGTTAAACGGCGTGGTTTTAACTTTTGCGACAAAATCATCATAATTGATAAAATGTCAATTCTAGCCAAATAAAAAAGAAGGAAAGCACACACCGAAAGAAAAAAACAAAGACCACGAAATTTCGTCACCAAATTACTGCGTATCAAAACTGAACCAACCAAATTAATTAACAACCGCCCTAAGATCACGCCACGTGGAAAATCTCTCCCTGTCACAATTCACTGGACTGGCCCCAACAAAAAGCTAACCCATTTTTTTCAATTATTAAAAGAAAACAATTTAACTACAACAAAATTTTTAAAAATAATTAAAATTAAAATTAATTACTCTTCAATTTTTTTTAAAGATTATTATTTATTATTTGAAGAAATTTTTTCGTGTTTAATATATTATTTTTATTAAATTAAAAAACAATATATTAATTACATCGGTTAACGTTTCCTCTTTTCTTTAATAAACGAAAAAGTGAACTCATCGTCGTTTCCTTTTAATCATCATCTGTAGATCCCCTATCTCTCCAATAAACACTTTCAAACACCAGACAAGAAAAGCTTCAGTTTTCTAAAGAAGAAAAATAATAGTTCTTTTTTTTTTTTTTAATTTTCAGTTCAAATTTATCCTTCTTGAAATGGTTTAAGGAGAGATTTAAAATCCTACTCTCTGGGGAAAAAGAGAGAGAGAGAGAGATAGGCTTACTCTTCAATGGGTCTTTGCACTTCCAAACCCTCCCCAAACCCTTCGTTTTCTCCTTCTGATTCTAGAAATACCCCTATCCATCCCCGGAATAACGATATCCACCGTAAGTCTAAGTCTATTCCAGCTTCGCCCTTACCTGATGTAATAAACGGTAACCAAAACCAGAACTCTAAGGAAGATCAAGGAAAAGAAGAAGAAAAGGAAAGAGAAAATTCCAACAATGAAGGCAAGAAATCGCCGTTTTTCCCGTTTTATAGTCCGAGTCCAGCTCACTACTTGTTCTCCAAGAAGTCTCCGGCGAGATCTTCGGCCAATTCGACTCCGAAACGGTTTTTCAGGAGGCCGTTCCCTCCGCCGTCGCCGGCGAAGCACATTAGGGCAGTGCTTGCACGGAGGCACGGGTCTGTGAAGCCGAATGAGGCCGCGATTCCGGAAGGAAGCGAGGCGGAGGCGGCTGGCGCGGCGGGAGCCACCGGTACTGGACTGGATAAGAGCTTCGGGTTCTCGAAGCACTTCGGGAGTAAATACGAGCTCGGAGACGAGGTAGGAAGAGGCCATTTCGGTTATACTTGTGCGGGGAAGTTTAAGAAAGGAGAGCTTAAAGGACAGCAAGTTGCCGTTAAAGTTATACCTAAAGCGAAGGTTTCATTTTAATTTTTGTTTTTTTATACTTTATTTATTTTAAAATTTGAACTTTGGTCTTTTTGCGTTTATTGATTTGGTTGAAAACCTTTGACATTGAAGAAATGAGATCCGTTGAGAAGTACGTGGATTGGATTTTTATATTTACTCGAATGAGAAAATATATTTGAATATTGAATTTACTGAAATTTTTGAACAGAGTATGAAATGATCTTATGATCATAACTCAAAATTAAATATGTATACTCACGAAGTTATGTTTGAATTCGACGTCTTCTACAATTGTTATTACTTAATTATACAATTTTATTTCTGGATGGTAGCCATTTTTGTGCCTTGAACTGATATGTTATGAGTGTTGATTTTGTTTTTCGTTGATAGATGACCACAGCTATTGCAATTGAGGATGTTAGAAGGGAGGTAAAAATATTAAGAGCTCTGTCTGGACATAGCAATTTAGTGCAATTCTACGATGCATATGAGGACCATGATAATGTCTACATAGTAATGGAGTAAGCACCATATGAAAAACATGAACTTGATTTTGTGTTTGGTGTGTTTTGGATCTTTTGGTTTGATCACGACCAAATGCGTCTATTGCGATGGGTTCTATTTCTAATAAGTTACCATGCATCTTTCAGATTATGTGAAGGAGGGGAGCTCTTGGACAGAATTCTTTCTAGGTATTTCTTCTGATAATAGCTGCTTCATAGTCCTGTATTATATTGCCTGGCAAAATGTAGGAGTTTGAGGATGAATGAACTTAGTTAGGATTTGTTTACTTATGGAGTGTTTTATTTTATTCATGCAGGGGTGGAAAATACACCGAGGATGATGCAAAAGCTGTGATGATTCAGATACTTAATGTTGTTGCCTTTTGCCATCTCCAGGGTGTTGTGCACCGGGATCTTAAACCTGAGGTGAATATATTTACAGTTTTAATCAGGTTTCTGATATTGTTTATTGAGTTGTATTTCACTGGTTTTGGGGTCCAATATAAGGTTTCTAAGGTTTCTAAGGGTTTTCCTTGAGGATAACCTTGGGCTAAATATTCTGGTTAAGCAGTAACGTTCAAGAAGAAGCATCTTAGCCTAGCCAAAGGGCTACTGCTTATTTTCTTGGTTGTGCTCAATTCTAGTATATTGCATTTCCATCTTCTTAGCAGCAGAAGGTTTTAATAGTTATATAATAAAAATTTTGCCCTCCTGAGATTATTCTAAGTTTAGCTGTTTTCTGGATCAGAATTTCTTGTTTACGTCAAAGGATGAAAATTCACAATTGAAGGCCATAGACTTTGGCTTGTCAGATTTTGTGAAACCAGGTTTGTACTCACATTCCTATTGCTTAAGCTATACTGCTTTACTTATTTGATTAATTTGTTAATGTTTTCTTTGGCTTTTTCCATTTGCAGATGAAAGGCTTAATGACATTGTTGGTAGTGCATACTATGTAGCACCAGAAGTTCTACATAGGTCTTACAGTACAGAAGCAGATGTCTGGAGTATAGGTGTGATTGCTTATATTCTATTGTGCGGTAGTCGTCCATTTTGGGCCCGAACAGAGTCTGGGATTTTTCGAGCTGTTTTAAAAACTGATCCAAGTTTTGATGAAGCCCCTTGGCCATCTCTATCTGCTGAGGCTAGGGATTTTGTGAAGCGTTTACTGAATAAGGACCCAAGGAAAAGATTGACTGCAGCCCAAGCCTTGAGTGAGTGCCTCATCTTCTGTCATATGCTCATCATTCTTATGTTCTTGAAATTTTAGTCACAATTGTTTGCTGCAGGTCATCCCTGGATAAAAAACTATAACGATGTGAAAGTGCCCTTGGATATACTGATATTCAAACTCATGAAGGCTTACCTGCGGTCTTCATCTCTTCGGAAAGCTGCGTTAAGGGTGTGTATATGGTGATACATATCAACATTATTCACTATATCTAATTCTTTGTGTGTTTATGCAAGTGTGTAGAAAAGACATCCCTGTTTTGATGTGTTTTCTTTCTGAGGGATGGTTTGGGAAGTTTTCAGTCAGAATTAGGTGAATCTGGGGCCACCTTTAGAAAGTTTCTTTAGGTGGCCGACGTAAGTGGTTTATAATTAGATTGTAAGCATAAAACCAATTTGCTTTAAAACCGCTGTCGTTTTGAGCCTGAATGTGTGAACCACCTATTGGCTTCTGTATTGGAGCTAAATTATTATTGAAGGTAAAAAAGTGTAACTTATAAACTTTGTTTTAGCACTTAGTCATGAAACAATTTGTACCTGTTTCTTTTGTGAAGTGAGAGGGTACTTTAAAAATAAGTGTTTCCATTCGACTTCAGGTGGAAATTTTATTCAGAAAATAAGTACTTCCATTAGATGTTGAATTACTTATCTTATTACGGTTAGAGGTTTTTATTGCTTGAAGCCTTCATGCGTTTCCCATTTTTGTAATGCAAACTTTTTCCTCTTTCTGCATGGGATTTCTAGCTCATGTATTGTTCAATTTGCTTATTTCCCTTTTCATTGGTTTTTTTTTTTTTGGTAGGCTCTGTCTAAAACTTTGACCGTGGATGAGCTATTTTACTTGAAGGAGCAGTTTGCACTATTGGAACCAAACAAAAATGGCACTATAAGCTTTGAAAATATTAAAGTGGTTGGTTTTTTTTTTTTTCCCATAGTCTTGAAAATTTTCAGCAGTTTTCTTGTGAATAGTCATCTAATGCTATTGCTATGGTCAGGCTCTGATAAAATATGCAACAGATGCTATGAAGGATTCTCGGATCCCTGAATTTCTTGCATCAGTAAGTGTTTCATCTGTTTTTATTTGGTGTGGCAATGTATATAAAATTTAAGTGGTGGTCTGAATCTCTAATTTTTGTACACTTTTTTTCCTTTTGTGGTAGCTAAATGCACTTCAATACAGACGGATGGACTTTGATGAATTCTGTGCAGCTGCATTAAATGTTCATCAGCTGGAGGCTCTTGATCGGTGGGAACAACATGCTCGTTGTGCTTATGAACTCTTTGAGAAGGATGGAAACAGAGCTATTGTCATTGAAGAGCTAGCTTCGGTATGTTGATCTCCTCTTGCTTGACCCAGGAAACTTTTTGCATCTATGCCCCATTTGGATGATTATTTAATTCCTATTATATTATTATTTTTCACATTATATAGAAGATGATGTGGGTAGGATGATAGGCATGGAAAACTTAATAAGTCATATGTATGACATTTATGTTTCGATCTTTCACAAAAATTAGACATCAATTTTCATCTCTTTGACAAAATGATTTGCTCTATGACTTTATGTCTATTATTTTCTCTTCACATGGACTTGGTGGCATCTTCCTCCTTTTCTTATACTCCTCATTCTTGTGCAACGTATGTTATGACCTCTGTTGCTCTGACTTTTCATTTTTCTTGAAATACCCGTATCCGACGCATATGGGGATTCCGGACATGGGTATGAGGATATGACCTTCCAAATACATGAAAATTTTTTAAAAAATTGTACATACCCGTGTCGGACACATACCCGTATCCGACACTCACACCCGAGTTCGAGTAATATAGGTTATGACACCAGCATTGTTAAGAATATTGAAGAAGGGAGAGAACGAATAATGTTGAGATAAAAGATTAAAAAATTTTACTTTCTTGCTCGTCAGCACCAATTGTAATTAAGAGTTGTGTAGTCTCTGTAAGGTTTGTTGCAGAATTGTAGAGTTATTGTGATATTGATAATAAAAGAGTGATTTAAGGAGCATTTATTTCACTTTAATGGGCCTTTAAGCCTCATTTAATTCTTTTTATTTGTTGAAAATGTTTTCAACTACTTTTGATGTTGATGTTTATTATCATAGCTAATTTTCTTGAGATTTTTATAAATTTAACAATGCAAATTTAAGTTTCTATGTTATCTTGAGCAGTGAGGTTCAATTTCTTTATTTTGTTTTGCATTTTTGGGATGCTTGTAAGCTGTGAAGCAACAGAAGCCTAGACTAAATCTCTAACATTTTTACCATAACTTTTCAGGAACTCGGACTGAGCCCGTCCGTGCCCGTTCATGCTGTTCTTCATGACTGGATTAGGCACACTGATGGGAAGCTGAGTTTTCTCGGATTTGTCAAACTATTGCACGGTGTATCTAGCCGAACCATTGCGAAAGCTCAATAGAAGCTGTAAAAACTTCAGTAAGAGCTCCAAGAATTGTATCTTTCCTAAGCTGTTTTGCCTAATAAGTGAATCAGGTGAGGTCTTTGCTAAGCCTGAATATAATAGAGGTAGAGGGAATTTCGCCATTGCAATCAACGGTCCCCCCAAGCGCTTTGGTTTTGGCTTATTTCATTTGTCTGGCACAAGCTTTTATAAATAAAAAAAAAACACATGATTGAAGCCATGAAAACCTCCTGCTAGTGCAACTTAACATTAACAAAGCTTTAGGCATTTTTATGTTTTATCACTGTAAAGTTGTAGTTTAAAAAATGTGTTTAATTTCAGGTGAGAATATATCTCAACTGGTTACAAAGAGACTTGATAAATCTGACATTTTTCGACTAGCCTCGTGAGACAATGATTGCTGTTGTATCATCATCTTCTCTGTGTTCTATAATTTGTAATCAAAAGTGTTCTTGCCCCTAAATCCTTTCTCTGTCTTTAAACCAATCTTTCTTGTGTGCTTCCATTACTGTTCCTAAATGGATCTGAACTTGAAATGATCTGAATTTAAAACGATTTGAGCGATTTGAGAACGATCTGAGTTTTCTTCGACCGAATTGACCTAACTTGACTCATTTAAATACCACTTCTATTATCTGATTTAATTTAAAGAAAAATTATTTGATCCATAATCATTAGAGATTTTAGATTTTATAAGCGAGATTAATATTTTTTAGGATATTTTAAAAAAATTAATTAAAAAATTGAGATACATAGTAAATTTTTAATCTGTTTATAGAGTTAAAAAAATATTATAGATGATGTATTGAATAGTGTGGTTAAAGTCAATAACTTGTGGAATTAAAGCCAGAGCCAAGCCCAGAAGCACTTCGACCTTGTGGACCATCTAATAGAGTGCTATAATTGGGCCAAAAATGGTATTCATAGTGTTGGGCCAGTTTTGGTACTCAAAGATTTAAAACCCTAACGCAACGTGACCGTCCACGTGGTCGACCCCGATTTCCTCAAATAAAATATATATTTTTTGAAATTCAAGTAAAATATTTTTAAAAATCAAAAGTTTTTAAAAATTGTTCTTAGAACAAAAAAAAAGAAAAAAAGAAAAGAAATGTGATTTGAGTTTACAGTCGCAAATTTCGCTTTTCCGTTGGAGTTCAATCACATGGCTGACAAGAAAGGAAAAGCCAAACGTACTTTGATTTCCCTCTCTTCTTCTGAGGAAGAAGACGAACTAGAAACAGAAGAAGATGTTGATGATGTTTATGAGGATAACAGCTTTTCCAGTTCCAGGTATTTAAATTCCTATTTCAATTTCAATAACTTTCGTTTTTTTCCCTTTAATTTTTATTTAATTTTCATGTCATCAGTGGAGATGAAACTGAAGAAGAAGAAGAGGAAGTGAACGATTCGGACGATAATGATCGGACCGAGAACGACGAGTCTCTCTGGAATCGAGTCATCGCTCTTCTCAAAGGTCATTTTTCCCTTCTTAGAATTTAGGTTTTTTTTTTTTTTGTTGAAAATTGATCCGAAAATCATCCTTAAAAATTATGATCCTTGTATTCCATAGAAGGAGGTGAATTAGAAAGCTTAAGCTTGAAACAATTCAAAGCTTATTTGCGAAATCATGGCCTCCGAATCACTGGCACTAAGGCAGTGTGCCAACAGAGAATTCTCGAGCATTGGAGGTAATTTATTCACATCTTTTTTACCATTTTGTAGAAATTGCATTTGATTTTATGTTTCCACGTTGCAATGAATCTCTTAAAACTTTGAAACATGAGTAGGTGTTAATTTCGTGAATTAATAACACGTTCTTTTTTCTCTTTGTTTCTCAGAATAAAAGACGGGAAAGCTGAAGCCTTTTATCCCAGGTCATCCTTTTTTATCAACTGTACTGGTAAATTGCCTTTTCTTCACCCTTTTTTCATTTCAATTAATGTTTCGGCGTTTTAAGTGAGTAATTTGAAGTTTTTTTCACTTAATAATGCAGGTGATGTTTGTAAAGGAGATGTTGTTTTGTTTACTCAGAAGGTTTATAAGAAGTAATCCCTTATCCGATCCGAGCTATCTCTTGCAGTCTCTTTCATTGCAGATACTCTATTTCTTGTCTTACATTTCCTTGTCATTTTTAGGGCTATGTAAATTGAGGTTTGGATTCTTAAACAGGTTCGACAAAGTGACGAGGCATGGGAGGTTTCTGGAGAGGAGAACTATTGCTGGAAGGGTTGTTAAGGAAAGCTATGGCAAAGCCAAACAACAACATACATTTACGGTAATTCTAACACTTTATCTTATGTCAGGGTTGATTTTAAAACATTTTGGTTTAAAGCAAAGGGTTGATTTTAGCAATCTGAGTGATAGTTAGCAATAGATGACAAATTGTTCCTTTCTTGCATTTTCTGTAATTTTCTTGTCAATGACTTGTTTGCGCACTTGATGACCGTATCTACAACTTCCATGTTTTTTATGTATTAGGTTGAAGTATTATGGAGCAAGGGGACAAAGAAATTGCCCCCATTATTTCCTTTGCTTGTAAAGGGTCGTAACCTTTATAAATTGAAAACTTACAGACAGGTAAGCATTTGGCTGGAAATTGACATTTTTCAGGTAATACAAGTGATGAGTTTGGTTTGTTTATACTTTCTTGTCTATGCCAGCGTTGGGGTGATGAGGCAGAAAGAAGAAATGTACTTGCTGAGAAGCACAGACGAGGCAAAGCTGCAAGACTGGTGAAAGCAATGAAAGAAACGAGGAAGTGGTCTATGGATGTTGGTATGTAGGAGAGCGAGATGGTGAAAGCAAACTATGTTTCTGTGAATTCCAATTCTCTTTACATCACATGTTTCTTCTTGGATTATAATTAGGTACAAAACGCCAAAAGCATTTACATCAATCAAGACCATCGAAAAAGAGAAAAGCAACTGAACCAGAGAGGGGAAAGATTGATAATGCTCGAGGAAAAGTCTCTATTCCAAGGTGTGCAAATATCGGTAACAATTACCAAGTGACTTCTCTAGTTGGACAAGCGAAAAGGAAGCAAAACTCAAGGTTAAGAGTCTCTAATACTTCTTATAATCATGGAAAACCTGTTCATCTCACTGAAGATATAGGTGCCACTCGTCGATCATATGCCGGTCCTGTCCTAAATCCTTATCAACCTCAAACAAACTTTCACCACCGGAGTGCACCACTCCAGTTTGCGAGCTATGATATTGGATCCACTTCAACAATGGTAAGATCATTGCCCTTCAGACCTTATATAGATCCATGGACAATACCTGCTTCACAGTACCAGGGGCCGTTCAACCATCACAATTACACCCACCATCCCAACTCAAATCCTGGCTTTTGCAATAGATGAAGGAATTTGATCCAGTCTCCAGATTTGATAAATGTTGACAGGCTGTTATAATATCAACTGCTTTCTGGAGTCGAGGCATATAAATGGAGGAAAAATGATTTTCACTCAGTTTTCATTAGGATGCAGGAGCAACAGCTGCAAGTTATCTTCTCAGCATGGAAATCATCCAGATAAATAGGAAATGAACATCTTCTGCACTTTTCATACTCTGAAATGAAATGGTAGTAGGGTTGTACATGCAATTCTTTGCTTGAAAAGATGATGTATTTGTGCACTTTTGGTACTCTTGATCATATGGTAGCTTTCTACCAAAGTTTTATTTCTGGTAAATACTTAGTGATATATGTGAGGATTTGTTGGACAGATAGTTGATATACACCAAACAACTATAACTCTTTCTATGAATATACTAATAGTTTTGTTGTTTTATAGCAGTTAGGTCTTATTCATGCCAAGATTAGGCACTCATTAGTGAAACATCATCTCAATTTAATAAAATTGGAAAAAGACCAAATGTTAATCACGGATTGTGTTTCTCATATGAAAGCAATTCTATATTCCATTCTGATGGAAGATAGAACCAAACAATCAGAAGGAAAAATAACTTTCCTTTCCATTCCTTAGCATTGATATCAACTCTTGATTAGAGGTGGCAATTGGGCGGGTTCGGGTCGGGTTCATTCGGGTTCGGGTTTATACGGGTTCGGGCTCATTCGGGTTCGGGTCCATTCGGGTTCGGGCCTATTCGGGTTCGGTCTGGGTTCGGATATGTTTTACATCATTTTATTTTATATTAGATGTAATCATTTTTACGTAATTTAAATATTTATATCTAAAACCAAATTATTAATTTGTTATTATTTTTATACTTTTTCTATTATATGATATTTTTAATTATATTTATTTTTTAAAATTAATATTTGTTAGCACCAAAAGAATAAGAAATTAATTTGTTATATAAAATCAAATTTTGAAATGATTTATTATAAAAAATATGATATATTATAAATTAATCATATGGATATTTAAAATAATTGATTTGATGAACTCGAATTTCAAAATATAAATACATTATAATTTATATTCACTATAAAATAAAAAACTTTTAAAAATAAATTATGGCCTTCATCTATTCGTTTATATACTTATAAAATGCAAAAAATTTATTCTTATAGTCAAGATATATATATATCTATCGAGTACTTATATTTTTTTCATCAGTATAAAGTATAAATTATAAAGTAGTACTAAAAAAATATAATTTATATTTAAATTATACGTAATAAATATATAATTAATATGATTATTTATTAATATATAATAAATATATCCAAAACCAAAAGGCCATAAAACCCAAAACCCCATTAAACCCACCCGGTAAAATAAAATCCCATGAAAGCCATAATCCAATTAAACCCACCCTAACCTAACCGTATAAGTATAACCCAAAAGGCTAAAATAATTGAATTATTGTCAAATTTTTTTACCCTTAAAGAATAATTGAATTATTGTCAATTTTTTTTTTCACATCTCTAAAATTTTCAAGAATTTAAAATATTTAGATTGTAAATTCATCATGATATGAGATGTTAAAGTTATAACTTATAAGTAAAAAATATAATTTACTTTTTGATAAAATTATTATTTCATCATATATATATAATATTAAATTTTAAATTTTAATTAAATTATTAAAAAAATAGAATAAAATTAATAATTAAAGTTATTACTTTGTAAAAAAAAAAATTAATTGCAATTTGATTATTTTTATTTTTACTATTAAGTTCGGGTTCGGGTTCGAGTTCGGGCCGGTCTCGGGTTCGGGTCCATTCGGGTTCGGGCTCATTCGGGTTCGGGTCCATTCGGGTTCGGGCCCATTCGGGTTCGGGTCCATTCGGGTTCGGGTTTTTTCGGGTTCGGGTTTTTGACTTTTTGATCAAATCGGGTTTGAACGAATTCAGGTTTTCCTGGGCGGGTTTTCGAGTTCGGGTTCATTTTGCCACCTCTACTGTTGATGATGGCCTATGGAATACCTGTTCTTGGATAAGACAAGCCTATGGCTAAGCTATTGATATCCATCCAACTTGACCCAAATAATAAATAGCCTGATGGTCCACTAATGGCCATTTTTCCAATCCTTAACCATCATTAACATCTTAATTATCTTCCTAATTATTTGGTATTTTTTATGTCAATTGTACAAATATAACACAAAACAAATTATTAAATATCTCAAAATCTTAAACAAAATATAATATGTATATTAAATATATTGTATTAATCGTGTTTAAACATATTGTATTATGTTTATTATATTATTTCATATTTACTTTCTATCGTATTTTCATAGTATTCAAAATTAAAAGTCTACTTTCTAGGTTTTAAGAATAGACTAATTTTGATAGACCCAGACGGTCAGACCCCACAAAGGAGAAATATTTTTTTCCCCTTTTTTTGTGGTCATTCTCATTCAAAAATCAAAATAAAAAACTCCTTTACTATAACTCGGCCCGAATAATCCCAAAATGGGCTAAACCAATTCCGGCCCAAATCTCACAGTATACTATAATTAAACCGATCCAATAACGGGCAAATAAAAGTAAAACCAAATCTTCGTGCCTCCGTTAATTCCAACTCTTTTTCACCTGCCAAAATTTTCTCGTCAATTTCATCAATCTTCATAGTTTTATTATTATTATTTTTTTTATATTCTTTTCTTCACATTTCTCTTTCAAAAAAATCTCCAGATGAACTCTCTTTTCACATAGATAATAAGGTAAACAAATTAACTTCAAGATTCCCTTCACTTCCCAACTTGTAGTCCAGATCGGATCTAGGTCTCCCCTCTCTTCTCAATTCTAATTTTCCTTTTCCGATCCCAAATTTTGATTCTAAATTTTGATTACATTTTTAAAGAGTTGAACTTTACTTTGGTATTGATATTTTTTTTTTTTTTTTTTGTAATGGGTTTATAAGGTGAGAGAGATAGAGAGAGTTGAAAAGAAGAATCGATGGAGTGGACCACGTTGCAACACTTGGATCTACGCCATGTCGCTCGAGGCATTCTCAAACCTTTGCAGCCGCACGCCGCCGCTTTTCATCCTACTCAGGCTCTCGTTTCCGCCGCCGTCGGCACTTACATCATCGGTAATGCCGACTACAATACAATCTTTCTCAATTTTTTTAGAATTTGGATTGGTTTTGGAAATTTTTATAATTTAGAAGTTGAATCTGCTTTAAAAGAAGAAGAAAAAAATTTGGATCTTTTTTGGTTGCAGAATTTGATGCTTTAACTGGAAGTAAGTTATCTACTATAGACATTGGCTCGCCAGTGGTTCGAATGTCTTATAGTCCTACAAGTGGTCACTCTGTCATTGCCATTCTTGAGGTTGGTTCCGAAATTTGAATCTTTTAGCTTCGATCATTACCGCTAAAAAAAGAAATTGCATTACATTATCATGAGAATAGAATTACTGCATATTAAGATTGGTATTTGTGCAATCTTTAGATCAGTTAATGTGGATGGTAGAGCATACTAAGATTGATATTAGTTCAATCTTAAGATTTCACTGCCATTACACAAGTTGTTTTATAAATTACTCCGGGATGAGGAAATAGTTTGATTTTTTTTTTCTTCTAAGAATGTAGAGGCATTTTAAGCTAGGGTGTGTTCTTTCAGTATGTGGCGTTGATCTTGTAGATAGCTGACTAAGATTCATTTTCTTTGATCTCCAATTATACACAAAATATGTTGTGTTAAGATGGTTTATTAGAACCTATCTCTGCTAGTGGTATTCTAGGGGTCATATATTTCATGTGCTTGTTCCTAAGTCTTGAGAAAGGCGATGCCAAGCAGGCTATCTAGATATATAGATTGTCTGACCTTGTAATGAGAAGCAAATTTGGTGTTTCTTTTTCATTATTCTGAGATTTCCATTAAGATCCCAGTGCCCATTCTTGATGTTTTCCTGAAGGTCACCGCCACAACTGACTTTACCTCTTTTATTTGTACTTGAGCATTAGATTACATTTTGAAGAACTCCTTCTCTGACATTTTGATTCAATGCAATAATGAGTATGGTTGTTGTCTTTAAGCTCCTGTTTTACATGAATGGGTCGCTTTTATTTTTTCCGTCTAAAGTTTCTCTATATAAGTTCCCTTATGCTAATCATGACCTTTATTTTTCTGAAAATGTCATGTTGCAGGATTGTACAATACGTTCTTGTGACTTTGATGCTGAGCAAACTTGTGTTTTACATTCACCTGAAAAGAAGACGGAACACATTTCGTCTGAAGCAGAAGTCCATCTTGCTTTGACACCTCTCCAACCTGTTGTATTTTTTGGTTTTCACAAGAGAATGAGTGTAACAGGTTGGTTTGCACCTTGTGTTTTCAAAATTTAGAAATTCTTTTGTGCTTGCATCATCACATTATACTAGGAAGTTATAATAGTCTTTCTAATTCTTTTACTGTCATGCATGAAGTTGTTGGGACTGTTGAAGGTGGGAGGGCACCTACAAAAATAAAGACAGACTTGAAGAAACCTATTGTGAATCTTGCTTGTCATCCTCGACTACCTGTTCTGGTACATTTGTCATTTTCCAACGATAGGTTTATTCTTATCATTGTTATTATCTTTTGTTGCTTTCTGATAGGGTTGTAAATGTATTTATTTGTTTGAGATATTCATGGTTTTTTTAGATCTAGTTCTGGGTAGAGTTAAAAGTCATTAGAGGTTTCAGTCGTTGGGGATTTACTTGGGATAGTCATGAAATTTGAATCTGTTCTTGGTTTTTGGCCTGATCATTTAATGTACATGAGATATGTACTGTAGTATTGAAGTGGTAGATGCTGAACATGCTTGTTTCATTTAATTCTGACGGACTGATTGTTGAAATGGATTTTTTCTTCTTGGCTGGAAGTGAATTTCCAAAATATCAAATTAATTCATTTTGCAAACAGTAAGAAATCTGCTTTATTCAAATCATCTGAATAGCTAGCCACCGTCTTCTGTTGTGACATATCCGACTAATCAGATAGCAGTTATACCACAATCTGATCTATTTACCTCTCTTATCAGTCATTTTTTTTGGATAATTAATCTCTCTTATCAGTCATTTATCACTGCTAAATGATCTTTTTCATTCTTATGATTAAGAATGTACTGAACTGCTGTTTGTTTTCTGGTTTCTGTCACTTTTTGGAAAAAAAAGTATGTAGCATATGCAGAAGGTTTGATTCGGGCGTACAACATTCATACATATGCGGTTCATTATACGCTACAACGTAAGTTGAGGAAAAATTATTGTTTACTTTTTTGAATTTTATTATATTTGTCATGCTTAAATATCATATTGCTTTCCTGTCTTGTTTCTTTCAGTTGATAATACCATTAAGCTCATTGGTGCTGGTGCATTTGCTTTTCATCCAATACTGGAATGGATTTTTGTTGGTGATAGACGTGGTACACTTCTTGCCTGGGATGTATCAACTGAAAGACCTATTATGATTGGAATGTAAGCTTCTTCTTTTTTTTTGTATTTTTGTTCTTTTCATCATTTCTTTTCCTTCTTTTCAAGCCTGTATTCTGTGTGTTGATAGGAGTAGAAGAAGATATTGTAGGCACTTCTCTGTTGAAATATTCTGTTTTTGCCATGCAGTACGCAGGTGGGTTCTCAACCTATCACATCAGTTGCCTGGCTTCCAATGTTGCGTTTACTTGTCATTCTTTCCAAGGATGGAACCCTACAAGTTTGGAAAACACGATTGGTAGTTAATCCAAATAAACCTCCGACGCAAGTAAATTTTTTTGAGCCTGCTTGTAAGTACAAACACAAACTCTCTGGGAAGGAAGGAGGAGGAGGAGATACATACATATTTATCTTAAACGGAATCACATACTCAGATCTGTTGGTGTTTTCTTTGCAGCAATTGAATCATTGGACATCCCCCGCATTTTGTCTCAGCAGGGTGGGGAAGCAGTTTATCCCTTACCAAGAATCAGAGCTTTGGAAGTTCACCCAAAATTGAACTTAGCAACACTGCTTTTTGCAGTTAAGAGCTCTCACCTATATCATTGCATTATAAACCGTTTGTTAATTTCTGATGTATAAATGTGCATTTTCTATGACAGAATATGACTGGTGGTGACAACTTGAAGAATAGGGCTGCTTACACTAGGGAAGGAAGGAAACAGCTCTTTGCAGTTCTTCAAAGTGCCAGGGGATCTTCAGGTGGACGTTTAATTAATATGCCTACACGTGCATTGTTGCATATGAAGAAAATATTCTGTTTTAAAATAATTTATGCCACTCTAATTTCTTAATATACCTGGATGTCAAGTGTAAAGGGTCTTACAGTATATTATAGGAATAGTTTCTTTCAATATAGGATGGCATTTGATTTCTTTCAGGGCACAAGCTTGTGCAAAGTTATACCTCATTGAGGTGCTTGAAGCAGAACTGGATGTTTTGTTTTCTTGGGCACCGCTTTTACAGAATCTATAGTCATATTATCTTGAGACAATTGCTCAGTTTCTATGTTGATAATGTTGTGTACATTTGCTAACTTTCTGATTAGAAAATAAGTAAAGTTCTTTATGCTTTTTATGTTTTCTCTCTACATTATGTTATATTTTGCTGTATATCACACTGTGATTATTCTTTGCAGTGATATTCTGCTTAATTCTTCAACTGTATTTTCTGAAAGTTGATATCATGTGCAGCATCTGTCTTAAAGGAGAAGCTTTCATCCATGGGTTCCTCTGGAATTTTGGCTGATCATCAGCTTCAAGCACAACTGCAAGAGCAACATATTAAGGGGTGAGTTAAGTTTGTTTTCAAGCAAAATTACTGCTTTTGGTAAGCGAAGTTAGAGTTTAGAACTTAAATCTGGATGTGCAGATAAATGTATTTGGTTTGGAGGTTGAAATGTTTAATTATTTTGGGATTAATGATCATACATTTATAGCTGTTCCATATTATTGTGGATAAATTCCTACCTTGGTATGATTCCATTTGATGATACAATCCTGGGATGTTTATGTAATCATGCATCATTGTTGACCATTTATATATTTCATGGCAGCCAAAGTCATCTTACAATTTCAGACATTGCACGGAAGGCATTCCTCTATAGTGTATGCTCCTTCTTCTTCCAACTTTATTCATTTCAAATTAAGTTATTTATTTCATATATTAATTTCTAAAATATATGTCAACTGCATTTTCAAGAGCTCTTAACTGTTTGATTTACTTTTAACTCGTTACCTTTCTTGCTTATTGCAGCATTTCATGGAAGGTCATGCTAAAACTGCCCCTATATCTAGGCTGCCTCTCATCACTATTGTGGATGCTAAAAATCAACTGAAGGACATTCCTGTTTGCCAGGTACCTTGGCTTTTGTTATTGAATATGCATCAATATCTATGTTGCCTTTGGTTAACTTTTGACTGACATGACTGACTTCATTGGCAGCCATTTCATTTGGAGCTCAATTTCTTCAATAAGGAGAACCGAGTTCTTCATTACCCTATCAGGGCTTTCTATATAGATGGTGTGAACCTCATGGCTTATAATCTTTGTTCTGGAGCAGATAGTATTTACAAGAAACTTTTCACATCGGTAAATGCTTAAAAAGACGTGTTTTTAATGCTATGACAAGGCTTTGATCCTTAACAATAGATTTTGCTTTCAGATCCCAGGAAATGTGGAATATTATCCTAAACATATGGTTTACGGTAAAAAGCGACATCTATTTCTCGTTGTTTATGAGTTTAGTGGCACTACAAATGAAGTTGTCCTTTACTGGGAAAATACTGATTTAAAGCTGGCTAACAGCAAAGGAAGCACAATCAAAGGTATGTTTGTTTTGCTTGTTTTACCTGCTATTTTCTCATTGTATATTCCTCAACTATTTATTTATGATATTTTCCTTTTCAATTTGTAGGTTGTGATGCAGCATTTATTGGCCCCAATGAAAATCAATTTGCTATTCTTGATGAAGATAAGACTGGACTGGCTCTGTATATTCTTCCAGGAGTGGCTTTACAAGAAGCTGATGGAAAACATGGTGCAGTTGAACCAAATCTTTTACCTGATCAACCTGTGGATGCAAAAGCCAATTCTGTTCAGGGTCCTATACCATTTATGTTTGAAACCGAAGTCGATCGTATATTTTCCACTCCTATAGGTGCTTGGGCGCATATGATACTTCATATTGGATATCACCATTTGTAAGACATGATACTGATCAATATCTTCTGTGATTGCAGAGTCCACTTTGATGTTTGCTTGTAATCGGAAGCAGATTGGCTTGGCAAAGTTGGTTCAAGGTAGTCTTTCAGGTTCTGATGGCCACTATATATCAACAAAAACAGAGGGGAAAAAGTCTATAAGGTTAAAAGCAAATGAGATTGTGCTTCAGGTGAGTAATTCAACTTTTTATGGATGACTTTTGAGGTGTGTATTTCATGAAAGCCTTTTAAATATTACAACAAAATTCGTAATAAAGTCTATTGTAGTTTATATATATATATATATATATATAAACTAAAAGCAACAAAGGATTTAATTTTGTTAACTATCTCTTCCTTCTAATTTTTCCTGTTACAGTATCACCTGTTCGCTTTGTATGGTTCGTCTATTAACTTTTACTTGCAAAGGCCTGTGCTTTTTCTTTCTCTTTAATTCTTCACTTAATTGTAATGAAATCTCAATCTACTTTATCATGCGTATCATGCCAGATTCGTGAAAGATTCTTATCATGAATGTATTAGAAAAAAAATAATATAACACCAGGAGTTCCTGAGGCCAATTGACTTTCTTCTTTCTTGTATAAGATCCCAACAGTGCTATATTTACCCAATCCATGTTGATGAAATCTAATAGCATTGATGACTGAGATCTCTTGAATTGTTGATTCAACTGCTTATAAAACACATGCATTTTTGTGGCAAAAAGAATTGCATTAGTTTCTCTCGGATTGTTGATTCAACTGAAAAACACATGCATTTTTGTGGCAAAAAGAATTGCATTAGTTTCTTGGAACTGAATGCATACATATATGTACATAAATAAACTCATACATATCTATTATACTTTTATCTATGTATACCTGTATGTCTGCATAAATTATGTATCCATCTATCTAGTTTGACTGCCTTTTTTCTTGAAAATAATAAGGGTTAGGATTTTTAACCGCGTTGTTTTCCAATAACTGCAGGTGCATTGGCAAGAAACTCTGAGAGGCTATGTTGCAGGAGTATTAACTACTCACAGGGTGCTTATGGTTTCAGCAGATCTTGATGTACTTGCAAGCAGTTCCTTTAAATTTGACAAAGGAAATCCTTCAATATCCTAAATACGTAATGCACATAAATTTTTGCACAAAATACATACATGCATACATGACTGCATATACATGTGTACAGAATAACTGTGTCCATGGATGCTTGTAAAAGTATACACATGTTTTACGCCTGTTGTTGGTGTACCCGATATATAGCAACAGAAGATCTCTCTTTTTCGTTGTAGTACCAGAGAGTCTATTTCATGAATCAGTGTCCTGTTTCTATGACTCTCATTGGAGCAATACCTGCTTCCACTAGCTGTGGTTGCTGATAGCTATATAATCTTAGCATCTTTTTCTTTTTTTGTTTTGTTTCTCTTTTATCTGTTTTGCTTCTTCCTACCATTTTCCCCGTGGAATAACACTCTGATTTTGCCCGAGCCTAAAATATTTGTCAGGACTTGACCAATGTATATTCAACCCTCATTTATGTGTTAAGGGAAGAGAGGTTCTTTTATCAACAATATGTGGTTACTCTTGCATATATTTTCATGCATGGTTGTACTAATACATGTATGTAATGTATATAGTCAAGATTAATAAATTTGTTTGACTTCTTAACTCATGTGCACTTTAGATCCCTTTTGTGGGTTGGACCTGCACTTCTCTTTTCTACTGCAACTGCAGTTTGTATTTTAGGATGGGATGGGAAAGTGAGGACTGTAATCTCCATTAGCATGCCAAATGCAGGTTTGTATTCTCGTTCTCAATTCCTTTTTACACCATTGTATTGTATCAAATACAATTCTGTGCTGCATCATTATATTGTGGAGTTACTGAGATGATCTTCTATTCTGCAGCTCTGGTTGGGGCTCTAAATGACCGGTTGTTGCTAGCTAACCCTACAGATATAAATCCTAGACAAAGAAAGGGGGTTGAGATTAAGAGCTGCCTTGTTGGGCTTCTCGAACCTCTTCTTATTGGTTTTGCTACCATGCAACAAAATTTTGAGCAGAAGCTTGACCTTTCTGAAATACTATACCAAATAACATCAAGGTTTTACTCTCCCTTTTGTATATTTTTCATGTTTTGTGCCTAATGTTACTCATCTGATTGAAGTCTTGCTTGTGTTTGATGTGTAAAATGTAGCATATTTATTAGTTATTATCTTTGCATTAGCTATATCAAAGTGGATCGATGCATGAAACTTGGCATCTGACTTATTGTTTTACCTTATTAAGGTTTGACAGCTTACGTATCACTCCTCGATCTCTTGATATTCTAGCTAGAGGTCCTCCTGTTTGTGGAGATCTTGCAGTATCATTATCCCAAGCAGGTCCACAGTTCACTCAGGTAGATGAATAATTATGTATTATGTTTACATTTCATTACCCTTTTACTTTTGGTTCTGAACTTGCTATAAAACAAACTTAGGTGCTGCGGGGAGTCTATGCAATCAAAGCACTTCGTTTTTCTACTGCTTTATCTGTTTTGAAGGATGAGTTTGTGCGTTCTAGAGATTATCCAAAATGCCCACCAACCTCTCATTTGTTCCATCGGTTCCGCCAATTGGGATATGCCTGTATCAAGTAAGCAATCACAGCCATTGACCTCTATCTTTGTCACTGCTGTGTTTCTTGGTTTTATAAACGTTTTTAATGAACTTCTTGTCAATAATCTTATTTTTAGAAGGTTGAGGAGATAGCTACTCTTTTATAAAAGAAGTGGATATGTTGGTTATTTTTCAGAAGATTAAATTTGTAATATATCATGCTCGATATTTGCGTGCTGACCTCTGGTTCAGAGTTCAGGTTAAAATATTCTGATTGTTAGCTGTGTGTCTACGTTGCATGGATACGGGTACAGTACCGGTACCCGGTACGGGTACAGGTACGGGTACGAGATACGGTAATTTTTAAAAAACTAGGGTACGAGTACGTTAATATTATATATATATATTTATAAAAAACTGAAATTTCACATAATAAAATATGACACAACATAATATAAAAGATAAAACACAAATTTCAACATGACAACATCTCAAAATAAAAAACTACAATACTTAAGTTGTTCAACATGACAACATATAAACATGACTATGAAAATCAAACTCTGACAGTATCTATCTCATTATTTCCTTGCCCATCTTCAGTGAAAAGAACAGTCTCCAAATATGTCTTAGGGCATGATAATGCTATCGATAATGAAAAGAAGGGAAGAGAAATATGCTTTAGGGCATTAAAATGCTGAGTTTTAGTGTAAAATTTGGCCAAGCCGTACCCATTCTTATTTTTATTAAAAAAAAAAAAAATTGGTACGTACCCAATGCGTACCCGTACCCGGTATGTACCCGGTATGGGTACTCATGCTTCAGAGCTGTACGCATGCTTTAGAGCTGTGTGTTCTGGAAATTTAAATTAGTATTCATACCAATCTTCCATATGTATAATTTTGGGATAGATGACCACGTTTTTTTTGCAGTGGTTCCATACCTAGTGCCAATTGAATCTTTATCTTAAAGTTACCTGTGCCCATTTAAGATCTTTGTCAAAAGTTCAAAACATATAAAATAATGTCATGCGTCTTAATTTAAGCATCTGTCTCAAGAATTATTGTCATGATATTATGTAATATTTATTAAGAGCGTTATACATAGGCATCTTCTGATCTTCTAACCATTAACATTGTTGAGCCTTCATGACTGAATTGTCATTATATGGTCCCATTTTTGCTTTGATGAGACTCAAATTTTAAATTGCAGGTATGGTCAGTTTGACAGTGCGAAGGAAACTTTTGAAGTCATAGCAGACTATCAAAGCATGCTAGACCTGTTTATATGCCACCTCAACCCCAGTGCAATGCGGCGTCTTGCTCAGAGGCTGGAGGAAGAAGGTGCTGATTCAGAATTGAGGCGATATTGTGAAAGGATTTTAAGAGTCCGCTCAAGCGGTTGGACACAAGGCATTTTTGCCAACTTTGCTGCTGAAAGTATGGTTCCTAAAGGACCTGAATGGGGTGGTGGAAACTGGGAAATCAAGACCCCTACGAACTTAAAGAGTATACCTCAATGGGAGCTTGCTGCTGAAGTTATGCCATACATGAAGACTGATAATGGTGCCATTCCATCAATTATCACAGATCATATTGGTGTTTACCTTGGTTCAATCAAAGGAAGAGGTAACATTATTGAAGTAAGGGAAGGTAGCTTGGTCAAGGCCTTTATACCTGCAGCAGGTGACAATAGGCCAAATGGAGTCCATACTTCTGTGGCTAAATCTATAGATAATTCTAAGGGAGTTCCAGGTGGTGAAACCAAGGCTGATTCCTTGATGGGTCTGGAAACTTTAATCAAACCAAATCATAGTTCCACTGCTGCTGATGAACAGGCTAAAGCTGCAGAAGAATTTAAGAAAACAATGTATGGCACAGCTGATAACGATAGCAGCAGTGATGAGGAGGGAGTATCAAAAACTAAGAAGTTACAGATCAGAATACGAGACAAGCCGACATCAGGCACAGTGGATGTCAATAAGATTAAAGAAGCAACAAAGCGACTTGGTGATGGCTTGGGCCTACCTATAACCAGGACAAAATCATTGACTGGTGTTTCTCAGGATCTTGGTCAGAGTCAACAGCAACCTTATCCTGCTACCAGTGCTTCTGTGACTAATCCCACAGTTTCTGCCCCTGGAGATCTCTTTGGCACTGACTCATGGGTACAACCTGCATTGGTATCACAATCAGCTTCGGCAACCAAAGGTGTGGGAATTGCTGCTGCACCTATACCAGAAGACTTTTTCCAGAACACAATACCATCCCTCCAGGTTGCAGCTGCTTTGCCTCCTCCTGGAACTTATCTTTCAAAGTTGGGTCAAACTTCTCGACAGGTTGAAGTTGGTGGAAAGGTACCACCTGACCAGGTAAATGCACCTGCAGCTGATTTTGGTCTCCCTGACGGTGGGATTCCACCTCAGGCCGCTGAACGACCTATTCCTCCTGAGTCGTTTGCACTTCCTGGTGGCGGTGTTCCTCCACAATACTCAGCTGCGGCTGCTGGTATGCCACAGCCTCAAGTTCAGCCTGCTCAGACGCTTCTATCCCCACAGCCTCTTGACCTTAGTGCTCTTGGAGTTCCAAACTCTGCAGAGTCAGGAAAACCTACTTCCTCTGCATCTGCTCCAGCATCTGTGCGCCCTGGACAGGTAAATATGTACATTATGTTATTTTTTCTCACTGTTCCCTTTCATTCCTGATTGTAGAAGGCACGTGCATTTTGTACTTAATAAACATAGCTATATGTGTCAAATAACTTCAAGTCGCTTAACTTTTTACCCTGGGAAAAAAGAAAATCATTTCTAACAGTATTTGGAAATTGGAATAAAGGTTCTTTTAGCCTATTTGGCTTTGTAGTAATAATCTGTCCTTGTGTCTTGGCAGCTCACTAATTCTGTCATTCTCTGGAGATCTGTTTATTATGTAGCTTCCTATATTCTTCAATTTTCCATATTTTCTCTCTTGATAGGTTCCACGTGGGGCAGCAGCTTCCATATGTTTTAAGACTGGACTTGCTCACCTTGAGCAGAATCAACTTCCAGATTCATTATCCTGCTTTGATGAAGCTTTTCTGGCACTGGCTAAGGATAACTCTCGTGGAGCTGATATTAAAGCTCAAGCTACCATTTGTGCTCAATACAAGATAGCCGTAACCCTTCTTCAGGTACGTCATTGTTTTCCAGGCACCAAATGAATTAGAACTTGAGTCAAGCATCTGAGGAATAACACACATTTGTCTTTTAGATTTAGTTGTACTAAAGACTAAAACGTAAAATGGATTGATGATGATATTTTATGATTTTTCAAATATGAGCTCTTTATCATCCTGTGTGAGCTTTTTATTTTGGCCAGATATTCAATAGTCAAGCTACTATTTTAGGAGCTAAGAGTTTAAGTTTCTTTCAGGTTTTGAAAATATCAAATATTGATGATATTTTATGTCCTTGCTTTTGCAATTTCACATGCAAATAGCATGATTAGGATCTTGTTTAGGCTCTGTGTTCTTGCTAGTAGTTTTTAATGCTTTTCATCAGCACGTGAGAGCAGTTGCATTATATACGGGTGTAACTCCAAAGTCTTTGTATTGCACTAATGGTACTAGAGATCATAAAATGAACCGATCCGTGATCTCTACAGAACAAGAATGTACCTATTCTGGGTACATGGACCATTATTCAGCATTTTAATATATAGTTCAGTTTCCATTGTAACAAGCTGGGTAGTTTATGCTAATTTATGATACATTAGCAATTCATAAATTCAAAAGTTAGTATCTAAATGGTTGTGGTGGATATTCTAAGCTTACTAATAGCATTTACTTACTTTATGCCCGTTTAAAAGTCCCAAGCCTCAACCTTTATTCTATAGTTTGAAACATAAAGTTATTTTTCATGACTGGATATTGCTTTGATTCTCCTGCAGGAAATTACAAGGTTGCAGAAAGTCCAAGGTCCAAGAGCACTCAGTGCAAAAGATGAGATGGCTAGACTATCTAGACATCTAGGTTCTTTGCCTCTACAGGCAAAGCACCGAATAAATTGCATTCGCACTGCCATAAAACGAAATATGGATGTTCAGAATTATGCTTATGCCAAGCAGATGCTTGAACTTCTCCTGTCTAAGGCACCTTCAGGTAAGCAAGAGGAATTGAGGAGCCTGATTGACATTTGTGTTCAGAGGGGTTTAACCAACAATTCTATTGATCCACTGGAGGATCCCTCTCAGTTCTGCGGTGCCACTCTCAGCCGTCTGTCTACTATCGGATACGATGTTTGTGATCTTTGTGGGTCCAAATTTTCAGCTCTCTCAGCTCCTGGATGCATTATCTGTGGTATGGGAAGTATTAAAAGATCAGATGCACTAGGAGGGGCAGTCCCAGTTCCTTCTCCATTTGGCTGAGATCATATCTGCCTTTTTCTATAATCTATCAAACCTACAAACCTATTCTAAGCCAGATGCCTCTGCTACAGAAATCTCCATTCTGGGGCACTGATCTTTCTTTTGTTTTGACGCCTTCCAAAGTTCGATTCCTTCACCGTTGAGAATCTAGCAGCGGCCACTAGGTATATAATTTCTCTTTTCGTTTTGTTTGTATATGATTCTTTTTCCTCCTTTCTTCTGACACCCCCTCTCTCTTTTCCAGCCCCATTTGTTTGTTGTGTGACTTAGGACCTTCAAATTTTCATAGTTAGTAACAGCATACCAATCCCCGGTTTGTAAATACCTTGGTGATATGCGCCCATTATGAACAAAATTTTGATTGGTGTTTCACAGATTGTTTCAATTTTCATTGTCGTTTCATTGAAAATATCAGTAATTCACTACCTCCATTGTACTACTTGTTTGTCTTTCAACCAGAAGAAAAATTAGCATTTCATCTCATCTCATACGCATGGGATGTTTGTTTTTTACCCGAATAGTGCTAACTTATATTGTTCCGACTCTTATTTTTCTTAAAGTATCTGTGTTTGACATCCGTGTCCGACTCATATTTAGAACCTTCTAAATACATGAAAAAATTTAGAATAAATTAAACATATCCGTGTCGGATACATATCCGTGTTCGACACTCAGTTGAATCTGAGTAACATAGGTGTTAACTAAGCCTATATTGCGCGTGATGAAGTACGACAGAAAACATTTTGTTATTTCGCAGGAAATAGGATTTGTCCCTTGGCGGTTAACTATTGCCTTTTGGTACAATAACAATAGCCATGATTTTGGATTTATGGAACAAATTTGGCGCTACCTTTGCGTTCATCCCTTTAAAGAAGACCTTAGAAAAGAAATTAAGAGGACTTTTTTTGGGGGGGGGGGGAATTAGATCTTTCCGGTTTTGAAAAAATTGGATCGGATTGGCCGGTCAAATCGGTTTAATTTGGAACCGGTGGTTTGTCCAATTTGATGCATATGAAATAATCAAGAATTTAGTAAACCGATAAAAAATCAATTAAATCGGTGAAAAATCAGCAAAATCGGATTAAACCAATAAAATCAGTTTTTTATATAATTTTTTTTGGTAAATAATGAGATTTTAATATTTAATTTTTTAATAATATATTAAAAATCATATTATTAAATCAAATACATATTTTTATTAATTAATTATTATATTTAATATTAATCAAACTATCCAATTAAACCGATGATTTTAAGTTTCATCAATTTGACATCCAATTCGATTTTTTATTCATAATTGTCAAGCTAAAAAAAAAATCATAGCAACTCTCAATTGATGCTTTTTCTTCACAGCCAACGTCCTCGAAAAATGAAGGCACAAAAATGTAACATAAAGGAATACAGAGAAAAATCAATTTCAATGAACCAATCACCAAGTCCAGAATTCCATATTTGTAGGTAAACTTTCTTTTTACAGATGGTAGATTACATATGTACTTTCACTGTGTCTAGTATATTAGTAGTTCAGCATATAGACCTCACCAACCCCAAGTTAATGAACCTTTGCTGACCCAAGGATCAATGGCGAAATATAATTCTCAACAGTGTAATAAAAGCAGCCTGAAACTGAAATCATAAGGCATTACTTGCACTAGTTGTGAAAGAGGCTGTTTCCCCTTTCTCTCTAGGCATTTTACTGCTTCATTCCTCACTTCATTTGGCAGCTGCAGACAAACCCAATCCAGCAATGCTTCCAAATCCTTTGCAAAGTCAAGCAAATACCAATCCAAAAGCTTTGGAATTATTAACTTGTTTGTTCTTGAAATGCCAATTGCTGCCTGTAGATAGCCTCTCTTAGCTGTTTCTAGCTCATCTTCAACATGAGATGCTGTGTATACTCTCACCTTCATTAGCAAAACTGGCATTTCAGCACTTTTTAAAAAAAAAAAAAAATTAAAAAAAAAACAGAGCACGAAATAATATTCATTTACATGGAGGATTATAAGGCAGCTTTTTTAACCATCGGAAAGTTTTGAAACTCAATATTCCATTGAGAGTTTAGGTGGAAGGGGCGGTGGTGGAGCGGAGTTTTGGTCATTTGTAACTATGTTATTCGGATTCGGGTGTGAATGTCGGACACGGGTATGTGTCCGACACCGATATATTTGATTTATTCTAATTTTTTCATGTATTTGAAAGGTCCTTGGGGGATCATATCTCCATACCCATGTCTAGATATGTATCGGATACGGATATCGGACACGGGTACTTCAAGAAAAATGAAGAGTCGGAGCAACATAGATTTGTAATTATCTTTTTTCCTTTCAAGATGGCATTTTGATAATGAAGCTGATGATACATTATTACCTATTAGAACCTATGTTGTTCCAACTCTTCATTTTTTTTAAGTACCAGTGTCCGACATATATCCGGACACGAGTATGAGGATATGATCCTCCAAAGACTCTCCCAATACATGGAAAAACTTAGAAAAAATTGAACAAACCCATGTTTGACACATACCCGTATCCGACACTCACATCTGAATCCGAGTAACATAGATTAGAACATAGACTCTGAAGAGTAAAGAGATTTCTTTTTAAACCTTCAAGACAGCATTATCAAACTATAAATGTCTCCCTCTACTACAAAACTAAAGGAGACTGATTTTAAAGCAAACTTACAGCAGGAGATGACCAGCTTCCACATGCAAGAGCAAATGTAACCAAGGGTTCGGACCACTCCAGACCAAATATATTGCGTGCTTTCATCTCATCATTTTTTGCTGCTTTAGGACATGTCTTTAATAGAAAGAGGGAAAAAGGGATAAATCCAGTTAGCAATATCATTTATTTTTTTTTTGCTTCAAAAAGATCAGAACCCCCAAGCCCAAGATAGAAAAACAACTTATGGGTGTATTTAATCCTCTCCCTTGCAATAGTATATCCAAGAAAGATTTACAATTTTACTTACAAATTTCAAATGGAAAGGCAGCCTTAATATGAAATGCTCAATTGTTATTGCATTTAGCAAGTGTCCTCCCACAACTATTGTAGCCTGAGGCAGCCATAAATCATTAAATGTTTCCACTAGCCAGTGGAAGAAAGAAAAAAAAAAGAAATAATAACATGAAATATGGATGAAACAAACCTTTTGCATTAGTGCTACAACTGTTTCAGGAAACTCAGGAATCCCATGCTCCAAAATAGCCTAAAAGATTCAATGCATAAGTGTTATGCACTTGCTTTTTTGCATATTAAATTAAGTTCAGCAAACTTTTCTTGAATCCCGGAATGTATTAAAATTTTAATCAAAACAAACATTCTTACATTCATCATACAGGAATTATAAGTGTTAATCCAGAATGCAAGCTTCTGCTGATGGCTAAGACCCTCTAAATTGACAGAGGCTAGCTTCCCAAGCAGAAACCTGAAATCATCGTCATAGAGATAGGCTGAAACCAAATGTTAATTAACATATAAGCAAGAGCAATCAACCAATGAACTTACTTTAGTCTATGGATCAGAAACAAAGCATTCGTACTTCGATTCAGATCGATTATATTAGCTTCAATTGGACAAAGATGTTTATAGAGGCCAATATCTCTAGTTTTCAAATCTGAACAGATACCATAAGGGTCTCGGCATTCACTTTCTCTATTTCTTTCATGAGAATTGACTACTGATCGGGAATGTAAAGTCCCGGATTCCTCGACTTTGTCTTTCGAGGTGCTCAACCTTGCAAAAATGTTAAACAAGCACCTTACAATATCCTCAGATATTTTGTTTGGTGTACTATCAGCTTCCAATACTTTATCATCTGAAGAACCAGAAGGGCTTCCTTGTGCTCTTTCCTGGTCTACTAATCTACCATCTAGCTGGACAGTAAAAAAAAACCCACAATTTATACAACCGTAATGAAGTGGAGAACAACTCTTCTTCTTTTAACCCGAAATCGGTACATACCTGCACCTTCAGAGGATCCAAACATTTGTCTGCTGATTCAAGCTTGGTTAGAAGTCTCTTTACTGGGGTCACAATTTTGGAAAGTTTCTTTTCTGGAGATTGTTTATGTTTATCCTTCACAGCATTGGCAAATGATTGATTTTCTTTTCCTCTTACATCTCCAGAAGCAGAATTTGATTTTGTGGAAGCTTGTTTCCCATTTGTTGGCCTGCTAAAGCACTGTCCGGTTCGATCATAAATAGTATCCGGATGCAATAGCTTTCTGCTTGAAATACTTCTGGCAAGAGATGGTAGAGACCTGGAAATGGTTGTTACTGAACTCATCTCGTTTACAGACAAAGACTTTGATCGCTGGTGTTTAAAACTTCGGACCGGAGATTGCTCGATGGATTCATTCAAATTATTCTCCACATTCCTCTTGGAAGATGCATAGACAGCCTCTTGATAAAGGCCTTGTCTAAAACTCACTACTTGCTCTTCAAGCCTAACAACTTCCTCTTCCAAAACAGCTACTTCAGCAAGTAGCTCTAGTGTCTACAACACCCCAAAGAAAAACCAAATTTACATAAAGCATGTAAAAGTTTCCAATTTTCAAGTATCTAACAAGTTAACTAAAAAAAAAAATTCCTCAAACAATTCCATAAATGTAGCATGCAGTTAATTCTTTCTAATCTGCCATTCATGCTTGTTTATAGTTCCATATTGATTGAACAGAAAGAAAGAGAAGAGACAATGATCTAAGAATAGAAAGTTACACTTACATATGGAGGTAAGTAAGGAGGAAGCCGAGGAAGTGCTCCTAAAGGTCTAGTAAAAGCTCTCTCCAAAGCTCTATGCACATTCTCTTCATGTCTAAGCTTCCTTTTTAGCTTATCAACCTGCAAATTACACCAAAACCACCACAATTTTTTTTTAAAAAAAATGCAAAGAAAAACAAAGAAAATAAATTGAATAGACTAAAAGGGGGTGAATAATATTGGGTACATCTTGTAATAAGGCCATTTTCTTTTCCCTGTTTGATTTTCGCCGGTTGGTCACAGCTTTGCCGGTACCAAGTGCTCTGCTTCCCTGACTCTTCTCCATCTTCTCCTTCTTTGTATAATTATAATCCAAAAAAAAAAAATTGATAAATTTCAGTAAATAAAAAAGACTATAGAAAGAAATAATTGAAAGAAGAAACTTATTGAAGACACTATTCCTTTCTTTAGACAAGTGTAAGTAACCACTTCAGATTTTGGATCAAAAGTGCTTCCCTACTTCTCTTTTCATGACACAAGCAATAATATCCCACAAAAAAAAAAAAGTTAAAAATTAAAGCAATTCCAAAATTTTCAAACAAAAAAAAAATCCAAATTTTCTTCAAAGTTTCAACTTTTAATCCCCAAAGAATCAATCTATGGACACTCAAACTAACAATTAACAAAAACCCAAATCTTCAAATCTTGTGAAAACCAATAAATGGTCAAAACCAAAAAAAAAAAAAAGAGGATTGGGAAGAGAGAAATTACTTTATTGCTGTGTCTGTCATGATTTAAAGGAGCTTTCATGGACTGAAGAGCGGTGCGGACTCTTGTATTCATCTTCTTTTTCTTTTTTTTTGGATTTAAAGAATCAAAATCCAAAAGTAAAACAAACCAACAATGGAACAATATCTATAATCTTACTACTACTAATATTTTCATGACCTGAAAGAAGCAATGCCAAAAAAAATAATAAGAAAACAAAGTAATAACCATTGAAACTCTGAAGGAAATAAAAGATGTGAGAAAGAGAGAAAAGAAAAGAAAAGAAATTTTCTTTGAATACCCTTTGATTATTCTAAGTAACAGAGCGGGAAACTTGAAAGTAAAGCGACCAAGAAACAGAAATGCCTGCATGTACATGGTTTTTTACATTGTATTTTATATAGTAAAATATGGATCAAAGTTTTTATTATAAAATATTAATTTAAAGGTATTGAAAAGAGTGAAGAAGCAAAGAAACAAAAAGCAAAACAAGAGATTGAAGAGAAGAAGGAAGAAAACGACGAGGATTGGAGCTTAAAAGCGCCATCCAAGAATAGCGTAACAGATGGAGAAACCAAAACAAAATACTGCAAAACTGATATATATATATATATATATATTATATTTTAATAAAATTGTTTTTTTTATTAAAGAAGGGGTGGAGTGAAGACAAGAGTCATTCACCGCCTTACCTTCTTCTTCTTCTTCATATTTAGTTGATGAGTTTCATGATGAGAGGTTTTTGTCATTTTCTCTTTCTTTATATAGTGTTTCAAATTATTTTATATTTGCTTTATTTATTTAGTAGTTAAAATGCCCTATTAGATATATTATATATACTTAGAATTTGGGCAAGAAGCTGTTTTTTTTTTTTTTTTTTAATATTGGGGAAGAGATTTTTTCTTTGTTAGATGCATTGACTTGTTTTTTTAAACATCAAATTGAAATTAAAAAGAAAATTAAGAGATAAAAATAACTTATTCAGTTATATGATCAATGCCACCAATATCATGCATTTTTTTTATATATATATAATAGATTGTAGATCGAAAATAACTGAAGAGATTATAAATATTGAAATTTACTTATATCATTCAAATATTTTATTTTTAAAAAATGTTTTTATTCGATACATGTGTTCAATATATATAAACATGAATATAAAAATATAAATTTTCAAATATATAAAAAAAAATTTAAAATTTTGATTATTTTCATATTGAACACTTACTAGTATATGATATTCATCTTAAGTCCAAGTAACATTAAAAAAAAAAAAAAACTTTTAGTCCTACCAGGTATAAGTTAATTTTAAAAGACGATTAATGATAAAAATCAGCTAGATGAACTTAATAAAGGCTTTAATTAAGTTCAATTAAATTAATTTGCCTTTTTAACTAAGCAACCCAACGTGCTAATTAATGATGAGGGGAACCTGATGCAAACTGATAGTCCTTTGCTTTTGGGTCACTTTGACATTGATATAAAATCTTATAATAATTCATTGATATTTCGTAAGTTTGTCATGAATTTATTGTGTATAAATGACAAATAATTAAAGCTGCTCCCTTAGTGAGAATGATTGATTTTGAAGAAATGAATAGAGATTTATTACGAAATATAGGTATGTTATTATGTTTGTTTTGGGTAAATTGATTTTTTTTTAATAATTTTTGAATTTTTTTTTTTTTGAAACTTCGATTTTTTTTTTATTGTTTGAATGATTATATGAAAATATTTTTTATTATTTGATTGACTTTTGAAAACTTTTTATTGATATAAAAAAAAATTGATTTTTACATTTAAGGGATTGATTTTTTTTTTTTTCAGTTTTTATAAGAAGAGAACAACTCTTATATTTAGAGGATTGATTTTTTTTTGTTTTGCTCTTGCACTTTTAAAAAACATAAAATATATATTTTTTTTAAAGAATTTTTTTGTTGATCCGAAACTTATTTTCATTTATCAAATTATTTTTAACGAAATAAACATTAAAAATTATTTTTTTAAAATCATTTTTCATAAAATAAATGGGCCTAATACTAATATATTTAGAAATAACCATCAACGTACTCAAAAAACTGCTTTGTTAGGTCATTTGTTGTAATTGGGAAAATATGGGCAAATGGCAACCTCAAGTAGAAAAATAACGTGACACATCCGCCATTCCTGATAGTGTAATTTGAACCAATGAAATAAAGTTCTTTAGAATTATCCACAAAAAAGAAACAATAAAAGAATAAGGATAAACCTAGATTATTCTTCATATTTAAAGAAAAAATTTCAGCTAAACTTTGCAATTAAATTGTGTGATGAATGCAGCAGCTAATGACATTGCTGGAGATAGCATTCGGGAAGGTCCAGAGGTAACCAGCACCAGCATGATGGCTGAAGCTGATGCAAAGGAGGAGAATATGGCACTAGGCAGCATGATGATCGAAGCTGGTGCAAAGGAGGGAAGCATTACACTAACAACTAATTGACAGGCGTTGGACATGCTAGCTGGCATTCCTTTCTGTTAGAATTGTTAGTTAGTTAGGTGCAGCTATTAGTTGCTGTAATGCTATTGGTTGTTATATTCAGGAATGTTCTGAATTGTTCTGAATGATTATATAGTGAATATGATGTAACCAGATTTCCTTATGAAAATAATACAACAGTTTTCTCCTCATTCTTCTTCTTTCTCTTCTGGTCTCTTTCTCCATTTCTGTTTACATAACAAATTGGTATCAAGAGCCATTCAGATCCATCAATCTGGGTAAAACAAAACGTAATACAACCATGGCTGATGGTACACGGCTGAACACACTCCATGAACAGGTTCAGGCTTTACAAACCAAGCTCGATTCCTTGAACGTTGATGACAATGCAGTTCCTCGTTGGTGGGAAGAACAGAGGATGAGTATTGATGCCAAATTTGCTGAAAATCAAGGGTATATTGGGCGTTTGTTGGAATTGTTAGCCTTGAAGGGAGACATCCAGCAGCAACCAGGTCTTGATGGTGTTACAGCTCACCTTCCTACAGCTCAGTCCTCACCAGTTTCTCACGTGAAAGCTGCAGGCAAGGCTCCGGTCGAGGTTACGGTGGTCGATGACCAGGGCAAGTTTACTTACAAACGTGATGATCCAGGCCTTTTGCAGACTACTCCTCCCAACAAATGCTCCATTCCTCTGCATCCAGTAGGATTGGGACGGGGCTCTGAGTTTAATACAGGTACAACTTCTGTAGGCACCGTTAATGCTTTTAGTCCTAGACCAAAAATTGAATTACCTATGTTTGAGGGCACTAATCCGAGAGGATGGCTTAAGAAATGCCAAAAGTATTTTGCCATTTTCTCCATTGCTGATCATCAAAAGCTGGAGGTGGCAGCAATGTATCTTACAGGTAAAGCCGAGATCTGGTTTGATGGTTTTATCATGCAGAAATCTCGAGTGTCCTGGCATGAATTTGCTGAAGCTTTATGCCTGCGGTTCTGTGATAGAACCTGTTCTGATGTGGTCGAGGAATTTAACAAGCTTAGCCAAAAGAACACTGTGGAGGAGTACCAGGAACGTTTTGAGGAACTCAGACCTTATATGTTGCAGTATAATCCCCATCTACCTGAGGAATACTTTGTGTCCAGTTTCATTAGTGGACTCAAGGAGGACCTTAAACCAAGAGTTAAAACCAATGAGCCAAATTCCCTCTCCCCTGCCTATCGACTAGCCAAACTCCATGAACTCTCCCTGGAAATTGATACCAAGAGGCATAAACCAATACTCAGATCCACTACCAGTCCAACCTTAGGCCCTTACCCCAGACCAGCTTATTCCCCATCAACTCAAACACCTAGACCAAACACCACACCATTATCTTTTCCCAATAGACAAACATTGTTTGAACAAAGGAGAGCACAGAACCTTTGTTTTAAATGTGGGGAGAAGTTCACCCCAGGCCACATTTGTAAAAGCAAACAACTTAACTTGATTATGGCAGAAGATCATTGTGAAGAACCATCTGATTCTGTTAATGACCAGCCTCACCATGACAGTGGGATGACTGAGGATCCAGACAATAGTGAAAGACACCTGGAAATTTCTATTAATGCATTGACTGGTAACGTTGGCCACAGCACTCTTAGAATTCAAGGGAGTGTGAAAGGGAAACCTCTTAGTGTGCTCATCGACAGTGGGAGCACTCACAGCTTTGTCACTCCAAAATGGGCCAAGGATGGAGTTGAGCTGGTCCACACCAACCCCTTAAGCATCACAGTGGCTAATGGGGAAAGGGTATTCAGCACATCAAAGTGTAAACAACTGCAATGGCTTATGCAAGGGCACCTATTTTCTCATGATTTGAGGGTGTTGCCATTAGGGGGTAGTGACATGGTATTGGGAGTTGATTGGATGAAGGAGTACAATCCCTTAGTTTTTGATTTCAATGAACTCTCTGTGTCATTCCATAAAGATGGGAAACCAGTGACCCTTAAAGCTGGACCATCACCAGCTACCATTAAGCTTATCCTTGGTGATAAGTTACAAAAACTTGTTGAGAAGGATCCTGAAGTAGTTGGGGAGTTGTATATGCTGAAGGTGGAAGCAGAGAATCAACACATTCCTCAAGAATTGCATTCACTGTTAGAGGCATTCTCTGATGTCTTTGAGGCTCCCCAAGGTCTTCCACCAAAAAGAGTACATGATCATAGCATTCCTCTCAAACCAAATGTGGAACCTGTTAATTTGAGGCCTTATAGATTTCCTTACTTCCAGAAAACTGAGGTGGAAAGACAAGTTGCAGAGATGCTGTCAGCCTCCATTATTCAAACCAGCCAGAGTCCATTTGCTTCACCTTGTTTATTGGTTAAGAAAAAGGATGGTACATGGAGACTTTGTATTGATTATAGACAGCTTAATTCAATGACAATTAAGAACAAGTTTCCCATTCCTGTAGTGGAGGACTTACTTGATGAATTGCATGGGGCAAGGTTCTTCTCTAAAATTGATCTCAGATCAGGTTATTGGCAAATTAGAGTCAAGGAGGAAGATGTGCAGAAAACAGCTTTTAGGACACACCAAGGGCATTATGAATTCAAGGTAATGCCATTTGGACTCACTAATGCCCCAGCTACTTTTCAATCTTTGATGAATGATATCTTTTCTATGTATTTGAGGCATTTTGTACTTGTATTTTTTGATGATATCTTGGTGTATAGCACTGACTTGCAACAGCATATAGAGCATTTGCATACTGTTTTTGAAGTGCTCAGGAAAAACAGGCTTTATGCTAGGAGAAGCAAGTGTTTTTTTGGCCAACAGCAAGTTGAATATTTAGGCCATTTAATATCTGTCAAAGGAGTGTCCACTGATCCTTCCAAAGTTGAAGCTATGGTGAATTGGCCTTGTCCTAAGTCATTGAAATCATTGAGAGGATTTCTAGGCTTAACTGGTTATTATCGCAAGTTTGTGAAGAACTATGGCATGATCAGTAAACCACTCACTGACATGCTCAAGAAAGACAGTTTCCTGTGGAATACAGAAGCAATTATGGCCTTCCAGCAACTCAAGCAAGCTATGAGCTCTACACCTGTGTTGATATTGCCTGACTTCAACAAACCCTTTTGTTTGGAAACAGATGCCAGCTCTTCAGGGATTGGTGTTGTTTTGTCCCAGGAGGGCAGACCAATAGCATACTTGAGTAAGGCTCTTGGCCCTCGACATAAGGACCTTTCCATATATGAAAAGGAATACCTTGCTATTCTTATGAGTGTTACCAAGTGGAGGCATTACTTGGAAGGGGGAACATTTATTATTAAGACAGATCATGAGGCCTTGAAATACCTGTTAGAGCAGAAATTGACTACTGCCATTCAGAAGAAGGGTTTAACTAAGCTGTTAGGCTTGGATTACACCATTCAGTACAGGAAGAGAAAAATGAACAGAGTTGCTGATGCCTTGTCCAGGCAATTTGAAGAAGGAGCTTCTTGCCAGGCTCTCATTTCCACTACCATTGTTCCCAAGTGGGTGTCTGAAGTGGAGGATAGCTATAAGGGGGATGACTTGGTTCAAGATAAGATAACAAAGCTAGCTGTTGATTCGAATGCCATTCCTCATTTTTCCTATACTAATGGTGTATTGAGATATAAAAGCAAGGTCTATATTGGGAATCAAGGGCACTTAAGGGAGCAGTTGCTGCGAAAATTGCATGGTTCTCCTCAAGGGGGACATTCGGAAGTCCAAGCTACCTACTACAGGTTGAAGCTGTATTTCTTTTGGCCTCAGATGATGAAACAGGTCCAAGACTACATCCAGCAGTGTGATGTATGCTCCAGAAATAAAGCTGAACGTGTAGCTTATCCTGGGTTGCTTCAACCAATTCCTATTCCAAACCAGGGTTGGGAGGTTATTACCATGGATTTTGTTGAAGGGTTGCCTCCTTCTCAGAGCTTTAATTGCATACTGGTGGTTATTGATAAGTTCACCAAATATGCACACTTCCTTCCAATTGCTCATCCTTTTACAGCTATTGATATAGCTAAGCTGTACTTGAAAGAAGTACATAAGTTACACGGGGCTCCTAAGGTTATAATCTCAGACAGGGACAGAGTTTTTACCAGCTTGGTATGGCAGGAATTGATGAAACTCTTGGGATCTAAAGTACAATTGACAACAGCTTACCATCCTGAATCTAATGGACAGTCTGAGAGACTCAACCAGTGTTTGGAACAATACCTGAGATGTATGTGTTTTTTGAAACCAAATACTTGGGCTAGGTGGCTGCCTTTAGCTGAGTGGTGGTACAATACTAGTCACCACACAGCCTTACAAATGACTCCTTTTCAGGCTCTCTATGGTCATCAACCGCCAGGATTTGCTTGGGATGCGAGTTCTAAAGCTAATGTGTCTACTGTTGAGGATTTGCTCAAGGAACGAGAGAATCTGAGTAAGCTGTTGGTGGATCAATTGAGTATAGCTCAGTAGAGAATGAAGTTTTATGCAGATAAGAGAAGAAGTGAAAGGGAATTCAGTGTAGGTGATGAAGTCTATTTGAAGATACAACCATATAGACAAACTACACTAGCTCTCAGGAAGAATCTTAAGCTTTCCTCTAAGTATTTTGGTCCTTATCCTATTATAGAGAAGATTGGGAAGGTAGCCTATAAACTGCAATTACCAAACACTGCCAGGATACATCCAGTATTCCATGTCAGCTTACTAAAGAAAAAATTTGGTGCAAAGGTCACTCCTAGTATTAATCCCCCAGAAGTAGCTGATGATGGCCAACCCTTGGTTTATCTAGCTGCTGTTCTTGACAAACGAATTGTCAAAAGAGGAAATCACGCTGCAACTCAACTATTGATTGAATGGTACAATTTGGGTCCTGAAAATGCTACATGGGAGGACTACACTGTTCTTAGTTCTCAGTTTCCACAGTTTGATCCTTGGGGACAAGGACAAGCTGAAGAGGAGGGTAATGTGATGAATGCAGCAGCTAATGACATTGCTGGAGATAGCATTCGGGAAGGTCCAGAGGTAACCAGCACCAGCATGATGGCTGAAGCTGATGCAAAGGAGGAGAATATGGCACTAGGCAGCATGATGATCGAAGCTGGTGCAAAGGAGGGAAGCATTACACTAACAACTAATTGACAGGCGTTGGACATGCTAGCTGGCATTCCTTTCTGTTAGAATTGTTAGTTAGTTAGGTGCAGCTATTAGCTGCTGTAATGCTATTGGTTGTTATATTCAGGAATGTTCTGAATTGTTCTGAATGATTATATAGTGAATATGATGTAACCAGATTTCCTTATGAAAATAATACAACAGTTTTCTCCTCATTCTTCTTCTTTCTCTTCTGGTCTCTTTCTCTATTTCTGTTTACATAACAAATTGCAATAGTTTTAGTTCAGATTTAATGATTTTAAGATTTTGTAGTATTTCTGAACAACCCATCAGCTTTACTTGGTGTAATTAAGAGATGAAAACTGAAAAGTAATAATCCAACAGTACATGGATTGCCAAGACATTCAATTCGACTTCCCGTATTATTTTTCAATATATTTATTATCATCAGTCACGTATGTAAGACTTGATCGTAAATCGTAAATCATACGTATAAACAATAATGATATGTGCATTGAAAAGTAATAAACAAAAAAAAATAACAGAAGAGACCCAACTTTTTTTCTCTCCATATATTTTCTTCTACAATTCACTAATAAGGTTTCTATATATTCATGGCTCGTGGATCATTATTGGATAGCCTTTTTGTTGGGAAACAAAGGTCTCGAGTTACGTTATTCGGAGAAATATCGGATATAAATTTGTGTGTGATATAGATATATTCAATTTTTTAAAAATTTTGTATATATTAATTTAAAGGATCATGCCTTAATATTAATGTTCGAATATATGTCGGATATAAGTATTGGACACAGATACTTTAAAGAAAATAAAAAAATCCAAATAACATAGATCTCAAGCTATTACCTTATAATATTGAGCAAATAATTTTCTTAATCAAAAGCTTAAATGTTAGCTTTCAAATCTGTTTAATTTAGTTAAGCTAATGATAAAACTAGATGAGAGATCAGTTTATAGGATTGTTGTGATTAAATGAGGATTGGAGACGGTGAGAATCTGCACCACAACCCTACTAGGATTATGGTTTTCAAATCTTTTTTCTTATTTTCTTTTTATTTAAAAAAAAGTTATGAATCAACAGTCATTAAATCAAATGTTCGAGTGTTTTTCAAGTTTTTTTTTTTTATGATCACGAATAGTTAGTATTTTTTTTTTAATGATATATGTTTCATTTTTTTTCAAATGATTCGTTTTAGAACGAAGCTCTGCTCTTTGGTTATCATGAAATGAAAGCCATGTATTATGCCATTGAAATCATTGTATGCCTTTCTTCACCACAATTTTACCATTTATCTTGTTCTTTGTTCATCTTATAATAAGAATCAGATTGAAGAGGTTTTAAATAAAATAAATAAGTAAAATTGGAACTTAAGCTATTTGAATTTAGATGAAATGTTAATTTCTTAACACATAAATATGTCTAGATTGATCACCAATAATTTAAGTACCCAAATTAAGAGATTGGTATACCTTAAGAATCTAGGTTCTAATCCAACTTTTTATTGAAATAGAAATGAGACTGACTTTTTTCATTCTAGTTAAAATATTGGTTTGCACAATGGAATAAGATAGGCTTTAGCTTCATCTTTAGATATATTGGCGGAAAATATATGCATGAAAGGGATAGTGCTTTAATCAAGCTTTGTCAATTCCAACCTTAGATTAAGCTTTGGCCAAAAAAAAAATTCCAAGCCCTAGATATGCCTCATTAGAGAGAGGAATATCTAGGTAATTTTTAGCAAACGGATTGGAAACATTAAAAATTCCTATAACTTGAGTTCCCGCACTATTCTTGAACTCGATGTTTAATCCAGAAAGTTTATACAATCATTTTTAAAAGGTATCATTTAACATGAATTTCAAATCTTAACATCTTCTATCTTGATTTCTTTTGTACCAAAAAAACAACTACGTCTTAAAGATCTATCACTATTGGCTTCAAGACATCACACATAAAATACAAATAAAAAGGAAAAAATCTAAATCTAAATTAGGATTAAACCCCAAAGATTGAGAACAAAAAGAAAAAACAACTAGAGTCTAAAACTAATAAAGGTGAGTCTTCAGTTTAAATAATGCAAGAGATGGTCCACTTCATTTAAATTGTTCTTTTGGGTGGTCCCAAAGAAGGTGAAGAAGGTGACCCACTATTAAGTGGAACAAATGCTAAAGTTTGATGCTATCTATGAAAAAAGAAGAAGGGCAAAAGCAGATCCACATGCAAAAGGATAAGGTTTTATCGTCCAGTCCTCTCCAGTCTACGCATTGGGAGAACAAAGAGGCTTTTTGATTCTCAAATTGGAACCCCATTTTGGTTGTGGTGAGTGAGACTAGAAACGACTGGTTCTTAAATATCTCTAAACACTTTTTTTATATTGCTTTTTGTAGTGTCTTGATATGAGAAACACCCAAATGAGGCTTTAAATTATCAACCAAAATCTAATTTTATAAAGTAAGACCAGCCATGGCTACAAAACTTTCTACCAACAACTTACATGACATTGTAGAGGTGACATTTTTTTTTGTTAAATTTTGAATTTTGTGTGGACTCTCTTTATTTATTGTCAATTAATTTTTGATTAAATTCTTAAAATGATATCATAATCCAAATTTATTAAGTTCTTTCTATATGTTACCCTTTCTTTTCGAACATAAAAAGATCTATTAAATCCTGAATTTACTGTAATCTTGTATTTAAGTTAAACATTTTCATCAATCACCAATTATCTTTTTTTTTTTTGGATTTTCATGTCTTTTAATTGGATAGGGAATTGGTGGGAGACAAGGGGGAAATGAACTTCATGGGGTTACCTTTGCTGATGGGTTTAGCTGGCTAACCGAGATCATAGGATGATCCACCTGCATGACCAAAAGGCAGAAGCCAATTTATGAGGGACATGGCGAGCAAACAATTCCATTATTGATTTTCAAGCTTTTTTCAAGCTAAAAAAATGATATATATAATAAATGGAGAATTGATCTGGACTTCTAGATTTTTTTTTATTTTTACTATGACTATAAAGCCTCTACTTCCCGTTTCTATTAAATAGAACACCATTGCACCAGCCTGTTCACTTCAGTTCGTAAATTTGTACTTTTGATATCCAAATAGCAATCTCATCTTATTCGGACAGAGAGGTCCCCAAAAGGAAAAACTCGATGGATCACTGTCCCAATTGGCTGTAGCCGTGGTCCAAATAGGCACCTAGAAAACTGGACCACCTTGGATAGGTTGCCCATGCACTAAGCCAGAACCTGTTAACAGACTGGAATAAAAAAAAGCATTTGCCTAAAGAATTTCCATCTGCTTGCACCATTTAGTGAGCATTGAGCAAGCCATACTTGGTATTTTTACAAATTATAAAACTTGGAAGAAAACAGATGAAGAAAATAAACGAAATGAGACCACCACCAAAGAAAAATGAAATGATTGGGAGCTTAGATTTTGTTGGTTGGTACGTTGGTGATGGAACTTTCCAATCACAATTTTGGCTTTCGCTAGCTCTTCCAACAAAATTAACCAAAAACAAAAGATGGTCCCTAAGAAATTCCCAATAAATACAGTCTGGTTCACAATTATCTTGTCCTTGTGTAGCTCCATTGCCGGCTCAAAACAAAAGCCTCTCCTGTCTTGTCAACATCATTCTCTCAGGAAGTAAAAAATCCATCTTATCTCCATTCATGCAATGGTCAGAATCATTATAATGATAAAGCTACGACATTCAGAGTTTCAGACGGTTGGTATAACGAATACTTACCTTGCTAATGATAAGGTTCTGAACTTGTGTGTGCCTGTATAGCATGCATCGGCAGCTGACTAGCATGCTTTGGGTAGTGATATTAGGGACAGCAAAGTTTGCTAGCCTCTTCAGTGTGACCCAGTTGACAAATTCTGTTGATGTAAACAAACTAGACTGCTGTAAGCAAATGGAAATGGAAAATACAATCACAAGTTCACAAGAATTTTGTAACCAAAAGAAAATTAAAGAACTCTGTTTTCACCAAGAATTGCCATAATGAGGGTCTTGGAATCTATATTTGAACCAATACTTCCCTTCCCCATATAACAATAACATGCCTTCCAACTTGGAGAAACTTGTGAGGTCGATCCACCAAATGCAAGAATATTCATGTTTAACAAGATGTAATAACGAAATCCTATGTTTAGCCCCAGGGCTGATCCTAAAATTTGCTAATAGAAACAGTTCAACAGAAATATTATCGACTAATCTATGATGGTTTTGAAAATATTATCTAGTCAGGTGGGGTAGGATAAGGGAGTTGCAGCAATGAGGAACATCACCTTGATACAAGGCTGTTCTATTTAGATGAGAACAAATGCAGGCCATCTTCATTGCTATGAAAGTCTTGGCAGCAGTCTGGGCCAACATAATTTAGCATGTCTACAGCCTACAGGAAAATACTGCCCAGTGCCCAACACTTCTTCAGCTTCTACACTAAGTATATACCTTAATTCTCATCCCCAATTAGGCAGTCATCAATTGAAACTCTACTTCCAGCTGCCTCATTCCTTGTAGAAGTACTTCATTCTTTGGTGGTTAGAATCCACATGAATTTCATTGGATCAACCAACCATTGTTATCTTATCAGTAGCATCCACAAGCAGGCAAATAGAACTACAACAATCAGGAACAAATCTTAACTTTACTGTATAATGTATCGAGTTATTAACTTATCAGACCTAACTGGTATAGCTCTACTTTTAGCATTATGGTAGGCTTTTCAACTTTCAAGGTCCATTTATCACTTTGATACACTTAGGTTTGTAAAAGTAACTAATGTAGGAAGTATATGAGCTTGTCCAGTCCAATGTCTCCTCCACTAAATTCAGTAGAGAATAAAAAATTAGTTCCATTATTACTTTCTACAGTCAACTACAGATACATACACATCTTTGTATTGAATAAAAAATAAGGAACATGCACAATGTAGAAGTCCATGAACTCAACTAAGCATAGTCATAGATACAAACTTCCAGAGATCCACCATAGTAGGTTCCTTTTTCACCTTTAGGTAATATAACTCACTTTGTAGGATCCTGCTGGAGCACATCTCAGAAATCCATTACCCTCAAAGTGCATCCTGTAACTCACTTTGCAGGGTGCTTACTAACTTCATATTACAAGGCATACATACTCTTTGTAATATGAAGTGCAGTTATGCACTCAAGGAAACACACCATTAACCATGTCAAAATTTTTTATGTTACCTAGGTAAAAGAAACATCAATAGCTGGTAATTGCAAACAGTTTATCAGTAAAGAATATTAGATGCTCTCTAGAGATGATTGGAGCATATTATGTTTTCTTTAAAGTTACAACAAAACAAAAATTTCAATAGAATTTTATAGAGATCGGTTCCAATAAACTTTTGGTCCTAGAATATACATGTACCACAGAAACTGTCAGCTTTTCCATTACAGCACTAGATGCTAGGAATGAAGGACAAAAAAGCAAAAGAATAGCATAATTTCTGTTTTCCGCTAACATGACCATTTCTAAGTGGTCAAGAAAAATGTGCAGCTAAAGAAAGCTTAAAAAGATATTGGTGCCTAATGTTTATAAAAGTTTTGACAAGATGCTATATTACCTATATAAAGTGGTATGCACATGGATTACAGATTCGATATTGTAGGGTTTAAGGCTCAGTTGATCAGCACTCTAGTAGCCTGTCCAGTCCTTAGAACTAACAAGCATACTGCTCTAGACATCAGAAATTCTAGCATATGAAAAGATAGAAGTTCTTAACTTCATTTTTCAGCTACTCACTCACACCTAAACCCACCATGCACCCATTATTGCACATCTGCACATCACACAAATACATGCTCAAACATACCAGGATTAAAGTAATCCAGTTGATATTCTGCTAGTAGGAATAGAATCACAAAACATGTAAAAGTCCAAATATCCAGACTCAAATTCATGACCAGCCCTAGAATATGAAATGAGGAATCTATATTTTCCTCTAATGAGAAAAGTAAAAGCATATTTGTTAAGGTGGCTATAATTGATGCAATAGAAAACAATATTCTCAAACCTTCTTCTAATGCTAACTTTAATCAGTTTGACAGCAAAAATACACCATCATTTAGTGTTTACAGGTTTTGGCTTCCTAATATAGATTTTTAGATACCATATTCTGATACATGAGAAATTGTCGGTGTATCTGTTGCGGAGATTTGAACCTCTGACCTTGGCCCTAGAACCAAGGTTATAACAACTAGGCTAGGTGCCTTTGGTAATCTACAATTAAGAGACACATGCCAACACATAACACGGTCACAGAGACATGCACATCAACAGAGAAGAAGAATAGACAAGTATACAACTCAAAACAATAATTAGTGTGAGCAACCAGTCTGCATATTAGTTGCTTATCAGTAGAGGAAGAAAAAATTTTGCAAATGCCAAGCAGGCAAAGTGAGACCTTCTTCTAAAAGTTGAAGCAGAAAACCAGGGTCAACTTGGAGGAATGAGGAATCTAGACTAGACTGAAAACAAGGTGAAATAGTAACCATAAGGATATCCGTATGCACACGCAAAGATGAACATGCATGAGTATGTATGTATGTCTGTAGGCAAAACATACAGACAAGTATTATCAGTGCATTAGACCTTTTTAACAGAAAAGAACTTTAGGGATGCAAGACATGTAACAGTTATCTAGTAATTTATCATTACCCTTCTTGATTGAAACAACTTACAAATCTTGGTTGAGATTTTTTCATGAAGGTTTGTGGACCCCTTACAAAGAAACTATCAGAGTCACTTTCTGTAGTGCTGGAATTCAAGGCAACATCCTTTGAACTACCCATTAAATGGAGTCCAGAAAAATGGTCACCCCAAATATCATAAGTATATTCATCTCCCAGACTACACTTTCTTTCTGCTTTTATGGTTTTCTGGTCAGAGAATTTGGACCCAGGAGCTCGAGCACGAGGAGCAATAACAGATGTTGAAGCCAAAGGAGAACAGGAGCTCAGCATACTGGGGGTAGCCCTACCAGCACAAGGAAAAGTAGCAGAGAGAACATGTTTTGAAACAATTTTTCTTGGTAATGTAGACTGCTCTTGTATCGAAGAATACCAGTTGTTGCTACCATGATCCATGGAAACCTTAGATCCCAACAAATTTGCTTTGGAAGTAGGTTCAGAAACTTTGCCCTTCTCACAGGTTTGGTCAGCCAATTGTCTAAAAGGATTTCTAGCCTCAACAGATTGGTCCACATCAGGAGAGAGTGACCAAGTGCGATTAGGTGTTACAGATGTTATAGGGGAGAGGGGGGATGAAGGTGTAGAATTTCCACTTTGACTACTTGAAACTTCAATCAATTCTTTAAATCCACCTTTTCTTCTCCTTCGCCTTCTTCCCTTTTCTTTCTCAATCCTGATTGTGAGGTTACCAGCTTGAGGTACTTCCTTTATATCAGGATTTTCAGCCACCACAGATTTTGAGGGCAAAGATGGCAATGAAGTTTCCCTCTGAGGATCTAAAAAACTGTTAATTTCCCAGTCATTTTCAGGAGTGAGTTTTGCATTGGGATCTGTTAACCCCTGTTCTTTGGCCCTAACCTGATTGTTTGGGTATCTACCATTAGATGTCTCCTTCAAAGATTTAGCATCCCCAACTGAACTTAACAAACCATCCATTTCAGCTGACATAGAAAACTTACTGTTTCTCTGATTACGATTGACATTAGAAGATTTTCCTCCAGTCCTGATTGTAGTGATCGAGTTCTTCTCACTCTTGAAAAAGTAATCTTGGGAGCCCAAGACCATTGCTTGGTGAAAGATGAAACAGAATATGAGAAACAATAAAGAAGCAGAAATAAGAATTGCAATAGAGAGTTTCTTTAGCAGCATCCAGAACACTGATTTCTTACAAAGATTAAGCATATGAACAGGGAGAGTTGCCTTCATGGGTATGACAAAAATGCCTGTAGCCAAAGCCAGTTCAAGATCTCTATGTACCATAGCTGCTGAAAAATCTGGCTGGTATGATATCAGAAGCTTTGTTGACTCTCCAGGTTCAAGAGAGAAACCTTTACAATTATGCACCATAAAACCATCAACTACACACTCTGTCCCAGAAACCTCAATGCTTCTAACCTCAAGCGGCAAGTCCCCAGAGTTTTGGACATACAGCTCTTTTGAAAATGGTTGAGAACATGCATAAGTAGTCTCTTCCATGTTAAAAAACATTTGTGGAGGAGAGATGTTCAGAGAAGTTGGCAAGTTAAGGTTAAATTCTACACTCTGTACGGGATCTGAACCCTCAAACAGGACTAGAGACACTGACCCTCCAAATCCCCTCAAAGATAACCACTCAACACCAGATAGATTGTTCCTTATCAGTGCTGAACTTCTCCACCCACAACGATTTGAAGGGTGAAATAATATCGGCCCAAAAGATGCTGTACCATATGGATGAACATAGGCCTCTGTCTGTGCACTCTCTCCTATGGAGAACCCAAATCTCATTGGAATAGTAGATGAATTGTGAGCCAAACTACCAGAACTGGGCTTCATAAAAACATCTTGGTTCCTACATTCATCAACAATTTCTCCCGAGTTAAGAATGAGCTGCATTATAACTGGCTGCTTGCTAGGATTTGTTACAGTGATCCACTTGGAGCAGTGACTTCCAACTTGAACCATCGGAAACAGTATCTCATGATCATCAAGCACTGACATGCCACCTGTGGTACCTTGAGATTTCCAGTTTCCAAGTACCAATTCTTCCGCTTCTGCTGTCTGCAACACCGACATATATAGTCACATGACCTTCTTAACTACACTGAATCTTGTATGCATATTAATGATTCTTTGGAGACTTACATAAAAGCCATTAAGAGTGTGTGCGTGTGTGTATGAATATATGAACACAGAAAGGGGAGAAAACAAAAGAAGTGTGACAGAGAGAGATGTCTGCATGCATGATAAAAAAAACATATACAAAGAAGAAACAATTTTGACGGTCCAAGGAGCAATTCCCATTTAATAGGTAGGTAAGAATATTATGATCTTATTTATCTTCCTAACCAAGGAGCCATCCTCATGGAACTTTACATGATTAAAGGTTCTATAACATATCCATGATAGGTAAGAATTCAAGTGAATAAAAGAGGAGTGGAGTATCAATCACCAGAATAATAAACATATACAAAGAAGAAACAATTTCAATGGTCCAAATCATGTCATCGTAACTAAAATAAGCAAACCTTGGTCCATGATGCCAGTTGCATGCCGTCACCAAAGGACCCTGTCCTTGTATTGTCAGATTTAACCCTTTCAGAATAATGCACATAAGCCATGGGCGACTCTTTCTGATGTTCCACACAAATATGGATTATATCCTCACAAGAAACTTCAATCTGAGGGCTAATAGATTCATTTGTCATTATAAGCAATTTACAACTTCTGATCGTGTTGTATACTTCAGAAGCAGAATCATGAATTTCATCTGGCAGTTTAGAGCATGTAATCACAGCAACCTGCGTAACAGCACCAGGAAAGAGCAGCAATCCTTCCATGTACTTGATATGGAAAAACTTTGTATCTGCAACTTCACTAATCTTGGCAACACTCAGCACATAAGGAGCAGCATTTTTCAAAGAGATGGCCACAAAAACAGTTTCACAGCCATCATATGGCACCACAGCGTCAAGAGAAACTGAAAGAGAACTTGCATGATCATCATAGTAAGCTTTCCTGTCCAAATCAACTTCAAGAGGAACCATAACTATATCAGACATGTCTTGCGAAGACCTCCACAACTGTATGCAGAAAGCACCAAAAAAATTTCCTTTTGATTCAGAGGATATATCAATCTCTATGATGGTCTCACTGCTTTTAGGATTAATCTCCCAGTTCCTGTTCGGCCTCATAGCCATAAGTGGAAAACCAGATTTACCACTGTTCATGACCAACCAATCCTCGGCACTAAGTAAGCTGTGCCCATTATAGACCTGGAAGTTTTCTATACTACAAACTGCTCCAGTATATTGGGTAGTGTTCCCTACAGAAACTGATATCCATGAAGTTATTTCCTCCACATAGAGGGTCTCATCAAAAGGATTGAACAAAGACAAATTCTTACTCAACTGTCCACTAGAAGGAATATCCAGGCTTACCAGTGGCTGAATCTCATATGGGGACTCAACAGCGAACCCACTAGCCTGAACCAGGAAACCACCAGAGCTTGTCTGCAAGATAAGGTGAGCTGATGAAAAGCCCACCCATCTAGGTAAAAAAACAAAACATATTGAAGCTACTTCACTAGGTCCTAGCAAAACCTCACTAAAATTGCAGGGATAGAACTGTATATTGGTACTGAATGGTTCATAGACATGTAAAATGCAGTCGTTGCATGTATTTGCTACTGTCAAGTAAGCCACTGAAGGTAAAAATAAATGTTTGTGTCCCCAATCCATTACAGGAGGACTTATGTCTATATTAGGTGAAGATAAACCCTCAAAAGAACCTATTTTGGTCACCTCTCTGTTTTTTTCCATCCTAACACTTGAACTCTTCTGACTTAGTAAAGGTCCTCTACATGAAGAAATATCATTTTGATTAGCACCATCTGTAAGAATGGACGAAAACTCATGGACACCAGCACTTGAATATGAAGAACAAGAAACCATCCTTCCATTTAATAATTTAAACATACAATGGTTAGATAACCAACTTTTGTTATTTTCCTGCCCCATAAGGTTACTAGGTTCTACATAAGATGAAGCACTATCAGACTGACTCTTAGAAACTTCTAAACTGCCTAATTCATCCGTACTCTCTTCAGTCGAAAAGCCGGGCAATGTTGAAGGAAAACAGAATAGATGAGAATCAGTGCAGATACTCTCAACACTTAAACGAGTCATAGAAGTTTCAATATCATAGCCAGAATTTGAATCACCAACAATAGTTTCTTGAAAACCAACATGATGATTATCTCCATAGCAATCACACCCCTCATATTCCTCCGTTTTTGGCATCCCATTTACGAAACATGATTCACATGTAGTTAAGCAAAAAAGGGCACAAGACAGAACCAAGAAAAAACGGAATGCTTTAGCCGGTTGAAACATTCCCCTGCAAATAAATCACCAATTAAAATATGCTTAGTAAAAAAAAGAAAATAGTTTACAAATAAATAACAACTAAAAACAATCAATTAAGCTGCAACCAATTTAACTATTTCCCTTATACTCTTCAACAAAAAAAAGGAGTGGAAAAACAAAATAACTGCCTCAATTTTCTCCGTTTTCTGAACATTTTCTCAAAAGCCAAACATTAAAATAAGAAGAAAAAAAGAGCTATTTTTTTACACCAGAACAAATATTAATAAATTAATCAACTAACCAAATAAGGGAAAAAAGCGTGCTTGGAGAAGTTTTAAACTATTTCTTTACTGTCGATTTTAACTGAAGAAACAAAAAAAAGGCTAAAAAATCTAATAAACAAATAAACAGAGAGTATGCCGGCACGATAATATTTCTAATTTATAGATACAGTAATTAATATTCTTACTATACCTAGTAATTTAAAATAAAAAACGTAATAAAGCATTTTCAGCAGCAAATTTTATTCTGTTTAGCTAATTACAACAAGTTTGGAAAAGTTAGAAAAAAAAAACGAAAAATAGGGAAGAAATTGAAACTTTCACCATTAAAAGGCTTTTAATACTGTTTAAAGCAGTTTAAACAAAGTCTTGATCACCGTAACGACCACGTTTAAGTTAACACAATAAAAAAAAAAATAAAAAAATCATCCGCTACAGGTAAAAAAATTAGTTTTTTAGAATCAAATAAGCAATCGAGAGTTAAAAGAGATTTAATATGGAACCAATATAGTAATCGAAGTTCTTAAAGAAGTAAGCAATAAAAACAGAAAAGGGAACAAGAATCGGATATGCTTTTTAAGATAGAAAGCGCGAGAAAATGGGAAGGAAAGTGTGAGAAAGTGATATAAGAGTTACCGGATAGAGTTGAACATGGAGAGCTGTTTTCGAGCTTTGATGATCGTTAGGGATTTGGACTCCATTTCTCAGTGAAGAAGAAAATCATCTGAAATTCATTTTTTTTATGGCGAATTTAAAATTTTTAGGGGAATTTTTTTTTTTTTTTTTTTTTTTTTTGAGGCCAACAAAAAATGTAAGCTTAGACCAGAAGCGCACCTGATAACAGCGAATGAATGGCCGCCGAAAAAGAGAAGAAAAAAAAAATCCAAATTACTAGATTGTCCATCACAATAAAAGTCTCCTAAACGTCACCCTTTAAACGATTCGAATTAGATTCTGACAAATTTTTATGGGTAAAATTGGAAATGTGCTGACAACGCAGTCCAACTAAAGTTCATGGGAGAAATCGAAGACTTTAGATTCTGAAAAACAAAATTAATAGTAAAATTTTTCGTATTGGAGCGAACGAGCCGATCAAGCTGTTCATTGGTTAATTCTATTAAAATTGTAATTAAATTATTATTAATTAAATTAATTAAAATTTTATTTTTTTTATTAAAGTAATTGAATTATTTATAAATAAAATATTTTAATTAATTCGAATGGTTAATCAATTAATTAAATTTTAATTATTTTATCATCAAGACAAAATTATATATTAAAATCTTAAAATCTTATTTTTTTTATAATTCAAATAAATATAATCATTCAATAAATATTCAAATAATAAACATAAGTAAAAAATGTATCCACAATAAATTAAAATTTTCAATAATGTAAAATTTAAAATATTTAACAAAAATAAAAAATATAATATTTTTTATATATTTTGAATAATTCAATTATTTTCAAATAATCCAATCTGATTAAGGAATAATTAAAAAAATCTAAAAATTTATCAATAATCAACCAAATAATTTAATAATTGAATAAACAAATTAATTTCGATTTTTATCTATTAATTCGGGCTCATCCTAGGACCATGTCAGTCCTCTTATCTTATGCACATTAACTCGGCAAATTAATTTGTGTTATGAATTGTCTATTTTACCCTTGGTGCAGTTTTCTTGCCTCCTTTCAACAGGAGGTTGCCAGCTAGTAGCCATTGGAGTTGTTGAGCGCGAAAAGAGAAATGGCCTTGACGCGTTGTGGTTCGAGCCTGACCGCACCCGCACGGCACGTCATTCAAGGTCGTGGTCGTGGTCGTCTCAGTCCGCGTCACTCTTGTCCTTGTCTGGAACCAGTGAGGGCAATTTTGGGAATTCATACATGGGTAGGGTGATTTGGTGAAAAGATACTGTATAGTTCACTCAGACATTTATTTAAGTACAACAACATAGTTGACATAAATAGTTCCTTTATGGCTAACAACCGTACCGTTTCAAATCATTACTTTAATAATAGTTTTCAGTACTATCTAAATAACACATAATAACGGTGACTACTAGGTAAGAATTTTGAATAAATTTAAAAAATATGCTCTAAATAATCACATAATTTTTCAATAGTTTAATAAATAAGAGTTATTTAAAAAAAAATTGAAGAAGTTAAAATTACTTTTAATGAAATTTTTTTTTTCCTTTCTCCTCTCATTAAAGAAATATTATTTTTAAAAAATTTTAATTGAAAATAAATTTAAAAAATAAAATATTTAAATATTTATATTTTTAAAATTTAAAAAAAAAATAAAAAATTTTAATTTTAATTTTAGAAATATTATTTTTTATTTTTTAAAATTTTTTAATTAAAAAAATAAATTAAAAATGAAAATATTTAATTATTTATTTTTTAAATAAATTTTTTTATTTTTAATTAAAAAAATTAAAAAAAAAATTATCAAAGATAATTTAATTTTTATAATTTCCTTTTTAATAATTTTTTATTTTTTTTAAATAATTCTTAATCATTATATCATTTAATAATTCTTATATTATTGATATTATGTTTTTCAAATTTACCAAGAACTGTGAGAACTCATGCGAACGTCTGGGGCAAACAGCTACTGTACTTTTGATAGAATTACAAATACAGGCTAACGATGAAAAATATTGTTTATTATTACTATAACAAAAACTTTATTACAAATATTGTTTATTACTATTATAACGATTACATATATATATATATATATATATACTAGAATTTTGTCCCGCTTCGCAAGGAAATTTTTGTAATATTTATAAAATTTTAATTAAATTAACAATCATAAATAAACATAAGATGAATCATATTAAATAATTATTATTTATTTAAATATTTTTTTAATGTTTTAATATCGTAAGTAAATAAATTTAGAGTTAAAATCGAATCACCATGATCAATTATGCAAAATATGGAATTAATTGAGTTACAACACAAACACAACATGAAAAAATAATTAAAATGACACAACACAAAAAATAACATGAACACGACACGAATACACGAACTTGTCAAAATCTAAACAAAAAAAATAACATGAACACGTCATGAATAGACTTGCTTAAGGGTCAGGTAACCCGTCTGGCCCGACCCAAATTGGATCGGGTCTGGGAAGGATTTTCAGTGATCCGGCCCGACCAGCTCATTGTTTAAATAATAAAAAATATTTTTTATTTAGATTTAATTATAAAAATATTAATATAAAAATATTTTTTATTTTTTTAATATTAAATGAACAGTGATATGGGCTAGCGGGTCGGCCCAAGCCCGCCCAGGGCAAGGCCTTTGTAAGGTGAAAAAAATTTTCAGTCTGCAGCCCGACTCATGAGCAAGTCTAATCATGAACACACATTTTTTTTAAGTTGAATCAATATAACAAATTATGCAAAATATGTTATGAATTGAGACACAACACGAACACATAATATTTTTTTTCTAAATTGAACCACAATGATAAATTATGCAAAATATAAAATGAATTGAGACATGACACGAACACAGCATAAGAAAATAATTAAAACACAACAAGAAAAATAACATAAACGCTATATGAATACATGAACATGTCAAAATATACATAAAACGAATTATTAACTTGTAAAATTTTATATAAATTTATAATATTTTAAACACATAAAAAAATAACACGAATACTAACATATAAATTTTTATATTTTTTTCTCTTAAATAAAAAAAAAAAAGTGCAAAGTGTTAGCACAAACAAAGTTTATGTAGCCAAAATTATATTATAGTTAGATGTTTTAAAAATGACTGAATAATCACACAAAATAAAGGAGTTTAAAAGCAAAAAATGGAGCTGTGTTCTCTGCACGCCTTAATTCTCTCCTGCAACTTTGTAAGCAACTCTTTTTATTTTTAAAAAAATTATATTTCGTACTAATTTTTTTTTTCTTTTTTGATTTGATCAAATCAAATACAAAATAAAAAACAAAAGTATGTTATTTTAAAAAATAAAAACTAAAAAAATTCAACTCCAGTTCAGTGAATTCTTTTAGTCTACTTACATCAATTAAATAATAATTGGATTATTACATGATCAAAAAACTTTACTTCAAAGCTAGATTATTATATACTTACAAAAATCAATTCCACGTCAGCTTATAGAATAATAATAAGAATATTTTTTTTTGTTGGTTTATAGGTTGGTATATTGTTGATAAATAATTATTTCTTAAGTTTTATTATATATATATTTATTTATTTTCTAATTATATTCTTTCCTCTTTCATTACTTTTGTTCTCATGTCAATGTTAAGAGAGATCCAAAACTTTTCATAATTGACAGTACTGTTAAGATTACAATTTCAATATTATCTAGTTGGTTTGCAATCCTCTATCAAAGTATTATTATTTAGTACACTATAATATTATAAATATATTTATTCTTTACATAATATATATAAATATTAAAATAATATATTTTATATAATTAAAAAAATGGGTCGGATCAGGCCGTGTTCAGACCTTGAATGTTGTAGCCAAGACCTAATATGTTTTTTAAATGGGTTTTAAATTTTTTTCCCAAACCCATTTTTTGACTTAATATTTTTGTCCAAACTCATTCAAATATTAGATGAGCTTTCGGACTTCGACAAATAGCTCGACCCATGGATAGGTTTAGATTGTAACATTTAGTAGTAATTGATTAACCTGAACAAAATTTTGAGCCTGAATTTTTGGTCGACTCAGGCATGAGCAAGCATGTAAATTATTGATATCATGCCTAGGTCAGACATGAATCTCGCTTGACCTTTCAGAAAAATATATAATATTTTTATGGGTCTGTTTAACCGGTGCCTATATACACCAGTTAAGGATTATTTTATTACCAATTTAGGAATTTTTTTGCATTTTATACATTATTTTTACTGAATTCAACAAAAAGTAAATCATTAATTACACTGTTCTTTCTATATATATATCACCTTAACATTTATCTATTTTTATAGTTTTACTATTAAAAAATTTTATCCACTAAAATCAACATGTTGGCAAGTTGGACAAGTCACGAAAAAAATAACTAAAATACAATACAGAATACGATATGACATGAAATAAATACACGAACACGATACGAATACAGGAACGTGTGAAAATCTATATAACATGATTTACTATTGTGTCGAAATATGTAAACATATAACAACATAAACACGATTATGACACAAAAAATAACACAAATACGATACGAATACACAGATTATTAGACCTGTGCAGAATTTGAGGCCCATATTTTGAGCCGGACTTGACTTAAGCAAGTATATATGGTGATATCATATTTAAACTCGGTCCGAACCCAATTCAACCCGACTAATGGACATTTTTATTGCAATACTAACCTGTTCAGGTAATCTTTATTTTAAAAAAAATTAAAATAAAATAAAAATATGATATTTTTTATTTACTCTGTAATGATTTTTTCTTTTTTATTAAGTTTTAAAACATAAATAACTTAATATGACTTTTTGTTAATTGATGAGTATTTTTTATTTGTTATTTTTTTTTGTAATTCTCTTATGGTTTTTTGTTAATTGATAAATATTTTTTATTTGTTATCTTTTTTGTAATTCTCTTATGAGCCAACATTATCAACCTAAAGTGTGAAATTAAGAAATAAAATCTATGACTACAATTGATGTTATCAAATTTAAAAGTCAAGATTTAAATGGTTTTCACGATTCTCATTATAACAACAAATTTTTGAAGAAATTTAAATTTCCAAGTCCAACAAAACTCATTCATTTTTAGACCCATACTTAAATAACATATAATTGTTATACTCACTATTACTTCAACAAATACATAACAGATATTTGTAATTTCATATAACAGACATATATCTTACATTTATCGATGTTATATAAAATTCCAGTATACAAATTTTAAATATTCAAATTGAAACATTTCGTTTTGCATTAAGTATTGTTCATTTTTTTTTATCTATTTCGATATTAAAATGCATCCCAAAATCTCAATTCCAACATCCAATGAATCTTTCTATAATCAACCGATCAAACTTACGTTATTTCCGATAAATTTTACAAGTCTACCAACTCCAACTCTAAAAAAAATATAACAATAATAAATACAAATAGAAAAGAAAGCCTTCATTGTTTTTTCACTCATCACCTCTTCTAATAATAAAAGTCCTAGTAAGTAGTATTTTGGTTTGAGGATATTCTTAGAACTGTCAAAGTATTACGCGCCGCTCAATAAGGTGACCCGCACTCTCCCTTTGATCTGATTCTAAGGAGATGATCATGGTGATGTACAACATTAGATCATTACTTATTATTTTTTTTTTTAAATGAATGGGAAAGCTTTATCAAATGGAGTCTTAATAATTTTAAAATATAATTACTTCACGTAATTTATTTATAAATTTTAATAATATTAAATGTAGTTATCAGTAATATTTATAGACATTTAACAATATATTAAATATAATCGTTATTGAAATTTAATATGCTTTTGTAGTTTTTTAATAATTCTCTAGCATTTTTTATAATTTTGATATGTAAAATTTATAGCATTTTTTGTGTCTAAGAGCAGTTTCTTGCTTTACACTACACAGGTTTTTGACTTTACTACACTCATAAAGTCATTTTGTAAAAAGCCTAATTAAATCAGTTGGAAGAGAATAAACTTTAAAGCATCGTACTTTTTATCATGGGCCATATTTGCTAAAAAAATATGCACAAAAGTTCCCTTCTTTGTAAATATGTTCGAGTAAACAGCTCCAATCATGCTTCATCAAAGCTTGACATTCATGGATCACTTGAAAGAGTGAATCTTTATAATATTATAGATGGTAAAATAAATCCGAACTTAAATAAAATTTATTGATAAAAGATAAATTTTTTAAATTATCATAAAATTAATTTGAATTCAAAATAATTTAAATTCTAAACAACTCAAATCTAAAATAATTAAATCCAAAACTAATCAAATCCAACCCTGTAATAATCTAAAATTAATACTAAAAATTTAAATTAATGAAGTTTTAATTAAAAATTTAATTACCATTTTTTAACTCAAACTCGTGACAACTTGACCTAACCCGAGTCCAATGTGATTTAATCCGAAATGACCTTAATTCAAGGTAACTTAATCCAAAATGATTTAAACCAAAATCACTCATTTGCCACCTGTATTCACATGGCAACATTCGCATTCTGCGCGTGTAAAAGATCTGCTGCTCAAAAAATCAAAATCATTACTCGAGTAATTAATATTTAATAATAATTAGCAAGGAACTAAATGAAACGGAAAATCTTAACGGGGAATCGTCAGTTAACGGCAAAAGTCAGACAACTTGGCGGCGCTGTCACAATCCCCTGGATTCCCTAGACGTTTAGCACAATCTACGCCGTTAGTTGGCAAATCAGGCATCATCCACCGTTGGTTTCCGCGACGTCCTGACACGTGATAGATCATTGATTCGCTGTGGGACAGCAGATAAGGACAACAAAAAGTAGTTGTCCTAAAAAAATATTGGTGTGACCCAAAGAAAGCTTTGATGATCAAAGGGATCGGACGGCTGAGGATTAGAGAGTGGACCCCATTATGTGGATGGGGTAGGTTGCTGTGTGACTAGTGCTCTGATGGAGTTAATTTTTTTTTAAATATATAAAAATTATTTTATTAAAATATTTTAAATTAAAATTATTAAAAAATTATTTAACAAATGAAAATAAAAAAATAAAAGAGTTAACATTTTTAATTATTTTTTAATACTTTATTTGCTTAATTTTAAAAATACAAAATGATAAATCAATTTCTATAATTATTTTTAAACCATTTCCTCATAAAATTAATAAAAAAAATGATAAAGATTAATGGAAAATATTTATAATTTTTTTAATACATAAAAATAAAAAATTTATTCAAAAAAATTAACAAAATATATATTTTTAATTAAAAAAAATTAAAATAACAATAATAAAAGAAAAAAAAAACCTTTCTTTTTTATCTTTATCTTTTTTCTTTTTTCTTATTCTTCTTCAGCTAGCCGGCAGCTTGCGTTGTCGCCGGTTGATTGAGGCAGCCAGCCCGCTCTGCTCATTCTCCTCATCCTCTCTCTTCCTTTGTCGGCGGCGACTTGCTCTCTTCCTCCCTTTCCTTTTCTCTCCTCCTTTTCTTTCTCTCTCTCATCCGGCCAACCACCTCGTTGATCATGCATCATCCAATAGGGGTGTTCAAACGGTTAATTCGGCCGAACCGAATTACCATTAACCGAATTAACCGAAATTTTTTTCATTAACCGTTAACCGAACTGAAATCTTAAAACGGTGAATTAACCGAACCGAAATTATTTCGGTTAATTCGGTCGGTTTTCGAATTAACATAAATAAATACCTAATTTATTTTGCAACCTATTTTAATACATGATTTTATATCGAAATAATCTATCCAACCAACCAAAGCCAAAAGCAAAGCATAATAAAACTATTATAAAATCCAAATATAAAACATACTAAACAATTAAGAAAGCATGATAAAGCAAAAACATAATGAACATTACTATAGTTTCGGTTAATTTGTGTAATTCGGTTATTTTCGTTTAACCGAACCAAATTTTTTTCGGTTAACCGATTAACTGAACCAAAAAAAATTTCGGTTGGTTAATTCGGTTAAACCCGAATAGTGAACACCCCTATCATCCAACCTCTCCTTCGCCACCTCTCTCTTCTTCTCGCTCCTCACCCCTCATCTCCTTCTCTCTACTATTCTTTCTTGCTTTTTTTTTTTTTTTTTCAATCAGCTCATCAAAAATTATTTTTGCCCTTAATAAAAGATAAAATAAAAAAAGTATTTTATCTTTCAAAAAAATACCAATTGAGTCCCTAGGACTCAATTTTAATAATAGTAGATACATTGCAAAAAAAAAAAAAATTACAAATAAGTTGTAATTATGATATTTTTATTACATAAAAATGTTATTTCTATTCAATTTCTAGTCAATATTTTATTAACAAATGGATATTAATATGTTTACGATCTTACTTGTGAAGTAAACAAGTAATCTCATAAACTGAAGTATGAATATACTTGAACTAAATATATAAAAATGCTAAGTATTTATGGCAATAGTTTCATAAATGATCTTTTGACTTGAGGTTGTTATCTATCTTGTATAACAAGTGTTATACTGCAAAAGTAAGCATAATATTACTCAAAGATGATGGATCAATTTATATTAGTGTAAAACTAATTAGTTTTACAGATTTTTATATATACGATTGATATTTTAACAAATCGAGTACTGAATTTTGCAATATAATCACACTCAAAAGTTTTAGATTGATCTAATTTTTATATCATGTCGATCGAGAATACCGTTTTTATATATTTAATGGTTGAATTTTTTTACATCATATAAATAGTTAGACATTTTTTAATTTACTAAAAATTTAACTTGCATGATTTGCATGAATAGAGCTTAAAATATAACGATCATATTTGACAAACATAAATCGTGTAAAAAAAATAAAAACATGTAAACCTAAATTAATTTTACACCGATAGAAGTAGATTCATCCTCTTATTTAAGAACGCTTTTATAAAATGTAATAATAAAATTGAGGGTTCAATTAGATTTGGTATAGAATTTTCACTTGAACCGATCGAATCCCCCAAGCTTGGAGTTTTTCATGAATAAGCGTTGCAGCAATCAAAAACAGAAAAAAATTACTGAAAAGAAAAGAGAGATTCTAGATGAATTGGATAGTTCTGGAACCTGGAATAGAAGAGGGTAAACTGATTCATTATTTTAACAGAGTATTTGTTGAGGTCCTTTGCAAGCGAGATGTTTATCTTGGTGACCTGAGATTTTATAGAGAAGGAAAAATGTTAGAGGGCATCGGAAGTTGATTTTTAGAACGTGTTTCGATACTTAAGTTAAATCAACGTTTGAAGAGAAAGGTAACGTAAAGGAAGGAGTAATGTTTGGAATGTTTACCGTTGGTTAGCCCTTATGAAGGTTATTTATACCCGTTTGAATGACATGCTCGATGTCACAAGTCTGCCTTTAATTGGTGATTTGTGGTCAACGATATAGACGATCTTGCTATAGTGATTATAATAGATGAAATCTCACGTGATTATTAAAATACCAAACGAAATGCTAGTCTTTGCTGGGCATAATGAATTGGGGCCAGAGTCTGATTGGTTGGCGGATCTGGGGCCCAACAGGCTTAACAGTTTAAAAATATAGTGGCAAGGTCGAAATTTTAGTGAAAATGTAGGGGTAATTGTCCAAAAAGAATCATATTGGGAGTCTTTTAAATGGGTACGAGTGTATGAACAAAAAAATAAAATAAATGGGTATAAGTGAGTCAAAGAAAGGCGGTGGCATGTCAGTGGATATTTTGACAGCATTGCAAAATTAAATGGGTACCGTAAAAAACAATGAAAAGAAGGTTAAACAGTGTGATAATGACTGAATTTTATTTTTATTAATTTTTATATTTAAAATAATATTTTTATTATAAATAATACATTAATTAATTAATTTTAACAAGTATTTAAGAACAATCGTTAAACCCACGAAAAAAAAAAAACAGTGTGAAAATGTGGAAACTGCCGTATCAGATGGGACAGAGAGACGGCTCTCTATAAAATGTGAAATAATGCCCTCCTTTTTCTCTGCCTCTTTCAAAGAAAAACCCTCACATAACCCTCATCAAATATCGAAATAGATAAACCTTGAAACCTGTCTATGATCAAAGGAATTATTTTTTTCTTTATATCTCTCCTGGCCGTGTTGGCGCACCTTGCAGCAGGCACCCAAGAGGTTCCGCCGATCGGATATGGATCCATCGGGAGGAAGATGGCTCCGGGATGCAGCCCTAGTCACCCTGAAAACTGCTCACGCCCTGTTTCCGGACACGTGAGAGGATGTAACCCTAACGAACATTGCCGTGGAGGTAAAGGGCGCCGCTAAGGTTAACGAAAAGAGGAACTAATATCTCTTGTCGTAGTATTTCTATAATTCTTACATGTTTTTTATTTATTTATATTTCATTGCTGTATGTTATCTGGGCACTTGTCTTCCTTTATAAATATATCCATAGCTTTGAATGAAAATCAAATTTGGTGGGTGTGAATCAAGTTTGAAGTTTGTATTTTGATGGATCAAGATAGTTAGTTCGGGCCGATAGCAAAACCACTATGAAGTTGGAAAGCTTGTCTATGGTTTTCGTGTCTCCCATAGTTTTTTTTTTGGGTGTATTCTCTCTCCTTTGCTTCCAGTCACGGCGGTACCGTCGCCACCTCAGCTCTTGTGGTGAACTATGAATGAGCGATTCCAAAAGTTGAAGCTGGCGTTATTGAACGTGATCAAATTCAAAGAACTAAAAAAAATGGAAATCAGTAAATAAAACAAAAAATAAAGCTAATTAAATTACGTTGCAGGAAAATTCCTTTTCTTTTGCCAACTTTGCGGGAAAATTCAATGTAAATACTAAATTCTGTATATTCAGAAAAAGAAAGTCATAAAAATGAAAATAAAAAATAAAAAATTGTACTCGCGATACGCGTTGGGTCTGTTTCATGTTTGACACGTGGATTTTTTTTTTTCCAAACAAATTAAGAATTCAATTAGAAATGATTATAAGAATTTGACGGAGTAAAAATCAACTAGCTTTTAATTAAGGATTATTATTTGGTACACCGTCAGTGGACTTTTTTAACTCCACAAGCGGTGTTTACACGTTTCCGTAATTTTTCATCCGATTTATATTTTTTTAATCCGACCGTCGTATTTCATGTTCTATTCGCGTAGATCATGCACGTCGAGTTTCGAATAAATAAAAAATGTTTAACTATTTGTTTCGACATAAAAAAATTTCAACCGTTAAATATATATTGAAAAAGACAATATTCTCGATCGATATGATAGGGATATCGGATTGATTCTAAAATTTACGTGCACGACGAGTACGATTATATTATTAAATCTGACGGTCGCTTTGTAAAAATAAAAATCGTATATAAGATTACGGATGCGTGTGAACACCGCTTGTGGAATTAAAAAAATCCACTGACGGTGTATCTGATAATAATCCTTTAATTATTAATATGTTTTTGGGCTAAAAAAAATCAGAAATGATTAAAAGAAAGATATTCTTCTTCATTTTTTTTTGGGTTAAATTGAAAGGACGATGTTAATCAATCGGAAATGATTAAAATTTACACCAATCCAACCCTCTATGTATTCCTCTCCTCATTTTTGCAGTAAAAAGAAAATGAAAAAGGGACCCAGCAAGCAATGTCTTGGAAACTACCTTTAATGAGAATTATTCAATGGATTTTGGAAGGCAATTAACATAAACAATTTAACCATTACTAATGGAATTTGGAAATTAAGTTATGTGTATCTGACAATTCCTCTTCAAAATGCTGCAATTATTATTTATTATTTTACACTGATCATTCATAATTGTTTTTGACTTTCTATATATAAGCTTTACCAAACAAACATTTTTTACCATGTTGATATTGTTTGATCACTTCCCTAATCTACATTCCTTTATAATATATATAGCCTGCAGGTTAGCATTAAGATTTCTATATAGATAGGCAATCTGTTTCCGCAGAGATTGAAATTTTGGAGCAATGTCATGATATAATATCCATTGTCTCCACTGCCACAACGAAGTGAAGATCAAATAACATGTTTCATGTAGCATCCAACCCTCCAATTTGACTTTTTTGTAGGCTCTTTCTTTTATTATTATATTATATAGGAATGACAATTGATAATAAAAAATTGATATATAGTATTATTTTATTGAATTAGGATGGATATTAAATTAATTATTCATGACGGATTAAGAGTGAATTCGGATAAAATTTTTTAGATATTCAATATCCGAATCCGCTTTGATTTGTTTTGGAAACTTTTGAATATCTAAATTCGATATTTACTTATATAATTGTAAAATATAAAAAAATTATGATTGATAGAGATTCAAACTTTAACATGCAAATTTTATTATGAAAATTTTAAATATTTAACAAATAGGGATATTATTATATTTAATTTGAATTTAAATTAAAAAATTATACGAATAATAAATATATTCAAATGTAGTATAAATTAATCAAATTCGGATTTAATGGCTGCGAGTGACGACCTTACTTTTACACTTTCTTAAAGTGGGCAAAATGTCAACTCCCACAAAGATTCTTTTGTCAGTTTACGGACATTCCTTAGTAATTAGTTGGCGACGTGGCAGCAAATCTCATTGGACATTGGAGTTGAGCGATGTCATTGATCGATGTTAGCCACGTGGAAGTCACGACTCAGCTATTTTCTCTCTCTATATATAATTTTTTTATTTGATTAGGTTTTGAAGTCGAATTTGAAAAATCATTTTATTATTTAAATATTAAAAAATTATTTTTATTTTAATATTTTATAATTAAATTTAAATAAAAAATAATTTTTATTATTTAAACAATAATCCAAACTGAATCAACTCAAATTACTAAAATATCTATCCTAGATCCGACCCATTAATTTATGAATTTCAAACCATATACTTTCATAAACCACACACATTTTTTATGTTATTAATTAATTACAAATATAATATTGAAATCATAAATTTTGGTTGGATTGACATTTTAATGAGTACATTATATTATAGTTTAAAGTTTAAATAGTATGAACTTATAATTGAATTTGTTTGTGTCCCTTAATCATTAATTTTCAATTAAAAAAAACATATAACATGTATTCTTATAACTATTTATTTTTAATACCTTTTGTTAATATTATTAACAACTATCAAAAGTAATATCGCATTAAAATTGTGTTTTACGATTTTTTTTGATAATCATATGAATGAAAAACATTTATTAATAAATTTTGAATAGCCAATTTTGTGATATATATATATACACGTGTGTGTATATATATATGTATGAATATTTTCTGAAATATCAAGAATATACATGTTAGATTGTGAGATCTAAATTTATAAATTTAATAAAACTATCACCTTAAAAGAGTAATCCATCACCATAGGAGGCTTCAATTTAAAATAATGTTATTATTTTGTTTATATCTTAGAGCTAATAATATTGAAGATAATAAATTACTAAATAAAAAAATTAAAGACTATAATATTAATTTGTAAACTACATTTAAATTTAATTTTAACTAACTAAGTTAGAATCTAAATAATATGTTCTCAAATTTTATCTTAATATGTTTGCCAATTAATTTATAGTTCTGCATCAATGCGCCGGTAGTCGAGCTTGTAATTCCACTAAACAACAATCCTGTTTTTGCACAGTTTTGAACTTTATGTATCGTTTAAAGTTTCCTTTGGGAGTTCCGTTAGAAATATCTCACTGAATGTGTCTTTTTATGATTGAATTTTGGTGTTATTTTATAATTGAATCACGAATTTTTAAATGAAACCTAAGGCTTCGGGGTTAATCAACTTGACAGTGGACTGGACGCTAAATTTTCTTGGTTCTTTTAATAAAAGATTAGAAAGGATTGGTTCTAACTTCTATCTCTTCATTTTAAGCCCAGCCCAAATGAAGAAGGAGGAAAACAGAAATGGTTAGGCGATGCCAAGTTTACGTCATAAGAATCCAATAAATATAAAGATTTATATTTGATACATTGTTAGTGTATATGTTTATATACTGACAGTGCATTCTACATTATTACTTGTTAAAAGTTAAGTTGTATGGTTTTGGTTAGAGTTAGGGTTAGGGGTTATGAGTTAGTGGTTAAAGTTAAAGGTTAGTTTTTTAATGAGATGTCATTGTAGAATTTACTGTCAATGTGTAAACTTATACACAGATATTGCATCAAATACAAATTTTAAATTTAAATCCGTAATACTATATTTGGAAATATGAATTTAACACCTGAAACTAAAGTGGTGTGGTAGGATAACCCATTAATTAAGCAATATTTTAACATCTGAAACTAAATCAGAGTGGGTATAGAGTAAGAGCAACGCATGCTTCAACTTGGGAATTTTATTTTGAGTTCGTTTTTGATTCATTGTCAGTGTATAGACTTCATACATTGACAATGAATCCTATACTGACGCCTCATAAATAAACTAGTCACTAATCCTAACCCTAACCCTAACTCTAACCACTGATCCCTAACTCCTACAACCTAACTTTAACACGTGGTATCATAGGATGCACTGATAGTATATGATCTTATACACTGTCAATGTATCAAATATTAATCCTTTTATTTTTATATAGTTGAAAAGTAGGCCATAAGGACGGGCGGTGTGAGATCACCAAATTAAAACCCTAAACAGATCAAAGTCGGGAGGCACTTGTCATTTCAGAGAAACCTACCGAAACCCTTAATAATAAAGCAAATTCCTTTTATAAAACTAACTTAACGATGGATCGATGGATCCAACAACCACTATTTCTTAGTATAAGATATATATGGTATAATTAAGATCCTTAATTTTATATGAAGATGTTACTACAATTTAAGAATATATATATATGTCACAAACATTTATTCATGAGAAAAAAGGTACGGTTCAAAGCTCAAAAGAATCTGTCTCCTTCTCATATTAGACAGCCAAAGAGAATTATTGTCCTCTTTTTTGTGATGGCATAGTAATTTATACTATACTAATTATCCAACAAAAAGTATCTTTGTACTCAAAGTTGGTATAGAAATGGCGAGAACAACATGGCAGGATTATTTTGGGATCAATTCCGGTTCTAATTGGACCATTAATTGCTTGAGGCAAGAGTTGTCGAACCCATACCCGATATTATATATATATATATATATATATATATATGAAAAAAAATGATATTATGAGGTTATTTTGTCTTTCTTAATATTTTTTTCTTTAATATGATTATTATTTTAATACTTTTATACCCTTTTATGTTTTCTTGAAACTTTGTTGGTTTTTTTATTTCAATAAATTAAATGAGTAGAGCGTTTTCTAAATACAAAATTTTTAAATATTAAGAAGCTATTATATATATTATTTAAGTATTTTTTCTTAATAAAAATTAGCATGGTAAAAAAACCTATTTTTTTGGAAAATTAATTGGAGAGATATTAATTAGTAATTAATTGTCCTCTATGCTTCAAACTAATTTCCGGTGCCATTAGTCAACATTGTCTCTTTAACAGCAAAAAAGAATTGAAATACTAATTAATTACACACAAAAAACCCTACAATACAAGAAAGCTGTTGATGAATAAATTTTCTGAATTTTAATAGAAAAAGGAGGAATAACCCATTTTCATTGATACTCCCCATTTTCAGTCCATCTTTCAAATACACTCGAGTGAGCCAAGATACATAGAATAGCCATTGTTGAGCTACTGAGGCTGAAAAAAGAAAATAAGAAAAGGCAAAAAAAGATCAATTTTTGATGGAGTGACCAACACCCGGACTGTGGCCCGGTGCTGTTGGTCGAAAATCATCGATATATTCCACCTTACTGCTTTGCTCTTGACCTGAACCAATGCTATGATTTCCATTCTTTGGCACCTTCAAAGTGTTCTGATCTCGTTGCCCTGAGCATTTCTTGCACGACTTACTCCTCAAATGCCTTCCTTCAACATTATACACAAATATCTCTAGACAGATTATTAAAACAAGGAGGAGAATACATACATTTTTTAGCCTAAAACTTACCATTATGCAAAGGAATATAAGGTCGACTGAGGGAATAGAATTAGAAACAAGGACAGCCTACCCTTAGAGATTTATGACTAAGTGTTTAAAGGGATTAGTAAGAACTGTGGTATTTAAAGCCTTTCTTGGGCAAGTTGTAGTATTGAAGATTTTAAGAGACATAGGCATGTGAGACCCTCCACACCAGTTGGAGGATACTGCCACTAAGATGAAGAAAAAAAAAACGAAAGAGAAAGTACATTGGATGGCTTATATTAATGTTTAAGCCCAAACTCTCATGAACAGAAAAACTAACACACATCTCAGGCTATAGCATGTTCTCTATATTCTTCTTGCCCCCATATGCTCCAATGTGTCTAGCTATTTTTTTCCTTGGAAAACTAAAAAGAAACCAAAGTACTTGCCAGAAGAGATAATTAATTAAGATTTATACATATCAATAAATCACTGACCCACAAAATTAACTATTAGTATACTACTTTTTCTTTAATGAATTGAACAAAACCTTATTAATAAATACAACTAACAATTAAAAAAAAACAATAAACACCACTTGGTCCATGCTATATAGCCCTACGAAGACATTTAATTATTGTTTTCTTCGGCAAATTGATGAACAAACACAATATATTTTAAGAGTTTTGTTAATGAGTGTCTTAAATGTACAGTTTAAAATTATAATATTAGATAAATTATAATTTTCAATACATTAAAATTTATCAAAATAACTATTATATTTAATATAAGATATTATTATAAATAGTAATTTAATTAATTTTAACAAATGCGCTCTAAAAGCACCCATTAGTAAAATTTTTATTTTAATATTGTAGAATAAATTAGCTATAGTATTCAAGCAAGAGTAAAGTTACTTTGTCCCACACTCGTGTAGTTCAAATAATTAATCAAAAATAAATAAATTTATGAGTACTTATTTCTTATGAACAATTGAATACAGTCAGATTATATACTAACTTTCTTATCGAATAATTAATCGATAAATCAACTAATCCACTCACACTCACACTCACACGATGATGACGAACATGCTTACTGCATTTGTGGGCGTGAGCAAGTATATACTAAATCTCGCATATTCCATATATATATATGACCATATAGACCTAAAAGGCTAATAAAACCTAGGACGACATACCTATCAAACAAACAGATCAAAAGGCAAGATCAGCCACAGCTAGATCTCTATGGACTTTGGTTGTCAACCACATTGATTTTCAAATCCTTCTCACAATCCCTCCTACCCTTCAAAGGGCTCAAAGGTTTGCAGTGCACTAGCCAGCCATGGTTTTAAAAATGGGAGAGATTTGTATATAGTTAACCTTTTACCTTCCATGCGCCTGCCCACTAACACTTCCACACTAGACAACATTACTGTTTATTTGGCCGGTTCTTTGCAGCTTTGGACCTTTATATTGTTTAAGGCTGCGGCACTAATCAAATTTCAAATAGCAGCCCTAATAAAGTTTGTTCGAACTTAATATGATAATTGGGTTTTTTTTTGTTAGTTTAAATTTTGGAATAATCGATCAACGAACTTAAAATGGTATTAGAATTCTCGAATTCGAATTCTGACAATCGCTTTCACTTTTAATATTTTTTTATCCAATGTCTTAATGCACATGAAGTAGCATGTTGAAACTTATAAATATAATAAATAATCCTTTTCGATCAATTTATACTTTTAAAATAATTAATCACCTAACTTAATAAATCTTTTACGGTTATTTGAGCTTTTTAAAAAGGTATGGCTAAGCCCCAATGTGATCATTAGCCACTAAAAGCACAAATTTCCCTTGCAGTTAATGGAAAAAAAAGGTATTCAACTCCATATATAAAAACTCAAAAGGAGGGCATCTCCGTAGCATGTGGAGGGTAGTCGCCAGTTGCCCACTTTGTATTATTGTATACAATATAACATCTTTTTAATAGCCAAAAATTCGTTTAGATTAAACAGTTAGACACCCATCCAATATATAGGTTTGTAAAATTGTACCTTTTTAGAAAAATAAATAAAATGCTTTTAAAGTTACAGATTATTTTATGGAATCATTCGGGGATTGGTCGAAGATTCCTTAAAAAATACAAGTTCTTTTTGAAAGTAGAAACTTTCTTTCAATTTGTTATTTTCTTCATTGTTGAAAAAGTTGCAAGTTAATTAGTATTTCTTACTATCTTTTGACCCGAATCTAAAACCTAATTCATTAAGCTCTTCTGCTTTCTTTCCTAAAATATATTACAAATTAAGGAAGACTGCTTTCTTCATTGTTGAAAAATACACCGTTTGCTTTTTCTTACCATCATACCCTTCATTCATCTTGATTAAAATGGAAAACAACTCTAATTTCCATTTTTTTTTTTTACAATCGAGGATATGCAAAGACTGAACACTGATAATTAGAATTAATAATTTAATATTATACGAACAAATCACACGACTGTTGGATTTTTTTTTTTTTTTTTTAATTCTTTATAATGTTATTGTAAAAGTATAATACTGTAAAAAAACCCAGACATTGTACCTGCTATTGGTCGAGAGGCTAAAAATAAAGAAAGAGAGGTTTATAGCATGTGAGGCCGCCTAAACATTCAAAGTCTAAGTGTACTCCCCCAAGCATCAAGGAAGAATATTCAATAGGCAATTTAAGCTACATGTGAACTGTATACAACGGAGTAATGAATATAAAACAGAGTTTAGCCAGCAGTTTGTCGATTCCTTTAATTACATGGATTTTTTTTTATTTTGCCAAAGTTAATTAAGCCCCCAAGACAAAGCGAATACTTTCACAATTACTAGCTTGCAAAGACAAAGCTGTCAGGGAAATTAATCATGCATGGTTCATGCAACTGCATCACCAACTTTTTACTTCAGCTATACAACGAGTTCAAAGGTCATTTTATTTTCTTAATGTTTTTCTCAAGAAAAAAAAAAGTTGGTACTTGCAATATTTTTCACATGTGACAAGTTTTCCTTTCATTTTCTATTTACTTTCCCTGCGACAAAACGTGATTGGTTTTTGGACATTTCTGGAATAAATTTTTTTAAAAACAAAATTAACTGATGCTATTTCAATGTAATTAGTCTTAATATTGAAATTAATTAATTAAAGCTATTAACATTAGCCACATTAATTTTCCACGTTGCAAAAGGAAAAGAAATGTAAAACTGTTGATCAAGTAATTATATATGAATTCAAAGTCGTCCCAGAATATATAATTAAAATAGAAATTCTAATTAAAATCTATCATTTTTTTTTTAAATTTTGTCTAACGCAGTTACTTTGATTTTTATTTTTTGTTACACAGTTGATGGCATGCATTTGCTTACCCTAAGCTCAATTCCAGTGTACTCAGTGCCTAACTTTGATATGTTATTATAATTATGATTTACATAATACAAAGAAATATATATTATTTCACTTTAATGTTTATGCCCTTGAAACATTAACCCTAAATACATTATACATTATTAATTAACTTTCTCTTTTTGAAATGAATTGCTTTTTTGTTTTTTATGTTTACACTAATTTTACCAAGTTGTAATATTTCCTGAGTTAAGATGATTGGAGATTGGTGCTTTGGTTGAAAATAAAAACGGTTAGCTTTTTTTGTCAAAGATTTCATCCTTACCTAAGTTGATTATTGCAACCTAGCTATCATTTCTTTCATGTCCTTTTTACATGCAAGAGACTTGATGAATTCATAGTTGTTCAACAATTCCGGATTGAGCAAATATTTGATTTACACTTGTCAAACTCATATGAACCAGCAATCAAGTATAAATAGGTGAGTAAATGTTGATCTGAGGTAAGAGAAAACATAAATTAACATTGAACCCTTTGATTATTCTTTACCTTTCCTTTGAAATTTTTTCGAACTTATACTAACTTAAGTATCAGGGCACGCCCTTGATACAAACCTTCGGTGCCCCTCTCACATCTTCTATCATTGCAGTTTATCTCCAGCCTTAATTTGACAATTTCCAAAACCTCACCTAGCTCCACCGTTCAAAAGACATCAACCAAATTTTTACATTTTGGGATTATAGTTAAGAGTAATGTACTGAACATATAGTTAAATTTTACATTTTGGGGATTATAGTTAAGAATAAGCTATATATGACAATATTGCTGCTGCTTAATTATAAAACTTCAAGAATGCTAATTAACTTTCTTCATATAGAGAGAGGTCTAAATTAACTGCAAACTTTTGATTAAAATTAGAAATGCAAAGTACAAGCAATAATACAGGAAAATGAAAAGAGTACGAAACTGCCCACATTAATATCAACTACCAGGCTGCAGTCTACAACAATTACAAATATCTTAGTGCTGAATGGAATGGCCAACGCCAGGGCTATGTCCTGGGGTTGTGGGTCGAAAAGCGTCTACATATTCTTCTAAGGACCTGAAAACATGGTGGAAGGGGCTTTCGATGCCTACATTCTTCAGGGCTGGTCTTGCATTAATGATCATTCCATCAGGACTCAATAATAAATTGACGTTCTCTAAATTTTTCTTCAGTTCCAAGCTCCTTCCCTCGGTGAAGAGAAGTACTTCATGGGACAAAATAAGTATTATTAGTAGAAAAAACAAACAGTTACATCTGAAATTCGCCATGGCTAGAATGCTGAAAGTTACAAAGTATTTTAGTGTTTTAGAGCGCTAGTCTTGTGAACTAAACTACAATGGTGTAGGGAGGAAGCTATAGCCTATATGGTTGGATCCAATCTTATATATATCCACGCTATTTATAGAGCATAAAATGGTAGGGAAAGGGAAAAAAAATTGTAGGAAGCCAGAGAGAGGGGGAGAAGTGTGAAGCATGTGGCTTTTGAAATGGAAGGCATATTTTTTAGAAAATAATGTCCCAAGTATGAAGGAAGATTCCATTGTTTAAAGCTATAGCTGAACCTAATATAAATATGTATATATAAATGAATTTTTTTTTTTTAAATGGTTTGGCCAGTAGTTTGTTACTTTGTTTGTCCGCAGGCCTAATGGTCATTCCTTCGAAGAGGCCAGGGAAAATGTCTAACTTTCGTGACTTATAGAATATTTAGTACTATAAATTGATAAAAATCTATATTTCATCCATAAAAGATTAGCTCGATTTCTTAGTTCATTCGTCTTAATATAAATGATTTTGGATTTAAATTCCCTCGATGATCTTTTATTGACATAATCTTGAATATATAATCTCTGTGAAATACGACACATCTTATCTTGATTTGAGAGACTAAACAGTTTATCTATTCTAAATTTTTTCAACAAAAAAGAAAAAAAAATTGGATACTTAAGATTGCCAAAAATTAAACTTAATAATTAAACCGAGAATCCAACACTTACCAACAAATTACACAGTTATTACTTAAAAAAAAAAAAAATCAATTTTCCCTTTTCTCCCCAACTGCATGTTGAGTTCAAAAGCTAACTCTTTTATTTTATTCTTTTTCAATACAGTCCTTTAATTTCCTGATATTTTATGGAGAATGGATCAAGTTGGTAATAGTAAAATCACAAAAAACGTGATCACAAATTCTTTATACTTTTTCAAATTTAGTTGGAGCAAACGTGACTATAAAGTCCCCGTCTCCTCCGTAGGCCTCTATCACAATGAAGAAGAATTTGAAGCCAAACAACTTATTGTAATTTTCTTGTCGGGGCTTATTATAGTTTAAAACTGAAGTACATCGACCTTTAGCTAGCAGCTAGATTCTTTTGCGGCCCAAAAACCTATAAGGTATTTTTTTTTCCCCTTTCTTTCTGCTAATCAAATAAAAATCTATGGACTCATCAGCTTTAGACCATGAATCTCAATTCTCAACCACACAGTTAGCCTAGCTGTGAAAGAGTACTGCTAAAATGCCTAAAAGGGTCGCACATGGAGAAGTTTTTGACTGTTTATTAAAGGTCTGTGATATCTCTGCTTGACAGGCCATGGCCTGGGGATTTCATTTGTTTTCTCACAACTTGTTTCAGATGCCCCAAAGGCCAAAAGGGGTTAAAGGACAATAACGTTTATTACTGATTTCTTTGCTCAAATTTCGAGGAATCTTTGCAAATAAACGGTTATCTTACAAGATTCCATGGGAATCTTCCCTTTAAAAGATTTGCCGCTTCCTTGCTTCCAAGTACTAAAATAAATCTACTTTGCGCAGCCAGTTGCTATTAGGCATGCGTCGGAAAGACTAGAGATGACAGCGAGTCGGATATTTGTATTTTTTGTAATATTCGAATTCGCAAAACTGTTTTAAAATTCGAATTCGCAAATTATTCGCATATTACTATCCGAATCCAAATTAAATAATATTATCTCCCGAATATTCGAATCCGCTAAAAATACGAATTCAATAAATCATTTTTTTTATAAATAAAAATATAAAATCAAACAAAATTTATATATTTTACAAATAAGCGGATTCGGATTCAGATATCCGAATCCACTTTTCGAATCCGCAGAAGTAATACGGATTCAGATAATCGATATCCGAGGTTTCATATTCGCATCCGCTCCGAATCTGCTACGGATAGTAATTATAATATCCGAATCTAACTTTTATCCGAATCCGCAAAAAATGAATCAAATCTCCGCAGATATCAGAATTTGCATTTTAAATTGCCATCCCTAAAAGTAATTTCGGGGCTTCCTGGTTTAATTAACTTGCTTCGTTCGCGCAAACAGGTAAGTTAATTTAGGGCTTGGACTGGACATCGAGTAAAAATAAACAAATTATTTTTAAACCTGTTGATGTCTTTTTGTGTTGTGACGGTGCTCTTGAGGTCCTTGATGATCTGGGGCCCTGAAAAGGAGGAGAAATAGGTCAGAGGGCACCGGAGGTTGAGCTCCGGGACGGGCTCCTATGGTCAAGTCAGTGTTTAGAGAAAGGAGAGGGGTATAGAGAAAGAATAGGTAGTCTTAAGAGAGAGAGAGTGAGAGAGAGTTTAGCCGTGAATAGCCTTAATTAAGGAGGGCCATATATAGGGGAAGTTGGGCGAGCTGGTGATCGCCCAACTAGTTCCAGGTGCCCGACTCTGGTAGGTCGCTTGATGTAAGCAGCCTCGAGGGACCTTGTTGAGGAGACAGCTGCATTAAATGTTCGTCGTCTGTAGAATGTAGCATTTAATGACTCGCACTGCTCTAGGTGGGCGTCGAGGTGACCAGAGATGTGACCTCTGGGAAGAGGGGGGACGGCCACGTGTCCTAAGCCTCTGCTCCTGATGCCTGTTGGGCTGTTCAGCTGGACCTTGTGCTTGACGGACTAGGCCTACTCTTGGTAGACCGATTGGGTTCAACAAAACCATCATGACTTTGACGTAATTTATTTTCACCAAAAAAATAATGGAAATTATAGATTAAAAATACGACCTTTTGAATCTTGACTGCATGCATCTCTCTTGTTATCTAAATTTTAGTGTAAATTCGTTTTGTGAATCTAAGGATTGAAAAGTTTTTTAATCAATTTTGAGCATAAATAATTAATTAAGCCAGCGAATTAATTATAAGTCACATTAAAAAGATGCGTTCAATTGCAACAATGTTGTAATTAGTTAAGCAATGTAGAGAATTCCCTTAACATATACTACATCCATTATGTAGGTGAAAGCAAGTAACTTTTTTGGTAATTAATACGGTCAAGTAAATAATTTTATTGTTTAAATGTTTAAAGAAAAAAAATGATATTTAAAATGATATAAAAAAGAAAAATGGAAATAACTAAACATATACTTTTGAAATAGAAAAGAAATAAATACAATTGTCAGTTCAAAAAAGTGATTTTAAATTATATTTTCGAGAAAGAAAAAAAAATATCCTTATTAATTATGATTATTATAATTATATGTTGAGATTTTTTTATCAATTCATCAACTGAGTTAATTAGTGACATCAACTCAGTTAGTCACTTTAATATTAGTATAAATATTGGTTCAATAGTATATTATGTAATATATTTATAATATCTATATTAATTAAAAAATTTCTCAAGTGACACCAACTCAATTAAAGAATTTACTTAAGAACTAAAATATAAATTAAATTAAATTAAAAATATTTATGTCTTTTATATTTTATAAAAACACATTAAAAAAAAATTACTCACCTAAGAAAAACTACTCATCTCTTTACTCACATTCACATAACTTATTTTTCTCCTTGAAAACACATTTTCTTTTCAAAACACCCATAAAGTATATATACTATATAGTAAACCTCTAACTGAGTTGGCAGTTAAAAAATTTACTTAAAAACCAATTAATATATATATATATATATATTTTTATATAAAATGACATTTAAGAAAACTACCCATCTTAAAAAAAAAAATTACTCTTCATTATTCTAGTAACTTTTTCTATTCAAAAGACATAATTGTTCTTTTGAACAACCACAATTTTCTTTTAAACAACCACATAATAGGTGGCCAAATTCTAATATTGTTTAAGCCACCGTCATGCCAAAGACGTTTGAAAATTTTATATTTTATCTTACATTTATTCTATGTTTACTTATAAGTTGGATATGAATTTATTCTAATAATGAAGAAGCTTGAAGACAAGTTTTTGGAAAGAATTCTGCAAGTATTCTTCTTCTAGTTCATCAATCAGAAATCCAATTTTATTATGATCGAAGCTGATTTAGAAACTGGAGCATTTACAAAGAGGCATATGAATTAACTATTTCACATGGATATGAAATTAATACTAAAGAGGTGGGGGCAGATTTTGGTTTGATGCAGGATCTCCTTTGGTGGTGGTTTTCTTTTTTTCAGGACGATTTGATGTTTATTATTTGTTTTCTTGTCTAGATTTCTTGTGTTTATTTGGGAGTGATGTTGTGAATTTTTTGGTGCCTGGTCTAGATGTTTTCTTTTAGCGGTTTTTTTTTTCGGTTTATCTTGAACTGGCTTAGAACTTGTTTTTTTTTGCTTCTCTAGCTTTGTGCTGATCTTGTAATCTCTTGGTTATTGAATAAAAATTTTGGCTTAACAAAAAAAAATAAAAAATGAAGAAGCTTGTAGCAAGTGAATATCCCCTGTGTAAAATTAATGTTGGAAAGAATTAAATAAACTCACAGAGGATATATATATATATATATATATAAATAAATAATGGATTTTTTTTGTTATCAGTGTCTTAGTACGTTGAAAGAAGATATTATCTACTATGATAACATTTACAGTCAATGTATAACTTTGAATCCAAAAGTTCTGCTCATTTTATTCGTATTGGGGTGAATGTATAAACATTCTTTAGTATGTAATTTATAATTTTATGATCTTGATAAATTAGTAAGAGCCCTTTTTCTTTTAAGGAATGGAACATAAATTTATTATATAGATTATAACTTTTAAGAAAATGTAGAGTACAAAGGGCCAGAGATAGTTGGGTTTTGGCATGCATTCATGTGCACTAAGTCACTTTCGGCAGTCTTTGATCGATTTTTCATATATCCCTTTCTCCTTACTATAATAATAATAAGGAAAAAAGGGCTTAATTGGCTCTTCCTCCATGTCCATGGGACCCTTTTCATCTCCTTTTCTTAATACTATTGTATTCCCAAATACATTAACTTTTATACTTTCTTGGAGTTCCTTTTAATCTTATATTTGTTTAGGGTTGTTCTTGCCCCAAATGGAAATTAAAGCTTTATTTGATGGTCCTCACACATCCGTGCACTAACTTATACATGCGCAAACATTTATTTATTTATATATATATATATATATATATATATATATATATTTGAAAGAAGACATTAATTAGAAGAGTAATGTACAGTACATGACATATGTAGTGACATACACATGGATAAAAATAACTAGTTAGAAAGCATCAAACCAGTTTGCTTTCCGAACATTTATTTTATTTTTACAGCTGAAATTCGAATCTTTGTCTTTAGACCTAGAAGTGTACGACTCATGCAATCCAAGTCCCTACGTGAATATTGTAATCCATAACTGTAACAGGTCGTTTCTGATCCATTTATTGGGGAAATATTACCTAAATCAATGTACTTGTGGGCCGGGGCATTTACATATATGTCTAGGCATTTGGTTCTGAATTTTTGGTTGGAAAAACATGTCCAACTCCGGGGCTGTGCCCTGGGCTGGTAGTTCGTTGATCTTCTTTATTAGCTCCTGCAATAGAATGCTTATCATTAATGGAGCTAATGCTTTCACCTGGTTTTTGTTCAGTATCTTTATCATCTTCTTCAAAAGAATGTCCTGCACCAGGGCTGTTTCCTGGTGTAGTGGGTCGAAAACCATCTTCGTACCCTTCAACTGAAACACCAAAATCTGAGCTTTTAATGGGCATAGAGGGTGGCAATATTTCTTTCCTTCCTGATACTGAATGGTAACTTGGGACGTCTGCTGGTTGATGGTCTTCTTTGTGCATTGCAGAGTTGTCAGCCTGGCTGCTTTGCTTTGAATAATTATCATTTTTGCTCACTGATTTTATTTGTCTTCCATCAACTGATGAGAAAGCTAAATGGCTGCAGGCAATCACTGCTAGAAGAAAAACAACTCTGAACTCCATAAGTGGGAATTATTAATAACTTGAATGAATGTCTCTTGATAGCTCAAGGAAATTTAAGCAAACTGTTAAGAGTAGGATTAAGAGAGATAAGAAGCACAATGAAGTGAGTTGATTCTGATCTTCCCTGGGATTTATAATGTTAGGAATTAGGGCCCTGTAAACCTCGATAAGTGGTGTGGCATCAATTGCAATAATGAATGGTTTGAATTCTAGAAACTTTAAAAGATCCACTTTTTTCTCAAGAAATTTTTTATACAATAATGTGGAAATCTATTTCTCTCTTGAAGATTAATATATACTCCATAATTTGCATACATCTCTAACTAGTATTCTTCTATGTCCCACCAAATGTATTATTAGCATCAATATCTTCCATATTTTGCATATCTCAGGGTATCTTCTCTTTGTCCCACATGGTTATGAGTATGATCCTTCAAATATATAAAAAAAAACTTAGAAAAAATCGAGTATATCCATGTTAGACATATATCTGTATTCGACAATCACTCCGAGTAACATAGCTTATAATTACATCTTTTCTTAACAATAATGCTACCACTATAATAAGAACTTCAGGGGTGAAACAATGGCTTCCATAACACTTCTATTATTTTAATTTTTAAATTTTTCAAGAACAAAGCTATCTATTGAAACTTGAAGAAGCTCCATCCATGACCTTTCATAGTGCTGTAATGTTACTTTATTGATGGTTTGATTTGTGTGAGGACGGCAATCTATTTAATCAAATTTTTAGTGAGAGACATATAAATTAGAATTTAGAAGCTAACCCTGTTGGTTTAGAACACCTATTCCCTAGAGATAACAATATTTAGGAAATGGGCTAGCTTCCCCACCACTTAAATGCACAAAAAAGGTAAGGATTCCCCTGTACTTCTCCACTTGCAAATGCATAAATAGTATTATTATTATTATTATTATTATTATTATATACTGATGGCTTTTGTGCAAAGCTTAGCAGTTAGAACTCTTTTGGTCGACAAATTCAAGTGAAACACATCTGTCCTAAACCTCTTTTGTTGAACCCTCCATTGTTTATGTTAGTCGCAGACTTTCAATTTTCAACTAAATGGGTGGAATTATTGCTTGGCTGCTGAATCTTATGTTAAATTGTCCAATACCAGCCCAAGGAAAAATAAAAGCCTAACAATGTGTGGTTGCAATTGTGTGGTTTAATGTGTGGTTGCAATTGTGTGGTTTAATGTGTGGTTGTAGTTGTGTGATTTAAATGTGTGGTTGTTATTAAACAATAATGTGTGGTTGCAATTGTGTGGTTTAATGTGTGGTTGTAGTTGTGTGATTTAAATGTGTGGTTGTTATTAAACAACAATGGGTGGTTGTAATTTATTTAGATTTTATATTTGTGTGGCTTGTGTTTGTCTTGGTATTGTATAAATACCCCCCTCCCTTGCATTTGTATATCATCAAGTAGTAAGCTTCAATAAGCAATAAAAGTTCTAAGTTTTCCTAAGGAGTTCTTCTCTAAAGAGTGTAGTCTAGAGTGAAGTGTGAGCATTTGTGAGTTTTCCTAAAATCTAAACTTTCTTCTTTGAGTGGTAAAATTAGAGTTATCTACTCTAAGTTTTTCTCAACAATTGGTATCAGAGCGAGGTTGTGAGTTACTACCATAGTTACTATTCACACGTGTCACTATATACTTTTATAGTAATTGTTAACATATACGAGATTTATTCAAGTATATGGTATACGATACTATTCACGTATACGGTACTGTTCACGGTGAAATAGTTATTCAGGTACTATTTTTGGTTTGAGCGTTCTTGAGTCGTGAGGAGTTTGTAATCTACAAGTTTGTGTCTCAAAATCAAGCTTGTTCGGTATTGTTAGAGTCTTGCCGACACGATGGGTGATCTTCAAGTAGTTGGAGGAATCAAGAAGCTCAATCACAAAAATTACAACACGTGGAAGACGTGTATGATGTCTTACCTACAAGGTCAAGACCTTTGGGAAGTCATTGGTGGTAGTGAAGTTACGAAGCCCGAGCAAGAAGATGCTCAAGGAACCTTGCGCAAATGGAAGATTAAAGTGGGTAAAGCCATGTTTGCCCTTAAGACCACAGTTGAAGAAGAAATGTTGGAACACATACAAAAGCTAGAAACGCCAAAAGAAGCGTGGGATACTTTAGATGCACTCTTTTCGAGAAAGAATGACACAAGACTTCAACTTCTTGAGAATGAATTGTTATCAGTTGCACAACGGGATATACCGATTGCTCAATACTTTCACAAGGTAAAAACGTTATGCAGTGAAATTTCTGATTTAGATCCTACAGCTGCTATTGGAGATACCAGGGTAAAAAGAATAATTATCCATGGTTTGAGGCCCGAATATCGCAGCTTCGTTGCCGCTATACAAGGATGGCCAACTCAACCATCACTTGTAGAGTTTGAAAATTTGCTTGTTGGTCAAGAATCTATGGCCAAGCAAATGGGAGGGGTCTCGTTGAAAAGTGAAGAGGAAGCACTCTACACCAACAAAAGCAAAGGCAAATTCAAACAGCACGTCGGTGGTGGATCTAAAAAGTATGGTGACAAGACAAAAAGTCATCAAGGAGAAGGGAGCTCTCGTCCAGAGGGAGCTTCAAAGAATCGTAGCAACAATAAAAGATTTGAAGGTAACTGTTACAACTGTGACAAGAAAGGTCACATGGCAAAAGATTGTTGGTTTAACAAAAGGCCCGCTGAGAGCAATGCTGCTACTTCTAGTACAAAGGAGAAAAGCGAAGATGATTGGGACGCTGAAGCATTTTTTGCTATGGAAGAGGAAGAGTTAGCTCTCACAGTAACAACGGCTGACCGAATTGACTATGAGAATGACTGGATTGTCGATTCAGGTTGCTCAAATCACATGACAGGCGATAAACAGAAGTTGCAGAACCTGACAAAATACAAGGGAAATCGCATTGTTGTGACAGCTGATAATTCAAGATTACCGATTACTCACATCGGTAAGACGGTACTAGCACCTCGATATAGTCATAATCAGGTACCACTACAAGATGTTTACCATGTCCAAGGCATGAAGAAAAATTTGCTTTCAGTGGCACAATTAACATCGTCAGGTCACCATATTCTGTTTGGTCCAAGGGATGTGAAGGTATATCGTGATCTCAAAATCTCAGGACAGCCGATGATGGAAGGACGACGTCTGGAGTCAGTCTACGTGATGTCAGCAGAGTCAGCATATGTAGACAAGACAAGAAGGAGCGATACAGCAGATTTATGGCACATGCGGTTAGGTCATGTTAGTTATTCCAAGCTAAGTATGATGATGAAGAAGTCGATGCTTAAGGGACTTCCTCAGCTTGACATAAGAACAGACACAGTTTGTGCAGGATGCCAATATGGTAAAGCACACCAATTGCCATACGAGGAGTCAAAGTTTAAAGCAAAAGAACCATTAGAGTTAGTTCACTCTGATGTATTTGGGCCCGTTAAGCAACCATCAATTAGTGGAATGCGGTACATGGTGACGTTTATTGATGATTTCTCCAGGTATGTGTGGGTTCTCTTTATGAAAGAAAAGTCTGACACTTTCTCAAAGTTTAAAGAGTTCAAAGAGATAGTTGAAGGAGAAGTGGGAAAGAAGATATGTTGCTTGCGCACAGACAATGGAGGAGAATATAGCTCAGACGAATTCTCTCAATACCTACGAGAATGCAACATACGTCATCAGTATACTTGTGTCAATACACCACAACAGAATGGTGTAGCAGAGAGAAAGAATCGGCATCTTGCAGAAATTTGTCGGAGTATGCTGCATGCAAAGAATGTACCCGGAAGATTTTGGGCCGAAGCTATGAGAACCGCAGCCCATGTGATCAACAAACTTCCTCAACCAAGGTTAGAGTTTGTTTCACCCTTTGAGAAATTGTGGAAAATGAAACCTTCAGTCAGCTACTTTCGAGTATTTGGTTGTGTATGTTATGTATTTGTTCCTGATCATTTACGTAGCAAGTTTGATAAGAAAGCAACTAGGTGTATCTTTGTGGGATACGACAACCAAAGGAAAGGATGGAAATGTTGTGATCCTACGAGTGGAAGATGTTACACTTCACGCAATGTGGTATTCGATGAAGCATCTTCTTGGTGGTCCTCAGAAAAGGAGGTGTTGTCAGATTCAAAAGAATTTGAAGACATGCTACAACAGAAAATGGGAGAGTATATTGTCCAACTTCAATCAACTTCAGACGAAGTAGAAGACCTATGTGATGATGACGATGACGAGCAAGTGTTAGTCCAGAGTCCTTGGCAAACTGGTGTGTATCAACCAGATGTTAGATCGAGTGAAGTGGAAGAACCATCTCCACAATCACAAATCCGAAGGACAACAAGAGCACGGAAGCCAAATCCCAAATATGCTAATGCAGCCATAGTGGAAGAACCAATTGCAACAGAACCTGAGACGTTTGAAGAAGCATCACAGAGTTCTGAGTGGATTATGGCTATGAAAGAAGAGATCACTGCGCTTGAGCAGAATCAGACTTGGGATCTAGTGCCAAAACCAAGAGATGTGAAACCCATATCCTGCAAGTGGGTTTACAAGATAAAACATCGTCCAGATGGGTCGATTGAAAGGTACAAGGCACGGTTGGTGGCTCGTGGTTTCTCTCAGAAGTATGAGCTAGACTATGATGAAACGTTTAGTCCGGTGGCAAGACTTACAACCGTACGAGTCCTACTTGCCCTTGCAGCCAACAAAGACTGGAACTTGTGGCAGATGGATGTGAAGAATGCATTCCTTCATGGAGAGCTAGATCGGGAAATCTACATGATTCAACCATTGGGATTTCAAAACCAAAATCATCCTGAGCATGTGTGTAAGCTGCGAAAGGCACTTTACGGATTGAAACAAGCACCTAGAGCATGGTATGGTAAGATTGCTGAATTTTTAACTCATAGTGGTTATTCAGTGACACCTGCAGATTCCAGCTTGTTTGTCAAAGCTAATGGAGGAAAGCTAGCTATCGTATTGATATATGTGGATGATTTAATCATAACTGGTGATTATGAGGCAGAAATTCTTCAAACCAAGGAGAATTTATCAGTTCGTTTCCAAATGAAAGAACTTGGACAACTCAAGCACTTTCTTGGTCTAGAGGTTGATCACAGACAAGAAGGAATATTTCTCTGTCAACAAAAATATTCTAAAGATTTGCTAAAAAGGTTTGGAATGCTCGAGAGCAAGCCAATTTCAACACCGATGGAACCAAATGGCAAGATGTGTGCACTTGAAGGCAAAGACTTGGAAGATGCAACTATGTATCGACAATTGGTAGGTAGCCTGATCTACTTAACCTTGACTCGACCTGACATTTCTTATACAGTTGGTGTGATGAGTCGGTATATGCAAAATCCGAAGAAGCCTCATTTAGAAGCAGTTCGACGAATACTGAGATATGTGAAAAGTACAATAGATTATGGTCTTTTGTACAAGAAAGGTGAAGACTGTAAGTTAGTTGGTTATTGTGATGCTGACTATGCAGGAGATCATGACACCAGGAGATCAACAACTGGGTACATGTTTAAACTTGGTTCTGGAACAATTTCTTGGTGCAGTAAGAGACAACCAACGGTATCATTGTCAACTACCGAAGCTGAGTATCGAGCAGCAGCAATGGCAGCTCAAGAGTGTACGTGGCTGATACAACTAATGAGTGATCTACATCAACCAGTAGATTATGCAGTTCCGTTGTATTGCGACAACCAGTCAGCAATTCGTTTGGCAGAAAATCCAGTCTTTCACGCAAGAACCAAACATATAGAAGTGCATTATCACTTTATCAGAGAAAAGGTTCTACAAGAAGAGATTGAGATGAAGCAGATCAAGACAGATGATCAAATGGCAGATTTATTCACAAAAGGTTTGAGTATCAACAAATTTGAAATGTTTCGTCGTCAACTCAACATGGTGCAAAGAGGAAGAGCTGGTATTGAGGGGGAGTGTTAAATTGTCCAATACCAGCCCAAGGAAAAATAAAAGCCTAACAATGTGTGGTTGCAATTGTGTGGTTTAATGTGTGGTTGCAATTGTGTGGTTTAATGTGTGGTTGTAGTTGTGTGATTTAAATGTGTGGTTGTTATTAAACAATAATGTGTGGTTGCAATTGTGTGGTTTAATGTGTGGTTGTAGTTGTGTGATTTAAATGTGTGGTTGTTATTAAACAACAATGGGTGGTTGTAATTTATTTAGATTTTATATTTGTGTGGCTTGTGTTTGTCTTGGTATTGTATAAATACCCCCCTCCCTTGCATTTGTATATCATCAAGTAGTAAGCTTCAATAAGCAATAAAAGTTCTAAGTTTTCCTAAGGAGTTCTTCTCTAAAGAGTGTAGTCTAGAGTGAAGTGTGAGCATTTGTGAGTTTTCCTAAAATCTAAACTTTCTTCTTTGAGTGGTAAAATTAGAGTTATCTACTCTAAGTTTTTCTCAACATCTTAAAGGTTCCCTGGTGGAAACCATAAATAATTGACAAGACCTTTAATGTCTTGAATCACCATCTCAGAGATTTTCAGTTAACTTGTTAGCTTATTGATTGGGTATCAAATTGAACCCAAAGGCAAAGTTAGTCATCTCCTTCTTGTGCCAATAGGGTGTTCAAAATGAATTTCTCAATATATTCCTTTACCAACTTGCAATCTAAAAGTGCTAACTATTAGCATCTCTGAATTATATGTTCAGAAATTGCATTCAAGATTAATAAAAAGGAAGCATCTTTTCCAACAGAATATATATAGTTTCAGAGAGGTTAATTACCCAAAATTCTACAATCTTAATTTTTTTAGCAATCACCTTGGAACCTTAACTAATACCAGCCAAGCAATAGATTATGCAACAGTAGTGAAAGCACTATAGAAAACTGGGTTCTATTTAATTAGCTTCCACTAATGGAAAAAAAAAATAAAAAAATGTAGGATCACGTACGGGTCATAATGGATGGTTCATAGGACAGCCGTAATTTGACCATATATCAGTGTCAATATGTCATAAGTTGATATTGATATGAATCTTGCTTTTTGAGGTTTTGTAAATGCAAAATTTTGACCCTTCTTTATGGAATTTGAAGACTAGAGGTTTGACTCTCTCTCTCACCTGGGGAGTGGGAGCTATTTCTTTAATCAAACTCAAAGACATGTCAGTCACCCCCATCAAAAGAAAATCAAAAGCCTGTCACATCAACAATCGAGATCCGTCCACTACCTGAAAAGCTAGCTAGGCTGTTCTACTAGGTACCTTAAACAATCTTGAGTGAGACAGTTTTTTTTTTTCTTTCTTAATACTCCACTAAAATTTAACAGTGGAAGCTGCTGGAATTGATCACTGAAAAAATAATTCTGGTCAACTGAGGATCTCCAATCGATCCCTACAGATTAATATCACTACTACTTCAAATATTAGTTACTATTTTCATGCTTCTGTAAGCAGCAGATACTCTTTGTCATTGGTGTAATCGATTGTTTGTCTTTACCTGCTATTAGCATGCTTATAATTTGTGTTTTTTTTTTTGGTAAAATATATATCAGCATGCTCATAGTTAATCAAAAAGTCAAGGGCACCAACCAAAAGAGAGGTCCCTCCACTTACATTTAATCACTAAAGAAATCTTACCGTTTGTCTTGGTCGATCAAGTCAAATGAAGCAAATGATGAGCTCCAATTCGCCATTCCTTCAACCCCTCCACTTAGAGTGGAATAATTGATTATTAAGAATCTTGCAAAAGGACTTTTTTTTTGGGTGGTTGGTTCCTGCATCTGAGGAAGTCCCCAGCCTCTGGCACTCAATCTTTTAGCATTGCTTTGTATACAGAGAAGAAAGACTGCTATTAACTTTTTTACCCTTTTGCAACAAAAACATTTGATTCTCTGTCGTGCTAGGCTGTAAAATGCAATTGCAATTGTTAAAAGTTAAATTGACTTCAGTTTGAGCAGACGGAATCTCTCATGCATATGATCTTTTGATTCCTAATACTAACTGTTCCAGGTACTGCAATACTTCAAATACCTGAGTCTAGGTCTATGTGTTATCCGGATTCGGGTAAGTGACAGATAACGGTACGTGGCTGATATACGTATGCTCATTTTTTTTTTAATTTATTTGGAGGATTATATTTTCATATCCTATCCGAATATGTGTCAAACACGAATTTTTTAAAGAAAATAAAGTGTCCGAATAACATAGATCTAGGTTCATTGTACAGAGTATTGCAGTACATAAATATGTAGAGTATGCTCTGAGTAGTACTACAGACTGTTTCTTCTTTATTCTTTATAGCTTCCTTTTCTTATCTACGATGTCCGAAAAAATTAATGGTTCATATTTTTCTAAGATTACACTAAATATGAAACCCCAAATCCTTTATTTGAACTTCAAATTTCATAAGAGCATGCAACTTAGAAGGGTTTGACATCTTAAGTGAATTAATAAAGAATAAGAAGTTAAACACTCTGTGTAGTAACTTTTGAAGTCTTCAATTATGGTTTAAACTTGTGTAGTGTTGGTAGAGTCTGCATTTGGATCTTTTATCAAAACGTCCAGATTCGTCCATCAAGAAATAATATATATGTCCAGATTCATAAGCCATCAACAAGTGATGATGGTTTTCTTGAATTCTGTAACCAAGATGGTAATCTTGTTAATTACGGCATTTCATTCTTCTTCTTTTTTCTAAGGTATACCTCTATACTATACGTTGAAAATAGAAATATTGTTTTTAAATGTTGTAGAAATGGATCCTCTGGTTAAAAAATGATCACATTCATGTCGAATATTTGTTTGAGCTAAGATCATATATATATATATAACTATAGTAGATTAAGCATCCAACCTAAAATCAATTAGCAATAGTTAGAGAGACTTAACCTGAATATAAAATCACAGAAAACACAAAACTTAACAGATGTGGATAACATTACTTTAACATGTCTCGTTATGTGTAGACAGAGATAAAAAAGCTTAACACATGACAAACTCAAAAGATAACAGATAAGAGTAACATGCAAGAACAACAAAATAAAATCTTGACTCTGACACCAATTAAACATCCAACCTAAAATCAATTGATAATAAGTGGAGAAAACCAACATTAATATAAAACCACAAAAAAACCCAAGATTTAACAGATGTAAAATAACACTATTTTAAGATACTAATTGCATCATTAATAATTACTTAAGGATGTGCATGGTCAAGGACTCTTGTCTATTTGACCTAGGGGTGGATTTGATTCATGGAACTTGACATCAGTTAGCTATAATGGAAATTAATTAAACATAAAGTATATGCTAACTTAGTGTTATTTCTCCCTTTAGAGTACAAACCATAAGGAACTGCAAATTATTAGAGATAAAAGAATGGCTGGCAGGTGATCTTATATGTCACTTGTTCTTCAATCTTTTGAATCATGCAGTTAATTACACTGTCTTTGGTAGATATTGCTGTTAAAGCAGAAAAGAAACACTACTAATGAACATGTTATGTTTTAAACATTGTTTTGACAATACCAATGGAGTATATACTAATAAAGTAAACAATAGGCAAAGAAAGAGCTATAAAAACCCATTAATTTCATTGGCTCATTGACTTCACTAAATATTTTTACAAGCACTAATTGGGGAGATAACAAATTGATTTTTTTTTTTTTTTTTTAATGAGAGGTAGCCTCTTTTGTCCCATAAGCCCAATCTTCTTTTTTTTCCTTAAGATTTCAGCTTTATCTACAACACACAAAATACAAATGATTTTTTTTTTTCCTCCCTTCCAAACAATACTTAAATCTAAGGTAACTGGAACTGAAATTTAAACCAAGACATGTCAAATATATAGAAACCAAACCAATTAAGCTGAAGTCTTTTCGTGATAGAAGTTTCTATCACCATGTTAAAATATCATCTGTCTGCAATGTGCGATTAACATGGAGATGGAGCAGTACTATACAGCACTTTGTAAGAAACTGTTGACCCTAGTTTTGAAGGGAATGGCCGACGCCAGGACTGTGGCCAGGAGTTGTGGGCCTGAAATCGCCTACGTTTTTGGGTGGTGGGGCTTGGATTGCTTCAATAACCACGCTTGGTGGTGAAGGTGGAGACTGCGTGTTGCCAACAGCTGCTTTATTAGTGTTAACACCATTAATTTTGGGATCAACAATAGTCCTGCTTGTTTCCTTTGCTAGGATTCTACCTTGAGTTTGAACCTTCTGGAAATTGTTGTTTTGGTCCAATATCAAATGCCTTCCTACAATGCACCGAATTTCCAGGAAGAAAACAAGTGAAAGGAGAACAAGAATGGAGAGTAAATTGATTTGGGCCATAATGTGAGTTTTTGTGAATGTATATATATATATATATATATGATCTGTGGGAGAAAGCAATAACTAAGCAAAAGCTTTGATTTAAGTACGGAAAACAAGTGAAGAAGACACTTTGCAACTTTGCCTGTAGACCTCTTCCTCTCCCAGGGTGCTGTATTTATAGAAGATGAGAGAGAGCAAGAGAAACGAGTTGTCAAAAGACTAAGAAATAGGAATCTGGATTTTAACCTAATTAATTCATACAATCACTCATAAAAATAAAATCAGATTTAAAATTCGAATTTCAATATCTACAGTTACTTTTCATATCTCTAAGTTACAAAATCTTTTGTAAGAAAAAAAAATAACAAATAAGAGATCTTAGTGTGACTGACGATGTACAAAAACTAAATAAAGGTGTAAAAATTCTCACAATCTTTCTCCACATGCGCGCACAACATAGAGCTTATGGTTATGGTTACACTCTCCCAACAATTTGCATGGGCCATGCAACTGTTCATCATTTATTTAATCTCTTTTTCGTCTCTTCTTAACATAGTGCTAAATCAACTTTATATTTTATTTTTTGTTTAGACTAATTACTACAACCAACAATATTCAATGTTGAGTAACGTTAAGGTGGGAATATTAAATATAATGGTAATTAATTAATGAACATGATGGTCCGGTTGTATATATATGATTTATTAAATACTTAGATTAGTGTACTTAATTAACTTAGCCCCCACCTCCTCACCATTAAGGGTTTATAAAGCATTTTCTGTCTACAATCTTTTATTCTACGTTTTCGTTAAGACAAGATAGTCAGCTTTCCAATTGGAAATCCTAGCTGTTTTTAACCCCATTCTCTCTCTTTTGTATCTTTGTAGCTTTTAAAACTGATGAACTGATTTCTAGGTTTTTAGAAGCTATAGAAACCACTTGCAATTGAAGTTAATTTTGCTTTCTGCAATTTCTTACTGTCGGCAGAAGACAATCTGCCTACACAATATTATACCTTTGAATTCTTTTTGCTTTTTATACTCCACAAGGGGCGGGTTAAGAATTTACCATATGTTTTCTTTTTTTAATTATTATTTTTTAAAAATTAATATTATTTTAAAAAATACATGTTATTTTACTAATCTTGTTTGTAAAATCTAAAAGCTTCATTGAAGATGAATAAGATAATTTTTCGTATTTGTTACAATGACCCAACTCGCCTGTCATTGACATATACACAACGACAAAATTAGTTTTAGACAACATTTTTTTATAACATTTCTCAAATGTTGTTAAAAATAGTAAAGGCAACACTTTGATAGCATTTTGCATATTGCTATTATATATTATAATGACCAATAATTACAGCATTTTAAAATTTTTTAGAAGCATTTGACATGTGCTGTTATAAATCTTATCATATAAAAATACTTTTGGTAACACTTATAATTGCTATCATTGAGATCTTTTGCAGCAAATGAAAAATGCATGCAAAAAGTCATGAAAAGCTGTTATAAAGTAGAAATAGCAGTATTTTGATAAGTGTTATTATACATATGTAAAAATGCTACTAAAGACATAAGGTTGTGACCACATATATAATATATGAATATATGCTGTCTTATCTTATAACAATAATTTTTTTAGTTTTTACAACACTTCAAAATACTGTTATATGTCAAATTTGGCGTAATGATATATAAATTAAGTTATATTAAAGACCTAACAATTGAAGGCTTCCTGTTTGTTATTGGCAACGATATGATGTGCTAATAGTAAAGTTTCTATTAGTGTTAAACTAAGCATTTGAAGTACAACTTGTTTTTTTTTTTTTTTTTTTTTTGTTTCCTTCAACTAGGACTCTGCTAGAGAGACAAATGTTTGATGAGCCTTTTCAACCAACAGCAGATTCATAATGCTTGGGATAAAAAATGGCAATTGTCTCAGTTTTTGTTAACCATATTTTGCCAAGTATTTATTGGAGGTGGTTACAGCGTATATTCTCAAATCAGGGAAAAGTTGTTGACGTTTTTATTTCGAAGAAAAAAAGAACGAGGGGTGAAAATTTTGGTTTTGTAAGATTTGCATGTCTTCAAGATGCTAGGAGAGCAGTTTATAATCTTAATGGAGCCTGGATCTTTAATTACAGATTGGAGGTTAACTTGGCTAAATTCCCTGGAAGAGAGGCGTATTGGAGAAAGGTGAACTTATTCGTTGGTGAAAAATTGCAATAGAGGCCTAGTAATGTAATAGGGAATACGAGGGGACTTGTAGACGAGAGAAAGGAAGATTGTACTGTAGTGCGGAAGCGAATCGAGATTACTAAAAACGATTTAAACACACTGAAAAAACACCGATATTTTACGTGGTTCAGCAAGTGTGCTTACATCCACGGGAGGAGGAGCTTGAAGCTTTGTATTAATGGAGATGGAGTACAAACATATACAGAATTCAAGGTGCTATGCTAGCACTGAACTCACAACTCAACAATACCAGAAAACTCTAATAAACTCAGAGTATTTGCTTCAACTCTTAAACTCTTAACTCACACATTTTTCTCTCTCACTCTACATGGCCTTTTATAGGCACCATCCATGGTGTGAAGACATAGCTAGTGGCAAACAAAGTAGCCACCATCCACCAACTATCATGGTGGGAACACATAGCTAGTGGCAAACAAAGTAGCCACCATCCACCAACTATCTTGGTCTACCATCCACCAACTTGGTTGGTGGCTCCTCCATTATTGACCTTGGTTGGTGGCTTTGGTGGAACCTTGGTTAACTTTGAGCCATATTCAACATGTACAAATGGTTGTCATTCTACTAAGTCGGGTGAGCCTAATCGTGGTAATCAGATTCCCCAAAACTTGATGGGAGGTAAATCATATTTGCAAGCATTAATGAATAGCGAAGAAGAGGAGTTTGATAGAGTGGGTAAGAGAAGTGGTGAATTGCATTCTGATATTGTAAAGGGTGGCAGAAGCGTACGGGAGTTATTCAGGAGGATTTTTGTTACCAGGTCTGGAGATGAGTGTGGTTGGTAAAGCAAAGGGATTTTTTGATAGTGCTTGGCTAGAAGAGAATTTTCATCGACCTGGTTGCTTTGATTTGAGTGTTAAAAAATTGGAAGGAGGTTATTTCCTCATTGAGTTTGCAGATATAGAGTTGCTAGAAAAGTTAAGAAATGATAATTGGTCATGGTTGAATAATTGGTTAACAGAGGTGGAACCCTGGATTGAAAAACTTCACTCTGCAATGCAAGAATACTTGGATCCTATGTTGCGGGTTACCGATCCATGTTTGGAATCTATCGACGTTTCGTAATATAGCAAACATCTGGGGCATATTTCTACAGGTGGATTGGAAATATCTTAACAGGGCCTAGTTTACTGATACCAAAAGAGCGTATCTTTATTTAACCTTACAGTAAAAATGTTATCAATTATAGTAAAGTAGCATGCAAGGGTCGAATCCACAGAGATTGGATTTTAGTTTATAAATTACTAGTTTAAAACTTAAATTCAAGAACAATAAAAGATAATGGGGTTTTTAAAAGAGTTTTTAAAAATTAAAAAAACAAGAAAAGTAAGAAGCAATTAAATAAGATGAAATCAAATATAAGAGAAATATGGCTAAAGGTTCATTCTCTACCACTAGACAATATTATGAATCAAATTCAGATTTATTAATATCAATTATCTATCAAAATTAACAACCGTAGATAAAAACATCTCGTGTTACCCCAATCCTTCTTTAGTTCGTCGTTAAGCAGGACGAACGCCATTACTTAATCTCTAACTATCAAACAACCTAGGATAAACATCACTAAATTTAATTTGACAGCAGCTTTATGATGAGAAAGATATGTTGATCTAAGCAACAAAAGCATGAACATGAATTGTTTAACTTAGGTTTTGTTCCACTTCGTAATTAGCTAAAACTTTAACATAATCATTAATCACAAATTGTCACGTATGAATAGGAAATCAAGATAATTACACGGATCAAGACTCCTAAATTGGTATTAGATAATTATCAAGATCTATCTAGTGTGCACCCTAAACAAATCAAGACAAAGATCATAAACAATTCTTATGGAAGAACATAATCAACTTTGATAGAAAACTAATAATAGATAGAATCTGAAAATTAATTACAAAACATGTCTAGGGCTTTGAAATCACCCTTAACCAAAGAGAAGTTTAGCCTAGCATAGGCATAAATAATATATACATAAAACTAAAAAGAAAATAAAAGAATAAAGAAGAAGAAGAAGAAGAAGAATGATGATCCTTTGAGTCTCATCAAAGATAGATAGTTTGTGGCTTAAAAGATGGTATTTATAGAGTTTTAAAACCCTGAGAACAAGTCCTTGCAGCACAGGTAAGCCTGGAGGCAAAAAATCTCGTTTTTGGGCCTTTTTTTTTTTCTTTCGATTTTTCCCGAATTGTTGGTGACTAGGCACCGAGCATACTGTTTCCATTTTTCTGCTGCACTTTCCTTCACTTCGTCGGCTGATTTGGATGCCCATTTCTTATCCGATTTGGGCTTGTAAACTATCTTTGGAAAGGTATTCAAGTCCGCTTCAAAAGTCAAGAAGAAGTTTATTCAAATAAAGATTTTAACATAATGATTTCCTTGCAACAAGTTCCGGAAGTCAAATCTGTCTTCTTGCTTTGCAACAAAAAAGTTATCTTTTTGACTCCCGAGTCTTCTTCCATCTTGTGATTATGATTTTTTAAGTTTTTTACCATCATTATTGACATCTTTTAACTTCATTTTCCTTATTTACCTAAAATTCAAAAATATAATATAAGTAAATAAAATAAACATTGAAAACATAACAAAAACTAAAGGTAAAAAGACATAAAATGTATATTTTATGAGCTTATCATTTACAAGAGACGCCATCAATTTCCAAACTTTTGAAGAGGCCTAAATCAACGAAACTATTACGGTTGTATGTGGGGAAAAAAGATTTTTGGTTTGAGTAACAGAAACGGAGTATAACCCGAACTTGGAGGTGGCTCCCAGACAAGAGTAGAGTGATCAACGGGATAGTCTGAGTGATGATCGTGGTAACAATCATGGTGGTGGTTCATCGGAGAAGGAGAACAGTCAGGAAGGTGATAAGTCACGAAGCTATTGTGTGAAAGACAACACAACTGGGAGTATTAATGGCTGGAATGTTGGAACAGGTGAAGAAATTATGGTAGAGAGCAGATTAATGGGGGTTGATATCGAGGAGAATAATGAAATATCGGCAGGAGCTGACATGGAAATACCTTTGTCTGGTGATGGTGGGATTTTGAGGAGCAAGGAGTCCAATGGGCCAGATAACATTATTGGGCTTACTATTGACTTTTAGGAGGAATACTAATAGGGAATTGGAAAAGCATGATGAAATGGCCCAACAAGGTTGTTATGTGGCTCAGTTGGTTGGCAGCCCAAGTGGGAAGAATAATGAAATGGGTAGTGAAGATGATATTGCTAGTAGGGCTTCATGTGAAAAGGAAAGTGATGCTGATTTACAAGATATAGCAAGGAACGGCTCTGAAAGGAAGAAAATAAAAAATCTGGAGGAGTTGGAGGAGGATTGGTTCTCAAAGCTGGATCGTAAAGTAAAAGCTAAAGAAGAGGCAGAAAAGGGAGAAATAAGCTATTAATTTGAAGTAGAATTCTAATTTCCAAATTAAAATTATGAGGGGAGGGTAAGACTATTCTTTTTTTGTTTAACTGAACCATTAAATCTATATATTAGAAAAATGTTATTTTCTAAATGGCCTAATTATCGACAAATAAGGATTAAGTAAATTTAACTGAACCATTAAGAAAATGTACAGTACAAGGGGCCAGAGTTGGTTCGCTAGCTTTTGGCATTCATGTGCGCACTAAGTCACTTTCGGCAGTCTTTGATCGATTTTTCATATCTCCCTTTCACCTTAGTATAATAATTAATCAAGAAAAAGGGCTTAATTGGCTCTTCCTCCATGTCCATGGGACCCTTTTCATCTCCATTTCTAATACTATTGTATTCCCAAATACATTTTAGCTTTTATACTTTCTTGGAGTTCCTTTTAATCTTATATTTGTTTAGGGTTGTTCTTGCCCCAAATGGAAATTAAAGCTTTATTTGATGGTCCTCACACACCTGTGCACTAACTTATACATGCGCAAACATTTATTTATTTATATATATGGGACCCTTTTCATCTCCATTTCTTAATACTATTGTATTCCCAAATACATTTTAGCTTTTATACTTTCTTGGAGTTACTTTTAATCTTATATTTGTTTAGGGTTGATCTTGCCCCAAATGGTTTGGAATAGTAGCGTTTTCGAGTGTGTCAAAAAGGCGAATCTGATTTGACTCCAGGTAGTGTAAGGCAAATGGATCAATTGGAAGTTTGACTGTGTGATTTTAATGTTTATGCACCGTGTGACTATTTGCGTAAGAAGAGTTTATTTTTTAATCTCCATGGAATGGTTGATGAATTTGAAGGAGCTGAGTTGGATTGAATTGAAGAGGATGGTGTCGGATCATTGCCCAATCTATTAGCGTCGGAGGAGATGGAGTGGGCCCGAAAAAGTTTAAGGTGTTCGACTACTAGTTTTATGATAAAGAATTGATTAATCTGGTTGAAAAGGCATGGAAATGCAAGAAGGTTTTTGGTAGGGTTGGGCATTGTGTTAAAACCTATCTATGTAAAGTGAAATCAGTCCTAAAAGAAAAATGGGATAGTAATATGTTTGGGAATATTGATATCAGGATTTCTCAGTTTGGTGAGTAAATGGATAAGAAGTGAAAATTTAGTTGCATGTGGTGATCATTATATTGGTAACAACCGACGTTTTATGGTTGGAATGTCTGGGTCATATGGTGTAAGCAGATGGAATCCAGACTTTTGAGACATGCTGATTTCTGTAACCAAATTGATGCACTGATGATTGAATACAGTACTGTTATCATTTATAATGCTCCCCGAGTGACTATTAACATGGCTGATAAACTAGGAAAAGGTGTCAACAGATTCGTTATTTTTATGGCTTGGTGGTAATGAGTGATCAATTGATCTGATCCTATGGGATGGAATTCCATGGAGTTTATTTGTGTTTGATCTGATCTTCTGGGATGGAATTCCATGGAGTTTATTTGTTGTTTGTAAGTCAGGTGCTGTGCTTTGGGGTTTTGACCAGTGTTGTTTACAAAATCAACTATGTTTGGATGTTGTAGTCTATCCTGCGTATCTGTGAGTCTTTTATACTCACTTTCCTTTGATTAATAAAACTTTTCTTGGCTTAGCAATATATATATATATATATATATATATATATATTTGAAAGAACTCATTAATTAAAAGAGTAATGTACAGTACATGACATATGTAGTGACATACACATGGATAAAATAACTATTTAGAAAGCATCAAACCAGTTTGCTTTCCGAACATTTATTTATTTTTACAGCTGAAATTCGAATCTTTGTCTTTAGACCTAGAAGTGTAGGACTCATGCAATCCAAGTCCCTACGTGAATATTGTAATCCATAACTGTAACAGGTCGTTTCTGATCCATTTATTGGGGAAATATTACCTAAATCAATGTACCTGTGGGCCGGGGCATTTACATATATGTCTAGGCATTTGGTTCTGAATTTTTGCTTAGGAAAACATGACCAACTCCGGGGCTGTGCCCTGGGCTGGTAGTTCGTTGATCTTCTTTATTAGCTCCTGCAATAGAATGCTTATCATTACTGGAGCTAATGCTTCCTGATTTTCGTTCAGTATCTTCATCATCTTCTTCAAAAGAATGTCCAACACCAGGGCTGTTCCCTGGTGTTGTGGGTCGAAAACCATCTTTGAACCCTTCAACTGAATCACCAAAATCTGAGCTTTTAATGGGCATAGAGGGTGGCAATACTTCTTTCCTTCCTGATACTGAATGGTAACTTGGGACGTCTGCTGGTTGATGCTCTTCTTTGTGCATTGCAGAGTTGTCAGCCTGGCTGCTTTGCTTTGAATAATTATCATTTTTGCTCACTGATTTTATTTGTCTTCCTTCAACTGAGAAAACTAAATGGCTGCAGAAAATCACTGCTAGAAGAAAAACAACGCTGAACTCCATAAGTAGGAAATTAATAACTTGAATAAGCTCAAGGAAATTTAAGCAAACTGTCAAGAGTAGGATTAAGAGAGATGAGTAGAAGACAGAAGATAAAACCAAGCACAATGAAGTGAGTTCTGAATTCTGATCTTCCCTGGGATTTATAATGTCAGGAATTAGGGCCCTGTAAACCTCAATGAGTGGTGGGCATCAATTGCAATAATGAATGGTTTGAATTCTAGAAACTTTAAAAGATCCTCTTTTTTCTCAAGAAATTTTTTTATACAATAATGTGGAAATCTATTTCTCTCTTGAAGATTAATATATACTCCATAATTTGCACATATCTCTAACACTGTCGGCGAATTAGCGATGAAATCTTTATCAACAGAAATATTTCGTCGGTGAAACATATATTCAGAGACGGAATTTTTAGAATTACCGACGGATGTTTTTGTGTATTACCGACCGATTTTTTTAGCATTATCGACGGAAATAGTATATTACCGACGGAATTCTAACGATCGAATAATTTCGTCAGTAATTTTTGTCGGTAATAATATGGCGAGAACAGCTTAGACTCCGGCCAAATTATTACTATGGAGTTACGTGTATCACAAAGGAAATTTTTCGTCGGTAATACAAATTCACGGATTTTTATATTTAATAAATGCTAATTTATGACAAAATTAATAACGGATAAAAAGTGAATGGTCAAAAACTAATACCGACGGATAATCCGTCGGTGATATGCATATTCCGTCGGTAATGTTAAATCCGTCGATGATATATTACCGACGGAATAGGAGTATCACCGACGCATAATACAAATTCACGGATTTTTATATTTAATAAAAGCAAATTTATGACAAAATTAATAACGGGATAAAAAGTGAACGGTAAAAAACTAATACCGACGAAATTATCCGTCGGTGATATGCATATTCCGTCGGCAATGTTTATTCCGTCAGTGATATGTTACCGACGGAATTCGATACTACCTACAGAATTTTCCTTGGTAATAAAGTATTATCGACAAATGGAATATGAAAGCCCGCCAAAAGTATTACCGACGAAATTTTCGTCGGTAATTTTGTCATAACTAAATGCCCGAGACTTTTTCTTCCTCATTTTCTCTCTTTCTCTCTTCTCTTTGCTCCGCCCACCGAGACACAACCACGTCACCCTGCCGTCCGACTGTCGCCCCATCACCGTCCGACCGTCCCTAGGGAGTGACCGACGTCGCCATCGCCATTGCCATCTCCATTGTCGTCACCTGGTATCTCTTCTCTTTTCTCTACAAATTATTCCTGCTATATTTTGGAAAGTAAAAGAAATGACATGATTTGTTTTAGAACCGACGGATTATAAGGTTAATTACCGATGGAATATTCCGTTGGTAATTGTTTTACCGTCAGAAATTGTCCGTCGATAATAATGTATTACCGACGGAATATTCCGTTTGTAATACTATTACCGACGGAAATATTTTCACCGACGAAAATAGTATCACCGACGGAATTTTTCGACGAAAAATTATGTCGGTAATACCCTTTACCGACAAAAATTGAACTTTGACCGACGAAAAATTCCATCGGTAAAAGTCCGTCCTCTTGTAGTGTAACTAGTATTCTTCTATGTCCCACCAAATGTATTATTAGCATCAATATCTTCCATATTTTGCATATCTCAGGGTATTCTTCTCTATGCTCAACTTGTTTAGCTCTTATAATTTATGTTATCTGAACTCTTCATTTTATCTAAAGTATTCGTGTCCGGCATATATTCGGACATGCATATATGAGTATGATCTTTCAAATATATGGTAAAACTTTTAAAAATTAGAACATACTCATGTCAAACACATACTCATATCCGACACTCAGTTCCAAAATTCGAGTAACATAGCTTATAATTATATCCTTTCTTAACAATAATACTACCACTATAATAAGAACTTCAGGGGTGAAACAATGGCTTCCTCAACACTTCTGTTTCTTTTTTTCAAGAACAAAGCTATCTATTGAAACTTGAAGAAGCTCCATCCATGACCTTTTTTTTTTGGATAAGTGTTAATTTATTTATCCAAGAAGCAGAGAATATCTCTGCTACATCAAAACTGAAGAACTAGCTACTCAGCTAGCTTTACATCAATGAAAGAAAAATAGAGTTGCTTAAGCCCCAATCAGTACAAAGGTTAGCATTTACATTATCAAGTTCTAAGTTTTTTAAGCCTATCAACTTGAATCTGATCTCCTCTTTAATGATGTCAAAAACCTGCAAAGGAGACTTGCATGGACTTCCATGTATCCTTCTATTCCTTTCTTTCCAGACGTGGTAAATGGTTGCATTCCAAGCAAGCTTGAGAATAGTTGTAAGCAATGATCTACCATTGAGCTTCTGCACAGCCCATTCAAGCACATTGTTCCAACTACAACTTCGTACTTGCAACTGACATGACTGCATTACCTTTCATTGTGCTGTAATGTTACTTTTTTTTTTCTTTTTCTGAGCCACAATTTTATTAAAAATCCACAAGAATTACAGAGGTAAAGCTAACAACAAGGCTAGCAAAAATAAAGAACAAACCCCTCAACTACAGGAAACAGGAACAGCTACTTAACAACCACCTAAAAATATAAGAAAGATCACAGAGACTTTCTCTCAACAACAAGGCTGTAATGTTACTTTATTGATGGTTTGATTTGTGTGAGGACGGCAATCTATTTAATCAAATTTTTAGTGAGAGACATATAAATTAGAATTTAGAAGCTAACCCTGTTGGTTTAGAACCCCTATTCCCTAGAGATAACAATATTTAGGAAATGGGCTAGCTTTCCCACCACTGAAATGCACAAAAAAGGTAGGGATTCCCCTGTACTTCTCCACTTGCAAATGCATAAATAGTATTATTATTATTATTATTATTATTATTATTATTATTATTATTATTATTATTATTATATACTGATGACTTTTGTGCAAAACTAATTAGAAATCTTTTGGTCGACAAATTCAAGTGAAACACATCTGTCCTAAACCTCTTAATTTTGTTGAACCCCTCTATTGTTTATGTTAGTTGCAGACTTTCAATTTTCAACTAAATGGGTGGAATCATTGCTTGGCTGCTGAATCTTAAAGGTTCCGTGGTGGAAACCATAATGTCTTGAATCACCATCAGAGAGATTTTCAGTTAACTTGTGCATCAATAGTTAACTTATTGATTGGGTATCAAATTGAACCCAAAGGCAAAGTTAGTCATCTCCTACTTGTGCCAATAGGGTGTTCAAAATGAATTTCTCTATATATTCCCTTACTAACTTTACAATACACCAGCAATCTAAAAGTGCAAACTATTAGCATCTCTGAATTATATGTTCAGAAATTGCATTCAAGATTAATAAAAGGAAGCATCTTTTCCAACCCAATATTCTACAATATTTTTTTAGCAATCACCTTGGAACCTTAACTAATACCAGCCAAGCAATAGTTTATGCAACAATAGTGAAAGCACTATAGAAAACTGGGTTCTATTTAATTAGCTTCCACTAATGGAAAAAAAAGAAAAGAAAAGTAGGATCACATACGGGTCATAATGGATGGTTCATAGGACAGCCGTAATTTGACCAAATATCAGTGTCAATATGTCATAAGTTGATATTGATATGAATCTTGCCTTTTGAGGTTTTGTAAATACAAAATTTTGACCCTTCAATTCTAGCTTTATGGAATTTGAAGATCAGAGGTTTGGAAAAATTATAAGGAAAGCTCTTTATGGTCTCATAAATTTTATTATATATGTAATTTATCATGTTTATATATTATTTATGTTATATTTATATGTAAAAATGAAATTACATATGTAATAAAAAAATACACTATTTAAAAAATTACATATAAACATGATAAATATGTCATGTTTATATGTAATTTATCATGTTTATATGTAATTTGCCATGTTTATATGTAATTGTCATGTTATATGTTATATGTTATATGTAATTTGTCATGTTTATATGTAAAAAAAAAAAAGATACATATAAACATGATAATTTTATGTAATTTGTCATGTTTATATATAATTTTATCATGTTTATATGTAATTGTCATGTTATATGTAATTTGTCAGATTTATATGTATTTTGTCATGTATATATGTAAAAAAATTTACATATAAACATGATAATTTTATATAATTTATCATATTTATATGTAATTTTATCATATTTATATGTAATGAAATCTATTTTAAATTTATCATAAAAAAAACTTAGCTTAAAATTCTCCGGAGGTTTGACTCTCTCTCTCACCTGGCGAGTGGGAGTTATTTCTTTTAATCAAACCGAAGGACATGTCAGTCACCCCATCAAAAGAAAATCAAATTAAGGTCTGTCATATCAACAATCGAGATCCTTCCACTACCTGAAAAGCTAGCTAGGCTGTTCTATAGGTACCTTAAAAAATCTTGAGTGAGACGGTTTTTTTTCTTAATACTCCACTAAAATTTAACAGTGGAGGCTGCTGGAATTGATCAGTGAAAAAACAATCGATCCCTACAGATTAATATCACTGATACTTCAATCTTAGTTACTATTTTCATGCTTCTGTAAGGATCGCAGATACTCTTAATTTGTCATTGGTGTAATCGATTGTTTGTCTTACCTGCTATTAGCATGCTTATAATTTGTTTTTTTTTTGGGTAAAATATATATCAGCATGCTCATAATTAATCAAAAAGTCAAGGGCACCAACCAAAAGAGAGGTCCCTCCACTTACATTTAATCTCTAAAGAAATCTTACTACCATTTGTCTTGGTCGATCAAGTCAAATGAAGCAAATGATGAGCTCCAATTCGCCATTCCTTCAACCCCTCCACTTAGAGTGGAATAATTGATTATCAAGAATCTGCAAAAGGACTTTTTTTCTTTTGGTGATTGTTTCCTGCATCTGAGGAAGTCCCCAGCCTCTGGCACTCAATCTTTTAGCGCACTGCTTTATATACAGAGAAGAAAGACTGCTATTAACTTTTTTACCCTTTGCAAAGTCACAACCAGCACCAGGGAAAAAAAACATTTTATTCTCTGTCGTGCTAGGCTGTAAAATGCAGCTGCAGTTGTTAAAAGTTAAATTGACTTAAGTTCGAGCAGAAGGAATCTCTCATGCAAATTATCTTTTTGATTCCTAATACTAACTGTTCCAGGTACTGCAATACTTCCGGACTCGGGATAAGTGACGAGTATGCGTTCGATATAGGTATACTCATTTTTTTAAAATTTTTTTCATATATTTGAAAGATCATATACTTTCATAACTTATTCAGATATATATCAAACACGAATATTTAAAAAAAATAAAAAGTCCGAATATCATAGGTCTAGGTTCATTGTACAGAGTATTGCAGTACATAAATATGTAGAGTATGCTCTGAGTAGTACTACAGACTGTTTCTTCTTTATTCTTTATAACTTCCTTTTCTTATCAACGATGTCCGAAAAAATTAATGGTTCATATTTTTCTAAGATTACACTAAATATGAAACCCCGAATCCTTTATTTGAACTTCAAATTTCATAAGAGCATGCAACTTAGAAGGGTTTGACATCTTAAGTGAATTAATAAAGAATGAGAAGTTAAACACTCTGTGTAGTAACTTTTGAAGTCTTGAATTATGGTTTAAACTTGTGTAGTGTTGGTAGAGTCTGCATTTGGATCTTTTTGTTGGAATATGGTATGGCTCAAAGTCACATTTGGTGGCTTAGCACCAATAATGGAGCTACCACTTGCACCACTTGCACCACCAATAATGGAAGCTACCACTTGCAAATGGATGGTGGCTATGGTGGCTACCACTTGCAAAGTGTTCACACCAAGATAGGTGGTGGAAGGTGGCTATGGTGGCTGCCACTTGCTTAGTGTTCACACCTTGATATTATGGCTATAAATAGCCATGTAGAGTAAGAGAGAGTTGAGAGTAGAGTTGAGTATGTGTTAGAGCTAAATTGTTGAAGCAAATACTCTGTGTTTATAGAGTAATTCGGTATTGTGTTGAGTTGTGAGTTCAGTGCTTGTGTAGCACCTTGAATTCTGTATATGTTTGTACTCTAAACTCCATTAATACAAAGCTTCAAGCTCCTCCTCCCGTGGACGTAGGCACAGTTGCCGAACCACGTAAAATATCGGTGTTTTTTCAGTGTGTTTAAATCGGTTTTAGTAATATCAATTCGCTTCCGCACAACAAATTGGTATCAGAGCCAATTTTTACGTAAAACCGAGTTTGTTCGATTCTGTCCGTTTTTCAAAAGTGCTCAAATTTGTGTTTTGAAAATACCAGGTTGAAGAGGTCGTCGAGAGGAGTGCAGCAGAATCAACCGGAGCGCCAGAAGCCGCCGCACGCGCCGCCACGCGCCGCCAGAAGAGGAGCTCACGCGCCCCACGCGCCCACGCGCCGCACGCGCCTCTGGAGGTTGAAGACGCGTGAAACCCACGCGCCACACGCGCCGCACGCGCCAGCCAGAGGTTGAAGACGAGTGGGCCTCACGCGCCCCACGCGCCGGTGAGCCAGCAGCCTTCACGCGCCCACGCGCCGCCCCACGCGCCCCACGCGCCGCCGTAGCTCCGACCAACTTTTTCGGGCTATTTTTTGAGCCGTTTCAGAACACTATTCCGAGATTTTTCCGAGCCGGTTGAGCTAAACCGAGTCCATTTCGAGCCACCTGTAGCAGAATATTCGCAGAATATTCACCGTGTGTCCAAAATTTACACAGTTGGACCCGTTCCTGGCTATTTCGACTATTCCGGACTCAACCGCGGCATCCGTTTTTCCATACAGGTACCGAAAAAACACTTTGTTGGTAATTTTGTTTTATTACCATGGCAGAATCATTAGAGACACATGAAACAACCAGCAGCGCACGATCAAGTTCTTATATCAGAAAGAACTCGATGACCACTGCAAAGTTCGAGGTGGAGAAATTTGATGGCACCACCAACTTTGGCATGTGGCAGTGCGAAGTTCAGGATCTGTTATTCCGAGAGGGTTCATATATCGCTCTGGAAGACAGGCCCAGAGATATTTCGGAAGATGACTGGAAATTTGTCAACCGTCAGGCTTGTGGCACAATCCGGTTATGCCTAGCCAAGGACCAGAAGTACTTTGTCATGAGAGAGAATAATGCAAAAACTCTCTGGAAACAACTTGAGGACAAGTACATGACAAAAAGCATGGAGAACAGACTCTATCTGAAGAAGAAGCTGTTCCGCTTCCAGTATATGCAAGGTATCACCATGCAGGAGCATCTAGTAAGTTTTAACAAAATCCTCGCTGATCTTGAAAATCTAGATGCAAATATCTCTGATGAAGATAAGGCTCTTACTCTGTTAAATTCCTTGCCTGATAGCTATGATCATTTAACCACTACACTGTTGTATGGTAAAAATGATATAGAATATGTTAATGTTAGTAATGCTCTGGTGAATAATGAGTATCGGAAAAAGGATCAGCATGATCACCAGAATACTACACCAGAAGCTTTAACTGTGTACAGAGGCAGGACGAGCAACCAAGGAGCCGGAGAAAACAAGCGAGGTAAATCCCGCTCAAGGAGGGGATCATCGAGAACACGACTCTCGAGGGACGAGTGTGCCTTTTGCCATGAGAAAGGGCATTGGAGGAATAACTGTCCCAACATGGAGAGGTCGATTGTGAGTGTAGCTCAAGAATCTGAGGGAGAGGAAGACTCTGCATTTACGATTTCCACAACAACACACTCTTCAGATCAATGGATTCTGGATTCCGGATGTTCCTACCACATGTGTCCGAACCGGAAGTGGTTCTCAAACTTCAAAGAGTTTGATGGAGGGATTGTCCATATGGGCAATGACAATACTTGTCACACTAGAGGCATCGGAACGATCCGACTGAAAATGCATGATGGTACAATCAGACAACTTACAGACGTAAGGTATGTCCCTGATCTCAAGAAGAACCTCATATCACTGGGGGTCTTAGACTCAAATGGTTACAAGGTGACCATTCAGAATGGAGTCCTGAGAATTGTACGTGGAGCATTCTTAGCAATGAAGGGTTATATGAAGGGAAATCTGTATCTCCTTGACAGAGAAACCGTGACAGGCAGAGCAGCAGCCTCTCACAGAATGATGGGATAATCCGACACTTCACTGTTCCTGGCACTCCCCAGCAGAATGGAGTTGCAGAAAGGATGAACCGAACTTTGGTTGATAAAGTTCGCTGCATGTTATCCCAGTCGAGCTTGAGCAAAGCATTTTGGGCGGAGGCTTTATTGTTCGCCTCCCACATTATCAACAGACTAACCTCCACCGCAATTGATGGGAAGACTCCCATAGAGGTGTAGTCCGGATATTCTGCCATTGAATATGATCGGCTTCGTAGTAACGGATGCAAAACTGGATCCTAGAGCCAAGAAAGCTGTCTTCTTTGGGCTTTAGTGAAGGAGTAAAAGCAGTCCGATTGTGGAACCCTGAGTCAAAGAGAGTCATCGTAAGCCGAGATGTTGCCTTTGACGAATCTGTAATGCTGAAACTGTCAACTCCAGAGAATGTGAACCAAGATTCTCTAAAGCAGGTGGAGTTTTGAATTTGAAGATGCTGGTCAAAATTCAGATGAATCTGAACCAGAATCTGATGACACCTTAACTGAAGTGGAGGAGTCATCACCGGAAATCTTTCAGCAACTTGAATCAGTTGTCACCAGTAGACCGAATAGACATATTCGGAAACCTGCTCGATACACAGACGTGGTGACATACGCCCTTCCAGTAATTGATGATGATGTTCTGATCAATTACAAAGAAGCTGTAAACAGCCCTGTGCATGCCCAGTGGAAGGAGGCGATCAGACTTGGAAGTTAGTTCCACTTCCAACACTCAAGATATCAATTGGGTGCAAATGGGTCTTTGCCAAAAAGGAGGGTGCTACCGGCAAAGACAGCATCAGATACAAAGCCAGATTGGTAGCCAAAGGTTAGGCTCAAAAAGAAGGAATAGACTACAATGAGGTATTTTCACCTGTTGTTAAGCATGCATCTATTCGGATCTTATTGGCTTTAGTAGCACTGTATAACCTAGAGATAGTTCAACTTGATGTAAAAACTGCATTCCTCCATGGTTCCGTAGAGGAGGAAATTTGTATGACTCAACCAGATGGTTCTGGAGTCCCCGGTCGCAAAGATTACAAAAGCAAGTTGAACTGATCACTGTATGGTCTGAAACAATCCCGTGACAGCTGTACAAACGGTTGGACTGTTTCATGACAGGATGAAAAGTACACACACAGTCAATTTGATCACTGTGTTTATTTCCGGAAACTTCAAGATGGATCATTTGTCTATCTGCTGAAAAAGGCAAGGTGGAGATCGACAGACTGAAGGCTCAACTGAGCTCAGAGTTCGAGATGATCTTGGAGAAGCTAAGAAAATTCCTGGGAAGTAGACAGAAAAATTGACTCAGGCTCAGTGCATTGATGAATCATGCCAATGCAGTAGGTGCCCTGATATGTGAGTAATGGTGTGTACATTTGAAGGAGAAAAGAGGAAGCTCTGATCTGTGAATTCTCTCTGTGGATTCTCGCCAAGGTGGAGATTGTTGGAATATGGTATGGCTCAAAGTCACATTTGGTGGCTTAGCACCAATAATGGAGCTACCACTTGCACCACTTGCACCACCAATAATGGAAGCTACCACTTGCAAATGGATGGTGGCTATGGTGGCTACCACTTGCAAAGTGTTCACACCAAGATAGGTGGTGGAAGGTGGCTATGGTGGCTGCCACTTGCTTAGTGTTCACACCTTGATATTATGGCTATAAATAGCCATGTAGAGTAAGAGAGAGTTGAGTATGTGTTAGAGCTAAATTGTTGAAGCAAATACTCTGTGTTTATAGAGTAATTCGGTATTGTGTTGAGTTGTGAGTTCAGTGCTTGTGTAGCACCTTGAATTCTGTATATGTTTGTACTCTAAACTCCATTAATACAAAGCTTCAAGCTCCTCCTCCCGTGGACTTAGGCACAGTTGCCGAACCACGTAAAATATCGGTGTTTTTTCAGTGTGTTTAAATCGGTTTTAGTAATATCAATTCGCTTCCGCACAACACTTTTATCAAAACGTCCAGATTAGTCCATCAAGAAATAATATATATGTCCAGATTCATAAGCCATCAACAAGTGATGATGGTTTTCTTGAATTCTGTAACCAAGATGGTAATCTTGTTAATTACGGCATTTCATTCTTTTTTTTTTCTTTCTAAGATATACCTCTATACTATACGTTGAAAATAGAAATATTGTTTTTAAATGTTGGAGAAATGGATCCTCTGGTTAAAAAATGATCACATTCATGTCAAATATTTGTTTGAGCTAAGATCATATATATATATAGCTATATATATATATATAGCTATAGTAGATTAAGCATTAAACCTAAAATCAAATAGCAATAAGTAGAGAGACTCAACCTAAATATAAAACTACAGGAAACTCAAGGCTTAGCAGACGTAAGATAACACTACTTTAACAAGTCACTACAGCAATTTTGGGTTTTAGTGGCATTTTACTGGCCGCGTTTTACTTAAAAACGCCGGCAGGTACCGTGTTTTTGTAAAGGGAGCGGCGTTTCTACCCTAAACGCCGCTAGAAATTAATTTAGCGGCGTTTGTAAGGAAGAAACGCCGCTAAATAAGATCAATTACTGGCGTTTAGAACAAAAAACGCCGCTAAATATTTCACAAATTACGCGGGTTTTTTTTTTACCGCTAAAAAATCACCCGCCATTTCTATTAAAAAAAACGCAGCGTTTTTATTAGTGTATTTAGCGGCGTTTGTTATAAGAAACGCCACTAAATGTTCTCATGTTGCAATTTAGCGGCGTTTGTCTGAGAAACGCCGCTAAATGTATGATATTTCAAAAAAAATCAGATGAGAACATTTAGCGGCGTTTGTCTACATAAACGCCGCTAAATCTTGCAATTTAGCGGCGTTTGTCTACATAAACGCCGCTAAATGTTGCAATTTAGCGGCGTTTGTCGCCATAAACGCCGCTAAATATTAAAAAAATTGAGCGGCAAAATTTACCGCTTTTTTTTAAAAGGAGATGAATAAATTTACAATTTAGCGGCGTTTGTTTCGACAAACGCCGCTATTTGCTGAAAATTTAATCAGTCTCAGACCCCTCTTCCTCTTTACCCAAAATACAAAGCTCATTTTTTCTCCCTCTCTCTGTCCATCCTCTCACACCCACCAGCTTTTAGGTCAAAGATTTAAGCAAAATTTTGTTAATCTCTTTCCATTCCTAGAAGATTATTGTTTGAAGGTAACAATTTTATGTTTTTGCATTTTGTAAATTGGAGATTTTAATTTAAGTTTTTGCATTTTTTTTTTTCAGGTTCTAAACATTGAATTGGAAGAGGCATTTTGACAGATGATGAACCTTGGAGGTCAATTCTTTTACTTCTGCTTTCATTAACTCTAATCATTGGTTGTTTTACAAATTTGGAAAAAAAATTGTAATAACTTGTAATGTTAGTGCAGGATTGGCAATAGGAGTTTTGGTCCTTGCAATTGTTATATATTTACAGGTACAAATTAAATTTTATACTACCTTGTCTTGTCTTGTTTAATTTAAATTATATTTCAATTGTTATATGTTGATTATTTTGTGTTTTCTTAATAGAATTGCTGTATAATGATACTTTATAATATACTATTAAATTTTAATATATTTCTGTTATGTATTGATTGTAAACTATAATGTAAATTTATTGAATAATATTATTAATTATAATTTTTAAATAAAAAAAATTATATTTTTTTTTACAAATTCTGGAAATTTAGCGGCGTTTTTATAACACAAACGCCGCTATATTTGTGAATATTAAAGAACGAAATTCTAAAATTAGTGGCGTTTCTCGAGACAAACGCCGCTAAATGTTTCAATTTAGCGGCGTTTTTTATCTACAAACGCCGCTAATTTATTCTCAAATACCATCCGCTGCAGTCCTACGCTGACGTTTATAAACGCCGACAAATATCCCTACAAACGCCGCTACATTAGCGGCGCTTTTGTTTAAAACGCCGGGAAAATTCCCGACGTCGTTTTTCTCGACACTTTTAGCGGCGTTTTTCAAAAATGTCGCTAAATTTTTAGCGGCATTTAAAAACGCCGCTATTATTAAAAAAAAACGCCACTAAAGGCCTGTTCTGCTGTAGTGAGTTCAATCATGTGTAGACGGAAATAAAAAAGCTAGCTTAACACGTGGCAAACTCAAAAGATAATACGTAAGAGTAACATGCAAAAATAACAAAACAAAATCTTGGCTCCGATAACATGTTAAGCATCCAACCTAAATCTAACTAATTATAAGTAGAGTGATCCAACATGAATATTAAATCACAAAAAAAAAAAAAAAAATTCAAGATTTAGGAGATGTGAGATAATATTATTTTAAGATACTAATTGTAGCATTAATAATTAATTAAGGAAATTATGCATGGTCAAGGACTCTTGTCTACTTGACCTAGGGGTGGATTTGATTCATGGAACTTGACATCAGTTAGCTAATGGAAATTAATTAAACATAAAGTATGCTAACTTGTATTATTTCTCCCTTTAGAGTACGAACCAGAAGGAACTGCAAATTATTAGAGATAAAAGAATGGCAGGTGATCTTATTTATCACTTGTTCTTCAATCTTTTGAATCATGCTGTTAATTGATAGATATGGCAGTTTTAGCAGAAAAGAAATACTACTACTATTTAACATGTTTATGTTTTAAACATTGTTTTGACAATACCGATGCAGTACTAATAAAGCAACAATAGGCTATGAACGAGCTATAAAAACCCATGAATTTCATTGGCTCATTGGCTCGACTAAATATTTTTACAAACACTAATGGGGAGATATATATTAACAAATTGATTTTTTTTTTGTCTAATGAGAGGTAGTCTCTTTTGACCCATAAGCCCAATCTTTTTTTTCTTCTTAAGATTTCAGCTTTATCTACAACACACAAAATACAAATGATTATTTTTTTTTTCCTCCCTTCCAAACAATACTCAAATCTAAGGTACCTGAAACTGAAATTTAAACCAAGACATGTCAAATATAAACCAAACCAATTAGGCCGAAGTCTTTCCAAGATAGAAGTTTCTACTTTTCTATCACCATGTTAAAATCCATCTGTCTGCAATGTGCGAGTAACATGGAGATGGAGCAGTAGTATGCAGCACTTTGTAAGAAACTGTTGACCCTAGTTTTGAAGGGAATGGCCGACGCCAGGACTGTGGCCAGGAGTTGTGGGCCTGAAATCGCCTACGTTTTTGGGTGGCGGGGCTTGGGTTGCTTCAATAACCACGCTTGGTGGTGAAGGTGGAGACTGCATGTTGGCAACAGCTGCTTTATTAGTGTTAACACCATTAATTTTGGGATCAAGAATAGTCCTGCTTGTTTCCTTTGCTAGGATTCTACCGTAAGTTTGGACCTTCTGGAAATTGTTGTTTTGGTCCAATATCAAATGCCTTCCTACAATGCACTGAATTTCCAGGAAGAAAACAAGTGAAAGGAGAACAAGAATGGAGAGTAAATTGTTTTGGGCCATAATGTGAGTTTTTGTGAATGTATATGATCCCTGGGAGAAAGCAATAACTAAGCAAAAGCTTTGGTTTAAGTATGGAAAACAAGTGAAGAAGACACTTAGCAACTTTGCCTATAGACCTCTTCTTCCCCGAGGGTGCTATTTATAGAAGATGAGATAGAGCAAGAGAAACGAGGTGTCAAAAGACTAAGAAATAGGAATCCGGATTTTAACCTAATTGGTTTATCCAATCACCCTTAAGAGTAAGCATTTAATAGGTTTGAGATTCGAATTTCAATATCTGTAATCCTTTTCTCTATCTCTTATGACATCTTTTGTAAGAAAAAGAAAACTAACAAATAAGAGTTCTTAGGGTCCATTTGGATGTGTGGTGAAATTAGTTACGGTGAAATTAAAAACAGCGGTGGCGGTGAGATTAGTTACTATAGCGGTGAGATTAAAATCAGTGGTGGAATATGTGTTTGGATTCAAACACAGCAATAGCGGTGAGGTGAATTATAATGAAAAAAGAAAATGATCATTAAAGACATTAGATTAAAATGTGTATCTATATAATAAATAATTAAAAATTGTTAAAATTATATTTATATTAAATAATAAAATATATATTAAAATTATATTTATATTAAATAATAGCTAAAAATTATATTTATGATAAAAAATAATTTAAAATTTTATTATATAAATAAATTAAAAGTTTAACATAAATTAAAAATAATTTTTTAAAATTTTTAAAAAAAATTAAATAAAAAACAAATAAAAAATAGTGGAGAGGATAAAAGGGAAATTATTCCCCTCTCTACTGGAGGTCCAGTTTTTTATTCGACCTCTGTTAGGTGGGATAAAATCCCCCAGTGGAAGGTTCATCGAAAGACACCTCCAATGCGATTCGATCAGTGGGGAGATTTTTCCCCACAAAAAGTTTGAGATTCCATCGCAAGCCTAAATAAATGTGTAAAAATTCTCACAATCTTTCTCCACATGCGCGCACAACATAGAGCTTATGGTTATGGTTACACTCTCCCAACAATTTGCAGGGCCATGCAACTGTTCATCATTTATTTAATCTCCTTTTCGTCTCTTCTTAACATAGTGCTAAATCAACTTTATATTTTATTTTTTGTTTAGACTAATTACTACAACCAACAATATTCAATGTTGAGTAACGTTAAGGTGGGAATATTAAATATAATGGTAATTAGTTAATGAACATGATGGTCCGGTTGTATATATATGATTTATTAAATACTTAGATTAGTGTACTTAATTAACTTAGCCCCCACCTCCTCACCATTAAGGGTTTATAAAACATTTTCTGTCTACAATCTCTTATAAAAACATTTTCGTTAAGACAAGATATTCAGCTTTTCAACTGGAAATCTTAGCTGTTTTTAACCCCTTTCTCTTTCTTTTGTCTCTTTGTAGCTTTTAAAACTGATGAACTGATTTCTACGTTTTTAGAAGCTATAAATACCACTTGCAATTGAAGTTAATTTTGCTTTCTGCAATATCTTACTGTCGGCAGAAGATAATCTGTCTCCACAATATTATATTTTGAGTCTGTTTTTGTACTCCAGGGACGGATTAAAAATTTACTATATGTTTTATTTTTTTAATTTTTTTAATATGCTTTAAAAAGTACGTGTCATTCTACTAATCTCGTTTATGAAATTTAAAAACTTCACTTATAATGAATAGGATAATTTTTTTCGTATTTGTTACAATCACCCAACTCGCCTGCCATTGACATATATAAAAATTAAGTTATATTAAAGACCTAAAACTTGAAGGCTTCCTATTTGTTATTGGCAGCGATATGATGCCCTAATAGTAAAGTTTCTATTAGTGTTAAACAACCATTTGAAGTAGAATTCTAATTTCCAAATTAAAATTATGAGGGGAGGGTAAGACTATTCTTTTTTTGTTTAACTGAACCATTAAAATCTATATATTAGAAAAATGTTATTTTCTAAATGGCCGAATTATCGACAAATAAGGATCAATTTTACTTCCCCAAGCTATTGTGGCCTAGCTTGGGAGTTAATAATTGGTCGATCAGAAGAAAATTTAATTATAATCCAAGTTTGAAAATGTTTTTTTTTTTTTTCTTCTTCTAATTTCTCCATGCAGCTTGTAAAGGTGGAAAAGTGACTCAATCATGGTAAAATGACAATATATAAATCAAATTAATATTCGTTTCTACTTTCTAAGTTCTAACTGTGAGACATTTATTTTATTTATTGTCTTAAAATTGCAAGATTCAATAAGAATCCCTTTTGAAGTTTGTTTATATATATCTACAACCGATATAAATTGATAAAAGAAATAAAATCATCTGATTTTACTACTGTGTTTTAAAATGTAAATTTTATGCAAATATTTGCTGGATTACTGTCTCAGCGTTTCCATTGTATTGTGCAAGGAGATGGATTGCATCAGCCCTTGGCAAAGCAAGAAATTCCTGTGTCAACGCAAAACATATTATGGGAATAGGTTAAGCTATCATAATAATGCTTGTTCAATACCAGTAAAAATAATAGTTTTAATTACTATCCATCCTAAAAAAATTACAGAGCTGATTGTGTGACAAGCTTTGATAGCAAGACTGATATATACTATGGGTTAAGTAATTAAGAGTCATTGTGAAAGTTAAATTCTATTAATGTACTAGACCGCCTGCGGCTAGGAATCCGAGTTCTTAACTTGGAATCAATAGTAGATGGCGAGGAAATGATCAAATATTTTCATGCATGAGAGGAACATAGTTAACTTCTATGTTACTCGGACTTTGGGGGTGAGTGTCGGATACGAGTATGCTCAAATTTTTCTAAATTTTTTCATATATTTGGAGGATTTTATTCTCGTACCCTTGTTCAAATATGTATCGGATATGGGTACTTCAGAGAAACTGAAGAGTACTGAGTAATATAGGTTAACTTACCATTACTTTAAGTATCGCATTCTCATCACAAGTGACATCTCTTGATGATGCTTGATTTGGACTACCACCATCATCTGATACTCGGGTAGTTTAAGAGATAGTAACTTGTGAAGACCCAAGGGTGCAACTATCAATGTTTGATGTTTATGTATGTGCTTGTTAGGTGTTTGGGTTTGCAAATTTTGATGATGATCCATTGCGTGGAATGTTTTTAAAATACTCTTAGAATGGAAGAATTCTAGCTTAGTTGATGGAAATAAAGCAATACTTTTGTGGCTTGGTGAATTGTTTGGAAGTTACCAGACTAAATTTGGCTTATGACTGGAGGGATACATTAGTTTATGATATATAGCTTAGTTGATTGAAATAACGTAATACATTTTGTGAATTGGTGGATTGTTTGGAAGTTACCAGACTAGATTTGGCTTATGACTGGAGGGATGCGTTGGTCTATGATGAGCTTGGTGGAGTTGGTCTGCATATAATATTTTTAAAGATTTTCATTGATCATCTATATGTCCGCTTAATGGCTCATGTTCTTTGAATTTTGGTGGGGGCTGGATATTTTGACTTTTTTATGTCTTGTTAAGATTGTAAGTATTAAGAAAGGTTTTAGAGCTTGTCTTTTGTTTGATTGTTGTTAGGAGTTATGCTTAATTGTAATACTACCTTGCCTGGATTTTGCTCTGCTAGCTTTGTTGCTAGCTTTATACCTTTTGGAATATTAATAGAATTTTACTTTGACTTGGAAAAAAAGAAAAAAAAAGAAAAAAGAGACTTTCGAAGCGATCTTTACACATTTGAAGTTTAAACCATTCAGAGTGTGGGTGAAGCGTTGCTCTCATTATCCTCATAAGTTGAGGCTCCTCAATACCAAGCCTCTTCCCAAAAGCAACCTAATCGTTACATCTCTTAATAATTCACGTGCAATGCACATAGAAAAAAACGTGTAAAAAAACTAGCATTCTGCCTTTATGAAATAAAGTTGTCTTTTTGGCTGAGAAAATATATATATATATATATATATATGCTAGGAGATTATACTACATATTTATTGAAAGTATATACTAATTGCAGCATTAATAATTAAGGATGTGCATGGTCAAGGACTCAAGGTGTCTTTTGTCCCATAAGCCAAATCTATTTTTTTTTTCCTTAAGATTACAGCTTTATCTACAACACACAAAGTACAAACGATTATTTTTTTTCCTCCCTTCCAAACAATACTCAAATCTAAGGAACCTGAAACTGGAATTTAAACCAAGACATGTCAAATAGAAACCAAACCAATTAAGCTGAAGTCTTTCCAGGATAGCAGTTTCTATGACCATGTTAAAATACCATCTGTCTGCAATGTGCGATTAACATGGAGATGGAGCAGTAGCATGCAGCACTTTATAAGAAACTGCTGACCCTAGTTTTGAAGGGATTGGCCGACGCCAGGATCGTGGACAGGCGCTTGGGGCCTGAAGTCGCCTACGTTTCTGTGTGGCCGGGCTTGGGTTGCTCCAATAACCACACTTGGTGGTGAAGGTGGAGACTGCGTGTTGGCAACAGCTGCTTTATTAGTGTTAACACCATTAATTTTGGGATCAACAATAGTCCTTGTTTCCTTTGCTACGATTCTACATCTACCGTAAGTTTGGACCTTCTGGAAATTGTTGTTTTGGTCCAATATCAAATGCCTTCCTACAAAACTAAGGAAGAAAACAAGCGAAAGGAGAACAAGAATGGAGAGTAAATTGTTTTGGGCCATAATGTGAGTTTTTGTGAATGTATATGATCTCTGGGAGAAAGTTATAACTAAGCAAAAGCTTTGATTTAAATTTGGAAAACAAGTGAAGAAGACACTTAGCAACTTTGCCTATGGACCACTTCTTCCCCCAGGGTGCTATTTATAGAAGATGAGAGAGAGCAAGAGAAACGAGGTGTCAAAAGACTAAGAAATAGGAATTAAGGATTTTAACTTAATTGATTCATATAATTACTTTTAAAAATAGACATTAAATAAGTTTAAAATTCGAATTTTAACAATTGAAATTTTTTTACTATCTCTTACAGCATCTTTTGTAAGAAAAAGAAAACTAACAAATAAGATTTCTTAGTGTGACAATGTACAAAACTAAATAAAGGTGTAACAATTCTCAGAATCTTTCTCCACGTGCATGCGTGCACAACATAGAGCTCATGTTTATGGTTATGGTTACACTCTCCCAACAATTAATTTGCATGGGCCATGCAACAGTTCATTATTTTTTTAATCTTCTTTTCGTCTCTTCTTAAATCTTTTTTTTTTTTTTGGATAATTATATTTTCATATATCCAAGAAAACAGCAGTGCTGCTACATGTTACAAAGCTAGCTTAGCCTAGCTAAACAAATCAGAAAACCAATACCATTAGACAAACATGTCTGCATTTAATCTCCAAGAATTACATAAAAACGTATTAACTGAATCTCTTTTAATCAACATTAGACAAACATGTCTTCTTAAATCTTAACATAGTGCTAAATCAACTTTATATTTTATTTAGACTAATTATTACAACCAACAATATTCAATGTTGAGATGAGTAAAGTTAAGGTGGGAATATTAAATATAATGGTAATTAATTATTGAACTTGATGGTCCAGTTGTATATATATATGATTTATTAAATACTTAGATTAGTGTACTCTTTTTTTTCTGGTTAAATCAAATATATTATATTAATCGATCAAAAGGTTACAAAGCTAGAACAAACTAACGGTACCAACTGGAAAATAACCCAAAACTAAAACCATAATGCATGAAGCATCGACAACACCCCATTGCCAGAATATCAATAAAGTACCCACATACAAAGAAAAGAAAAAGCAAAACAAAACACGACATCAAACTTGAAGTGACAACATGCCCAAATTAGTAAGCCTCAAGCTAAGCCAATAGAAACACGAGATAAACGGCCAATTCACAATGAGAATAGAACACCTCAACAAATAGCAATTACCTTCAACTTCAAGTCCAGTGGCGGGGTGTGGTGGGAGCCAGGGGGGCCTTGGCTCCCTCAAGAATTTAGAATTTTTTTTAGTATATATATTTATATGTATTTATATATTAAATTAAATTAATCTTCTCAAAATAAAATTTATATTTATTTAATTTTTTATTCTTTTTACAACTTAATTTTATGCATTATAATTCTAAAAAGTTAAAATATATTGTTATTTATCTTTTTTATTTTATCCATCAATTATTATTCATAATTCTTCAAATTAATTGATTTGTTATAAATATTAAGTTACAATCGTGTAAATTTAAATTAACTTTCTAAATGTTAATTTTCTCGATAAAATTTCAACAAAATATTATAAACTGTAAAATCAAATTTTTTCTTATATTGTAAAGGATAAAGTAAAAAAATTGTGAATGCTCACAATAACCAGGTGACTTTATGCCCTGATAGGAAAGCTAACAACAAGCAGGAGCACTGGCTTTACAAGTCTTATAAGCAGGCCTTAATGAACGTGGAATTGTTGGAATCGATGGATGGGAAAAAAGAAGATATGGGTAACAAAAAGGCCGAGTCTAAGAAAGAAAGGAAAGTCTGCGCAGCAGTCATTGAGGAAGAACAGTTGCATGCTTTGGAGAGATGTGTGGTGGGAAGGGCAAAAGGATATTTTGACAGTGAGTGGCTTCTGGAAAATTTCCACCAGCAGGGAATTTTTGATATTGGAGTGAAAAAAATAAATGGAAGTTTCTTCTTGATCGAGTTTGATGATCCTGAAACTTTGATCGAAATGGAAAAAAAGGAATGGGAGTGGTTAAAACAGTGGCTCACTGATATTGAACCATGGTCTGCTAAGTTTATTCCTAAATGCAGAAATACTTGGTTGGTATGTCATGGTATACCACTGCAGGCATGGAACTTGAGTACATTTCAGAATATTGCTAGTTTGTGGGGTGAACTCTTATACGCAGATGGAAATACTCTGAAGTTCTGCGATTTTAGAAGAGGAATTTTGTTCATTCGAACTCATCACATTGATAGGATTGATGAGCTAGTCACTCTTCATTGTGGTTAGATTGATGCTACTATAAGAGTGTCCGAGTCTGATTCAAATCCTGATGATTTCACATCCTGGTATGGTCATAATAATATTGATATTCTGTCCAATTCGGGTTCGATTGATCCAGCAAATCAAGAAATCGGTAATACAGAAGGTGATGGGGAAGACGGTGAACATGGGGCGAATGAACCGTCATGGCCTGATTCGACGGGGGACAACAAAACATCTGCTTTTAATGATTTGAATACAGAGAGGTTAGACGATATTGAGCTTGTGAATAACAGCAGCTGTACCCTTGGAAACATAAGAGATTCTGAGTAGAAAATGGAGGCGCTATGTCGTAGGCTTAGTGGGATGAAAGAGAAGAGTGTGGTGGTTTGTAATTCAAAAGAGCTTGATTCTAATGGGCCCCATATTGATCTGTCCCGTAATTCGGTTGGCTGTCTAAAAATGGGAACCGGGTGGATGAGGATATTGAGAGCCTGTTACCAGATGTTGGTCTGCAAAATGATTTTCAAAATATTGGGCCACAAACCAATGAATCACCAGCAGATTCTGTTCATAGTCACAATATTGAAGAGGAAGAGAAGAATGGGGATGAACATCCAATACCAGGTACGACCCAAAAAGGAAAAAATGTGAGAAATCTAATAGATTTGGAGGAAAAAGTTCTCAACAAGATCAACAAAAAATCAAGAAAGAAGAGGAACAAGTAGGGAAAAAAAAGGGAGGTCAGAGTAAGAAGTTTCAACAGAGAGTTGTCAAAGATTCTCTATCCGAAGGAGATTTTAGGGACTTAAAAAAAATCTTTGAAGAAGATGCTAAGGCCACCTGGAAACTAGGCAAAGCATTGGGTTGTACAGCCAGCTGCGACGATGAAATGGTGGTGAGTAGAATCATGGAGCTAGATGCTTGATAGCTCCACGAGGTACACAGGTGAGAATCATTAACTATTGGTTTTGTGTGGGTGTTGCTGTGTCTATTGTGAATTTAGTGTCTTGTGGATTGGGGGTGGGGGTGGGTGTGGGTGTGGTTGTAATCTTGAAGTACCTGTTCGTAAGTGCTATAGCATGAGGGTTTTTAGCTGGAATATTCGTGGACCCGGCTCCCCTGTTAAGCGGTCAGTTCTTAAGAAGTTTTTGATTTATCACAATGTCGAAATGATGTTAGTCCAAGAGACAAAGCTTGAGAGTATTTCAGATGCATTAATTATGGAATTGTGGGGTCAGAGAAATTTCGAATGGGTTTACTTGAAATCACAGGGTAACTCAGGTGGGTTGTTGATGGTGTGGGATAAGCAGTATTTTGTATGTGACACTAAATGCTGCAGGGGTCGTTTCTTGGCAGTTAAGGGTAAGTGGTTAAAATGCAATTTTGAGTGTATTGTGTGTAATGTTTATGCTCCTTGTGATGCTAGGGGGAATAAAGAATTGTGGGAGATTCTGGATCTCAAATCATTTATGGCTGGTAGTGGTGTGTGGTAAGGGATTTTAGTGCGGTAAGATCAGAGTCTGAAAGAAGTGGTGGTGCGTATTGTAGTGGAGAGACAAATGATTTCAATGAGTTTATTTGCAATGGTGAATTGGTGGATATGCCGCTAAGGGGGAGAAAATTCGCTTGGTACGGCTGAGGCAATAGAAGGAGCAGATTAGATAGATGTCTTATTTCATCGGATTGGTTGTTCCAGTTTAAAGATTTATGTCTCAAAGTGTTAGAGAGGAAAGTATCCGACCACTGCTATTTGCTGCTCGCTTCAGAGTTTATTGACTGGGGTCCTAGGCCGTTTAAAGTCTTTGACTGTTGGTTCAATGAAATATCACTTATTGTTAAGACACGTGAGGAATGGAAGAATATAATGGTGACAAGGAAGGCTGGCCACTGTTTGAATGTCAAACTGAAAAATATGAAGAGGTTCTTGAAGAATTGGAAAAAAGAAGCAAAAATATTTGTCTCAACAAGATTGGATATAGATGAATGATGATGCGGGCCGACATGCACTGAAATCGAACTTACATAGGGAAACTCTCATAATGTTGAATGTGGATTAGTCATGGCATAAATTTCTATGCCATGCATGTGATATGCACGAGTTGAAGTTAATCCTTTCTTTGGAGATTGGAAATTGTTTGGGGAGTTGAGTGATAATTAGTTTTATTTTATTTTGGGTAATTCTGATTTGTTATTTGTTGGCTACTGTTGTTTTGTGGATTTGTCCTGGGGGGGTTGTTTATTATTTCAAGATGGAATCAAATGGAATGTTGCTTATTTTGGATTATCTGAAGCTTCATCGTGTGTGGTGGTTTTGCTGGATGGTTATTTTTGGTTTTAGGATTCTTTTATCAGATGTTTTTGTGTAGATTTGATGATTACTTTATGATTGTTAAGCATCTTTTATCTGATGCCTAGACTGCAGTCTTTGTGACTCTTTCCCTTTGTTAATAAATGACTTTGGCTTAGCAAAAAAAAAAAACGAAAGGGTAAAGTCAGGTTTTTCTGTTTACTACGTGTTCTCGTTACCCTCTATAGCTTTTTTCTTGTATTTTCTAGTTTCAAATTCAATTAATTTTGTTTTTAATTGATACTTGTCATTTGAGTCATCAAGTTTAATTTGAGTCATCAAGTTTAAAAATGAAGCTCATACTAAAACTCTCAAAGATCTCATTTTATTAGTTAGTAGTTAGTTAACTTTTATCTTTATTTTTTAAAATTTTTATTATAAATCTATTTGTTTTTTCTATCACTGTCAATTTTTTTACAAAGCAAAAATAACAAGATTCTTATTAAGATTGTTATTTTATTATTTAAAATATATGTTTATAATAATCTTGTTTTTATATGCATGGATAATGTTCAAACTTTTGTGATTAATCAAAAATTTGATATATTTTTTGGTTAATTTTTATTATAGTATAATATTATATCGATTTACTTTAACTATTTATGATATACCTCAAATAAAATATATATAGATTTAATCATTTTATTGGCTCTTCTAAAATTAAATGTCAAGATCCGTCACTGTTCAAGTTTTCAACAAAAATATCTGAAACTTCCGGATGAAATTTTTTTTTCACCACTTCAACCATTAATGAACGATTACAAATGGACACTGAGAGCAAAGCAATGCAACTCATACAAAAGCCACAACTTCATTCGAATCTAAATCTTCAAGCAACCATTAAACCAAAATATGAAGCTAAAAATTTTCAGCAGCGAATATGACATGTAATCAAGAATCCAGGCATAGTCAGCTCCTCATGCACCACTGGTTACGCTTTCGTCCTTCTTCTGAACCTTGTTCTTTGGTTTTAAACTTTTTCACAAACACAATAATCCACTGTACTATCAAAGTGATTGCAATTGCTTGCTCTTGATTTTTTCTTGTGAATTAGCTGCTGCAGGTCCTGCGGTTCCTCTTGTTCATTCCCCGATACCACCCATCGGTTGTAATGGAAAAGGATTCGCCCCCATACCTCTGACATCCAGTTCCCACACCAATTTATCCTTTTTCGTATGAGCCAACTGTTGTGCTAAAATAGCCAAAGAATTGTAAAACCAAATGAAACAAATAAATAACACAACTGTTTTACATAATTCAACAAGTGTGTTTACATCCACAGGAGGAGGAGCTAAGAGTTTTATATCAAGAATGGAGAATTGTACAAAATACAATTTGCTAAGACTAGCAATAACCTCAACACTTCTAGATAACCAAAAACTCTCTACACTTAGCAGCCTTACTTATTCAGCTCTTGTTGTCTCTACTCCTTGCATTTTTCTCTTCCTCACTCAAGCCTTTAGGCACTTACGGAAGCTAGAAACACACCACATGGTGGTGGTTGTCATACACATGAATGCATCATGGAGGTGGCTGTCATACACATGGCTAAGTTGCTTTCAAGTTGTAAAAATGAGCATGTGATTGTTTGCTTTAGGTGGAGTGGAGCCACCATTTTCAACAATCTCCACCTTGGCGAGAATCCATCGAGAGAATCCTCTGATCAGAGCTTCCTCCTCCCTCCTTCAGGCGCTTAATCTTGAGAGTTATTAATTAAGTCCAAACAGTGTTAAAACTTGATTCTAGAAACTGTCTTTGTTAGCATGTCTGCGGGATTATCTACAGTCCCTATCTTCTGTAGTAGAATGTCTCCTTCATATATTATTTCTCGAATAAAGTGGTATCGTACATCTATATGTTTGGTCCGACTGTGATGAACTTGGTTCTTTGCTAGGCAAATGGCACTCTGACTATCGCATAAAATATCTACCTTCTTCTGTGCAATCCCCAAATCATCAATCAATCTTTGAAGCCAAATTCTTCCTTGAAAACTTCCGTTACAGCCATGTACTCTGCTTCTGTTGTAGACAGAGTACTGTTGACTGTAATGTTGATCTCCAACTTACTGGTCCTCCTGTCATAGTGAACACATAACCAGTAATAGACCGACGCTTATCAAGATCTCCAGCATAGTCTGAATCTGCATATCCTATCAGATACTCACCTATAGTTTTACTTCTCTCAAATTTCAAGCCCGTATCCACAGTACCATAAATGTATCGTAGAATCCATTTCACGACTTGCCAGTGGCCTTTACCAGGATTGTGCATGTATCGGCTCATCATACTTACTGCATGGGAAATGTCATGTCTAGTACATACACAGCATACATCAGGGCACCAACTGCATTGGCATATGGAACATTACCCATCTGCTTCTTCTCACTGTATATGTACTTGGTGACAACAAAGCACTGAGTTTGAAATGTGGCACCAAGGAAGTACTTACAGATTTGGTCTTATCATTAACGCCAAATCGTTGAAGTACTTTGCTCAGATATTGAGCCTAGGTCAATTTGACTACACCATTCTCTCTGTCTCTGCTGATTTCCATCCCAAGAACTTTCTTGGCTTCTCCAAGATCCTTCATCTCGCACTCTAAGCTCAATTGAGCCATCAGCCTGTCGATCACCACCTTGCTTTTAGATGCGATTAGCATATCATCAACATATAAAAGCAAATAGATAAATGATTCATCTCGGAGTTTTCAAAAATAGACACAGTGATCAAATTGACTGCATGTGTACTTCTGATCCATCATAAAGATGTCAAACCGTTTGTACCACTGTCGCGGTGACTGCTTCAGACCATACAGTGACTTGTTCAACTTACATGCCCAACCTTCATGACCGGGGACCCTAAACCCATCTGGTTGAGTCATAAATTTCCTCCTCTAAGGAACCATGGAGGAATGCAGTTTTTACATCAAGTTGAACTAACTCTAGGTCATACTAGGCTACTAAAGACCATAATATTCGAATAGATACATGCTTAACAACAGGTGAAAAGACCTCATTGTAGTCTATTCCTTCTTTCTGAGCATAGTCTTTGGCTATCATTCTGGCTTTGTATATGATACTGTCTTTTCCGATAGCACCCTCTTTTTTGGCAAAGACCCATTTACACCCAATTGTTCTCTTGAGTGTTGGAAGTGGAACCAAATTTCAAGTCTGATTCTGATAAAGTGATGTCATCTATTCACTCATCGCCTTCTTCTACTAAGCATGCACGGGGCTGTTTACAACTTCTTTATAATTGGTCAGGACATCATTGTCAATTACTGGAAGGGCGTATGCCACCAAGTCAATGTACCAGGCAGGTTTTCGATTATCTCTTTCCGGTCTACTGGTGGCAATAGATTCAGGTTGCTAACTGATTTCAGGTGATGACTCCTCCACTTCATATAAGGTGTCATCAAATTCAGGTTCAGACTCATCAGTACTCTGGACAGTACTCTGAACTTCAGGTTCAAACTCCACCTACCTCAAAGAATCTAGGTTCTCATTCTCTGGAGTTTTCATGTCAGCATTATAGATTCGTCAAAGGCAACATCTCGGCTCACGATGATCTACTTTGACTCAAGGTTCCACAGTCGGAATGAGCCCAAGTTTCGATTCACTAACGTGAAAATGCGTAGCCGATCATAATCAGTAGCAGAATGTCCGGACCACACCTCTATGGGAGTCTTCCCATTTATTGCAGTTGAGGGTAGTCTGTTGATGATGTGAGAGGCGTACATCAAAGCCTCTGTCCAAAATGCTTTGCTAAAGCCTGATTGGGATAACATGCAGTGAACTTTTTCATCCAAAGTTCTATTCATCCTTTATGCAATTCCATTCTGCTGGGGAGTGCCAGGAATAGTGAAGTGTCGCATTATCCCTTCATTCTGACAATGTTCCAGAAATGGATCAGATTTGTATTCTCCATCATTGTCCGATCTTAGTCTCTTAAGCTTTCTCTCGGTTTGGGTTTTATCATCTGCTTCCATCTCAAAAAGATATCCAGGACTTCATCCTTGTGCTTCATAGTATAAACCCAGACATAACTTGAGTAATCATCAATAAAGGTCACAAAATAGTGCTTACCTCCCAATGAAGCATTTTTGGAAGGCCCCCTGACATCAGTGTGAACATAATCCAGCGTTGCTTTTGTACGATGAATTGCAGTGCCAAACTTGACTCTCGTCTACTTGCCTAAGACGCAATGCTCGCAGAAATCAAGTTTACCAGATTTGGCATCTTTTAGTACACCTTGCTTCACTAAGTTTTGCAAGGCCATCTCTCCAACATGACCTAGACGCATGTTCCAAAGTCGAGAGATGCCAAATTTATCGCCTTCTTTACAGCTGGAGACTTCTTCTCTTTCGGTCACGATTTCTGCATCTAGGAAATACAGGTTTCTTTTCATAGTACCCTTCATGGCTAAGAATGCTCCATGTACAACCTTAAGGATTCTATTTTGAATAGTCACCTTGTAACCATTAGAATCTAAAACCCCAGACTCATTAGATTCTTCTTCAGATCCAGGACATACCTTACATCTATAAGTTTTTTGGTTGTACCGTCATACATTTTCAGCCGTATCGTTCCAATACCTCTTATGTGACAGGTATTATCATTGCCCATAAGGACAACTCCTCCATCAAGCTCTCGAAAGCTTGAGAACCACTCTCAAATCGGACACATATGGTAGGAACATCCGAAATCAAGGATCCATTGGTTGGAAGGGTTTACTGATGTTGAAATCGTAAAAGCCAATTCTTCTTCTTCGTCAGGCCTTTGAGCAACGTTCACATTCGTTCTTTCTATGTTATGACATTCTTTCTTCCAATGCCTTTTCTGATGGCATTTGTAAAACTCGTCCTTTACAGATCGTCTGTTTGATGATTTGGAACGCGATCTACCTCGCCTATTGTTTTTGCTAGCTTTTTTATTTTTCGTCCTGCCCCTGAAAATTGTCAAAGCTTCTAGTGCGGTATCCCTATGATCATATTGATATTTTTTCGATACTCATTATTCACCAGAGCATTTGATACATCAATAAACTTAACCTCATCTTTACCGTATAAGAGACTAGTGCTTAGATGGTCATTATTTTCAAGCAGGGAATTTAACAACAAAAGTGCTTTATCTTCATCTGTGACTTTTGCATCTAGATTTTGCAGATCTGTGAGGATTTTGTTGAAATTATCTAGACAGTCAATCATAGTGATACCTTGTTTATACTGGAACTTGAAAAACTTCTCTTTCAGATAGAGACAATTCTCCATGTTTTTCTTCATTTACTTGTCTTCCAATTGTTTTCAGAAACTTGTTGCCTTAGTCTCCTTCATGACAGAGTACTTCTGGTCCTTGGCTAGGCACAGCCGAATTCTGCCACAAGCCTGACGATTCACAAAGTTCCAGTCTTCATCAGATATATCCTTGGGCCTAGCTTCCAAGGCTATATGTGACATTTCTTAGAATAGCAAGTCCAGTACTTCGCACTGCCACATGCCAAAGTTATTGGTGCTATCAAATTTCTCCACCTCAAACTTTGAATTGGACACTATGGTTCTTCTAACATAAGAATTGGATAATGGTGCGTCGCTGACTAATTCCTTCTGCTTTTTATTGGCCATGGCAACTTCAGTGAATTTATCTGTTTTGCGTTTTCCAAAATTTTAGAGTTTGATATGGAAAAATGGATGTCGCGGTTGAATCCGGAACGGTCCAATTAGCCAGAAAGAGGTCCAACTGACTAGAATTTGGACACTCAGAGAATATTCCACTAATATCCTCATACAGGTGGCACATTTTGGACTCGGATTAGCTCGATCGACTCGAGAAAGTCTAGGAATAGTGGTCTGAACCGACAGGGAAAACGGCCCAGAAAAACTGGTAGGAGCGATAGTGGCGCGTGGCAATGCATGACAAATTTGGTCACCAGTGCGTGGGGCGAGTGAGGACTACTCGCAGTGACTTCCAATGGCGCGTGAGGGTGCGTGCGACTATGGATCGGGCTCCAGTTTCGTCCGTTGAACTCCTCTCGCTGAGCTCTATCACTTGATATGTTCAAAACAAAAAATTGAGCACTTTCAATAATTTGGACAGAATCGAACAATCTCGGTTTTACACAAACTCGACTCTGATACCAATTTGTTGTGTGGAAATAGCCAAGGATTGTAAAATCAAATGAAACAAATAAATAACACAACTGTTTTACATGGTTCAGAAAGTGTGCTTACATCCAAGAGGAAAGAGCTAAGAGTTTTATATCAAGAATGGAGAATTGTACAAAATACAATTTGCTAAGACTAGCAATAACCTCAACACTTCTAGATAACCAGAAACTCTCTACACTTAGCAGCCTTACTTACTCAGCTCTTGTTGCCTTTACTCCTTGCATTTTTTCTCTTCCTCACTCAAGCCTTTATATAGGCACTTACGGAAGCTAGAAACACAGCACATGGTGGTGGTTGTCAGACACATGAATGCATCATGGAGGTGGCTGTCATTGATAAGCTCATAAAATATACATTTTATGTCTTTCTACCTTTAGTTTTTGTTATGTTTTCTATCTTTATCTTGTTTACTTGTATTATGTTTTTCAATTTTAGGTACAATAAGGAGAATGAAATCAAAAGATGTCAATAATGATGGTAAAGATCTTATAAATTCACAATCATAAGATGGAAGAAGACTTGGGATTCAAAAAGATCAAATTCTTAGTGCTAGATGATTAGGCAGATCTGACCTCCGGATCTTATTTCAAGGAAAAATTATGTTAAATTCATTATTTGAAGAAACTTCCTTTTTGAATTTTGAAGATGACTTGAATACCTTTCCAACGATAGTTTACACTCCTAAATCGGACAAAGGATGGTTATCCAAATCAGCTGACAAAGTGCGAGATAGTGCAGTAGTCGCAAAACCGACGTCAACGAGCAAAATCACCAAGTCAGCCCACTCGGCGTCGTGGCGTCGGAAAGTGGCGCCACGGTGCGGACCTTACTGCCTCCAAAACTGACAAAAAATCAGGAAAAAGTCCAAACTTGCCTTATTTTGCCTCCTAGCTACCTTGATCAACAAGAAAGGATTTCCAAGGTCAAAAAGCTCTATAAATACCATATTTTGAGCCACAAACTATTATTATCTTTGGGAAGATACTCAAAGATCATCATTATTCTTCTTCTTCTTTTCCATTTTTTTATTTTCTTTTTAGTTTTATGTATATATTATTTATGCTTATGTTAGGCTAAACTTCTCTTTGGTTAAAGGTGATTTCAAAGCCCTACACATGTTTTGTAATTGATTTTGAGATTCTATCTATAATTAGTTTTCTATCAAAGTTGATTATGTTCTTCCATAAGAATTGTTTATGATCTTTGTCTTGATTTGTTTAGGGTGCATACTAGATAGATCTTGATAATTATCTAATGCTAGTTTAGGAGTCTTGATCCTTGTAATTGTCTTGATTTCCTATTCATAAGTGACAATTTGTGATTAATGATTATGTTAAAGTTTTCGCTAATTGCGAAGTGGAACATAACCTAAGTTAAACAATTCATGTTCATGCTTTTGTTGCTTAGATCAACTTATCTTTCTCATCATAAAGCTGCTGTCAAATTAAATTTAGAGGTGTTTATCCTATGTTGTTTGATAGTTAGAGATTAAGTAGTGGCGTTCGTCCTGCTTAACGACGAACTAATGAAGGATTGGGGTAACACGGGATGTTGTTATCTACGGTTGTTAACTTTGATAGATAATTGATATTGATAGATCTGAATTTGATTCATAATATTGTCTTAGTGGTGGAGAATGAAACCTTAACCATACTTCTCTTATTTATTTGATTTTCTCTTATTTATAATATTGTCTAGTGGTGAAAAATGAAACCTTAAACATACTTCTCTTATTTATTTGATTTTCTCTTATTTATTTGCTTTTTACTTATCTTGTTTTCTTTACTTTTAATTATTTCAAAACCCAATTTTCTTTTCTTGTCTTTGAACTTAAGTGATAAATTAGTAATTTATAAACTAAAAACCAATCTCTGTGGATTCGACCCTTGTATGCTACTTTACTATAATTGATCTTTTTAGTGCAAGGATTAAATAAGATATACTCTTTTGAGAGCATCAGTCGACTAAGTTGCTTTTGAGTTGTAAAGATGAGCATGTGATTGTTTGCTTTAGGTGGAGTAGAGCCACCATTTTCAACACCAACGCCCTCCCTTCTAGTACCCTCTGTAACTCTCTCAAAATCTCAGCTTTCCATTCAAAAAAATTTCTTCTAAAAGAACTTGGGCCAATTATTATGGTTGAGTGAGTTCTCGACATCATAATCAACCACTTTAGCATATTCCTCTTTTGGTCACTCTATCCCCTGATACTCGAGGACATAATTCTCATTCATTTTTTTTCAAAAACACCTCAACAATCACCCATTTACAACCCCGAAACACACCTTACAAATCCAGATATAATTATGTAACCCTTAGATCCCCAAAAGTATTCTTTACATACTGATCTCTGTCCTCCAGTTGCTTTAGCCTTTCAATGATCACAGCTTCATCACCTTTTGTCGAAAGTCCAATTTTTTTACCAATCTCCCACGTGGTTATGGCTTCTTTATCACAAAGCAATCTCTTCCTATTTTGAAAATCTCCGTCCGAGAGAAAGGCATTGGCGATTATGCTGCTTCTTGTTTTCACTTTCACTCCTTTTTTGTTGTTGCTCCCTTTTTTTTTCCTTTTTTTTTTCTTCTTTTTTTCTGACCGCTCCCAGCAATTCCTCTTCTAGTTCTTCCAAAGTTTTTGATTTTTTTTCTTATTATTTTTCTGCCAATCACCGACGTATGGCCCCCATCTCTTACAAAATTAGCTTTATTGCCAGAATATTGGGCTTGGTCTCTCATAACAAAATCATCACTGGATGTGGATCCATTTACCGACTCAGCATGTAGGCCCTCCCCACCACCTCATTGCTGGATGAATTCTCACAAGCCAACTTTTTCCTTTGAATGTTATTTTCCTCGCTATGATTACATTGTCCTTGATCCACTCCCCTAAATTCTTCAGTGAAATCTGTTTCATTGACATTCTCTTCATAAAGAGAGTTGTCCTTTTCTAGGTACATGCAGCGTACCTCGAAATTCGCTCCTTATTCCACATACTGCACATTAACTTCTTCTTCATCTCCCTTCCATGACTGTTCATCTTCCCTGTCATTGTTCTGCGAAAGCTTTTGTTCTTTAGCTTCACCATTGGAATTAAAAGATTTGCAACTACAATGGAAAATTGAGACTAAATCCTCTCCCACTTCAGTGACTCTTATAAAATACTCATCTCCCTCACAATTCAAGATAATTGTTTCATCAATTCTTTCAACCCTGTCGGTCATGATAGACATTGCCCCTCTACTAAAATCTTGATATTTCAGTGTTTTACCATCCATACTTGGTAGTTCGCCCCATAGATTTGCTATAGTTTTGAACGTAGAATAATTCCAAGCGTGGATGGGCACCCCAAAGCAAGCTACTCATGTTGTTCTGTATTTGGTTACCAATTTCTCGGACCAAGGTTCCACTTCAATGAACCATTCTTTCAACCAACTCCATTCCAGTTTTTTCATAGCCTCTTTTGTCTCCTCATCCTCAAACTCAATAAGAAATTGTTTTCCAGAAATCTTCTTGACCGAAATCTCCAATACGCCTTGCATTTTGAAAATTTCCATTAGTCTCCCTGTTTCATAATAACCTCTAGTTGTCCCCACCATACATTTCTTTAATCTGTGTAATGCTTCCTCCTCTATCGTTCCATTACAGCTTTTAGGCGTGATCTTCTTAGAGCATTCATGTTCTTCTTCAATAATGCTTTCCATCTCATCTCTGTTTGTTGTAATTGCCTTTCCCTTTTTACCTATCCGCAAAGATTCTAAATATGTCTTCTATTGTTGCATGTCCCTCTACCCCATTCTGTTTTGCCTTCCTTTAATTATCACCAAAAGTCTGAATATTATTTTCCATATCATCGTTGTTACTAGTTACTACTCCCTGATTTTGCTACTATCTCTTTTCTCTCAAAAGAGTTAGTGTTTTTCCAGAATGACGATCGAACATTGAACCTCGCAAGGTTTACCTCAATACGAAAATCAAGTAACCATGTTCCATTCAACCTACGAGTTGCAGCAATTGCATTTCCCTTCTCAGCAAACCTATGTTCCGCTTCTGTGGGATGAAAACATCAATTACCTTTCTATGGTTCTGGAATATACGCCATAGCCATCTCCAATTCACCCTTGGAGGGATGTGTTAGAATCCCACATCGGTGGGAGAATTGTTAGAGTTCCTCCTTGAAGGCTATATAAAGAGCCTTAAGGAGAAGTATTAAAACCATCCCAAGAATTATCTCTTCCTCTCTTGTATACTTTCTTATATTCTTTGTGAGGTTGTTCTCTCCTAGTATTTAGAGAGAGGTGTTGTAATATTTCCTCATAGTGAAATTCTTCTAGTCTTGCCCCGTGGTTTTTCCCTTTATTCATTGAGGGTTTTCCACGTTAAATTTTGTGTGTTCAGTTCCTATTTTCTCATCTCTTATTTTAGTTGTGAGACACTATTCCGTCACTCTGGTACCTAACAGTGGTATCAGAGCCATTGGTTCGTGGTCCTTATTCCGCTGCAGTGAAAGTGTTGGTTCTTAGTATGCTCTGTGGTTGCAGTATTGTCTGATCTTCCACATCAGAAAAGAATTATTCTTGTTGCTGGAAATAAAGTGTGGTAGTGTGAAAGTGTCTAGGGAAGTTCTGGCTAGGAAAGACTTGGTATTTAAGTGTGTCTATCAGTGACCCACCTCTCTTTCCTGGGAACCTACCTGGTGCACTATTCACGGGCTACGGTCACTGTTCCAGTATACGGGCTATTCAATTGTACTGCACTATTCACAGATACGGTTACTATTCATACGTGTGGTTGTATACTTTTGCAGTAATTGTTAACGTATACTGGATTTGTTCTAGTGTACGACATACGTACAATACTGTTCACGTATACGGTACTATTCACGGTGAAATAGTGTAACTCGCTTCAGTTCGTGTACAACCATGGCAGCAAAATTCGAGATAGAGAAGTTCAGTGGGAGAAATTTCTCCTTGTGGAAATTGAAGATAAGAGCAATTTTGAGGAAGGATAATTGTCTAGAAGCAATTGAAAGTAGACCCACAGAAATGACTGATGAAAAGTGGAAAGAGAAGGATGACAATGCTGTTGCCAATCTGCACCTAGCAATGGCGGATTCAGTTTTGTCAAGTGTTGCAGAGAAGAAGACTGCAAAGGAGATTTGGGATGTTCTAAACAAATTGTACGAGGTGAAGTCACTTCACACCAGAATATTCTTGAAGAGGAAACTCTACACTCTTCGAATGAGTGAATCCACGTCGGTAACGGATCACATCAACACTCTGAATACGCTATTTGCTCAACTCACAGCATCAGATTTCAAAATAGCGGAAAATGAACGTGCGGAACTTCTACTTCAGAGTTTACCAGATTCGTATGATCAACTCATCATCAACATCACAAATAACAATGTTAGTGACTCTCTTCACTTTGATGATGTTGCCGGTGCTATTCTTGAAGAAGAATCCAGGCGCAAGAATAAGGAGGAAAGGTCAGAAAATTCAAAGCAAGCAGAGGCTTTAACGGTGATGAGAGGCAGATCAACAGAACGTGGCTCCAGTGGGAGTCAGAATCATGGTAGATCAAAATCTCGAAGAAGGAAGAATCTTAAATGCTACAATTGTGGCATGAGAGGGCACTCGAAGAAGGAGTGTTGGCATAATAAGAAGTGTGGAGAAAAGAATTCTGAAACATCAACCTCCCAAGGTTGTGTTGCAAGTACCTCAGATGATGGAGAAATCTTGTATAGTGAAGCAGCGACTAGTTCTAAAGGCGGAAAGAAACTCAATGATGTCTGGATAATGGATTCAGGTGCGACATGGCACATGACTCCACACCGAGATTGGTTTTGCACTTATGAACCTATTTCGGAAGGATCTGTGTTCATGGGAAATGATCACGCCTTAGATATTGCTGGAGTCGGTACCGTCAGATTAAAAATGCATGATGGTACTGTTCGCAAAATTCAAGGGGTACGACATGTGAAGGGCTTAAAGAAGAACTTATTGTCAATTGGACAATTGGATGACCTCGGGTGCAAGATCCACACTGAATGTGGAATATTGAAAGTAGTAAAAGGAAACCTTGTGGTGATGAAAGCAGAAAAGATCACAAGCAATCTATACATGCTTTTGGGAGAGACGTTGCAAGAGGCAGATGCATCAGTTGCAGCAGCCAGCCAAGAAGAAACGACGATGATGTGGCATCGCAGATTAGGCCATATGTCAGAGCGAGGCTTGAAAGTCCTTGCAGAACGCAATCTCCTGCCCGGGCTCAAGATGGTCAATTTACCTTTCTGTGAGCACTGTGTGATAAGCAAGCAGCATAGATTGAAGTTTGCTAAAGTAACTACAAGAAGCAAACACATACTGGACTTAATCCATTCTGATGTGTGGGAGTCACCAGAAATATCCCTGGGTGGAGCAAAATATTTTGTATCATTCATTGATGACTATTCCAGGAGATTATGGGTGTACCCAATCAAGAAGAAGTCAGATGTGTTTCCAGTATTCAAGGAGTTCAAAGCACAAGTAGAGCTTGAAACTGGGAAAAGAATCAAGTGCTTGAGGACAGACAATGGAGGAGAATATGTAGACGGTAACTTTCTAGCATTCTGTAAGAAAGAGGGTATTATGAGACAATTCACGGTTGCACATACGCCTCAACAGAATGGTGTAGCAGAGCGGATGAACAGAACTCTCCTAGATAGAACAAGAGCCATGCTGAGAACAGCGGGATTGGCCAAATCTTTCTGGGCAGAAGCAGTCAAAACCACCTGTTATGTGATAAATCGATCACTATCAACGGCGATTGGTTTGAAGACGCCTATGGAGATGTGGAAAGGAAAGCCAGCTGATTATTCTTCTCTACATGTGTTTGGATGTCCTGTGTACGTGATGTACAACTCCCAAGAAAGAACAAAGCTGGATCCAAAATCCAGAAAATGTATATTCTTGGGTTATGCTGACGGTGTTAAGGGGTATCGCCTGTGGGATCCCACTGCCCGCAAGGTTGTTGTCAGCAGAGATGTAGTTTTTGCAGAAAATGAACTGCAAAGTGAGCAAACAAATGACAATACTTCAAAAGAGACTGCTACAGTGCAGATGGATAGAAATTCTCAAGAAGATGATTCTTCTGAAGCAGAACCAGAGCATGAGGTACCAGAACCAGTTGAGTCCGAGGCTGTAGAAGTTCGACGGTCAACTCGTGAGAGAAGGCCTCCAAATTGGCACACGGAGTATGTTACGGAGAGCAATGTTGCATACTGTCTTTTAACAGAGGATGGAGAGCCATCAACTTTTCATGAAGCTACTAGTAGCCCAGATGCTTCTCTGTGGATGACAGCAATGCAGGAAGAAATTGAAGCTCTTCACAAGAACGAGACATGGGAACTGGTGGAATTACCACGTGGCAGAAAAGCCATTGGTAACAAATGGGTCTACAAGATCAAGCGGGATAGCAATGATCAAGTAGAACGATATCGTGCTAGATTGGTTGTAAAAGGATATGCTCAGAAAGAAGGTATTGACTTCAACGAGATATTTTCTCCAGTTATCAGACTTACTACTATCAGAGTAGTGTTGGCTATGTGTGCTGCATTTGATTTACATCTTGAACAACTAGATGTAAAGACGGCTTTTCTACATGGAGAGCTTGAAGAAGAAATTTATATGCTCCAACCAGAAGGTTTTGTTGAAACAGGCAAAGAGAACTTGGTTTGCAGGTTGACCAAATCTCTGTACGGCCTAAAGCAGGCGCCCAGATGTTGGTACAAGAGATTTGATTCTTTCATAATTAGCCTTGAATACAACAGACTGAGTTCAGACCATTGTACGTACTACAAGAGGTTTGATGATAATGATTTCATTATTTTGCTGTTGTATGTGGATGACATGTTGGTGGTAGGCCCCAACAAAGATCGAATCCAAGATTTGAAGGCACAGTTGGCTAGGGAGTTCGATATGAAGGACTTGGGACCCGCAAACAAGATTTTAGGGATGCAAATTCACCGAGACAGAAAAGACAGGAAAATTTGGCTTTCTCAAAAGAATTATCTGAGGAAGGTCTTGCGACGCTTCAACATGCAAGACTGTAAGCCAATATCTACCCCACTTCCTGTCAATTGTAAATTATCCTCAGGTATGAGTCCTAGCAATGAAGCAGAGAGGATGGAAATGTCTCGAGTACCGTATGCATCAGCGGTGGGAAGCCTTATGTATGCTATGATATGTACAAGACCAGACATTGCACAAGCAGTGGGAGCGGTCAGTCGATTTATGGCAGATCCTGGTAGAGAGCATTGGAATGTTGTTAAGAGGATCCTTAGATACATTAAAGGAACCTCAGATGTTGCATTATGTTTTGGAGGATCAGAACTTGTTGTCAGGGGTTATGTTGATTCAGATTTTGCAGGTGATCTTAATAAAAGGAAATCCACTACTGGCTATGTGTTCACACTTGCAGGAGGAGCGGTAAGCTGGTTATCTAAGTTACAGACTGTTGTAGCTTTGTCTACTACAGAAGCTGAGTACATGGCAGCTACCCAAGCATGCAAGGAAGCAATATGGATACAAAGGTTAATGGAAGAACTCGGGCACAAGCAGCAGAAGATTATTGTGTATTGTGACAGTCAGAGTGCCTTGCACATTGCAAGGAATCCAGCCTTTCATTCCAGGACAAAGCATATAGGTATACAGTATCACTTTGTTCGAGAAGTAGTAGAAGAAGGAAGTGTGGATATGCAAAAGATTCACACCAAAGACAACCTAGCAGATGTTATGACAAAGCCAATCAACACTGACAAGTTTATTTGGTGTCGATCCTCCTATGGTCTATCAGAAACGTAAGCAACATGGAATGGCAAGACAGAAAGAGTGGTGTGAAGATATGATTGGTTTAATCAAATCTTCAAGTGGGAGAATTGTTAGAATCCCACATCGGTGGGAGAATTGTTAGAGTTCCTCCTTGAAGGCTATATAAAGAGCCTTAAGGAGAAGTATTAAAACCATCCCAAGAATTATCTCTTCCTCTCTTGTATACTTTCTTATATTCTTTGTGAGGTTGTTCTCTCCTAGTATTTAGAGAGAGGTGTTGTAATATTTCCTCATAGTGAAATTCTTCTAGTCTTGCCCCGTGGTTTTTCCCTTTATTCATTGAGGGTTTTCCACGTTAAATTTTGTGTGTTCAGTTCCTATTTTCTCATCTCTTATTTTAGTTGTGAGACACTATTCCGTCACTCTGGTACCTAACAGGATGTTGTTAACAAAAACAGTACTGACCATTCCCTTAACAACTAGTCTTCCCTGATAAGACAAACACTTTCAGTTTCAACTTAGCCGAGTTTTTTCCGATAACAAGATGTTTAAAAAAAAAATTCCCCGATAAGTGTTATTTTAAATTTATTTACCTAAAGGCGGTACTCTAATTAAGCCACATCACTGTCACGTTACATAGTTTCAAACATTAAAAGCTTCACCGATAACCTTTTTTACTCTTCTTTTCCATAGCTTTTTTTTTTTTTTTTTAACTCTTTTTTCTATTTGTTTAAGCAGCGACTCAAATGGAAAATCTGCAAATCTAGTCTTCTTCCACTACCCAAGTTGGCTTGGGATCATTTAAAAAATATATCAAAATATTTGGTTTGTTCAATCCTTAAAGCATTTGAGGTTTTGGTTATATATGATTCTTTCTAATACGAATATAGTCCATTTTTCGATTTTTCGTTAAGTTGCAAATGACAAAGTTGAAATTCTTAGAGAAAATTATAAGCAAAATTTGTTGCTGGGTTCTCAAATCTACAGCATTAAGGCATCAATATGTTTTTAACTTTTGGTTCATCGATGAGAGATGTGAAAGAGGAAAGCAAAAAAATAAAAAATAAAAATCTAACATGGTTCTGACGTGGCTTAAAATATCCTATTTAAGGAAATAAATTTAAAACAACCCTTATTGAGGAATAAAAATTTTAAATCACCAAAAAAATTCTAACTTAGCCCATCTCCTCCGTCCTCACATTAAAGGTGTGTTTGGATGAGGAATTTGAAGATGAAATTTCATTTCTATCAAGATTTTTAAAAGTCTAAAAATGAATTTACTTGTTTGGATAAAAATAAAAGAGAATTTCAAAATTTACAAAGAATTTCAAGAGGGGATTGGAGCACTTCAAATTTTCATTTGAAATTTCATCTAAAGAGATGGTTTTTCAAAATTTCTCAAAATCCTTTTTCACTTTATTCCAAGGTGACCCACTATAAAATACAAAATTAAAAAAATACATTGCTATTTATAATTTTTAATGCTTTTAAGTTATTAAAGGCAGTGTTGAAAAATTGGACCGGATCAGCCGGTCGGATCAGTTCAATCGAGAATCGATGGTCTATCAGGTCTGGCACATATCAAAAAATAAAAAAAATCAATGAGACGGTAGAAAATCGATCCAATCGGCAAAAAATCGGATTAAACTTGTAAAAAATTGATTTTTTTGTTATTTTTATTATTTTTTATTAAAATTATTTTAAAGTCGTGATCACTATACAAGATTTTGGTACATTAGACTTACAATAGTGACGGTTTCAATTGTCATTGTATAAATTCATTTATTGTGACGACATGTAATTGGCATTAATTTATAATGTCTAATGGTGACCAAGGTTTTGTAACAAAAAGTAAATTTTGAAGTGACAAAAAATTTTGTCGTCACAACAATGTATAATAATAATGACCGCTTTATATGTAGTCACTATTACATTATTTCCCTCCAGTTGGCGCCAATTTGTGTATCTTCCTAGTGACGGATTTTTAATGACGAGAAAATTTGTGCCTCAATAATATATTTATAGTGACAATTTAATTGTGAAAAAAATTTAAACTGTCACAATTACTATAACAATGGTGACGAAATAACAATACATCACAAGTACTTATATCAACAGTGTCACACACAAAAATTCGTCAAAAAAACTAATATTTGTGGTGAAATTATTCATAGTCACAAAAAATTGTTACTAAAAACCTTAATTGTTGTAACATAGCTTATAATTATATCTTTTCTTAACAATAATACTAACACTATAATAAGAACTTCAGGAGTGAAACTATGGCTTCCACAACACTTCTATTTTTTTTTATAAAAAGATTCAAGAACAAAGCTATCTATTGAAATTTGAAGAAGCTCCTCCATCCATGACCTTTCATAGTGCTGTAATGTTACTTTATTGATGGTTTGATTTGTGTGAGGACGGCAATCTATTTAATCAAATTTTTAGTGAGAGACATATAAATGAGAATTTAGAAGCTAACCCTGTTGGTTTAGAAATTAGAACCCCTATTCCCTAGAGATAACAATATTTAGGAAATGGCTAGCTTCCCCACCACTGAAATGCACAAAAAAGGTAAGGATTCCCCTGTACTTCTCCACTTGCAAATGCATAAATAGTATTATTATTGTTATTATTATATACTGATGACTTTTGTGCGAAGCTAATTAGAAATCTTTTGGTCGACAAATTCAAGTGAAACACATATGCCCTAAACCTCTTTTGTTGAACCCTCCATTGTTTATGTTAGTTGCAGACTTTCAATTTTCAACTAAATGGGTGGAATGATTGCTTGGCTTCTGAATCTTAAAGGTTCCCTCGTGGAAACCATAAATAATTGACAAGACCTTTAATGTCTTGAATCACCATCAGAGATTTTCAGTTAACTTGTTAGCTTATTGGTTGGGTATCAAATTGAACCAAAGGCAAAGTTAGTCATCTCCTACTTGTGCCAATAAGGTGTTCAAAATGAATTTCTCAATATATTCCTTTACTAACTTTACAATACCCCAGCAATCTAAAAGTGCTATAACGATTAGCATCTCTGAATTATATGTTCAGAAATTGCATTCAAGGTTAATAAAAGGAAGCATCTTTTCCAACAGAATATATAGTTTCAGAGAGGTTAATTACCCAAAATTCTACAATCTTATTTTTTTAGCAATCACCTTGGAGCCTTAACAAATACCAGCCAACCAATAGCTTATGCAACAGTAGTGAAAGCACTATAGAAAACTGGGTTCTATTTAATTAGCTTCCGCTAATGGAAAAAAGAAAAGTAGGATCACCTACGGGTCATATTGGATGGTGCATAGGACAGCCGGAATTTGACCAAATATCAGTGTCATAAGTTGATATTGATATGAATCTTGCTTTTTAAAGTTTTGTAAATGCAAAATTTTGACCCTTTCTTTATGGAATTTGAAGACTAGAGGTTTTGACTCTCTCACTCTCTCTCTCACCTGGGGAGTGGGAGCTATTTCTTTAATCAAACTCAAGGACATGTCAGTCACCCCCATTAAAAGAAAATCAAAAGCCTGTCACATCAACAATCGAGATCCGTCCACTACCTGAAAAGCTAGCTAGGCTGTTCTACTAGGTACCTTAAACAATCTTGAGTGAGAGTTTTTTTTTTTTTTTTCTTAATATTCCACTAAAATTTTAACAGTGGAAGCTGCTGGAATTGATCACTGAAAAAATAATTCTGGTCAACTGAGGATCTCCAATCGATCCCTACAGATTAATATCACTACTACTTCAATATTAGTTACTATTTTCATGCATCTTTAAGGAGCAGATACTCTTTGTCATTGGTGTAATCGATTGTTTGTCTTTACCTGCTATTAGCATGCTTATAATTTGTCTTTTTTTTTTTTGGTAAAATATATATGAGCATGCTCATAATTAATCAAAAAGTGAAGGGACCAACCAAAAGAGAGGTCCCTCCACTTACATTTAATCACTAAAGAAATCTTACCATTTGTCTTGGTCGATCAAGTCAAATGAAGCAAATTATGAGCTCCAATTCGCCATTCCTTCAACCCCTCCACTTAGAGTGGAATAATTGATTATTAAGAATCTTGCAAAAGGACTTTTTTTTTTTGGTGGTTGGTCCAGCCTCTGGCACTCGATCTTTTAGCACTGTTTTATATACAGAGTAGAAAAGACTGCTAGTAATTTTTTTACCCTTTGCAAAGTCACAACCAGCACCAGGGAACAAAAACATTTGATTCTCTGTGGTGCTAGGCTGTAAAATGCAACTGCAGTTGTTAAAAGTTATATTGACTTAAGTTCGAGCAGAAGGAATCTCTCATGCATATGACCTTTTGATTCCTAATACTAACTGTTCCAGGTACTTCAAATATCTGAGTCTAGGTGTATGTTATCCGAACTCGGGATGAGTGACAGATACAAATATGTTTTCGATATGGGTATGCTCATTTTTTTTTCCATATATTTGGAGGATCATATACTTTCATCACCTATCTGTATATGTGTCGGACACGAATATTTTTAAAAAATGAAATGTCCGAATAACATAAGTCTAGGTTCATTGTTCATAGTATTGCAGTACATAAATATGTAGAGTATGCTCTGAGTAGTACTACAGAGTGTTTCTCCTTTATTCTTTAACTTCCTTTCCTTATCAACGATGTCCCAAAAAAATGTTCATATTTTTCTAAGATTACACTAAATATGAAACCCCAAATCCTTCATTTGAACTTCAAATTTCATAAGAGTATGCAACTTAGAAGGGTTTGACATCTTAAGTGGAATTAATAAAGAATAAGAAGTTAAACACTCTGTCTAGTAACTTTTGAAGTCTTGAATTATGGTTTAAACTTGTCTAGTGTTGGTAGAGTCTGCATTTGGATCTTTTATCAAAACGTCCAGATTCGTCCATCAAGAAATACATATAAGTCCAGATTCATTCTAATTGAGCCATCAACAAGTGATGATGGTTTTCTTGAATTCTATAACCAAGTTGGTAATCTTGTTAATTACGGTATTTCAAGGTATATCTCTATACTATACGTTGAAAATAGAAATGTTTTTATATGCTGGAGAAATGGATCCTCTGGTGACAAAATGATCAAATTCATGTCGAATATTTGTTTTAGATCATATATATATAGCTGATAGTAATAGATAGAGAGACTCAACCTGAATATAAGATAACATGAAACTCAAGACTTAATAGATGTGGGATAACATTACTTTAACAGGTCCTATCATGTGTAGGCGGTGACAAAAAAGTTTAACACGTGACAAACTCAAAACATAACAGGTAGGAGTAACATGCAAGAACAACAAAACAAAATTTTGGCTCCGATACTATATTAAGCATCCAACCTAAAACCAATTGATAATAAGTGAAGAGATCCAACATGATTATAAAATCACAAAAAATTCAAAATTTAACAGACGTGAAATAACAATATTTTAAGATACTAATTGCAGCATTAATAATTAATTAAGGATGTGCATGGTCAAGGACTCTTGTCTATTTGACCTAGGGGTGGATTTGATTCATGGAACTTGACATCAGTTAGCTAATGGAAATTAATTAAACATAAAGTATATGCTAACTTGTGTTATTTCTCCCTTTAGAGTACAAACCATAAGGAACTGCAAATTATTAGAGATAAAAGAATGGCAGGTGATCTTATATGTCACTTGTTCTTCAATCTTTTGAATCATGCTGTTTATAATTACACTGTCTTTGATAGATATGGCTGTTAAAGCAGAAAAGAAACACTACTAATGAACATGTTATGTTTTAAACATTGTTTTGACAATACCAAGGGAGTATATACTAATAAAGTAAACAATAGGCAAAGAAAGAGCTATAAAAAGTTAAAAACCCATTAATTCATTGGCTCATTGACTTCACTAAATATTTTTACAAGCACTAATTGGGGAGATAACAAATTGATTTTTTTTTTTTTTTTATCTAATGAGAGGTAGTCTCTTTTGACCCATAAGCCCAATCTTTTTTTTTCCTTAAGATTTCAGCTTTATCTACAACACACAAAATACAAATCATTTTTTTTTCCTCCCTTCCAAACAATACTCAAATCTAAGGTACCTGAAACTGAAATTTAAACCAAGACATGTCAAATTGAAACCAAACCAATTAAGCTGAAGTCTCATCCAGGATAGAAGTTTCTATCACCATGTTAAAATACCATCCGTCTGCAATGTGCGAGTAACATGGAGATGGAGCAGTAGTATGCAGTACTTTGTAAGAAACTGTTGACCCTAGTTTTGAAGGGAATGGCCGACGCCATGATGGCCAGGAGCTGTGGGCCTTAAATCGCCTACGTTTTTGGGTGGCGGGGCTTGGGTTGCTCCAATAACCACGCTTGGTGGTGAAGGTGGAGACTGCGTGTTGCAAACAGCTGCTTTATTAGTGTTAACACCATTAATTTTGGGATCAACAATAGTCCTTGTTTCCTTTGCTACGATTCTACCGTAAGTTTGGACCTTCTGGAAATTATTGTTTTGGTCCAATATCAAATGCCTTCCTACAATGCAATGAATTTCCAGGAAGAAAACAAGGGAAAGGAGAACAAGAATGGAGAGTAAATTGTTTTGGGCCATAATGTGAGTTTTTGTGAATGTATATATATATATATATATATATATATATATATATATATATATATATATGATCTGTGGGAGAAAGCAATAACTAAGCAAAAGCTTTGATTTAAGTATAGAAAACAAGTGAAAAAGACACTTAGCAACTTTGCCTATAGGCCTCTTCTTCCCCCAGGGCTATTTATAGAAAAGATGAGAGAGAGCAAGAGAAACGAGGTGTCAAAAGACTAAGAAATAGGAACTCGGATTTTAACCTAATTGCTTCGTAGTAGACATTTAACCAATTTGAAATTTGAATTTCAGCATTTGTAATGACATCTTTTGTAAGAAAAAGAAAACTAACAAATAAGAGTTCTTAGTAGGAGTGAGCGTTCGATCGAGTCGAGTCGAGTGAAAAAAATTCGGATTAGTCGAGTTGACGAGTCCTATTTTGTCAACCAAACTCAATTTGAAATTTTAGCGAATCGAGTCGAGTTAAAACAAATTCGAGTCGAGTCGAGTCGAATAATTTATTCGAGTTAAAATGTTATCTTGTAAATGTTGATTGACTAGATCATGTTACTGTTATCTTGTAAATGCATGTATATCTATAATTTTGAAATTTAGTTCTATGAAATTACAAATATTTTTTTTTTGTGTGTTCTATCTTTTCTTATAAATATAATTATCAAAGACTTGTCATACTAAATAAATAGCCTACTATTGACCTTTAAAAAAAGAGAATTCATTATCTTTTGAATTTCATCGTTTGGTTAGCTTGGTAACGTGCATGATATCAACCAAAAGCTTCAATCTTTAACTGAATGAAGCATTGAGTGATAGCCTTCTCCTTTTGAAACTCAAAAAATTCAATGTAAACTTTCAATCTAGACTTGTCAAATTTCAAAGGAAAAAAAATGAATGATAAATTATTAAGACAATAAGTATGCAGTCAACAGCTCATGTGGATTTATTTTTCTACTGAATGGTGACAAACAACAAAAATAAATGACCCAACAAAAATGGGCTAAAGAGTAAAAAAGGAAGACGAAATAAGGAAAACGCAAAACTCAAGTTTAGTATCAAACTCAAATGAGTAAAACGACGTCGTATAGAAATATCTTATTCGGATTTTCGAGTTATTCGAGTTGTATAAATCAAATCCTAACTAAACTATATAACTCAAATTACTTAGTCGAGTTGATTCGAAAATCCGAATAACTCTAATAAACCGAACTATTTAATTCGAAATTTGAAATTTTTTCGATTTTTTCGAGTCGAGTCGGATTTTGCTCACCCCTAGTTCTTAGTGTGACTGACGATGTACAAATAATAAATAAAGGTGTAAAAATTCTCACAATCTTTCTCCACATGCGCGCACAACATAGAGCTTATGGTTATGGTTACACACTCAACTGTTCATCATTTATTTAATCTCCTTTCCGTCTCTTCTTAACATAGTGCTAAATCAACTTTATATTTTGTTTTTTGTTTTGACTAAACCAACAATATTCAATGTTGAGATGAGTAACGTTAAGGTGGGAATATTAAATATAATGGTAATTAATTAATGAACATGATGGTCCGGTTGTATATATATTATTTATTAAATACTTAGATTAGTGTACTTAATTAACTTAGCCCCCACCTCCTCATCATTAAGGGTAGAGGTGGCAAAATGAACCCGAACTCGAAAACCCGCCCAGGAAAACCCGAACCCGAACCCGCCCAAATCCGATTTGACCAAAAAGTCAAAAACCCGAACCCGAAAAAGCCCGAACCCGAATGGGCCCGAACCCGAATGGACCCGAACCCGAATGGACCCGAACCCGAATGGACCCGAACCCGAATGAGCCCGAACCCGAATGGACCCGAACCCGAGACCGGCCCGAACCCGAACCCGAATTTAATACTAAAAATAAAAATAAACAAATTGCAATTATTTTTTTTTTACAAAGCAATAACTTTAATTATTAATTTTATTCTAATTTTTTTTAATAATTTCATTAAAATTTAAAATTTAATATATTATATATATATATATGATGAAATAATAATTTTATCAAAAAGTAAATTATATTTTGTACTTATAAGTTATAACTTTAACGTCTCATATCATGATGAATTTACAATCTAAATATTTTAAATTCTTGAAAATTTTAAAGATGTGAAAAAAAATTTGACAATAATTCAATTAATCTATAAGGGTAAAAAAATTGACAATAATTCAATTATTTAGGCCTTTTGGGTTATACTTAGACCTGCTCATGGGTCGGGCCTGGGCAGGATATTTTGTGTTCCGGGCCGGCCCGGCCCGGAACAGTAATTTTTATTATAATATTATTTTATTTAATTTTAATTATAAAAAAATAAAAAAATTATTTTTTTATTCCAATGAACAGTGTTTCGGGCCTAAACGGGCGGGCCGACCCAGGGCCAGGCCTGGGCAGAGAAAATAAAAAAAAAAAAACTGGGCCGCGGCCCGGCCCGGCCCATAAGCAGCTCTAGTTATACTTATGCGGTTAGGTTAGGGTGGGTTTAATTGGATTATGGCTTTCATGTGATTTTATTTTAGCGGGTGGATTTAATGGGGTTTTGGGTTTTATGGCCTTTTGGTTTTGGGTATATTTATTATATATTAATAAATAATCATATTAATTATATATTTATTACGTATAATTTAAATATAAATTATATTTTTTAGTACTACTTTATAATTTATACTTTATACTGATGAAAAAAATATAAGTACTCGATATATATATATATATATCTTGACTATAAGCATAAATTTTTTGCATTTTATAAGTATATAAACGAATAGATGAAGGCCAGGATTTATTTTTAAAAGTTTTTTATTTTATAGTGAATATAAATTATAATGTATTTATATTTTGAAATTCGAGCTCATCAAATCAATTATTTTAAATATCAATATATTAATTTATAATATATCATATTTTTTATAATAAATTATTTCAAAATTTGATTTTATATAACAAATTAATTTCTTATTCTTTTGGTGCTAACAAATATTAATTTTAAAAAATAAATATAATTAAAAATATCATATAATAGCAAAAGTATAAAAATAAAAATAATAATAATAAAAAATTAATAATTTGTTTTTAGATATAAATATTTAAATTATGTAAAAATGATTACATCTAATATAAAATAAAATAATGTAAAACATACCCGTACCCAGATCGAACCCGAACCCAGACCGAACCCGAACCCGAATGGGCCCGAACCCGAATGAGCCCGAACCCGAATGGGCCCGAACCCGAATGGGCCCGAACCCGAATGAGCCCGAACCCGAATGAGCCCGAACCCGAATGGACCCGAACCCGAATGAGCCCGAACCCGGATGGACCCGAACCCGAATGAGCCTGAACCCGAATGAACCCGAACCCGAATAAACCCAAACCCGAATGAACCCGACCCGAACCCGCCCGAACCCGCCCAATTGCCACCTCTAATTAAGGGTTTATAAAACATTTTCTGTCTACAATCTTTTATTCTCCACTTTCCTTAAGACAAGATATTCAGCTTTCCAATTGGAAATCCTAGCTGTTTTTAACCCCATTCTCTCTCCTTTGTATCTTTGTAGCTTTTAAAACTGATGAACAGATTTTTAGGTTTCTAGAAGCTATAAAAACCGCTTGCAATTGAAGTTAATTTTGCTTTCTTCAGTATCTTATTGTCGGCAGAAGATAATCTGCCTACACAATATTATATCCATTTTTATACTACACAAGCGGATTAAGAATTTATCGTATGTTTCATTTTTTAAAAAGTACGTGTCATTCAACTAATTTTATTTGTGAAATTTAAAATCTTCATTAATAAAATAAATTTTTCGTATTTGTTACAATCACCCAACTCGCCTGCCTTTGACATATATATAAATTAAGTTATATTAAAGACCTAACAATTTAAGGCTTCCTATTTGTTATTGGCAGCAATATGATGCACTAATAGTAAAGTTTCTATTAGTGTTAAACAAGCATTTGAATTAGAATTCTAATTTCCAAATTAAAATTATGAGGGGATGATAAGACTATTCTTTTTTTGTTTAACTGAACCATTAAATCTATATATTAGAAAAATGTTATTTTCTAAATGGCCGAATTATCGACAAATAAGGATCAATTTTACTTCCCCCAAGCTATTGTTGGCTAGCTCGGGAGTTAATAATTGGTCGACAAGAAGAAAATTTAAGGAAAATCATTAGCTGACGCGGACACACTTTCACCGTCAAATTTTTATTTTTGTCACAACCGGTTAACTTGATTAGTCGGTTGGTTGTTTAATTACTTAGTAGAAATATTTTTCTTTGATCATCTTTTATAATTTCTTTCATTTTTTATTCGCAATTTTCAAAATCAAACTATATGGAATATGAGTATAATAAAAATATAATGATAAAAATAAATTTAATATAATTGGAATTTTCAGAATTTTAAAATGATAATACAATATTTAAATTTTCACTTGTGTAAAATATTTATAAAAAAAATAAAGATTGGAAAAAAAATTAAAAGCAAAATTAATTATAATAAATATTAAAATCTATTAAATTATGTCTTAATAGCAAAACGCTATAACTTTTTTACGGATTCGGCTCCTCTACAGTCCAATGTTTGAACTGGAGAGGCCAGTCCAAGTTGTGATCTTGCCACTTGTAAAATATTAGATCAATCATTTCAATTTAGACCTACTCACGAGCCGGGCTGGGCAGGAATATTTAAGATTAGGGCCGGACTGGCCTCAGATCACTGTTTATGTAATAAATAATAATTGTTTTTTAAATTTTAATTATAAAAATAAATAATTAAAAAATAAATTTTTTATATAAAATTACTGTTCATCCAGGCCCGTGGGCCGGCCCTGGGTAGAGAAATAAAAAAAATTCTGAGTCGCTACCCGGCTCATGAGCAGGTCTATTTCAATTGCACCACAAAATAAAAAGCATTTTACGGTAAAACATACCTTTTTTACATCTTTGTGTCTTTCGAATCTTTACTTGTTACAAATCAATATTTTATTTTACTTATTTTTTCCAATATTTTTTGTTTTCTTTTATTGTATTTCATTATCATATGAGAATTTAAATAATAAACTTGAAGTAGATTACTGGAATAATGTTATTGAGACTTAAGCCTCCAAAATCTAAAGAATAACAAAAAATAATACTATTGAACCATCCAAATTTGCAAAATCAAAGGAATGTGTTTTTTATTTTCAAAAAAAAAAAAAAATCTAAGATAAAAATGAAACGAAAAATCAATAAAATAATAGATTGCATTTAATTTGGAGCATTGATTATGAACCGGAGAGGAGCCGGATCCTTTTTTTATACATATAAAGATAACATGTTTTCTTTAAAATGTTGAAATATCTAGGGAAAAAAACGTGATATGAATTAAGATTTAAGAGTACTAATTAAAATTTATTTTTTTATTATTTTATATGTAAAGTAGTTTCTATTCATACAGTTACATGTAGACATTTTAAAATAAATTAAAGTGAAAATAGTTATGTTATGACATTAATTTTTTAAATTTTCATGTTATAATACAATTTTTAAAATTTCGCTTTGGTAAAATATTTTAATTTAAAAGGCTAAAAAAATTATACTTTTTAATTTAGGAGACTAAAAAGTGAAAAGAATCTTTAATGTCCCTTTCATAATTTGCCTGTATTAAGACAGTGATTGACCCATGGTAAACATTTATGTAGAAATTAAAATTTTACTCGGTTTTACAGGTCACCAATTTATTTTTTAAAAATTTTTGGCTCTCGTGTGTCCGTCACGGGAATGACGGACCGTTATCTAAGTAAGACCCAAAATTTAATTATAATCAGTTTGAACTGTTTTTTATTTTTTTTTCTTCTTATAATTTCGCCATGCAACTTGGAAAGGTGTTAAAGTGACTCAATCATGGTAAAATGACAATATATAAATCAAATTAATATTTGTTTCTACGTTCTACGTTCTAAATTCTAACTGTGAGACATTTGTTTTATTTATTGTCCTAAATTTGCAAGATTCAATAAGAATCCCTTTTGAAGTTTGTTTATAAATTGAATAAAATAATATTTTATTCAATAATAAATAAATAAAAAATCATCTGATTTCACTACTGTGTTTTAAAATGTAAATTTTATGCAAATATTTACTGTCTCAGCGTTTCCATTGTATTGTGCAAGGAGATGGATTGCATCAGCCCTTGGCAAAGCAAGAAATTCCTGTGTCAACGCAAAACATAATATGGGAATTGGTTAAGCTATCATAAATAATAATGCTTGTTGAATGGCAGTAAAAGTAATAGTTTTATCCTAAAAAAATTACAGAGCTGATTGTGTAACAAGCTTTGATAGCAAGACGATAGTATGGATTAAGTCAGAGTCATTGTGAAAGTTAAGTTCTTAACTTGGAATCAATAGTAGATATGGCGAGGAAATGATCAAATATTTTCATGCATGTCCTCCCATCCTCATTTTATGGTTGATGGAAGCCTAATCCTTATCGGGCCAGGAGTGTAATGATAAAGCCCTCCCAACATTGAAGACTCCCAAGATTCGAATCTTGATTCTTATGTTGAAGCCACTTACCACTCCAACCAAATGTTGGTATTAACTTACCATTACTTTAAGTACCGCATTCTCATCACAAAATTCAAAAGGCAATAAATCATCATCTTTTTCCTTTTGCTGGAAATTTGTCTGTGAGAAGCCCAATTACATATTTGAGCTTTAGCCTAGATAATATTAGTCAATTCAGCTCATACCCACGGTGAAATTTGGATTAAAAGAGGCCTTTGAATTGCTTTAGATTGGGCTGGACTGGGGTTGATCATTCAAATTAAGTCCATGATCCTATGATTTTTTTTTTTTTTTTTTATGTTCAAAGTTTGGAAATTGATAGAGTAAATGAAATGTGGAATAAATTTTACATATATATAAATTTAAAATTGACACATGATAATCTCTTTAATTTTACATGTGATTTTTAAAACTTTATTAATGTATATTTGAATATTTAGTTCAATAATTAATGCACGATTTTTAAATTAAAAGTTATGTTAATCTTTGTTTATAAACATTGATTAAGAATTATTCAATTATTATTTTAAAACTTATATTTAATATATTATTTTTATTAAATTTAAAAAATAATTTATTAATTATTTTTTTATATAAATATTATTTTAACCGATGTCATTAGATACTAATTAACAATTTTTATAATGTGGCTAATTTCTGATCCAATACCATAACTGTAAATGAATAAAACAAAACAATGGAAAAGCCAATCTAAGATTAACAGCTAGCAAAACTATTTTCAGGCACATATTACTATGTTATAAAATTATTTGTATATATTTTATTCAAAACAAAATTATGTGTATATAACATGTGAGTTAGCAACGTTACAAGTTGACTCACATTAAAGAATGTTCAATCTTCACGAAATCCAAATTTAATTCTCGTTGAATTTCTACCTACACAAACTCCAAGTTTTTTCAATACAAATTCTTTCATTTGTGGGTTGTGTTTTTAATTAGGTCAAGTTATTTCTCTCACATTATTTTTTCATAATAAACAAAAATAAAAGTGTAATTAAGGAATGAAAGCTATACCTCATAATTGATAAAATTTAAGATGGTCCAATTTTTGAAGATTCATTGCAAATTCCATCTTGGATCCTATCAATAATATTACTTCTTTTTTTCGAAGAGAAATTATTAGTTTATCGTAAGTAAAGTTTTTAAAATTAATAAACGGGATTAGAAGGTAATACTTACCTTCAGAATGTATTAAAAAAAATTTAATTAAAAAAAGACATGGAACAGTCTCTTAATCTCGTTTGTAAAATTTAAAAAATTCACTATTGGTATATCAAAGACGAACTCTTTTTTCAAAAAGATAAAATTAACACTTAAGTAATTGATTCAATAATAAGTGCATGTATTTTTATTTTATTTTTTAAAAATAAAAATAAAATTTGAATCTTCTCTCTTCTTAGGGATTTTTTAAAACCCAATATGCATTGACATCCACCTTTCCTATTCAATCCCAAAATTCCATCAAAATTTTTATTATCTATAGTTTAAACCCATCATATTTTCATATTGGTTGGACATAGTAATTAAACAAAAAAAAAATCTTGATTTATAGTATTTCTTTATTTTGATTTTTTTTTTTTTTTTGGGGTGGGGGGGTTAACTTTTAAGGCAAAAAACAAGCAATGGAAAATGCAAAAGACAAAACAAAAGAAAAAGAAAGGGCATAATTCCAAGCATCAACTTCAATCTAACTTGCATGATTCTAAATTCAATTGCAAAGAGACACAAAAAAAAAAAAAAAAAAAAAAAAAAGAACAAAGATGATAATATAAAAATATAAGAGTAACAACAAATTTTTTTTTTTTTTTTTTTTTTGGGAGGTTTTGTCTAAGGGCTAAGGCTAAGGCCCTCCCGCATAAAATGCGGTGGTGTCCAAGCCACGACGAACTGTCGTTTTCTAGTGCCCTCTCTTGACGACAAATTTTTGGAATCCAATGCTCTTTGGTTTGATTGGGCAGCCCCTCCTCTTCACTCACAATGGGCTTTGGCCCCCCCTTGTGGGCCCCACTTTTTCTTCCTTTTTTTTTTTTATCAAAATTTACTAAAATCTAAATTCTTAATTTCAACTGACAAGTTTCAGTCTCTAACAACTATAAGTATATATATATAAAAAAAAAAAAAAATCATTTATGATTAATGAATTAATAAAAAAAATTAATTTGTTATCACTTATTTTTATCAATTCATTAATCATAAATTTTCATATTAGTGACATTGATACATTTTTTTTTATACTTATATATCACAAAAGATATTTTAGATAAACTAATAAGATCTCACAATGTATGCAAATTGTCCATCTAGAAAATAAGCAAATTGTCCCCAAAACCAGGCAGGGCCATAGCCAGCCAACAGGCCCACCTCTAACGAATATTTACCAGCAAATTGATTTAAACCATTTCTCCCGGCAAAAAGAAGGCAACTTGAAGGACCTGACTCAATGCTGTTTTCTTTTTTTTTCCCAGGGCCCAATATTTGAGAAAACAGTAGTGATAATTATAAGGACCAGGCAGTTTTAACGCCATGCTTTGGGGTTGTTAAATTTTTCTTAGGACCCCATTTTTAAGAGGTATAATGTCCTCTCACAAAGAGCAAACAAAACAGTATATTTTTGCAGGAATTATTATTATGATTTATGACCACAAAAAGCAGTTATTTCGTCTAAGTTTGTCAGAGGCTGAGAAGTGAAGGGGGGGAGGGGGGGGGATTGGAATGCCCCATAATCATTGGGGTACCCTTTGTCAGTATAGCTTGCTGATGGGGTTTTGATATTGAATGATTATTAATGAATGTGAATCACTTGTAAGGCCCACACCATGTGAGCCAACTTAATTTTGTGGTGTTATATTATGGTATATTAATTTCAATGGAGTTTGGAGTATTTTTAAAAGAGAGAAAAAGGTTGAATTATACTCTTATATATATATACCCTTCATTTTCATGAAAATGTACATCAAATTGGACTTTGTTAACTTTTTCGTATTAGTTAAATTTTCACCATCGATCTGTTAGTGGGAATGCAAGACGAAGCTTTATATGTTCAAAATGAATGGATGAGATAAATTAGCTATTCATGTATTTTGTGTTTGTATTATTTTTTTTATTATATATTTATATAAATTTTGATATGTTAATAATTCAAGTTATATAGATTTTGACATGTTCATACATTTATGTCGTGTTTTATTTTATGTCATGTTTTAGTTTTTTTTCGTATTGTATTCGTATGCGTATCGTGTAATCTTTTCGTGTCCAAAATTATTAGGTCTAGACGAGAAGAAAAGACAAATTGTTTTTCACCTAAGGAGCCTAGCTATGGAGGTTTAGAAGATAATTAGCCATTTCAAATCTTTAATTAACCTACTATATATGTTTGGTCGATTAAGATTTTAATAACAGCAGGTCAAGTTTTAGCATGATATAACTGTTGTCTTTAATTAACCTACTAAAGAGTTAGAAGTTTACAATTTAATCACTTTTTTTTGTCCAAAATTCCAAATAAAAACATAGTTTTAAGAGAAGAAAAGGTATGTTGAGTCTTGTTCAGTTTTCTCTTAACAAGTGCACTTAAAATATTATTTAAGATTAATTTATATATTATTAATTTGATAATTTTTAATGTATTTAGTGAAAATATTATTTTATATAATAATCTTAAAGAATGTTTTGAATACACTCATTCGAGTTAAGCAAAATCCTTCTCAATTCTCACTATGGTATAATACAATCTCAATCCCAGCTTCACTTCTTTGTCTCTCTTTCTCAATTAAAGTTCAAACCCCAGTCTTTACACCAACCTCAAGCCATTTATATTTATCACCAGTTAAACACTCTTCGAGTGTAATTATCTGTAAACCCTAGCAGAGAAAGAGAAACCAAGGATGAAGGTGGGAAGCATGCACGAGGTTGGATGATGGAAAAAAGACGGAGACTATACACCATACTTAGTCTTTTTGGTACGTTCTATATAGATTATGGATTTATATTTGATATACTGTCAGTGTATAGGTCTATACACTGACAGTGTATCTTACGATACCACCTGTTAAAATTAGAGTTAGGATTAGGGTTAGGGTTAAGGTTAAGGTTAGGAGTTAGGGTTAGGGATTAGAGAATAGTTTTTTTAATGAGGTGTCAGTGTAGGATTCACTGTCAGTATATAAATCTATACACTGATAGTGCATCAAATACAAACCCATAGATTATTATACACCATACATTAGTTAAAACTACTTGATCGAACTCGGGATTTAAGTCAGTTGATTTATGCAATCACCCTTAAGAGGTAGCATTTACACCATACAGTAGTTAAAACTACTTAATCAAATCCGGTACTTAATTCAATTGACTTATCCAAACTACTCTCAACAGGTCTGGAATTCGAATCTTATGCAACTCCTCATATTTCTAAGCTGCATATCCATTTATATATATAAAAAAAAAAATACGTGATCCGATGCATATATATATATATATAGAAACTATTAACAACATAAAATTTTGCTAATTTTTTATAAAGTGAAACTGATCTGTACTTAGTTAAATTCTATAAATAATTGTACCCCTTTTTTTAAAAGAAGAGAGAATCCAAGTTCTTTATGGACGTGGTCCTAGATTTTAGGAAACTATCAAAAATCAACCAATGGAAAAGTACATGTAAAACGTTTGTGGGCAAGCATTGTACAATGGCAGAAACCGATGCTTCTATATTGTTTGAGGCAGATCAGTGTTTCGAAAGTCGATAGGGTATCGAGGTTAATTGAGCAAGATGACAAGGCCATTAGCCCCATTGGACCACACCCCCTTCAAGTGCAAGTTTCAAGTCAGCTATCTCCATCTCTTGTTCAATTCCAATTTTACTTCTTTCTTTTTTCTTCTTGAATGGACCACTTTTAACAAAGACTTCAATCATCGAACACACTTCCATTGAAGTATTTTTCATTTGGGTTGCTGAGAGTTTTTTGAAAAAAAAAAAAGAAAAAGAAAAAACCCTTTTGTTTAAATTTCTTTTTTTGGTACAATTACTTTATCTTATACAAATGTGGATAAGGTTTTTTAAGTTGGTGATAATTGATAAAGTGCATTTTTGCACAATCTTCAAAATGCTTGATTCCGCAGGCACTAGGATATCGGATAGCTATCAAAGTATCAAAAATGGATTTCCTTGAATCAAGCAGGAGCTTTGTGTTTGTCCAGGTTTGTGGATAAAAAAGAAAGTTAGATTTCAAGAATATATATATATATATATATATATAATTTACCAATCATTCTAAAGAATTTATCATAACTTATTCGAAAAGATAATAATCATTAGTATATTGAAAGTGCTTTTTTTTTTATTAACTTAAATTTTTGAGATAACTTATCACTTAATTTAATATGGTATTAGAGCTGTCGAATCTGAATCCTGACAACCACTTTTTCTTTTAATTATTTCTTTATCAAGTGTTAATTTATTACCCATCGGACTGTGCGTTACTGTTCTAATATTTTTTCAGCTTTCACATTTTTTCTACACTTAGATCTACATGCAAATCCAATAATCATTCATTCGGCTTGCATATGAGGAGCCGTGTTGAAACTCAAATACAATAGTTGGATCTTTTCCTATCAGTTTAAGCTTTTAGGATAATTGGTCGTCCAATTTAACATGGTATCCGAATTCTCAAGTTCGAATCCTGGGAACCGCTTTTCCCTTTAATATTTATTCACTCAGTGGCCAGTGTCCTATTTCATTGAGATGTACTTTACTGTTCTAATCCTTTTTCAACTTGCAACTTTCTTTTGCATTTAGTTTTATATGCAAACCTATTAATCATTCATTCGCCTTGCACGTAAGGGAACGTGTTGAAATTTAAATATAATTGTTAGATTATTCCCTCTAAATTTAAAATTTTAAAATAATTGATCATTTAATTTAACATTTATCTTTCGAGCCATTATCCTTTGTTTTTTTCCCTTTCAATTCTCCGTTGTCATTTTAACAAAAGGCAAAATTGTGTAACTTTGATGATAAAACACCTTCCAAATTACAAGTACATCAACTAAAGCCAGTAAAATTCCTTTCACCACTTATTCAATGTTTGGAATATAGGTACATTGCTCTCTCTCTCTCTCTCTCTCTCTCTCTCTCTCTCTCTCTCTCTTCTTTCAAAACAAATGGGTGCTTTCTTATCTGGTTCAATTTCCATTTCCCCTTGTTTTGTCTAAATCGATCAAGCCAACCCTTTCCTTGACCATTTGGCATTGTTTGTGCCCCCACTAGTCCACATTTCACCAACCAAAATCCGGGGGGGGGTAGAGGTGCTCATGGCAGGGCCGGGCCGCGGCCCTTTTTTTTTTTTTGCCCAGGCCTGGGTCGTTCAGGCCCGCCCGTTTAGGCCCGAATCACTATTCATTTGAATAAAAATATATATTTTTTAATTAAAATTAAATAAAATAATATTATAAAAATAAAATTCACTGTTTCGGGTCGGGCCGGTCCGAAACATGAATTAGCCTGCCCAGGCCCGGCCCGTGAGCAGGTCTAGGGGGCATCCCAAGTGCCAACCCCTTTTCATGAAAGAAACGTGGCAATCTTCTAAACATACGAAAACTAGACTTTGATCAAGATTTATCCAGTGAGCTAAATTTCAAAGGTAAATGTTAATTAGTTTCTAGTGCTATTAGTTAGATAACATATATATATATATATAATATAAAAAAATGATAATGATAATGATAATCAAATAATATTTAATCAGTGTTTATAGATGTTAAGTAACCTTAAGCATATAAACACCAATTAAATGAACCCAATTTCAAATAAAAATCTCATGAAGAAAAAAAAAAGCGTAGGCACTAGTCCCACTCATTATTCATGAATTCTGATTTTTTTCATATGACTTTAAAAAGAAGCAAAAAAGTCTTACTTTTAAAAGGAAATATAAAGGGCGTGAGGGCCCTGAAATTGTCTCATAACAAAGCTGAAAGGCCTGACTTTAGAAAGAAAAATGGATTGCTTTTTGGAAATTGAGAGGACCAAAATTTTTTTTTTTCTCTTGAGCACTAATCAAAATTCAAAAGAGAGGACATGAAAGGAATCATGCACATTTCACATTTTTTGAAAGCTCAAATCAAAGGATTTGATTTTTGATTTCACATTCATTGCTTGCTTTTTACTCCTATAGTCCTATATGCCTTGAGATTCTTCATTTTGCTTTTGCTTTTTAATTTTCTTTCTTTCTTTTTTTTTCTAAATTTTCCCTCCCTTTTTCTCTCCCCTATCACTCTTTCTTTTAAGTTTCTTTTTAGCAGGTCTTGCATTCAATTAAATCTTTTTCCTACGTTTAGTATTTTAAAAAGTAAATCTAATAATTTTGGATAGATATGATAATATTGGACACGACATGATTATATGACACGAAAAAAAAACTAAAACACGACATGACAGAAAAAAATAATACGAACACGACATGAATACATGAATGTATCAAAATCTATATAATACGAATTATTAATGTATCAAAATTTATATAAATATAAAATATCTTAAACACGAGATGAACACGATACGAACATACCAATTGTCAGATCTAATTTTGGACAAATACGATACAAATATAACATGTTTAATAAATACAATACGTTTAATACAAGTAACAGTTTAAAATTTTAATATATTTAATAATTTATATTATATTATATTTATATGATTGATTGATTGATAAAAAAAATATAAAATATAACACGTATATATACAAATTGTCAAATGAGAGTGCAAAACATAAAATTCTTTAAATAACCCATGAAAATTGCAAAAATATATATAATTATAGCCTTTTATTATCACGCTTTCTTTTTTTTTTCCCATAATTTAATTGTTTTGACCTGATGGGACTCTCCCTTAGAGGAGAGTGGGTCTTTATTGTCCATATTTTGCTTTTAATTAGCCTTTGGAGTACATGGGTTTCCGAGCATTCTCTCAATCATTATGATTGGCATCAATCCGGTTTTGATAGAAATATTCCCACAAACACTCTTTTCCCTTCACATTTCTTTACATCTTTTCAACTTTTAACTATACATATTTTAAATTGTAGCACACCACAATTTCAACCCTACTATTAAAGGGAGGAAAAAAGCAATTTGCGCCACTCAAATTAGGACTCTCCTCGTTAAGGCCAATTCAAGTAGTGCTTCCTTTTATTAAGCTTGGATTATATACATTTAGGTTCAGTTAATTAGTACCTCTACATATAGATTAAAATTATTTAATTATTATTTTAGATTTTCTTATATTTAATATATTATTTTTTTTGAATTAAAAAAAGTAATTTATTTATTGTATTTTTCATTCTTTACTTAACTATTATCATTAGATATTGATTAATACTTTTCTTTGTATATTTATTACTTATTTCATTTAACCTCTTCTCTTTCGCTTTCAAATTCAAAATTAGAAAAGAATTTATTGAAAACTCTTAAATGTAGATGATAAATTTTGATTACGTTTGGTAAAGAATTATTTATGAATGATATATATATATATATATATATATGAGTGTAAAATATAAAGGTGTATATGAGTCGATTAGGCCAGATTCTTGTTAAGTTTAGATCCCATATTAACAAACGTTTTGTTTGTTCAAGTCCAGTCCAATTCGAAATATGGACAAAAAATTTTGCCCATGTCCGACCCGTTAATGTAAAACCATTATTCAAGTTCATCCAAATTTATACATAAAAGAATCAATCCCTCAAAAATCTATATTAAGAATAATAAAACGGGTCAGGCAGAACTTGGACAAAAAATATCATGTTTAAAGCTCGACTTGTTTTTTAAATGTGTCTTATTTTTTTCTCCAAGCCCGTTTTTCTAGTCTACTTGTAATAACCAATTTTTGCCCGGGTCGGATCCGAACCCGACCGGGGCAATGTGCGAACAGGGCTTGCTATTTAGCAGGCCCAATCCGTCTGGCCCAAACCTGGCCCATTTCCCCAACAGAAACCCAAGCCCACACCAACCCTAACCTGCCAAAACCCTAGCCCCTGCCGCCTCTACCAACCCTAACTGCCCCCACCACCAACCCTGCAACCAGCCACCATCACCCCTGACAGCCACCCTCCCCACACTCAAGCCCATGCCAGCACCTGCTAACCCACCCCCACACGCCACCCACCTGCACACTCAACCTCACACCACCACTCAACCCCTCCATAAGACCCCGAATCCGATCCTCCACAAGGGGGCCGGAGCCAGAGAGAGACCCCAAATCGGACCCCCCCTTTTATCAAAGCATCATAAAAAATAAAAAAAATAAAAAAGGGAAGAGAGGAATCCAGATCCGGACTCCCCCTGGGTAAAAACCCAGATCTCAGCCCCCCTTTTCGATCCACAACCCACACAGCAAAAAAAAAAAACAACCAAAAACCTGCAAAAAAATCACCAACCAAAAAAAAAACAAAACCCAAAAAAAAAAAGATTTCGAAACCCAGATCTAGGGGTTTCGGCTAGGATTCGGGCAAAACGGAGCCCGAATCCGAGAAGAGGAGGCCGAAACCCTTCAGGTGTGAGATTTTGGGGAAAACCGACAGCCGGTGACGAGGTACGACGGTCGGCGCAGTGGTCGGCCGCCGGTTTCTGGGTTTGAAGGGTGGTTTCTGGGTTTGGGGTTTGAATGAGAAGAGAGAGAGAGAGAAAAGAGGAGAGAGAGAAGGAGAAGAAAAAAATGAAAAGAAAAATTAAAAAAATTAAAAAAATGGGGCTATTTATAGCCCCCTAGAGCGGGTCGACCCGGGTCCGCGCGGGTCATCCGTATATAAAAGAAAAAAAAAACAAAAAGGGGAAAACGGCGTCATTTTGCCCACCCAGGGTCCGCGCGTGGACCCGGATCCGACCCGGGGTCCGCGCGCCCGACCCGGGTTCAAAAAAAAAAGGGTGTGGCGCCGAAACGGCGCCGTTTCACGTGAGGGGGATCCGCGCGTGGACCCGGATCCGACCCGAGATCCGCGCAGGTACCCCCTCGCCCCAAAAAAAAAGAACTGGGCTAGGCCCTGGGCCCAGCTGACCAGAACCGGACCTGGCCCAGCAGGCCAGGCCTGGTTTTGGGCCCAAAAAAAGAGAAAAAAGGAAAAATATAAAAAAAAAAAAGAAAATTTTTAAAAAATAATAATAATAATAATTAAATAAAAAATAATAATAAAAATAAAAAGGGAAATAAAAATTAAATCAAAATCAAAAAAATGAAAAAAATGAAAAATTAAAAAATAATAATAATGATACATAAAAAAATTAAAAATGAAAAAAATAAAAAAAAATTTCACGATTATTGATTTTGAAGTTTTATTTTTTTGGATTTTTTGACATTTTTCAGGTGATTTTACGAAGATCAAGTCCGGCATTTTAATTTTCGGATTCTCGACATTTTTCAGGTACGATTTTAATTTCCTTATTTATTTTTGTTTATTTATTCTTGTTAAGTATTCGACGTATTTTTATTGTTCTGTTTCGGTTTTAAAATTATAAAAATGATTTTTTCTAATTAATACTTGTCTTTTAAAATTATTTTCGGTAAATAAAATTTTCTAAAAACGGATTTCTTTCTCGGGATGGTCGGAGCATCAATCGTTCTTTAAAATGGTCCGAGTAAGAATAATAATCGAAACATTATCGAAAATATCGGAGTGATTCGAGAATTATTCTTACATAGATAATTTTTTTTATTTCGAAATTAATTATTAAAAGCATTTTAATTTACTTTTCAAAAAGAAAAAAAATGTTTTAAGAAATGTGAATTACCGACGACGGAATTCGAAGGACGTCACGGTAGTGATTCCTAAGATGTCTTGAGGTTAGAGAATTTCGTTAAATATCACCACGAGTGGTGGGAGTATTTAACGACATGCTCGATACAAAAATTCGTTTTCATTTAAAAAAAATGGAAATAGTTAAAATAAAAAAAAACGAATAAAATAGTGAATACATATGCGCTCGATATCTCGCTATACTATGATTTGCATGTTTAATTTTATAGTTATATGCTAAGTCGTATGCATCCGATATTTAAATATTCGCATCATACGCATTTAAATAAAAAATGGACGTAAATTACTGACGACGGAATTCGAAGGATATCACGGTTGTGATTCCTAAGATATCTCGAGGTGAGAAGATCTCGTTAAATACCACCAAGAGTGTTGGGAATATTTAATGAGTATTTTCGATAACAAATTTATGTTCGCTTTCGTTTTAAAAAAAATAATAACAATTTAAAAAATTCAAAAATAATAAATATGTTTTTTTTTTTAAATAAAATAAAAAAATAAATAAAAAGAGAAATAATTTTAAATGCCAATGTCAAGTCCATTAAATCGAGATTTAAGATAACACATGATTAAATGGTACCGTTTTCTAAACGGGCGTTGCGGGGGTGCTAATCCTTCCCCGTACGTAACCGACTCCCGAACCCAATTATGTTTTACTCTCTGGTTCAAAGCGCGAACTCCGAAATTGGTTTTACAAAATGTTTTAAATTAATTTTAAAATATTTTACTAAAACTGGTTCTAATAGGTTGCCAATCATACCTAGCAAAAAAGATTGGTGGCGACTCCATTTTTGTTTTCAAAACCGTTATGATAGCTTGGCGACTCCACTGGGGACCCTTTGAGAGTCGAGCCACAAATTGATCATGTGTTGTTTTAAAATCTCGAATTAATGGATTTAATCGATATTTAATTTTAATTCTCTTTACTTTCTTTCTTTCTTTATTTTTATTTTGCTTGCAATTACACTTTGACATTTGTTAATTCTTGATTCATATTTTTTTTATGTCGTTTTTTTTTTTTAAATCGTGGAATGTCTAGAATAAAGAGTCATAGACAAATAGTCGAAGATTTTCTTGTTCCTTCTCACACACGAGCACGTACATTTCATACATAAGCTCTGTACCCGAGCTTTATCCCTTTAGGTGGAAGTAAAGTACCTACGCTCTCGAGAGGTAATAACCTCCGCATGGGCTAGCGAAACGCTTTTAGAGAGAAAAAGTACCTACGCTCTCGAGAGATAATAATCTTCGCACGGGCTAGCGAAAAATCTCTCGCTCGAATTGAACCTGTTTAACTCGGGGTGCCTTACTAGCCTCCACGGGCGACAGTGAAGAGCAATTTGGAGCCTTTTAGATTCTAACTCAACCTCATGTAGTGAACTTGAGTAGAGCCATATCGAATTTCCGATCGGATATCCTCGAAATTAGGAAGGAACATTGTGATCTTTCGCTATTTGTTTACACTCCGAACAAAAACTGTAAATCGGGTAATGATGAGCGTACATCGTGCTACCCGCAATAAGTTTCATTTTTCGCTCCGAATGCACCGTGATGCTTAAATAAGTTGATACTGTCGGAGCAAATGTTCGTTAACTTTTTGAGTTTGTAAATATGAAAATTTTCTTTTCGTACATCTCATACATTTCATGCATTGATGCACTTGTAAATAAAGCATTTACATTTATAATTGTATTTTTGATTTCACGGTGATAATAATCTCATTTGAAAAATTGCATAAACACTTGTTGTTGATTAAATAAGAATTGCAAACCGGTAGTGTTGAATAAATATTTGGACACCTGTGCCATAATAAGACCCACTACCCCAAAATTTTTTGATGAAAATTGGTTTTTGAAAATAATATTTTGGTTTTTTTTTTCTTTTGCGGGAAAAATATGTTTTAAAAAAAAAATTTTGCGGATTGAATTTGGAGGCAAAGTTTGTGCATTGGAATTGTTGAATATATAAGTTCAGTCCAAATCATGAATAGTTTTTTGTATATATTCGTGCATTAATTTGTTTATTCTTTAGACGAATCAAATTAGCATCATTTTGCAATCATAACATGCATGGTCATTCATTGTAGAATACATTAGTGACATACATGATCGTTCTCCGTATATACCAGTATATCAATTCATTTATTCTTTACATGCATCATATCGATATTGTGAGTGCATTCATAACAATAAGGTCGTGCATTCATGACATACATGGTCACTCATTGTATATACTCATGCATTAATTTGTTTATTCTTTACATGCATCATATGGGCATCGTGTTACATTCACGGCATTCATAGCTCATGCATCATAAAGCACACTTGAGAGGAATAAAAAAGAAGTCGGTTTAGCTTTGAAAGGATTTCTCTTCCAAATCAGAGGTATAAGAATCACTGCGTACCTCTATGACACAAGCCGGAACCATGGAGGATGAACAAAATAGACTGGATATAGTGGAAAGAGCACAGAAAGAACTACAAGAACAGTTAGCCAGATCTCAGCAAGAAACACGAGAACAGATAACAAAATCTCAAGAGGAGTCACGCGAGCAAATAGACAAGATGATTGAAATGATGACTAGGCTAACCCGAGGAAAATGGGTTGCTGAAGGATTGATCATAGGGGGAGAACCTCGACCTCAAGTAAACAACAACGAAGATCCGATTTACCCACCAAGTCAACAAGGCCGAGGACAATTTCAATTGAACTCGGAATTTCACCCCTCAGACCCAGTTATTATTCCAAGCCAAGATGATTCACTAGAACAAGAAAAGCTGAAGAAACGTGTGGCAAAGCAAGTGGAAGACACAAAAGTGCAACAGAAGTATGATCTGTTTGAAGAGAGACTCAAAGCCATAGAAGGGATAGACGTTTTCGGGAATACGAATCCGAATGAGCTCAGCTTGGTCCCGGATTTGGTGATTCCACCAAAATTCAAGGCCCCTGAATTTGAAAAGTATGACGGATCGAAATGTCCATCAATCCACATCACGATGTTTTGTCGAAAAATGGCTGGCTACACCAACAATGACAAGCTGTTAATCCACTGCTTCCAAAACAGTCTAACAGGGTCAGCTGCAAGATGGTACAATCAGTTGGATCGGGGCTGTATCCGTTCTTGGAAAGATCTGGCAAAAGCTTTCAGGACTCAGTATAAGCACATGATCGACATGGCACCAGATAGGTTAACATTGCAGAATATGGGAAAGAAGCATACGGAAGGTTTTAAGGAATATGCCCAACGATGGAGGGATATGGCAACACAGGTGCAACCACCACTCACCGAGAGAGAAAATACTGTGTTGTTCATCGGTACATTAACGACACCTTATTATGACAGGATGGTTGGCCATGCCTCAAGAAATTTCACTGATATGGTTATATCTGGTGAGATGATTGAAAATGCTATCAAGATCGGAAAACTCGAAGGAGATAAGACATCCAATGCCGAGAGAAACGAGACACCTGAAAGGAAGGAGGAACATGTCCAGGCTATGGGAGAATTCACTCCATATCCCCGGGTCTCTCCATATCAATCATGTTACTCTACCAATGTCTCTCCAAGTCATTATCCTTACCTTCCAGATATTCAAACAACTCATCCTATGCAAGCCCCTACAACTAGGCCTGCTTCCCAGAAACGACTGAGGGGCAACCAAGAGAAATTTTTAATCCCAATCTCCGACCTGTTGCAATTACTAATGAGGAATCAATACCTTACCCCTGTGCCTTTGAAGACAGCTCCAAACACATCAGCAAGGAGTTATGACCCGAACAGCAAGTGTGAGTATCACATGGGGGCAATTGGACATTCAACTGAAAAATACAGACAACTGAAGGAAAAGATTGAAGGTCTTGTCCACAATGGCATTTTAACTCCAGAGCTAGTCGAACAATGGAAATCCGCATTTCCATAAATCGGTTTCTTCGCCACGGGTTTGGAAGATGAGAATGGTTACCTTTAAAAGTATGTCGACAAGCATTGAGTAATACGCATATAGTTCTATGCCTCATCATGAAAGCACTTGTCTTATGTCGGCATCCACATGAAATAAATAAATTTTGAATTTCAAAGGCTTTGTGTTTATTGTGTTTTAAGTTGAATTTGCAAAAATAAACATTAAAGAAATTCTTGATTTTGAAGAGCGCGTTCTTAAAAGAAAAAATCTTTCTTCGCATTAAGAAGTGATGAGATGTCTTGAGATTATTGATGATCAATGTTAGAAATGACCCAACATCCTTCCATCTCTCTTTCGGACTTGCCCATGCTTGAATCTTTTGAGTTTGGAAACAGTCAATGCTTCCAGGAATATATTGTTGAATTTCAGAAACCATAGTCAGTGCAATAAGAAAAATGCAGATCCTAGTTTAGGTTATGAGCAATGGAACAAACTTTTTGAAAAAAATCCGAGCTTTTTGGTGTCTCAAACAAGTGAAACCTTTTTCAAGAATCTAGATTATGGTAAATTGATGTGTGTCAAGGTTATGCCAAAACCATTCACATCCCTTTCCGTAACCACAAAACAAGAGTTGCCCAGACGTCATTTCATGATTAACGTTTCAGGTAACAATGACTAAACCTGATTTTCTCGTGTTCCTAGAAAAAGAAGTTTTTGAACCATATTTTTTCTTGTCCTTTTGGAGAGCAAAAAGACTCGAGGTGTTCCTCGTTATGATACGAATTCTCATTTGTATGACCAATCAAATGGTGCATCATTTGTAGATACGGAGGACATGTGGTGAATAAAGATAAAGTAATTTTCGGAGCATGCATAAAAAAAATGAAAAAAGAGAAATGAAAGAAAATGAAAAACGAGTGTGGCATCATGCATTTATGAAATTCAAGATGGTTTCAAGAAAGAAAAAAAACCTTTTCATTATTTTCCTCTAAGGAATGACTCTTCGATTTACGTGCTTGTGTTCGAGATGAAAAATGGCCATCTTTCATCATCCTTCCGCAAATTATAAAATATCCTTTTGCTACCCCTTTTGAGCCTAATGAATACTTTCGTTCTTTCAACCCCGATCAAGGATCACCCTCCACACTAGGGGGCAAATGCGAGGAAGGATATTTTCAAAAGTCACAGATAATGAAGTCTTGGTTCAAAGACGAAAAATAATGCCGTGAATCAAAGAGAAATCTGAGCTTCCAAACAACTACGGGCTCACCTTGTCAAAATAGAAATGCCAAGAAAAAAAATGAGAGATAAAAAGAAAAATGAAGGTAAAAAGAAAAAGGAAAGCAAAAAAATAGAAAAGAAAGAAAGGAACGGATGAAAATCATCGGATAAAGAGAAAGCTCAGAAAAGACAGATGTTTCGAAAAGAATCCTCCTCATGAAATAATCCTTGATTTGATCATCTTCAAACACATGTTTGGGCCTATTTATCTTTTCTTTCAATACGTCGAACCTCGGCCTACATTACATACCTGAAAAGACCATTTCGATCGAGCATGGTCATTTAAATTGATGAGTCTATTCTTAGAGAAATGCATGAGACTTCGGTCTCCTTTCTGGTTAAAAATCTTTTTTGGATAAGTCTTGTTTTCTTGAATGCATTGTGAAACATTTAATGAAAAAAAAAATGAAAAATGGAAGGAAGAAGACTCTAGGGTGAAAACCCAACATGGGCAGTCTAGAGTAAAATGGGAGAATTTCGGTGCTGCTTATGGTATTGTCAAGGCCATAACAAAAGAAGAGATCATTTTGAAGAAATCAAGGAACATCTGATAATTCCAAAATATCCCAAAATGGTCAACTCTCGTTTGGAGGTTCGACTTTAAAAACTGAGACCGTTTTCCTTTCCAGAATTAATTCCTCAGTTTGAACATCCCAGCTAGTCTTGAAGTTTGTCAAAACGCCATAATTCGAAAACTAAAAGAAGGTTGAATTTGTTTGAGTCCAAAAAATCATGTTCTACGAAGTCTGTTCCATTTGTGAGTCTAGAAAGGATATACATTTTTCCTGTTGCGAAGCCTCCTTGGGTCAATCAAAATCTTGTTGTACCCAGCCTTTCGACTTAATTTGAAAAATCTGAATTGACACTCAAAAAAACTTTTAACAAGTGATCATCAATCTTCAAGAGATTTGGATATCACAACATGAGGATGACATTTTCAGCTCAAAAGTTTTCAGTGAATAAGCAAAGATTTTTCAAAAAAAAAAAAAAAAAAAAAAGAGCAAACAAAAGCAGATAAATGAAAATATTTTTGGAAGAAACCATTTTCGATGTTGGCATAAGACGAAGGTTCTTCTGGCCCAGAGGTATGGAACTATTGAGGTAAAAGAAATGAACATTTGGCTCGGACTCCAATTGATAAAAATTTTGAAAAACTATCGGGGCAAAGAGCTAGTTCCAAAGTGAAGAAAAGGGTTGATCTCGTACGAGGCACGAGCGTTTCAGGATACACTCTGTTTCGAAGAGGAAAAACGATTTGGAAAAGCTAAACCAAGATCAGGAAAAACAATTGGGAACATTTGCATCATTCATGAACATTCGCATATCTATTAAGTTTTGCATCTGTATCGTGTCATAAAATGTTTACATTATTCATGGGTACTTGCACATGCAACATCAGGGGCATATGCATTGACTTCGCATAACATTCATATTTCATGCATGACATTGACCATTTGAAATTTTGACATTTGAATTCGAACATTCAGTGAAATTTTCTTCCAAGATATGATCTTCAGGTATGATCACCAAGACCTCCGGACACCTCTTTTAAGACCTCCGGGCACAGCAAAAAAGAGAAATTAGAAAAAAGACCTTCGGGCACCTCTTTTTCAAAGACCTCAGGGCATAAGTTTTTAAAACCTCCAGGTTACAATCTTTAAGACCTCCGGGCACCATTTTCAAAGAAAAGATAATTTTTATAAGACCTCTGGGCGTCCGAGCAAGACCCCCGGGCATTATTCTCAAACATCACGGATAAGATCTCCGGGCACCATTTTCAAAAAAGATCATTTTTTGAAGACCTTCGGGCAACTATTTCAAGACTTTCGGGCATTATTCTCAAAAGTTATGTTTTCAAGACCTCCGGGCACCTTTCTCAAAAATCATGGATAAGACCTCCGGGCGCCATTTTCTCAATGAAAAGACATTTTTAAGACCTCTGGGCAACTGTTTCAAGACCTCCGAGCATTATCCTCAAAAATCATGTTTTCAAGACCTCCGGGCACCTTTCTAAAAAATCATTGATAAAGACCTCTGGGCATTATTCTCGAAAATCACCGATAAGACCTCCGGGCACCACTTTCAAAGAAGTAACATTTTTAGACCTCCAAGTATCTGCTTTCAAAAATCTCTGGGTAACATCTTTCAAAATGACATTTTTCAAAACCTCCGGGTACCATTTTCAATTCTTGCGAAGTCAAACTCGTTACTTTAAGAAAGGTCGAGCCTTGGTATGATTAGTCAAGTGGCGATATCTGAAGAATCTGACAAGGAATTTCAAAACTGAACGAGAAAGAGATGGGGATATCCAGAATGAGTCTTCACTTTTGTAAGACTAAGGTTGTAAGTGAGATGATGATCTAAGTTGTGTTCAAACTCATTGTCAAAAATTCGAAGTTCGTTTTTAAATTTCAAAGTTGTGGAGCCTCTGATGAGAGGAGCAATTTATTTTTCCAAGTGGTAGAGCCTCTGATGAGAGGAGCAATTTATTTTCCAAGTGGTAGAGCCTCTGATGAAAGGAGCAATTTATTTTCAAAGTTGTGGAGCCTCTGATGAGAGGAGCAATTTATTTTCAAAGTTGTGGAGCCTCTGACGAGAGGAGCAATTTATTTTCAAAGTTGTGGAGCCTCTGATGAGAGGAGCAATTTATTTTTCAAGTGATAGAGCCTCTGATGAGAGGAGCAATTTATTTTCAAAGTGGTGGAGCCTCTGATGAGAGGAGCAATTTATTTTCAAAGTTGTGGAGCCTCTGATGAGAGGAGCAATTTATTTTTCCAAGTGATAGAGCCTCTGATGAAAGGAGCAATTTATTTTCCAAGTGATAGAGCCTCTTATTAGAGGAGCAATTTATTTTCCAAGTGATAGAGCCTCTGATTAGAGGAGCAATTTATTTTCCAAGTGATAGAGCCTCTTATTAGAGGAGCAATTTATTTTCCAAGTGATAGAGCCTCTGATTAGAGGAGCAATTTATTTTCCAAGTGATAGAGCCTCTGATTAGAGGAGCAATTTATTTTCCAAGTGATAGAGCCTCTGATGAGAGGATCAATTTATTTTTCAAGTGATAGAGCCTCTGATTAGAGGAGCAATTTATTTTTCAAGTGATAGAGCCTCTGATGAGAGGAGCAATTTATTTTTTAAGTGATAGAGCCTCTAATGAGAGGAGCAATTTATTTTTCCAAATGATAAGAGCATCGCTAAAAATGGATCTCTATAACCGGGCAAAATTGGTTGTATTGTCTTTGCCCTATTCCTGATTCTCAGCAATGTGCAAAGAGGGGCAGCTGTAATAACCAATTTTTGCCCGGGTCGGATCCGAACCCGACCCGGGCAATATGCGAACAGGGCCTGCTATTTAGCAGGCCCAATCTACAAACCCAGCCCAAGCCTACCAGGCCCAATCCGTCTGGCCCAAACCTGGCCCATTTCCCCAACAGAAACCCAAGCCCACACCAACCCTAACCTGCCAAAACCCTAGCCCCTGCCGCCTCTACCAACCCTAACTGCCCCCACCATCAACCCTGCAACCAGCCACCATCACCCCTGACAGCCATCCTCCCCACACTCAAGCCCATGCCAGCACCTGCCAACCCACCCCCACACGCCACCCACCTGCACACTCAACCTCACACCACCACTCAACCCCTCCATAAAACCCCAAATCCGATCCTCCACAAGGGGGCCGGAGCCAGAGAGAGACCCCAAATCGGACCTCTCCTTTTATCAAAGCATCATCAAAAAAAGAAAAAAAGGCAGTAGAGGAATCCAGATCCGGACTCCCTCTGGGTAAAAACCCAGATCTCAGCCCCCCCTTTTCGATCCATAACCCACACAGCAAAAAAAAAAAAACAAAACAAAAACCTGCAAGAAAAATCACCAACTAAAAAAAAAACAACAAAACCCAAAAAAAAAAGATTTCGAAACCCAGATCTAGGGGTTTCGGCTAGGATTCGGGCAAAACGGAGCCCGAATCCGAGAAGAGGAGGTCGAAACCCCTCGGGTGTGAGATTTTAGGGAAAACCGACCGTCGGCAAGCGGTGGCCGGCGCGGTGGCCGACCGCCGGTTTCTGGGTTTGGGGTTTGAATGAGGAGAGAGAGAGAGAGAGAGAAAAGAGAAGAGAAGAGAGAGAAAAAGAAGAAAAAAAATGAAAAATGAAAAAAAAAATAAAAAAGGGGCTATTTATAGCCCCCTGGAGCGGGTCGAGTGACCCGCGAGTCGACCCAGGGTCCGCGCGGGTCACCCATATATAAAAATAATAAAAAAAAAAAACAAAAAGGGGAAAACAGCGTCGTTTTGCCCACCTAGGGTCCGCGCGTGGACCCGGATCTGACTCGGGGTCCGCGCGCCCGACCCGGGTTCAAAAAAAAAAAAGGTGTGGCGCTGAAACGGTGCCGTTTCACGCGAAGGGGATCCGCGCCTGGACCCGGATCCGACCTGGGGTCCGCGCGGGTACCCCCTCGCCCCAAAAAAAAAAGAACTGGGCCAGGCCCTTGGCCCAGCTGACCAGAACCGGACCTGGCCCAGTAGGCCAGGCCTAGTTTTGGGCCCAAAAAAAAGAGAAAAAAATAAAAAAGAAAAAAGGAAAAAAATAAAAAGAAAAAGAAAAAGAAAAAGAAAAATTTTAAAAAAATAATAATAATAATTAAAAATAATAATAAAAAGAAAAAGGGAAATAAAAATTAAATTAAAATAAAAATAAAAATAAAAATAAAAATAAAAATAATAATGAAAAAATAATGAAAAAATAATGAAAAATTAAAAAATTAAAAAATTAAAAAATAATAATAATGATACATAAAAAAATTAAAAATTAAAAAAAAAAACGGAAAAATTAAATGAAAAAAATAAAAAAAAATCACGATTATCGATTTTGAAGTTTTGATTTTTTTGGATTTTTTGACATTTTTCAGGTGATTTTACGAAGATCAAGTCTGGCATTTTAATTTTCGGATTCTCGGCATTTTTCAGGTACGATTTTAATTTCCTTATTTATTTTTGTTTATTTATTATTGTTAAGTATTCGACGTATTTTTATTGTTCTGTTTCGATTTTAAAATTATCAAAATGATTTTTTCTAATTAATACGTGTCTTTTAAAATTAATTTCGGTAAATAAAATTTTCTAAAAACGAATTTCTTTCTCGGGATGGTCGGAGCATCAATCGTTCTTTGAAATGGTCCGAGTAAGAATAATAATCGAAACATTATCGAAAATATCGGAGTGATTCGAGAATTATTCTTACATAGATAAATTTTTTTTTCGAAATTAATTATTAAATGCATTTTAATTTACTTTTCAAAAAAAAAAGGTTTTAAGAAATGTGAATTACCGACGACGGAATTCGAAGGACGTCACGGTAGTGATTCCTAAGATGTCTTGAGGTGAGAGAATTTCGTTAAATGTCACCACGAGTGGTGGGAGTATTTAGCGACATGCTCGATACAAAAATTCGTTTTCATTTAAAAAAATGGAAATAGTTAAAATAAAAAAAAAAACGAATAAAATAGTGAATACATATGCGCTCGATATCTCGCTATACTATGATATGCATGTTTAATTTTATAGTTATATGCTAAGTCGTATGCATCCGATATTTAAATATTCGCATCATACGCATTTAAATAAAAAATGGACGTAAATTACCGACGACGGAATTCGAAGGATATCACGGTTGTGATTCCTAAGATATCTCGAGGTGAGAAGATCTCGTTAAATACCACCAAGAGTATTGGGAATATTTAATGAGTATTTTCGATAACAAATTTATGTTCGCTTTCGTTTTAAAAAAAATAATAACAATTTAAAAAATTCAAAAATAATAAACATGTTTTTTTCTAAACGGGCGTTGCGGGGGTGCTAATCCTTCCCCGCACGTAACCGACTCCCGAACCCAATTATGTTTTACTCTCTGGTTCAAAGCGCGGACTCCGAAATTGGTTTTACAAAATGTTTTAAATTAATTTTAAAATATTTTACTAAAACCGGTTCTAATAGGTGGCCAATCACACCTAGCAAAAAAGATTAGTGGCGACTCCATTTTTATTTTCAAAACGTTTCAGCGGTCGAAAAACCGTTATGACACCACTATTTCTGTCAAAACCCTCCAAATATCGGAGGAGTCTTTAAGTTTTGACCGATAACTCTTTCTAGTAAAACATACAATAAATTTTTTGTTTTGTTTTGTTTTTTTTTATCAAATTACAATTATAATCAAATAATTTTAATATACATCAAGAAAAAAAATCAATAAACAAACTGAACCAATATATAATTAGCAAGACAAAACTTCACAGCTGATGAAACTTGACTAAAAATTCAACTTAATTAGCGTCGGTTAATAGTGATGAAATTTATAATGCCATGTGAAAAGAAAAAAAATTATTATAGTACAACTAACCCCGATTGAATACCAAACAAGAAATTAATCTAAAACACAGGCATTGATCATCAGGTTTCCTAAACATCAAGTTGTTGCATCACCCTTAGTTCTTAATTAATTAACATCATTAGACACCTTAAACATAGCTAGTTATATAACCAAGAAAAATAATGAGCGGATTTTACAGTTAGTTGGGAATATCGGTGAGATTGCCCATAGTTAATCATTCAGTCAAACTTTTATAATTATATATAAAGTTCGTTTTTAATACATTGATAGCAAAATTTTTGCAAGCAGATTTAAGAGATTATCATATGTCTTATTTTTTATTTTTATTTTTATTGGCATAATGATAAATTTGGCACTCAAAGTATGCAGCTAAAATCATTTTGGCCCTTATACTTTTTTTTTAGTCAATTTTGCCCTCAATCTATTATTTTTGTCGATATCGTGTAAATTTAACGAAAATTGATAACGTACGAGTATGAGACTAAAAAAATTCGTTAAATTTAGGCAAATTTTATAAGAAATAGATAGCAAAAATTAACCAAAAATTGATTGAAAATTGACCAAAATGTAACCTTTTCATTAAATTTAGGCTAAATTGATTGAAAATATTAGCATAAGGGCTAAAGTGATCCAAAAAAAAGTTAGAGGCCGAAATGACTCAACTGGTATAGTTCGAGGGTTAAATTTATCATTATGCCTTTTTTATCTTTTAAATATATCTTAAGAGTACGTGTCACCTTGTTAAGCTGGTGGATGAGATATTTTCTCATATATATATATATATATATATATATATATATATACACTAAATATTCATTTTTTATATATTAACAGTGAAAATTTTAATTTTACAAATAAAATTAAAAAACATACATATATTCCTTTTTCTAAAATTATATCTTTTAAATATATTTTAAGAATATATTTTACTCTAGTAACTCGTTTATAGAATCTAAAAGTGAAAAAGATAATTTATCATATACCATGCAAAGGTTCAACTAAAGTAAGGCAAAAGCAATTTGAGATTAAAGTTGAAAATCTTAGCCAATATAGGCTATGGGCCGTAGGAGTGAGCAAAATCCGACTCGACTCGAAAAAACCGAAAAAAATTTCAAATTTTGAATTAAATAGTTCGGTTTTTTAGAGTTATTCGGATTTTCGGATCAACTCGACTAAGTAATTTGAGTTATATAGTTTAGCTAGGATTTGATTTATACAACTCGAATAACTCGAAAATCCGAATAAGATATTTCTATACGACGTCATTTTACTCATTTGAGTTTGATACTAAGCTTGAGTTTTGCGTTTTCCTTATTTCGTCTTCCTTTTTTACTCTTTAGCCCATTTTTGTTGGGTCATTTATTTTTGTTGTTTGTCACCATTCAGTAGAAAAATAAATTCACATGAGCTGTTGACTGCATACTTATTGTCTTAATGTTTTATCATTCATTTTTTTCCCCTTTGAAATTGACAAGTCTAGATTGAAAGTTTACATTGAATTTTTTGAGTTTCAAAAGGGGAAGGCTATCACTCAATGCTTCATTGAGTTAAAGATTGAAGCTTTTGGTTGATATCATGCACATTACCAAACTAACCAAACGATGAAATTCAAAAGATAATGAATTCTCTTTTTTTAAAGGTTATTTATTTAGTATGACAAGTCTTTGATAGCTATATTTATAAGAAAAGATAGAACACAAAAAAAATATATATTTGTAATTTCATAGAACTAAATTTCAAAATTATAGATATACATGCATTTACAAGATAACAGTAACATGATCTAGTCAATCAACATTTACAAGATAACATTTTAACTCGAATAAATTATTCGACTCGACTCGAATTTGTTTTAACTCGACTCGATTCGCTAAAATTTCAAATTGAATTTGGTTGACAAAATAAGACTCGTCAACTCGACTAATCCAAATTTTTTTCACTCGACTCGACTCGATCGAACGCTCACCAGACGGAGACAATCTTTGAGTGACTGCCGCCCCAAAGTTTTTATAAGTGGGCAAAATCTGATATAGTTTTCCGTGCCCACCCTTAACTAAGGTCCCACATGTGCCCCCCCCCCCTTTCCTTTTAATTACCTTACTTCAAAGGATTCTAACTTCATATTTCTCATCTTAATTTGATTAATTTATTGTTCATTTTCATAAAATTATTATGTGAAAGGTAAACCATTGATTTTAAATTAAAGTATGTTACTTAATTACTTGTTTTAGCAAAGAATTCGGCGAATAACTTTGAGCACTCTTTAAAAATTTTATATTTAGTAAATATATTTTTTTCAATGTATCAAAATTCTTACATTAATTACTATATTTAATATAAAAATATTATTATATACAATGTTTTAATTAAAATTTTAATAAATATTTTAAAACACTCATTAAAAAATCTAAATTCGTATAACTAAAGTTTCATGCATACATTAATTAATTAAAATGTAGTGGTAGTAATTAAAGGAGATAAAAATGATTACATTTGTATTTTCTCTTATCACATTTAGTTAAATCCATCATGTAACATTAGTTCAAGAGAAATGATTAGGGTTATGTATAGTATTAGTTGGAGGGTCATTTTAATTTATTTTTCTCAAATCAATCAGCTCACTTATTATCAGTCATTAGTGGAATTCAAAATTTATCTTTTCTGAAAACATTCTAAAAAGTTGTTCATATCATTGTAGGTAGGTTTATAATTTGTGTATATATATTGTATTTCGTATTTTTATCAATTGTATAAATATAAATATAACATAAATTATTAAATATATTAAAATATTAAACACAAATATAATAGTATGTTAAGTGTATCATATTAATCATATTTAACTTATCGTGTTTTTTATTGATGTCCAAAATTAAGTATATCTCACCAAATGATGCAGAAAATGTTTGAAAATCAAGGAAGAAGTAAATCAAAATTAACCTAGCTAGCTCTTGATCTTTCTTTTTTTTTTTTTCTTCTTATAATTAACGAATTTCATGCATAAACAAAATGCAATCATTCAATAAAGAACATCATTGCTTTGTACTTGTAAGCTGTTCATCAAATTAAATATGAAATTCATGGACCTTCCCATCACCAATCTAGAAAAATTCTTATATACTCCAAAGATGGGGCAGCCGATGGGGTCATGAAAAGCTTACTAGAAAATATGTTGGCAAGAAACGTGACTCCATTCCAACCAACTTTCCATAGGAAATAGGGTTAATTAACTTCTAATTAATATTTATAGTTATTAAATCGATATATGTATCTTGAATCGGAATTTTATTTTTTGAAAATTGAGTAACATATATACGATAAATGATTTTAAAATTAATTATAAATAATAATATAAACAAAAAATAAGAGATTAAAAAGTCTCAACATACTTATTAATAGTATGTATCTTTAAATAAAAAATTTCTTATATTTTCTATGTTAAAAGTCTAAATTTTCATGTTATTTAAGTTTAAAATATTTATAGAATATGTTTATAAGTTTTTATGGGTAAAAAACCATAAAAAAAAATGCATTTTAAAATAATTAAACCTGATCAGATTTTAATTGAGTTTGACCTAAATTTATCATAAGCGTGTTGAAGTGTATTATATGTGTTGTATGATACGCATCGATTCGCTTGTATATTGATAGATACGTCAGCGATTCACTATAAAATCGATTCTCAACATAAATACATATGGAGTATTGTTCGATATTAATAACTATATATGATAAAAATTATATGCAAGTCTCATTTTTTTTCATAGCAAACAGTTGCTATATAATCTGACTTGATTACCTAATTTATTCATTACTACTACAAAATCCTCAAGCAATTAAATATATATATATCTTCAATTTGATTTGAAAATCTCAATGATCAATTGTGGATAGCCAGCTTTTGGCGATTGTACTGTACTTAGATCGATAAGTACTATCAAATTAATTATTGTTCCATTAAAGATGAAAGATATATATGAAAACAAAGAAGGAAATTTCTTATTATATATTTTTTCTTAAATAGGTAAGTATTTCAATCAATTACCATTACTTAGTTAGTACTACTAGTAATATAGTTTATGAATGATCTTGGATATTTTCATGGATGGTTAAAAATCCATGACATTAGACCTAGAAATTAACACTGAATATTTCTTGGGAAGTGGTCCATTGTTGTCTATTTTAGAATCACATCAAGTCGTGTGTAAATAAATCGATTTATATAGATGTAAAATTAATTAATTTTATATATGATTAAGATTTTAACAAATTAATTATTGAATTTAGTAATATAATCGAATTTATCGTGCATGTAAATTTTTAAATCGATTTAATATATTTATCATATCGGTCAAGAATAATATTTTTGATATTAACCATTGAATTTTTTTATATCAAACAGATAATTAAATATTTTTAATTTACTCAAAATTTGACGTGCATAATCTACATGAATATAATATAAAATACAATGATCGGATTAAATAAATATAAGTTATATAAAAAATTATGAAAATGTATAAATGTATCTCTCTTCTATAGACAGAGACATATATACATGCAATGTGTAACATGCAAAATCTCAATGGCATCAAGATGAGTCCCACGTTTCAGCATTCATTTATGTATTACCTAACTGTTATGCCGTTATGGACCTTAATTAAATGACCATGTGTGGCATGTCTTCTAGCACTCGAACGTTCAAGAAGAGATACAGTTTCTAGTTTTTAATAGTAGCTAGCTTAGCTCTAGCTAGCTTCAGAGACCGGACCATGCCGCCGATCGATGGCCGGGGCGGTTTGGTTGCCGGCTGGCTCTAAAAAATGCGACGCCATCACATGATGACCCTATCGAGTTACTAGGCTCTATGTATGCAAAGCTTGCAAATTAGAGTAAGTTTATTGTTTGAATTGTGCAAGGCGCAACATTCGCTGCAAATTCCCTCTGAATTATTAGCCTATACTCGTTGTATAATCACATTAGGATGTCATCCCACAATTTTTAAAGCTGGAAATTATGTCGATTTCAATCTCTATCTTATATTTATGAGGTTAATTTGACACTTATTTTTAATATATAAATTATATATATATAAGGGAATGACTCACTTATATCCGTATAAAATTAAATTTTTACATCATTCATATATTTTGATACAATTTATATTTTATTAATACAATCATAAATTTCATGTATTATTTATGTATATCATGCATGCAAATTTTCAAATCATTTGAAAGTGTCTAATTATTTTTTTGTATAATAAAATTTTAACTGTTAAACTTATATTAAAAAATATATTATTCTTAATTAATTGATGGAATAGAGATATCGAATTAATTTAAATTTTATAAGTACGATAAGTACGAGCATGTTAGATTCAAAAGTTAGTTTCTTAAAATATTAATTGTACAATAAATTGTAAATATTATAAAATTAATTAATTTTACATACATATAATTTGATCCCATATATATATATATATATATATATAAGCAGCAATCCCATGATCACCTATGTATATGGCTCCCCAACCTAATCTAATTTGAAGTTTTTGGACGTAAGTGGTAGCTTTTGGATTTAAGTTTCTGGGTTCATCTTTTAATTTGTAAGTGGGAGTTTTTAGTTTTATGTTTTGTAAATTAACAGCCATGAGAAAACAGTGTTAACCGGATTCCAAATGTTAGTTAGCCTATAATTTCAGTCAACACGTGGCATAATATGATTGGTGGGCACCAAGAAGGCACAATTCTGGGAGTAAAGGACATCCGTTCCTTTTCTTCCCAAAGCGAACTTTCCCAAACATTACCCTCCTGTTATTTAAGCTACGTGCCATTATCTAATTAGTTTAAAAGTTTGGAGCGTTCCGTTACAGTTCCCAGATCCACGTACGACGCCGTCAAATTCCCCGTCACAGATACTCCGTCGCTGTTAAATGGACCACCATCACCCACAACTCCCCCCCCTTTTAAAACCGCAAAACAAATCTTCACCGTTCAACGTACCCTCCCCTCTCATCATCATCATAAAAACTAACAAAAACCAGAAAACGAACGCTCGAAACCAACAAAAACGAATTATCACTCTCTCTCCCTCTCTCAAAGAAAGAAAGAGAAAAAGAGAGATCAAGAATTTTTATTCCTTTTTAATTCTGAGGAGAAAGTGTAGAACAATTTTAGAAATTGCAGTTATGGAGCTAGCTGACGTCGGAGTTCGAACGCGAGCCATGGCGGCAACCGAAACAGTTCAGAAGAAACGCAGAAGATTAAACGATGACGAAGAAGCTGAATATAAAGTAACTTCTTCAACGACCTCAACGACGTCGTATATCCAGTTAAGAAGCCGGAGAATTTTGGTGGATCAACATCGTCGTAACGAAAATCGGTGTTTGAGCCCTAACTCTGATCATGATGATGACGTGTCATGCTGTTCAAGCAATATCGGATCGAGCGAGAAAAGGATTATCGAATTGCCAGATCTGGATGTGAATTTTGAAACTCCTTTTTTTCTTTTTTTGAAAATTTAATAAGTTTTGTCTTCATTGGTTCTAGGAATTTCGGTTTGTCCAGCTTTAATTGCAGCTACTAAATTCAAGAATTTTTTAAAATTTTTGCAGGATGAGAGTATTGAAGTTGAAACATCCACGCATTTTAGCAGCAGCGAAAGGTCTGTAACTCTGTATAATAGGCTTATAATAATTATTCATATAAACTAATTATTTTTTTTATTTTAATATTTAAGTTACTGTAACTTACTTTGGCACGTCTCTTGAATTCGAATTTCAAAAGCAGCCGATCATTTAATTTATTTTATTTTTCTTTTTCTGTTTTTTAATCTCTTTTTCTTTATATACTCCTTCCCTCAAATTCTTTTGCTCTTCTTTGTCTCTTCGGTGAATTGTAGCATGAGAGAAACGGCGCCGTCGAGTGAGCTCCGAGCTGAACCAGAAGACCTGGATTCAACGTCGAGGCCATCAGAGGCGAACTCTCGCCGTAGATCAACGGTGGAGAAGATGCCAACCGAAGCTGAACTCGAAGAATTCTTTGCTCCTGCCGAGAAAAAACTTCAAAAACAGTTTGCAAAAAAGTATGTTCATGCACATTCACTTTTAAAAGACCTAGATTTTCTTTTCCGTTGTTACATTTTCTTAGCAACCAAACGGCAATTTTGAAACTAAAAAAGAAAATTTTCTTTTTTGTTTACTGTTTTTAGGTATAACTACGATATTGTCAAGGATGAACCGTTGGAAGGACGTTACAAGTGGGTTCGATTAAACCCATGAAGAAAAAGCCAAAACCAAACCCAACAAAAAAATAAAGGAAAAAAAGCAAGCAATAATTTATTTAGAAGAAGAAAAACAAAAGATCAACCAGGCGATTTCTCTTAGGTACTGCTACTAATCTAAAATTTTAGTTTCTTTTTACAATTCTAGGGTTTTCTTCTATGTACAAAATTATGACGAAGAAGAAAGAAGAAGGGAGAAGCTGTTAACTAGTTTGTTATTTATAGACGGAGATAGAACGAGAAAGGGAGGCTTCTTTGGAAGAAAAAAAAAAATTGGGGAAAATCAGCTTATCCCCTAAAATTCGTGTCTGTTTCTTCTGCTAAAGTCTGCTGCTTCTCTCTTCCCGCTTCCTCTGGTACGGCCACTGCTTCTTTTCGTCAGTTGTAGTAATTCTTAGTAGCTTGTAGTAATTTTTTTTTCATTAATTTAATAAAATTTACTAACAATAACAGAAAAGTCTTTATTTTTTTTTATTTATGTCTTTTATTAATTATATATTTTTTATTGGATATTTTGGAAATATCATCAAATATAAATATAGGACGTTAATTAAAGAGAAAAAAAAGGGAAAAGAAAGAGAGAGAGAAAAAGAGAATGATCAGATGGGGAAAGAGTCACAGGAGAGGCAGCTACACGCGCCATGCTGAACAAGTTAGAGACACGAGTTTTGTATTGGAATCCTGATCTAAATCTTAATCCCAAATTCCCATTATACGAGCACATTTCATTCCACACTTATTTTTCCTCTAATGATTATTTTTTTAATTTCCATTTGACTTAGAATCGAATTATTTATTTAATTTAGTAAAAGTCTTTTTTTTATTATTATTATTGAAAAAATCCGTTCTCTTGTACTGTTTCCTGAATAACAACTCAAACACACTCCATTTTTTCAAAAAAAATCAATACATCAATGACTACACTTAGATTTATTAGATTTTTTGCTAAAAGATTGATATTAAACCCAAGTGAAAGAAGTTTTGAGAATTTAAAAGAATGTCATGACGGGACGAATCGTTTATCAATACGATAAGTATTAAGTGAAAATGCAATGAGATATATAGCTGAGGTATCCTAACATAAAGGTAAACTTGAACCTTATTCTTACGTGACCCGATCAATTCAATTTAACACTTACCATCTATTTTCGTTGTTCAACTATTTGACAACACGAAAAACTTATTGTTCAACTCTAAAGACAACATGAAAAAATAAAAAAGCACAATCTTCCCTCTCTATTTATCCATGGGATGGAATGGTGGAGGCTTTTGGTGTCTCTTCCGGTCAAGGGACATTAGTCATTGAGAGATAAAAAAGAGTATGATTTGGATTTCCATTGTGAACTGTCTTGTCGCCAAAAAGGCAAAATACCACAATAGAATCCACCAAGAAGAAGCCATGGAACCCGATTCTTTGCCTTGCCATGGAAAGAAAAAGGACATACAAAAACTTACAAGAAAAAAAGAGAATCTAATAAGTTAACTATTAACTAACCTAACATGATGAATTCTTTTCACTTTACTATTTGCATGTGAGGTTTTGGCATTGGTAGCTTTATATGCACCTAATAATATGAGAACAAAAATTATTTTCAATATAAATTTTAAACTTCACAAACGGTATTAATATATTATTACATGTCTTATTATTTATATATATATAAGTTTTTTTTAAATATATTTTAAGAGATATATACCATTTTGCTAAACTCAGCTCGTAGAATTTAAAATTTTCATTCATCGTGGATAGAATAATTTTTTACCTAAAATAGTTTAGCAAGAATGGAAGATGGTAAATAAAAATATAATTTTTTTAAAAAATTTCTATAGAGATTTTCATTGAACAAAAGGAAGAAAAAAAAAGTAAAATCTTTAGGTGTAAATTAAGGGTTAAAGTCTTATTTGGGGTGAAAATTAAAAATTAATGGTTTATTTGGACACAAATAAAAGTTTAAGGACTTATTTGAGTGTAATAATAGTATAGAGACTTTCTTAAGTAAAGTGGCAAAGTTCAAACGACTTTTGTTATTTTAGCTTAAAAAAAAAGAATAAGCAGAGTAAGGGCCCGTTTACCATTGCTTTTGGCTTTGTAAACGGAGCTTTTGACTGCAATGGTAAACGGGTTGCAATGGAAAAGCTCTTTTTATTTTAGAAAATAAGCCAACTGCAAAAGCCTTGACATGGTGCTTTTGCTGGCTTTTGTACTTTGCAACTTATAAATTTAAGATAAATTTACTAAAACATCCTTTCACTTATTTGTTAATCACAATAATATCATCGCTTAATTTCATTTTTTAATGCAAAAATTGAATATATATTTTTATAATATTTGTTTGTGGGTATAACAACTATTTATCTTTTCTTAATTATGTCATAAATATATGGCATTAAATATACTTGAATAATAATATATTATATTTGTATGTGATTTTATTAATATTTAAAGAGTGTATTTTTTGTATATTTTAAAATTTAATTTCACAATAATTTATATTAATTATTTTAAAAGTATTTTAATTTTTTTTGATATATCTTAATATTAATATACTTGAATAGTACTAAAAATAACATTATTTACTTTTTCAATATCATGTCTATTTTAGACATTTTAACTTTCCACAACAATTTTTCACCGTAATACTAAATACACAAAAATCTCAAACGACAAATTTTCACAACAATTTTTCAGAACACTTTTCAAACATATTTTTTCCAAACGCACTTTTATCAACCGTAACAGCAATGCTAAACTAGCTCTAAGAAATGCAACGGTAAAAGTTACTAATTTTTACCAAAATAAAAAATAAAATCATGAAGACCTTCCTTCTGCCTTTGGGCCTTGTATTTTCCGTTTTTAAGTAAAACTAGCTTTTGGGCCCAAATTCAAGGATCAATGGGCTAAATTTCTGCTTAAATGACCAATTAATTAAAATCAGCTGGGCCTGCTCCAATCTTTAATTGTCTTATTATTCTCTAATCTACAAGACTACAACCCTTTTTTTTTTTTGGTTTTTTTTTTTTTTTTCCTTTGAATTTTCAAGTTGAAAGAGGAAGAATTGAATTTGAAACCTCCTTTCTTTGTTTAAAATTTAATGAAAAAAAAGAGAAATTATTACACTCATAATGACACGTACTCTTTCGAATATAATAAAAAAATAAAAAAAAAACATGTGACAATCTCTTAACCCATTTATATAATTAAAAAATTATACCATCAACGTATAAAAAACAAACTAAAAAAAGGTCTTTACATTTCCAATGAAGCCAACTTATCTTTCAAAGAAGTAGCTTTTCAATGCCTACTCAGTATAAATTACACATGCATCACTTGTAAGCTACTAAGCTATACTTTTACATCACAAATAAACTATAAGCTTTTTTTTTTTTTCTTCTTTATAAATGAGTTCTACACTTCTTCAGAGCAAGAAGTTGATGTAATGGAATTGCATTTAGCTATGTCATGTTTCTCTGAAGCATATGCAATTAAATCCTTCACAACTTGACGAAATCTCCTTCGGTATGTTGGCAATTTTGCTACACTTCTCACCATTCCAACCATCCTGCCCGGTTTGTTTTCAAAACAAGATTCATTAGAGCTTCTTGAACAAAACAATTTGCAATAAGTATCAAGTATTATTGATGCAATGATTGTTAGATTGCGATGTTATGAGATATTATCGGCTTTGGGGTCTAATTAGAAGTTTCATGGGTCAGGCCAAGTTGGGGTGCGAATTTTTTCACACTCTTTACCAAAGCCCGACTCGACTCGTAGGCCCGAATTTTTGTTCATAAAATATTAAAAATATATTTTTATATTAGTTTTTATATAATTTTATAATTAAATTTAAATAAAAATATTTTTTTATTAATAAATAGTAATTCAAGTTGGACCGACCCGAATTAAAAAAATACTTATCCAGTCTCAATCCAATACGAGTCAAGTCTATACCTACCCAGCCCTTGAATAGGTCTAGGCCTGATATGGCCTCTCTTACGGTTTTGTCAATGCTTTGATAAGAAAGGGTAGACCGTACTTATAAATTAGTCACAGTCCAATCTTTGATTATTAGACGTGGAATCTTTTTTCTACTCAATAATTATAAATTAGAAAGGGTAGAATGAAATACAAACCTTCTACTTATGCCCTCAATTTGAGCAGCTCTGAGAGAATCTTGAGGTACTGAACTACCATTGTCCCAAGCATCCATCCTTTCTATATTGCTGCCAAAAAGAACCAATTTTTCCAAATGCTTAACTTCATTGTCTCCCAGTTTTATAACCCTGATTTGTTCCTTGAGGACCATTATTGGGTTAAAGAACCAATCTAACAGTTTGTCTTTTGGCCTATTCAGATGGTTTATTTCAACATCATCAAGCATTAACAAACCATTAGAACCTGATCTGATAGAGTTGAGGAGAGTCTGCAAGAAACAATAACATGGTAGGCCAACACCGATAATTGCTGCCTCATTTCCACTCTTTGCTTTCAACCATTCACAGAGGTCTAATGGAGTTATTACATCAGCATCCAATAATTCCTTGCCCCTTATTTCGCAATATTTCATCATATTTGTCCATATCTGTTACATTTCGTGCCAATTAGTATATAATTTGCAATTTTATCTGATGAGAGAAAAATGATAAGGACTAATTACCAGTAATCATTAAAAAGAGTAGAAACATGTCTTTGTCAATGTTCATTTCTTTACAACTCTTTTAGTGTATAGTTGTTTCATAGTCTATGTTACCCGGATTCAGATGTGAGTGTCGGATACGGATATATTTGGAAGATCATACTCTCGTATCCATATCCGAATATGTGTCGAACACTAATACTTTAAAAAAAATGAAGGGTTCGGGTAACATTGTTCATAGTAGGGATTCTTTGAGAAAGGGTAATATGGTGACATATTTCATTCTGCAATTACATAGTATTACTCTTTGCAGATTTCCTTTTCTAACCAGTATTTTTCAATTAGCCAACAAAGAAAAAGAAAAAAACAGTTTTTTAAAAGGTAAATTATGCATTAATTTTAAAGATCAAGCTCCAACAGGATCTGCAAGGATAAGATCTAACTAGAAAAATCTTTGTTAGTTCAATTTTCATTGTTTTATGGGGCTTTTAAAACCAAGCTAACCTCTAAATACTTTTTAGCTGTACAACACAAATTTTTATCCTATCATCTGGTTTGCAAGATGCATACTTTATATCTAAAGAATGAAAGAAACCATTTGTAGATCAAGGAAAAGTTGTTCAAACGCTGACGATTGTCCAACCCAAAATTAAGGTTGCATAAGTGATTTATGTTAGTCGGACTGTTCATATTTTTTAAAGTATTCGTGTCTGACACATATTCGGATATGATATGAGGGTATGATCTTCCAAATATATAAAAAAAATTAAAAAAAAATTAAATATATACTCGTGTCGGACACATACCCGTATCTGACAACTCACTTAATCCGGGTAACATAGATAGTGATGACCAAAAACTGTTGCATAAATTGAAACCAACCTGAACCATTTTCACTTCATTTATTGCCTCTCTAACTGATACCGAATGAACTAAGCTTGGCATGAGCATTGCAGGTGCTTCACCTGAAGCAGAACTGAATCTGCCACCGAGTCCTCCGACAGAAAACTCAGGTTCGGAACCACTTTTCTTGCGATAACGGGGCCTGGCTGTGAACAAAATGCAATTCCGAACTATAAAAATATACCAACATTGTGTCAAAGGCTCATAGTGAAGAACTTGAAAAGATTAGGAAAGGGAAAGCTAATTACTTTGGGAAGATTGTCCCCTCTCTGAGATAGAGCCAGTCATTTGTGTACTCATCAAATTCAGCAATCATTGCAATCACATATGCAACACCTCTCTTGAAAGATCTTTCCTGCATGCACCCAATGAAATTCCTTAGCATCAACTAAGAAACAGGCGAAAAATTAATATCAAAATAGGGACACAAAACACAGTTAAAAGCATAAAACCAACCTGATAGACGATGACTGATCCATACAATCCGATGAAGAAACTCGAAAAAATAGCCGCTAATATGCTCCCAATGACAACAATTGGCCAGAAAAGGATTGTTAAACCAGCAATGGGGATGCAAACTGTTTCAAGAAATGGGCCTTCTCTGCTAATTAGATCATGCGTCAGTCGAAACCATCCCTTGAATAACAAGTATGGACTCTTAACTACAGCAATTATAGTGTAAAAGGGAATATCTACAATTAGTCCCAACAATCCAACAATGATAAGTCCCGGCACATGAATCAACCTGCAAGACAGCTTCAAAAGGGTTAATTTTTGTTGGCAAACTTGATCACTTGTCCTACAATCTAATTATAAAATGAGTAGATTCATTTTTCTTAACTCAAAATTGCAAGTAAAACAATATCGAATAGTGTTGATGTTCTTTGATGGCGAGCTGAATAAGTTGTTGGGCTGTCAGGTTAAGGTTGGGACTTTGGGATTCTTGAAAAAACAGAGGAATGTCTCGTGTTCCGATACTTAAGTTAGTAGGTTTCAAAGAAAAGTTGGTTTATCAAATTCTTTCTTGTTAAATCTATTGACTTAACTTAAGTATCGGAACACGTCCCGAAAACAAACCTCCACTGCTCTTTGACATTCCTCTGTTTTCTCGAGAATCCCAACATTAACCTACAGCCTAGCAGCTTATTCAGCTCGCCATCAAAGAACATCGACAAATAGCATTTGCAGCTACCAGTAAAACCAACATTACCGCAGAGTTCGGAGCTCATTTGAAACAGGGGATTCACGCAACTCCTTCAAGTAGAGCAGATATGAATGAAAACATAAATCTGCAAAATCTCTAACCACAGTGCAACTTCCTTTTACAGTGTCCCATGTTCCATCCTAATAGGTAATAAGAAGCAGAAAATTATATAACCAGAATCAAACAGTGGGATATAAGAAAAACGAAACAGAAAATTAAATTCAGACAACAAACTGATGGAAAAAAAAAAAAAAACCTATAAATTACCACAACACAATGAAAGAATCTCTTTGACTCGTTCTCATGTCTAAAGGCTTCAAAAGAAGAAACCCAGGGAGTAAAGAAGCCATAGCAAACTCCAACAATAACACTTCCAGCTATGCTTAAAGCCAACCATATACCAAATAACGCAGGCAAAGCAATCAATATAGCAACTTTAAGGGGTGCATCAAATCTATTAGTCCTGAAATTACCAACCCTTTGTCAAACAAGTCAAGAAAATCAAACCCAGATTGCAGCACATAATAGTCTTTCAATGCTTTTTTTGAAGAAAGAAACAAATTCCTAGATTGGATGGTTACCTTATAATTGTGTAAACAATCCAGGCAATATGTGCAGGTAACAATCCCAGGATGACCCCAACATTCCCTATTATCAGTATCAAACTAGCAATAGGTCCAACAAGTAAACCTGGGAATCATTCAATGAAAAAATTATCGTAAAAACATCAAGAAACAACCATCTCCAAATTGAATTAAACAAAAGAAATATCATGTTCCCAAAGAACATTAAGAGAAGGAGAAAAAAAAGAACCTTTAAGAGCACCAAGGAAGAGAGCAGAACAAAAAGCAAACACTACATAAACAATCTTTAGCCAACAACCTGTTTCCATCTCTGAATACCAATGAAAACTAGACACAACCATAAGGCCAAGCAAACAAATTAATGGGATAAAAAAAAAAGGCACGAGAGAATTAATTAATATGCGTGTCCTGCACGAAGGAGGTGATAAGTGATTAACTGACAAGAAATTCATATAGAACACGAAAGACTCGAAAATCCAACCAAAAAGGAAATATAAAAAAATAAAATTAAAAAAAATCAACCACCAGATGATAGGAACTATAAAGAAATGTCCAAATAAAAAGTCTTAAGAGAGAGAATAACTCGTTGCAGTTTTTACTTGAGAATTAAGACACTGACAAACAAAGAAACCGAAACTATGCCATGTCTTGTAATGATTTAGATCTTCCAATCAAAAGTATTACGTTTAAAGCTGCATGGAATTACCCTACACTACAAGGTAGGGTAACTAAAAGCCTTACACGTATTGGGCGGATAATATTTCCCCCCCCCCCCCCCCTAGTATAAGCGTGGGGCTTAAGCCGACGCCAAAGGCTGCTAATTAACCTTTTGGGTTTACCAACTCCATGGTCAAACAAAATACTTACATCATTTTATCAATATAGTATAGTATTTTAATTATTTTTGTATTAGTAGTATTACAATAATTATCCTTTTGACAAATCATTTTCTCTAGTTTTGCCAAGTATTATTGTAATTAATTATAATAATATATATGTGATGCTCATGCGAGTATCATATGCATGCTGAAAAATGTTAATATATATGTTTCAACAAATTTATAATTCAGGAGTTTGAGCATGGACATGTGGGTCAGTAAATTATGGGAAAAAGTTAATTTGGATTAGTGGAATATGATTACGACTAATGAATAAAAAAAAGATGCTACTACTAATAGTATTTTTATATAGCAATTATGATTCATTGAATGATAACTTCTTCATATTTTCACTATATTAATTATGTTTATATATGTCATCACAATGACATGCATGATTATTTTTATATAAGTTTGAAAAAAATCGAAGTAAAATCAACGAGATTTTCGATTATTGATTTAATTGGTTTGATTGGTTAGACCGATTGATTTTAATTAAACTAAATTTAAATATTTAATATAATAAAAATTTAATAAAAATATATATTTAGTTAAATAATATTGTTTTTAATATAAAATTAAAAGGTTATAGGTTAAAGTCTAATTGCTTATAAAAGAAATTTTAAAATTGATTTTTTACTTGTTAACAATTTTTTTGATATTCGTAATTAGTAATAATGTTGTAGTAGTGATTATCATTATGTTAAAAGGAAGATATTGATAAGAAAGGAGTCATGTTTTGAATGATGACAAATGTGATGAATGTCTTGCTTTTCTCACACCCAAAAACAACATTGCATGAGCTATCTACATGGCCATGGGAAGATGGGTGATCCATTGTCACTATTTATTCATTAACAAAAACAAACAAACAAAGAAGATATTTTTAGACCATTTTTTTATGATGTTATTGGCATGCAAGACAAAAAGATTTTATCATCTTTATAACAACTCCTTATATTAATCAAACAAGGGCAAGGGGGGAAGATGACAAAATATATATATATATATATATATATAATAAGCTTGTCATGTTTTCATGATGGTCCTTTATAATTTTTTTAACAGGTGTCCTAATTGCTTTGTTTCGGCACAAAATATGAATCAAAACCATATCTCCATCACAGATAAATTTATATAATTTCTTGGATTCTGTTGGATAGAATGTTAATGAAAATTTTGGGCAATCCCATATGGAGCTAGAGGCGTATACGACCGTTTAAGGATTGAATTATTCGTCCGATTAGAACTTAGGATAGATTTTTGAAATCGAAATCAGTCCAATTCGGTTCAGATTACTGTATAATAAAAAAATCATTTAAAATATAGTTATATATTAATATAACATCAATTTTTTTAATATTTTAATTTTTTTGAAATAGGAACTTAGGTTTTCCGAACCTTTCGAATAGAGCCGAATCTTCTTCTTTTTTTTTTTTTTTTTTTTAATAGTTTGGGGATAGGGGATTCGAACCCTATTCTTTTTTAGTAGGGGAGCATGCACCAACCATTGAGGCAAAAGCTCGAGTGCAATAAAGCCAAATCTTCGATAAACAAAATTTTGTATTAATCGAGTTTGACTTGATCCTATTTGACCCTTGAATAAATTTAAATATGTATAGAGTTGTCAAATGGGACATTGTTTTTTTATTTAGGCATTGGTCAACTGGAAACCTTTTGGAACTTTATTCAAGAAAAACTTAATTTTCTATGTCTAGTATATCTTATCTCTGATCTTTTGACAAGCTATTGGTCTTAATTTTTGTTTTTAAAACAAAAGTAAACGAATGAATTTTGAGTTCAAACAATTGCAGTTGAGTATATATTTACAAACAAATTTCAAAACCCTTGTGAATACTGATACAATTGGTTTAGATGTAAATTTATTTTCAAACCAGTTTGAGTAAATAAACTAGTTTGTTTACTACTTTAATTTAGCTTAAGCTCAAATTAATTAGACACATGATTTATTTATTTTAATGAGTCAATGTTTGAAATTTACAAATGATAATTACTTAGTTGTTGAGCTTGTAATTTATTTATATTATATATAATAAAGGATATAAATGTAATTTAATATAAATTTTAAATATTTTTTAATTAATTAATTTTGAAAATATTCAAACTAAAAAACTACCCACTAGTTTTATAATTAACATATTTTCATTTTCTTCACCTATTTTTTTCATATTTTCTTTTAAATTTTTTTACCTTTATAATCTATTAAAATATCATGGGCTTTAACTTAACTTTTACCTGTTAAGTCCAGTAAGTGAAAAAAATAAAAACAAAAATTTACCGAGCGAAAGTGGTAAAAGCATAAGCCCAGCCCAAAAACCAAAATTGAGGCCCAGAAGAATCCAGTAACACGTGAGAGACTCGCTTTCTTGCTGAACCGTGACGTGGAAGTGTGCCTTTCGATTTCGAAACACACAAACTTTTTCAATGGGCGCGTAAATGAGACGAAAAACCAAAATATTAGGCGCCCAAAGCCCAACCAAATAAAATAATAATAATAAAAAAAAACAGTTATAAACGGTCAATTTAGTCCTCTCTTTTAAAATTAATTCAACTTTATCCTAAAAAAAAATCATAAAAAAAAGCCTAACAAAAAATAAAGAGAGGAGAAAAAGCCCTTAGATTCGAGAGAGAGAGAGAGAGGGGGGGAAATAGGAATAAGGCTGCTTCATCAGTTCTTCTTCTTCTTCTTCTTCTTCTTCTTAGGAGTCCCTGCTTTTTAACCGAATTCTCGGTTATGGATCAAAGGGTGAAGAAGGAAGCTGAAGAGATACAGCAGAGAACGACGTCGTTTGCTGGTCGGAGACTTAAATCTTATGGCGAAGAACACTTGACTCTTGCTCAGTTATCTCACACTCCTAAGCTCAACCCTTCTTCTTCGGTCTCTTTTTTCTTCTCCCTCTCTCTTGCTTTCTGTTTGATTACCTAGAATTTGAAAGAAAAACAATAGAAACTATAGGAAATACGTTAGATCTCGTACTTTTAGCTGTAGGTTTTTTCAAAAAATATCTTCAGAAGGTTCGTACTGTCTTTCCTCGATTGATAGTTATTCTCGTTGCATTGTTTTTAATTTTTGCAGGGAAAGAAGAAGAAGAAGAAGGACAATGCGTTAACTGAGAGAAGAGAGAAGCGAAAGAAGAGCCAATCCGAGTCCATAATTAAACATGTAAAACTTTTGTTCTTCTTCTTTCCTTGATCTTTTTTATTGTTTAAAATTGTTAAATATTTTTGTTACGGTTATTAGAAATATTTATTGTCTAATGACTAAACTGTAGTTTCAAAATTTCAAAGTCATTGTTAGGAGAACCAATATTTGAATGGTTGTTTGGTTTAGAGGTTTTTCTTTTTTTCTCTCTAAAATTCAATTTCAAAGATTGTTTTGAAAGTCAACTGAAAAGCATGAATTCAAGAATACAGAGGTAAACTTATTTTCCGGGGTCAAATTGGTTGGCGTATGAACTGGGAATGGAACCAGAGAATTTCTAAATTCAAACTTACGGCAAGAACTGTTTGTCTTTTTGCTCAAATTAAATTGGAATTAGCACTAACAAGTAGATTTTCGGACAGGCAATGTTGGATTCTGGAGGCAAGCAAATAAGGTTAGTGAAGTATCTAAAAGAAATGGGATATATGTATGCTGTTTTAGTGCTTGTGAATTCCTTGTTTAATTATGTTTGGCATTGTGTTTTTGAAGCTCTAAGAAAAATAAGGGCTTAGGTGATGGGAACTGCACCCCTGAAATTAAGTCACCAGCTATGATCCGTGCAGAGGAGGTTCAATCAAACCTAGAACCTGAATTTCCCAGTTTTGCAAAATCTTTGGTCAGATCACATGTTGGAAGCTGTTTTTGGATGGTTAGCCCTGTTAAATGCCTGAATGCCACTTTGGATAATTGTAATTATAGAGAATTTTGAGGTGTGCTTTTCTTTGTTGTGATCAACTTTTGTTTCTTTTGATAGGGGCTTCCTGGGATGTTCTGTAAAATACATTTACCAAGGAAAGATATTATGATCACTTTGGAAGACGAGAGTGGGCACCAATTTCATGTAAAATACTATTCTGATAAAACGGGATTGAGTGCTGGTTGGAGACAGTTTTGCATTGCCCATAATTTGCTTGAGGGAGATGCTTTGGTCTTCCAGTTAGTTGAACTAACCAAGTTCAAGGTGATGGTTTAAATTACATTTCCAATTGCCATTCTTCTTTGTCTTCAACTTTTCTTGAGTTAGATTGTCTATAGTTCTGAGGTTTATATTGCTTAAGTACACTATGTGATGATATTTATGTTGAAATTTCTGCCTAGTCATTGGAGTTTAATACCTAGAAGACAGTTCTAGATATGCAGATTTCTCCATGACCCAACTCTTGATGGGCACCCACTCTGATTGGGGGGTTTAATTCAGGAATTGGCGACCAATCCCCCAGCCAAAAATGTGATGTTCTATAATAGTATGTGTTATAATATTAATATTGATAAAATATTGCTGGTAAAACACATACTTATATGTTTTTTTTGAAAGGTCAATTGAAAAAAACACAATGCAAGAAAAATAGGGATAGAAAAAGCAAGGGTGGGGATGCCATCCATGTCAGGAGTGTACTCGTTGTCAGTTGCCCCTTACCTGTCATGTTGACATTTGTAGAAAGTTCATAAGATCTTCATGGGTCATATATGGTCCTTATCATCATCTTATGTTATTAGTTTGTTGGAACATATAGGGAGTAGTTAGGAGAAATAGATTTACTATGTAAAAGTAAAACTAATTCACATCCATAAAAGAGTTTTTGCTTCATCTTGTACATATGCTATGCAATCTTAGAAAATCAGAAACAATCTTGTGCGCAGCTCTAGTTGTCCCTTCACTACATCTTACAAAAACCAATGAAGGGGTAGAAGTATATTGCTGCTAATGGAATATTTTCGGTGATGGTTCTATTAGGAAGTGGATTCATGGCAGTGTCAGATTGGCTGGGATGTCAAACATTGTACATGTCCCTTTCTCTAAGATAGATGAGGAATTGCTGCCCTGTCCAGGAAACCCACCTGCATTTAGAAACAATGCTAGTGAAAATCTGGTTCAATAAAATAGGAACCATTTTGGACTCAAAAGAAGTTGGCTGAGTAATTTTACACCAAAAGACCACCTTTACTATGATGCGTTTTGTCATTGATGGTCTGGGAGAGACTGAAGCCTCTTTCTCTCCCTCTCTCCTTAAGATCTCTTTTAGTGTTTCAGTAAGCTTGGAAAGTATTAAATTCTGAGACTCCAACCAGATAAAAAGGACCTCCTTAGTAATTCTAATTATTTTTGTGCCTAAACTTGCTAGAGAAGACGGGTTCTGGTCACATGGATTTTGCCTCTAACTAGTTATGTAATGTAAGAGCTGATAAACCATCAGATGTGGAATAAAAGCTCACAGATTCTTGCACTAACTTAAGATGTTATTGCTCATGTATTTTAAATCCAAGTTATCAAGGTTAGTCTTTGGTAAAAAGTTATCTGAAATACAATAGGCTTATGTTTAATTGACAGCAATATAACTTTGCTAATGCATAGTGAGATTTTTAAACAAAGATGTTAAGAACCTTACGTTCTATTAGAATTGCAGTACGGTGATAGCTTGGGAAGAAATGGTACGGTGATAGCTTGGGAAGAAATGGTAAGAGGCACAGAGTGCAGGAAAAGCAATCTAGATGTAGTTAGGGTGAATGTATGAACCTGATTCTTAAAGATTCCAAACGTGTATGTGCCTTACTAAGAGGTCAAGCATTGAAGGCCTAAGAAGGGTGGAACAAAATGTCTGGGGTTGGTCTATAACATAACATTGCAATGAGGGTTAGACATCTTACTATGCAGAATTTACTGTTTTATCAAGATTGATCCATAGCACTTAAGCAAGCCAATATATCACTCTTAAATAACATGTGCTGTTTTTGAAGTTTGTTTGACTTGCAGGAGGAATGAAGAGAGAATAGACTTAGTTCCAGCCAACTACACCAGAGCTTTTAAAGTTTCTATAGGAACTCTAGGTGATAGAGAACTAGCACATAGTTCATACTAGGTTTTTTCCAAGTTATTACACCGGTGAAACAAAAAGGACTGCTTGAAAGTGTTTCTAACATGGCCCATCAGTAAAATGGTAAAAGCTGAGACTGCATTCAGTTAAGGGAATGCTGATTCATTCAGAGAGATCATCTTCTTTTTCTCTTTTTTGTTTCCGAGAAAGGGGAGAAGGAAAAGGAGGGGGGAGATCCATAGATCATTAAATATATGTTTTCTTGTGAAAATTCAGTCGTTTTACATTATTTATTACTATCATCTCTAACATATATCAACCCTTTTTTTTTGTAGGTATACATAATAAGGGCAAATGATTTGACTGAACTGGATGGGGCTCTTGGCCTCCTAAATTTGGATGCTCATACAAAACAAAGTGATGCAGGCAAGTTGATTGTTGTCGTTGTTTGGTATCTTAAATATCATGCTTGCATGTCAGAAGGTTTGCATTATAACTGAATTTCTGGAAAAAAAAATAAATAGATGATGCAGAAATCGGTACAACGGCCTGTAGAACTACAAGGAGGAAACGTCCAAAATCTCTTCCACTAGCTGTTGTTCAAAAGAAGAATAAGAGGTCTGGCCTACAGAGATTGGCTTGTAATATTGGGCAGCCAGCAGAGCAATCTGAAAATGATAGTGAAGAAGTTGGTTCAGAAGTTTTGGAAGGTTTCAAGCTATCTGTGCCTACCATTCAATTCAAAGACATAACAAGTTTTGAGAACTTCAACATTTTGGTTGATGGCTTGGTTATAGATTCTGAGCTCTCGGAAGATATTCGCATTAAATACTACAAGTTATGCTATAGTCAGAATTCTTTCCTTCATGAAAATATTATCCAGGGTATAAATTTTAAATTGATAGTTGGAACTATTTCCGAGACTGTCAATATTGCTGATGCCATAAGAGCTTGCAAGTTCACAACATCTCGGGATGAATTTGATAGTTGGGACAAGACCTTGAAAGCCTTTGAGCTGTTGGGCATGAATGTTGGATTCTTACGAACTCGACTACGGCGGCTTGTAAATCTTGCGTTTGAATCAGAAGGTGCTGCTGACACAAGGAGGTACATTGAAGCTAAAACAGAACGAGCTCAGACAGAGGATGAGATAAGAAATCTTGAAGCAAAACTGGCTGAGTTGAAGGATGCCTGTAAAACTTCTGGAGTTGAAATTGAGAGTTTGCAATCTAAATCTGAAATCTATGAGCTCAGATTCGATGAAGAAGTCAAGGCTCCATGGTGAGATTGCCTTTAAGATGTGCCAATGGTTCATATCCACAATTTTATGCCCTTATGTAATGCATAATCTCTGTGACTCTAGCAAGATGACAACCCTAGTTTGTTTCAAAGATATTTACAGGAGATTACTAGGTAGTAGGAAATCTGTAAACTGTAGTGAGATTTGTAGTCACTTAAGTTTCATTGATTGTTGTTGTTTTTTTCCGAATAACTTGGATGATTCTGTGAAATTGGAGGACTGATAATACTGCTTGCTCTCTCTTGCATGCGGCTTCATTGCTTATATCTTCCTTTCTTTTAAAGTTAAAATGGGAGTTATGTTATATGTACTTGAGTGAGTGTTGGATACGAGAATATGTTCGATAAATGTATATTTGATTTTTAAAGTTTTTTTTTTTTTATATATATATTTGATATTTGAAGGATTATATCTTATATTTATATTTGAATATGTGTTGGACTCGGACCCAGGTAAAGAAAGTTATTGTAAGATCGTGATTGAGGTTGGCAAATAGGATCAGCAAGAAGAGTCTGCTTCATGGCAAGGAGACAATCAAGATTATAATTTGAGACCAGACAGACAGGAACACTATGATGAGACAAGTGTGTCCTGCTTGCAGCTTTTATTTTCAGGCATTTAAGTTCATGAATTGAACACTTTCTTACAGGTTTAATGAAAGCTTAAAAAGTAACTAAAATCCTCAACCAGTAGGCACAACACGTGTTTATTTTCCCAAAGGGTAAAATAAACTCGTGTTTTTGAAGGAAATTAATCCTAAATTATTCTTTCAATAAGGAACCCTAAACTAAGATTAGTATGGCCTAAACAGCTATACCATAAGCAAATAGTAAACAGTAATCAACATAATTAGTTTTTCAAAAAAAAATTAATCAACATAATTAAACAGTCGTGCATTAGCTGTCAAATTCATTGCTGATGTAACTACACTTACTAACATGTGCCGAGTTCCTGTTACTCTTTTTTTCATGCATTAATTTATAGACATCGATGAGTGAAAATTACATAAGTAGATCCGAGTAAGGGAAAAAGGTTAATATACCTTCCAAAAGATAGTGAAAGACATGAACAGATTGAAGTCAAAAGTGAAAATTACATGATCCGAGTAAAAAACAAAAACCATGACTTAAAGACATATCTATCAATTGCTCAACATTAGAAACAAGTTCTTGAACTGCAAACATTTTGTACAAACGAACAGCCAGAAACTAGTGACTAGATCCCCTAATGAAGAAAAACAGAGAAAGATCAAAACAAACCCCCATTAGTACAAGTTTTAAGACCTTCAAATTTATCCAAACCTCCCTTCAAAAATAAGAAAGCCACCCCCAATCTTCCCTTTAAAAAAAAATGCTCCACATCTCTATAAGTTATACCCTCTAAGAAATGTAACTATACTCCAATCTCCAAATCCCTGCAACTTGACCCTCCTTCATTCAAAAGGTCCTGCAACAAAGAACATTGATGAAATCAAGATCAAACAAACCCTCAAATAGTTAGCTTCATAAAGGAAAAAAAAGTTAATTTTCCTATTTTAATTCCCTTTCTTTTCTTTTAGTTTATCTTCTCACCTGTGAAGTCTTGCTATCATGGGTGTCCTCATGAACAAAACCAGATCTTTTACTGTTACCCATTCTCTCCACAGACCCTTCACTCTTGTCAGCTTTTTTAGAACCAATATTGTGGGTTCTCTTGAGACCCAGAAATCCCTTCCACCTTGTGGAACCCTTTGGAGGCCTTAGTGTCGCATTATCATCATTATCCTCAACAAGAAGCTCTTCTCTCAAAGTCCTTTGCATTTGATTGCTACAATTATCCTTAAATGGCAAAAACTTACCCTTAAAGAAAAGCTCATCAGCACTCATCATGGAGTAGTTTGACACTGAGAATTCAAAGTCTGAGGACACTGGAGCTGGAGCCTCTCTTGAGCTCCTAACTTGTTTCATAATCTGCTGAGTCTCGACAAAATCATATGAGAAAGAGATTCTTGGACTCATTGGAGCGCAGTGATGATGACTTTTGTGGTCGGAATTATACATGTCTAAGCATGCCATGAGCTTTCAAAACAACATGGAAAAAGAAGGAAAACCAAGGAGAAACCCTAATAAATTCTATAGGGACACTCTCACACTATTACAACTTACCAAGTAGATGTTTGTATTTATATCTAAGGATGTAGGGGAGCTTGATGTATGCTTCTTTTCTGAATTCATGCATGTCATGCCCATGATGTGATGTTTTTTGTCATGATATGTTAATTGGCATTCAATGATGACCAATTTTGAAGACAGAATCCTCCAAGTATTATTTATTTATTTATTTATTTATTTATTTTAACTATTTTCTCTTCGACTGGACGTAGGTGAAGTTACTAAGAAGCTTTCTTTTCCTCCAAAGTTCTACCATAAACGATAAAATAATAGATAGATAAACAAGTAACCCTCTTTTCTAGAACCAATCCCCTTATGCTTCATTTTTCTTAAATAGACTTGGAAAACTTTCTATGAAGATTCCAAGAAACAGTCCTTTGTCTTTCCACACCAGTTAATCCTTTTTCCTTTCTAGAATTTTATCCTGTACTATATGTATGAATTTTGTTAATTAATATTTTAAAAATATTTTTTAAAATTATTATATATATTAATATCTTTATCGAATGTGTTAAAAATAATAAAATATGTTTAATATAATAATAATATTATAAATAATATATTAATTAATTTTAAAGATCGAAACTATTAACAAAACCATATATATATATATATATTTATAAACATGATTATAATTTTTCTCACTGCCATTATCTCACTCGTACACTTCTTTTTAATTTCAACTACAAAGATAGTGAGACTGCAAGCATATCATGTTTTTTTGAAAATTTAATCCAATGGCTAAAAGTAAAGTGGGTGTTGGGTAGCATCCAATGGAGGTAGAGCAGCTGTCTTTTTTCATTACATTTGAGTGCAAAGACTGAATCATATTTTCACAAGAATAGCATCTGGCAGTGATAAACAATATGCATGGATTGGATGCACAGTGTACAAACTTAACCAATTCTTTTTTTACTACTTTTTTTTTTATTTATATATTTTAAACTTGTGGTTCAGACAGAGAGATATATAGCTGAGGCATCATTAAAAATGGATGGGTTTTTGTGAAGAAATTGGGTGTCTTGTAGCCCAGATATAGGGAGGTGGAAACAGTTTCTATTGCTGGCATAGAAAGCAACAGCAGTGTTATTTTAAGGGATAGGGTTTTTGGGGGTTTTAGAGATGTAAAATACTTATTTATATTTATATTTTGTTTTGACGAAGCAATAAAAAAAAAAAAATTTAAAAAGAGTTTCAGTCTTGCAGAGTCCAGACAGAGAGAAGCAGCTGCCCTGCCAAGGTAGGGGATTGTCTTGCAATTGCATTTGCTTCTCCCTTGACCCCTGCTTTGACTTGTAAGTAAAATACCAGTTAATGAGCTGGCGATACCGACGGATCAAAAGGACCACATGATCTGGGGTTTGCTTTTTCTTTTAAAAAACTCTTTATTCAGATTTTGAACATGTATAAAGAGATCATTTTTCAAGTCTTCTTGGGGTGCCTTGTTTTTTTAATTATTTCCTAAACATCCTGGCTTAGGGTTTTAATACTATCTTTGGATAAGTACTGAGAAGAGGTAATCTTTTTGGTAATAATTGAGGTTAGCTGATCGTTATTAAGTTTTATGTTATTCGTTTTTTTTTTTTTTGTTTTTTAAAAAATATTCGTATTTAATATTTATTTTGACATATATTCGGACATGAATATAAGAGTATGATTTTTCAAATCTATATACGATACTCACTCTCGAGTCCGGAGAACATAGATTAAGATTAGATATCCTAATGTTTGAACTTGAGATTTTAATTAACTTAAAAATTTATGATTCAAATCTTAAGAAAGAAAAGATGAAATTTATGAGATTAGAAAGTGTTCTCTCTTATTATATAGTTGAACATGGTATGTACAAAAGAAAATTTGAGGTAATAATTTATAAAGGGGGTCTATAAAATAAGCTTAATTAAGCAAGTTGTAGTAAGAAAGACCAATTTACAATCTCCTATTCCTTCCAACTAGTTCTTTTATGTTGTATACTGGTAGAGATCACGTGGTCACGTGCAGACCTCTTTATGAAGTCTTCCTAACATTATGGTCTTTGTCTTGCACTAAAAATCAGTTGACAACTACAAATCATCAGTCATTGAGGATTAACTTCTTCAGTTGTCAACTTTTTTTTTTTTTTATTTTAGATCTGACAATTTTTATATTTATGTTTTTTCGTATTATTTTTTATATAAATTTTGATATGTTAATAATTCGTGTTACATAAATATTCGTACATTCGTATCTAATTTATATTATTTTTTATATTATATCGTATTTTAGTTATTTTTCTCGTATCATGTCTAAAATTATCATATCTACTTTTTTTTCTTTATATTTATTTTTTTCAAACTTTTTTTCAATTGTGAACGGTGGCAACTACAGTGAGAACATTTAGAACGAGAACCATGAGAACAACAGGAGAATTGTAAAAAAGTCAAAAAATTAAAAAATATTATGTTTGCACCAATAATGAAAAATATTTTGAGGGTTTGAATTTTGAGGGTTTTTTGCTAAACCAAATATTTATATATTTCTAAAATACATTAATCTCGTCAACATTTTTTTTTACTTGTTTTTAATAGAAAATAACTTCATTTAGTCAAATCCAACATGTTGAAATTGTTTTGTCTCAAACTATTAGATTTGCTTTGGATTTTTTTCTCCATGTGAAATCTAATTGTTTTAGTATTAATTTAAGATCTAAGCAACACAAATCTAGTCGTTTGAAAACGAAAATAGCTTTAAGTGGCCAACAAAGGTGTCTATGGGTCAAGTCGGGACGGGCCCAAGTTCGAACAATTTTTTTTTGCTTGCTCAGGCCCAGTTTGGACCAGTTCCAATATGAAAGTTCATTTTACTATTTAAAATATATTATATTAATATTAATATATTTTTATAATTAAATTTAAATAAAAATATTATTTTTATTATTTAAACAGTAATCCTGGCCAAGCCGATCCATATTACTAAAAGCTTATTCCATGTACAGTCTAATTCGGATCGAGCTTTTCAGGCTGGACGGGTAGCATTCATTGTGGATAGGTCTACGACCACTTATAGCTCGAACATTGTTGAATTTAGCAATAAGATTATCTGGTTGCTAGAAGAAGAAACAAAAAATAATTTGAAATAAAATGATAAAGACAATTAAAAATGACAATGATTATTTTAATATCGGATAGCCTCATAATATTCAACATCATTTGTAAGTAATACTATTTAATATTTAAATTTTGTTTTATATATTATTATTGTAATACTTACTAAATTAATTATTTAATTTTTGACCAAAAAAATTAATTTATTAATTATTCTAAATATGATTTTAAATTCAATATATTTTCTACGAGTTAACTTTAGTTTTTTTAATTTAAGTTTCATTAATAATGTGTATAAAAAATGATTTTATTTTTTTTTATTTTGAGTTTCAATATTTGAGTTGGATTTTATAATAAAAAAAATTGTGTTATTTATAATTTAATATGTCAAATTTAAATTTTTGCAAATATTAATAATTGAATTTAAATATTAAGTATTAATTTTTATTCATATTTAAATAAAATTTATCTGTTCATGACAATAAACAAATAAATAAATTTGTTTGTTTGTGTTTATTGTCATGAACAGATTTTTAATTGTTCACGAACATGTTCGATTATATGTTCATGAACATATTCGTTTAATATTCGTGAACAAGTTCATTTAATTTAAATGAACCGAAATCAAATATAATTTTAAAATGCTTAGCAAACACGAGCCAAACACAAACATACTAAAAAATAAACAAATGAACACGAACAAAAATCAATTCGTTCAAGTCAATTCATTTATAGTTCTAATTATCAAATTTTTTATTAAATATTTTTTTCTTATTATTGCAAACACTAAATAATTTTGATATTTCACCTTATTTGATAATTGTCCATACTATTCTAAATGGGACAAACCAATAAAAAATCAAGCAAAAGAGAAAAATGAAAAAATAAACTACTTTCATGTAAAAATTTTTTTTGAAATTTGTGCTCATTAAAGGTTCTCACCGGTTCTCATGATAAGAATTCTCATTGTAGTAGTCACCGTTGTGAACACGAAAATTCACTTGAGAAAGATATTTTAAAGTATCCAAAAATATATAGGCATAAGATGCAATAGTATCTTCATTTTATCATGAATTGTGGAATAAAAATAATGCATAACAATCCTCACCAACCCTTTGCCTCTTCAAAGAGCTGTTAACATTTTTTTTTGGGCTGATCATATACTACTATGAATTCTTTACCCATTGACATTAATAAACAATTGTTTGCTCCTTTAACATAACAACAGTACATAGATGTTGAGTATCTAATTAAATATTAACAATTTGGTTAGGTCTAGATCCAAAAAAAAAAAAAAAATCAGTTTAAGATAAAAGCCATTTGTCAAAATTTTATTGGACCAGATGTCAACAAAATTGGGTGTGTCTAGCGGTTTCAATAAGATAGGAGCTGCCAAATTTGGGTTCTGCTTCCCTTTTACTAGGGTTAAAATCCCAAGTCCCTTCATTCTCCTTATTTAAAAACACAACTGGCTCTGGGGCTTCCAACTTGTTCTTTTAATTAAATTTTCTAAATGTCATTAGGAACATTGATGGATTCTATTTCAAAGTTACATTTTATAGCACCATTTTCTATAAAGATAATGAAATCTTTTGTACCAACAAAATTCAAGGCCCAACCATTAGCCAGAAAGTCTATTTAATGTGAAACCAAGCTTTACAATTTTTGGGTTTCCCTCATGTCAAAGCCTGGAATAGGCTGTATATATAACTGCTTAATTTTCAGAAGAAGGAACAAGCAGATCAGCTTGTAGAATTAGGATGCAAGGAAATTATATAATTCTATCCATTGATATGCAGAAAAAAGATAAACAAATTATTACAGAAGTCTGGATTAAAATAAGCAGGAAAACCCTTAAGCTTTCATTATCAAATACACACATATTTGTAGAATTATAGATATATACTTGCATGCATGGCTGCAACACATATCAAAGATATATATCACCAATCACTTTGATAAATTTTCATATGCAAGCGTTTTTGAGCATAATTCACCAGTTTTTCAATCTCCTTGCCGTTCTGATCAATTTGGCCATCGTGATTGCAATCCGCCTCTTTCATCCCTTGACGTGCCTTCCACCATCCAAACCAAACTCTCAGGCTATGCAGCGCGTCATTCAGCTCTTCCTGGCTGATCCGTCCGTCATGATCGGCATCGAAACGGCGGAGCCACGCTTTGAATTCATCCACCGTCATTTCCCTGCTGGGATATTGGACATCAATACACCGCATGATCGCCATGTCTCTCAAACTCGATCTATGATAATTTAATTTAATGGAAGACGAAGAACTGTGTAAATGGAAGGCGAAATCGATGTGCTTTTTATGGTGTTATAATTTAGATACTTGAATAGATTGATTTTAGTGGCAAACAGAATAATCTAACCAGCCATGGGTGGCAATTGGCACTTTTTTGCTATCGGCATCTTTTAACATATCTTTATATGATCTTTTCTTTGTTTAGATTCATGCAACTTTATTCTCCAATCATGGGAAAGTAGATCAGCAAAGAATTTTGAGTTTTAAATGCCACCCTTGAGATTCTATCTAAATGCATTAGTTTAACTTAGCCACTAATTTTATCTTAAAAGATAATACAAAGGTTAATATTTGATGCACTATTGTATAATAACAAAATAAATAATTAACCATTACTAATTTAATAGAATTATTTAAAATTTCTAGCGCGAGTCACTTTTTCTCTGTTTTTCAACTTTCAAGCAATTTAAATACGATTATATTTTATCATAAGTTGTGTGGACTGTTGGTAAATTGCCAGATTTTTAATTTCAGTCACTAGAAATCAATCCCTGACAAGTTCAAATATAAAAAAAAATCCAAACAAAATTCTAGAGGGCTAGATTCAGGGACCAATGCTTACATGTTCATATAAATACAGTACTAGCTAGTTTTTTGAGGGAAAAAAGCCTAAATTAGTGCAAGTAAAGAACCCCCAAAACACATTGAATATCATATATATTTAAATGAGAATTTGATTAGATTTTTTCGTAAGGGCTTTTTCTTGTGGAGGGTTACTTGCATCGGAGCAATCATTTCAAAGCCTATAATTTTGAGTTTGACCTCTGGAGCAGTGCTTTCTAGGAAATGGAGTTTAAGCTCTTAGCAAACCTATGAGTTCTTTTTCAACTACAAGGTTCCTTACCACAAATTCCAAGTTCTCATCACAAATCTTCAACTAAATTAACAAGAATGTATACTTTATCCCAGTGGCAATGCAAAATGTGCAGCAGCAGTGTATCCAACAACTGCATGCCATGATTTTCTCATTACTTGTTTTCTGTCCATGTGTTACCTTTGGACAAATTGCTGAGAATAGTTAACAAAGGGTCTATCTGTAAGCTTCTAAAACAGCAACTTAAGTGCATTTTTCTCACAATTTTGTGATCATCAAGTACGGAAAAACTAATTTTGGTCTTTGATTTTGGTATGTATAGCTTGTGCAGCAAGTGGTGCAGTTTATGGACTGCTGGCTCTTACAGGCTTATCCTGGTTGTACTCTTGTGTTTACAGGTCAAGATTGAGAGGACACTATGACTTGGAAGAGGCTCCTTTTGCAGATTGCTTGGTTCATTTCTGCTGTGAGACTTGTTCACTTTGTCAAGCATATAGGGAGCTCAAGAACCGAGGATTTGATATGGGGATTGGTAAGTTGGCTCGCCTTTTGTTGCCATTCTCTTTAATTTTTATGCTATCTGATTAGCATTAGCTTGCTGTCTTTTTTACCTGCCCTATGTTTAACTGATAGTAAAGTCACTTCTAAAGCTTAAAAGAGTAATAATGGAAACAAAAGTTTGAGTTCTGACTAATATAAGAACAAAGCAGTATCTACACAATCTTTTCCCTTTTTCTCCCCTTTCTTTTCAAGCAATAAAAAGATTCAAAATAGACATTGCCCTCTACTTTACTATGTTATTCCATAAAATCCTGGTAATATTTTTCTTACATTAGCAAAGGATAGAAGGAAGTGATCAGAATTGCAAGAAGTTTATGTAAAATCCTCACTTTCTCAAGATTGATTGAAGTGATGAGAATAAATTATAATTTGACTTCAGTTCCACAGTGAATATAAATATAATGATAGAAAACTAGTGGCACAAAATTGCCCCTTCTTTATTTACTGATTAATCAATTTTTTTAATTCAAGGTATTGGCAAGCAAACATGGATAGACAAGGCAGAGGAATCAAAACGGAGCTCATATTATTGATAATTATGAAGATCCTGTTTTCTAAGGACAATATAAAAGGAAGACAGAAGAATATAATGGGGGGGAAATTAGGACACTTGCTGAGAAAATTAACCATAAATATTGGGATTTGGGGGTGTTAATTTCCCATTTTGAAGGGCATAAAAACACCAGATTACTGAGATGGCTTCATGGTTCGAGTCATCATGGTCATAAATTCATTAATATCAATTAAACCATCCCCATCAACATCCACCCCTCGAATCATTTTGCGACAAGATTCCAAGCTACACCTCTCTCCGATCTTCTTAAGCACCTCCATCAATTCTTCAGCGCTTATTTTCCCATTGCCATCCAAATCATACGCCCGAAATGCACTTTGGATATCGTTGCCATTGATCCCTTCTCCCATGTTATGCATCATCTCAATGAACTCCTTGTAGTCGATAAAGCCATCCCCATCGGTGTCAATAGCACTAAATGCCTTTGCCACTTCTGTTTCTGCCACTGATCCTTTGCCTAGTACTTTCAAAGCTGACTTGTATTCCTGCTTCGAGATCTTACCATCTTTGTTGGTGTCAAATTTGTCGAACACCCATTTCATTTCTTCCACATTTGGCTGATAATTATTAGTCCTTGATGACACGTTCGAGTTTTGTCTTTCCCTGGTGATGCTCAACTGAGTTGGTTTTCTTGACAACTTCCTCGAAAATCCTCCATATTTGAACCCGATAAAACTCAATTTTGACATATTCTAGATCGAGGATGTTGCTGTATAGGAAATGCAATGTGAAATTGATAGTCTGATACAATTCTCCTATGTCAGGCACATCTCGATATATATATATATATAACCTTGACAAGTTTACATCTTTTTTTTATCCTTCTTACCTAATAAGGAATCAAATTGCAAGATCAAGTAGAATATGATGTTAGAATGTGAAATTAATTTGAGGACCTAAAACAAAAAAAAGGGTGTTCGAATTCTGGGTTTGATATTCTTATTCCAAAGTGATAATTTCCATCCATACAAGTTGAGATTCCACACGGAAGTGATGGCGTAACAAATTAGACTTTACTACTTACTAGGCCAAGCTAAAGCATAAAGAAGGTATTCTTCCCACTACTACAAGTTGAATCATATATAGGCACTACTATACAAGATTCCAACGACTCACCTTTCGGCAAAGATTGATGTCACTTATACAAAAGTAAAAGATACTTAGCTTCTTTTTTTTCTCAGTTGGGAACTGTGAAAATGAGTTGGACATGAAATATCTATTCCTTATGAGGAATTACGTATGGATAACAGGGAAGAAAAAAGTGTTGAGTTGTATAGAATATATAATGGAATTCACTTGTCAATATTGTTTCACATCAGAAAAAATGGTAGATAATTTTTAAGTTTTTGGCCTTATTTTGCATTAAACAGGAAATTATTTTCCGTTGATTGATAATTCTATGAAAAAGTGTTAATTTATCATATTTTGTGTATTCAAATCGGTTAAATCTTTGAAGTTTTATTCGAAATTAATTATTTTTAGATTAATTTTATTTATTTCATGTTTAAATTAATTATTAATTTATTATTTTTGTATTTTTATAAATCCAAAACGAGAAGTTTCGAAGTGCAAAAAGACAAAAAACGGTACCAAGCAAAGCAATAATAGATTTGACCTCCAAAGCTTGTTGTTAAAAAAACATAATCTTAAAATCCTACAACATTGACCAAATAAATTTTTATCAAATAAATATTGGAATATGCAAAAGTCATTTTCTGAAAGTTAATTTTGTGAAATAAAATGGTCGAAATTTTAATTTGTAATTTGTAGGAGTAAGAATTTTGTTGATCTACTAGTGGAATTAATAAACAAAGAAATTAAATGTGATATAAAAGAATGCTTTCTAGACTCTAGAGTAAACAAGTTTAGTAATATAAGATGCAAAAACCATGGGAATTTGTTTTTGTTTCTTTAAAACCATTGCATAAACTTGGGCCGCCTCGCCTGCATTACAACATTTGTGGTTTTCATATTAAAAAAAAAAAAAAAACTCAACCAGACAGCAGCCCCAAAATGTAAGCCTATACAAAACCATCTCTCACAAGTCACAACTCAAATATACACAATTTTAATAAATTGAGCTTCAAAAGGGAAAGAAAAAAAAAAACCGACAAATTACTAACCATTTAAGTAATTTATGGCTTAAAAACAAGCTAATTTAATTCACCAGCATTACTGATATTAATCCCTGGATTTTGCTGTGTTCTTCCTCTTCCTCTCCTGCATTAATACCAGTCAGCAGCTTTCTGGCTCTTTTTGCTTGCACTAACCAATCTGTTCTAGCCACCACTATGACCATGTATATAGCACATACAACTTGGGCTGCCAGTAAACCAAACCAAAGTCCCAACAAGCCTATATCCATTATAAACCCCATTAAAACTGCAATTGGCAATCCAACTCCATAGAAAGATCCCAAATTTATGTTGGCACCCAAACTTGGCCTAGCACTCCCTCTCAAAACCCCACACCCAGTTGTTTGTGGGCAGTTCCCTAGCTCACACAACCCTGCCACCGGCATCACCATTGCTGTCAAAGACAAAATCGCTTCATCATTAGTAAAAATTTGTCCCCAAGCGTTCCTCATAGTTATCATGAATGACATAGCCATGAAACTACTGAAAACACCGCATGATAATGCGACCATGGACGAGGTTTTAGCTTTGCTTGCCTGGTTTGCTCCCAACTCATTACCAACCCTTGCCGACACGGCTAGACTCAGCGATGAAGGGAAGATATAGATAAGTGAAGTTGCTTGTATTAGGATTCCCATTGTAGAAACTGCGTCGGGGGCATTGGTGAGAAGCCCTGAAAGGACTATCATAAGCTCATACCACCACCATTCCAAGCAAACAGATATGCAACTAGGTATAGCTAGGGAAAGTATTGGTTTCCATTCATCAAAGCAATCCGCCAGGGACCAACCTTGCCATGTTTTATCACAAATGCCAGAGAAGCATAGGTAAAGCAAAAGGGTTATAAGCAAATTGAAATCTGTTAAGGCAACTGCTACAGCTATACCTTGAATACCAAGGCTGAGATGATAGACAAGGATGTAGTTAATAGGAGCATGTAAAGCAAGGGCAAAAGCTGCAGTTAGCATAAGAGGGAGGGTTATGTTTTGGGTTCTTAGGTAAATCCTAAGAGGGTTTATTAGGCATTGGAAGAGTAGATCTGGGAGAGAGAATGCAAGATAAGTAGAGGCAACTGAGGAGATTACTGGGTCTTGTCCACAAAAGAGAAGGATGGGCTCAATGTTTAGCCATAATACTGAAATGGGCAAACAGGCTATTGTGAGAATGGCTATGGTGCGTTGTAAGGTTTGGCCCATAAGAGGCCATTGTTTGGCTCCGCAAGCTTGAGAAGAAATGGCTTCCATTCCCATTGCAAGGCCAGAAATGACAGAATAGCCAGTAATGTTAGCAATACCAATCGACATAGACCCTCCTGCCAATGCTTCTTTGCCCAATTTCCCCATAAAAAACATGGATATTGCTGATTTTCCATAGATAAGAAGACCAGTAACGATCATAGGCAGGGCTATGGCGTAAAGCTGCTTGATCTCTTCAACAACCTGAGAGAGAGATAAACAAAGAGAAAAGATATTTTTTGGCATTGGATTTATCTCTTTTTTTTTTTTTTAACCTATTAAAATGTGAAAACAAAAACCAAGTACAAAGAACAAAAACAAAAAAAAAGGAATATTAATGGCGTCACTATGGAACTAACCTTTGAAAGTGATGGTCGCCAAGCTTGACACTGGCACTGAAAGGAATCTTGCTCCTCTGGTGAAACATCATCCTTAACACATTCTTGAGATAATTTATCATTAACATCCTCATTGAGCAACAAAGGAGTAGTAGAACTGTAATAAGCTGCAACTCCCTGATGATCCCTCATTATTTTTAATCAAAATTAAACCTGGAGGATATTTCTCCTAACAAAACATGCAAAAGAAAAAAGAAATCAGGATTAAAAAACCAAGAAAAAAAAGGGTTAATTAATCCAAGCTTCTCTCTTTTCTAGTAGTATATAATTAAGTGTATATACTGCTAGAGCTGAGTTTTGAGTGTTTTCCTTGTTTCTTTCTTTGGGGTTTTCCTCTTTTATGAGAAAATGAAAAGAGAGAAAAGAAAAGGAGGAGGCCATGCGGGTGGTAAAGTCTAAAAGAAAAGGAGCTTTTTTTGTTTTGAAAACAAAATGCTGGCAGTCCCTCCAAATGCCAAAACATGGAAAGCTGTCAACACATCATCAAACTCTCTCTGTAAATCCCCCCAAAACATCCACTGTTTTGTCTCTCCAATGGTCCCTTTTGCCCCCCCCCCCCCCCCCCCCTTCTTCTCTTCCTTTGTTCATTCTTTCTCTTCCCTTTTTCATTCTACTTGCCTAGGGGGTGCCTCCAAAGGTTCTAATTTTCCTTTTTTCTTTTTTTTTTTTCTTTTTTTTTTTCTTCTCCTTTCGTTCACCACGTGCAGTGCTCCCTTACTTTCGTATTCATTTCATGCTAAGATTTCATTTGAAAATTTGGATTTCAAATAATAAATTTGGATTTCAAAAGTAGTATAACTGTGTAGTAAAATACATGTAAATGTAATATTCATGATTATTTTTCAAATTCATGGATTTGTTAGATGCCTATGTAGTGGTGAATTTGAAATACCTATAGGTATTTATTAATTGAAAATATGTTTTTATACCTTTCAAATATACAATCATGTTAAATTTTAACTAATGCATGCATTTCATTATCACAATTTATATAGCAAATGAAATCCAAATTCTCAAATTCATAATCTCAAACATAGCATAAGGTTACGTTTGAAAATTTGGATTTCAAAAGTTGAATTTGAATTTCAAAAATAGTGTAAATTATGTAATAAAACACATGTAAATATAATCATATTGAATCTTAACTAATTTATATATAATGTATACATTTCATTCTCACAATTTATATAGCAAATGAAATCTAAATCCAAAATTTCAAATTCATGTTTTCAAACATAACATGAAGGTTTTGCTGAAATATACTATTTCGTAATAATACTATGAAATTTTGACGTGTGTATACCATTTATATGAATATAACATAAATACAAATAATATAAAATTATGAAATGGTATAAAATTAATAATTTTATATTAATGTAAGTGAATTTTTTTTCGTATTTGTTACAGTTAGTATTGTTGATACAAAAATTGTTTGCATTGAGCTTGTTATAAAATATTGTCCATTCTGAAAATCAAATGAATAAAGACATTTTTATAAGAAAATTTTGACTCTTGCTTATAAATTTACAATCATATAAGATGATAAATTAATTAATTATTAATAATCTTACTTTGTTATTTGCACATAAGGATGAATAGGTTACTCATCTCTCATATTAAAGCAAGATATGTATATTCAACAAATTCGTGTATTCAAGATTAACGCCAAGATTCGAATTCAAAAACATTTAGATCAAAACGAACGAACTTATCGAGAAATCATCTTCTATTGTTATATGTCTTAAGAGTTTGTCTTTAATACATTGGTAATGAAGTTTTTTAATTTTACAAGGGAGATTACAATTTACAAGATTCCCACATATTTTATTTTTTTTTTAATTAATTTTTTATTTTTTAAATATATCTTAAAGATTAAAGGTACGTGTCACCCTGCTAATCTTATTTGTGAAATTTAAAAACTTTGATGATGAATGAAATAATTTCTTATATCTTAATTACTTTGATTTTTGTTTTTAATAATAACATCTAGATATATGTGAATAAAATATCCTCTAATCTCTTTAGAATGAATGTTCTGTTGGTACATTTAAATGAGGGTATATATGACTGGATTCGAGCATAATTCAAAGTAATCATCTTCAATTGAAATATTCATAAAATGGATATTGCTGATATTCTTGGGGACTGTATTTGCCATGTTCATGAAAATTAGGACCCCTTAATTCTCCCATTATTAATTGAAATATCACATCGATCCACACATTTCTATCAATTTTTCAGGCACTAATTTGCACCATTTGAACGTATTCATTATCTCTCCCCACCCACCATAGCCCCCCCACATGTCCCCAAATGATATAAAATGTGACCAAATTATGGGCTACCGATCACCATTTTTCATTTCTTAATTATTTGTTTTCTATGTGGCATCGACGGTGATAAAAATAAAACTAGAAAAGAAAAATACGTTTAAGAAAAACTATCAACCCACAAAAGGAAATAAAATTGTAGAAAAAATGAAAAAATGAAATTGCTTTCAAAGTCTCTACTATATTTGTATTACTATTACAATACAAGAGTGTCCAAAAACGCCTATTGTTTCACTAGAAAGTGGATTATTTTTTTTATTTTTTTGAAAATAAAACAAATTAAAGGGAAAGAAAAAAAAAAGTAAAATAATTTTTTTTGTGAAGATCCGTATTCTACATGTAAGATATTATCCACTTTTAACGTCTCGAAATCTCACGATTTTATTCACAAATCATAGATATAAATTCAAGTCTTTTTATATAAAATACTTTAAGAGATTTTACCAATTTTCAAATATGGAATTAGAAGCCTTACACTTATAGTCATGAATCATGATATTAACCAAAAAAAGTTAATCATTCTTTTATGGTCCTTATAATCATTCTTGCTAATTGATCAACCGTGGGCGCCTACAAGATTAAACCAATGGTCTCTAAATAAAAGCCAATAGGGACCACGACAAAATGGCCACAACAGATAGGCCATGACCCCCTCGTTTATTTTTGGGTTAGTTGATATCTTTCAATCTTTCCCTTGCTGGGAAAGAGGAGATCGTGGTGTAGGGACAAAGGAAAGGGCTCTTAATATTATACAAATACAAAGGTAAGTTAGAGCTATGTTACTCGAATTCGGATGTGAGTATTAGACACGGATATATTTTCGACACGGGTATATTTAATTTTTTTTTAAAATTTCATGTATTTGAAGAGTTTTTAGATAATTATATTCTTATATTCATGTTCGAATATACGTCAAACATAAATATTAAATACAAATATTGCAAAAAAAAAAAATCGAAACAATATAGAGTAAGAATCTTTTCTGTATCCTTTCTTCCCCTCTATTAGAAATGGCTTTACTCCTTTATTATATAATATAATATTCGTTTCTTTGAAAGTTTTTTTTTTTTTTTTTTTGTGTATTAAACCCAGGGTGTTCCCCACCCCATTTTATGGTTGATGGAAGATTAATCCCTGTCGGGCCGGGAGTGTTGGTATAGCAAAACCCTCCCAACATTGACGACTCCCTGGATTCGAACCTTGATTCTCATCCAAGGACCTGAAATAGGTTTTTAATTGCTCTAAATGGGAAAGATATTTCTTACCTGACTGAGAGATGATATTGATATCCAATTGAAACTTCTAGCTGTAGCAGAGGGTGACCCACAATTTCCCTCATTCATTCAATTCCCAATTTCCAAAGCTCTTGCTGTTGGGATCCTGCCACATGCTGATCCCATTCAAAAGCCAACTGATCCCCCCCCCCCCTCTTCTCCTCACTGCTGTTTGTTTAAGTTTTAGGGTTTATATGTGAGAATCATACGTCATTTTCATATGAACATAAATATCGAATATAAATATTTAAATAAATATAAGCCCTTTCTAATCTTCCTAGTTTCAACAATTTGCATCTGTACTAGAAACTAAGATATTTCCTTCTTTTACATGTTGGGATATGCCGACCAGATTACTTGATCAAATGGAGGGAGTTGTCTTCTTTTAAAGCATCTATAATACTTTGAAGTTTGAAATAATTTTAGGGTTGGATTTAGAGATCACAAAACTCGATTCGTCCGATGGATTTTGAATCGATTCGATCCGAATGGAGAGGTTTTTTTTAACAATAGAGGCGGAGCGGGACGGTGCGGTTTTTTTTGTTTGAAAGGCGGGAATGGAGCAGTTGTGGTAATTACCTGCTTCGCACTACCCCACCTCGAATACTGAAATTACAATTTTACCCTTAAATATTTAGCTTTTAAAAGGACAATAAAATAATATAATTAAACTTATTATTTATTTATTTTAAAACCTAAACATAATACTTTATTTTTTTCTCTTTCTAGATTAAAAACGTGTTTATATTGAATTTATATTTACATTTTTTTACAATGTTTTATTATTTGAAAAAAAATAAAAATAATTAATAAATATCGAATAGGACGGAGCAGGGTGGTTATAGATGTAACCGACATCCATGAAGGTGGTAGTTGTATTAAAATTTCAACATTCACGATGGAACGGAGTAAAACAATCCTATGACGGAACGGGGGCGGATACTGCAAAATCCGCCCCGCTCCGCTCCATTGGCATCTCTAGTTGGATCATCAAAATATCTGTCACGGTTTTTTTGTTCAATGATTAGAGCCAATGAAATAGATGATAAGGTCCTTCATCATGCTTTACTTCCATATTCTTAATATACCTATGAAAACTTATTACAGAAAGTAACTGCCTTTTTAAATAACTTTCAAATGAATTAATTGTTTGATTCCTCTTTTTTTTTTTTCCCTAAAAATAAAAGAACATTTCTGTTTGCCCTACTTCCCATCATATTAAGTTATTAACATTTGCTAAACAACATAAGCTACTGATCTTCATTTTTATCTGGTTAAAGTAAGTTATTGCCAAACGTGATTTATTGGTAGAATACTAAACTTTTAGAGTTCGTTTGTTTTTCGAAAAATGATTTTTGAAAAATAAATTTATTTTCTTAAAAAATTGATATTTTATTGTTTCGATGATTTTGAATAAAATATTTTTTTATTTTTCTATTTTTTTGAAAATCTATATTGATATAAAAATGATCAATCATTTTTTACTTCAATTTTTATTCTTAAAGAATTGATTCCTATATGTAAGAAATCGATCCTTTTTGTTTTGATTCAGTTTCTATATAAGAAGAAATCAATCCTTATACTTAGAGGACCAATCTTTTTTGTTTTACTTCAGCTTTCGAAAAATGTAAATTTTTCTGGGAAAAAAAAATTTGGACTAATTTTTCATTGATCAAACCATTTTCTACAAAATGGACACTAAAATACGCAAAATTAATTTTTACAAAACAAATGGACCCTTAGTTTTAGTAATTAATCAGGATTCAATTCTAACCCTCTCAAATATTAAAACAAAAAGTTATGATCCAAGATGAAAGTATTGAGCTATGCCAAAAAATATAAGTTAAAAAAAAAAAAAAAAACTCTCAAATTTTGTAAAGTAGTTAGATCTAGGAAGTGCAATTCAAATATATCCCTAGCAGGGCAAAAAGAAACAAAATTTATTTCTCTAGAAAATGGGCAAATGAACAATAGGTCCTAAGAGACATCTTGGCCCTCAAAGACCTAAAATTAGGTTACAGAAGTATAGAGCCTATTACATGAATGGCCAAAAACAAGAAACAGAAAGAAGTATAGAATCTACTACTACTATCTTAGCACAAATTTTTTATTATTCAGTTATTTATATTGCTAATGTTTTTGGGCCCATGAATGAAAATTAGAACATCATAGTCATATCAATCAATCTCTCAGCCTCCATTTGCATAGTCCTGACAGTCCTTGCTTTTTGCAAGGGGGCAAGGCAAGCAAACAGCTATTTAAATGCAGCCCATTGGCATGATTTTAGCTATATATATATATATATATATATATATATATCAAGTGGGCTGGAATCAGCTCATCCTTTAATTCAAGGATGAGCAATTTGAAACTTGCCAAACAAACAATTGTTATATGGTGGCCCAGCCCAAACCATACATCCTTTGAACTGCATTTTGCAGGGAAAGAAAGATGGCATTTCTTCCTCAAACAATTTGATGTTTCAATATATCAATGTCTAAAACTAAGAAGAGATTGCATAAACTATTACAAGAATGATGTTCAATATCAATGTCTCAACAACTCTAAATGCCGAAAAGAGTTCAAAGGATCCTTCGTCACGTTTAGGAAATTGCAGATGATCGAAAATCATCACAATATCTCAGAAATCTGCAACAAGATTGCATTTCGATCGAGTTAATACTACCTCATAGGTTGATAGACAACCTAAAAGAAATATGATGGATAAACTTTCTAAAATGCAATCAGCAATAGATTATCATTTTACTTCGAACAACAATATTTACTGATCCTTGCTTGCTGTCAAGTGCAACCAGTTGGACATCTTTGTTAACTTAATGCCATCTTAACAATTTATGGATTCATAAATCAAAGAACAAGAGCAAGAGCAAGTACTGCACTTACATTAATGGGCATCTCAGCTATGATAAGGCCACTGTTTTCTTCTAAGCTTTTTAGAGTTACCACTTCACCCCCAACAACCATATTGATCACAATTCCATCTGCTTAGATTTTAATGAAAAATCATTGCGGGAATAGAAACTGATATGTCGATAATAAAGTAATATGGCAAGGAAGAAACCTGCTGCCAAACACGAAGTCAAGCGCCTCATATATGTTTCCTGCAAGCAAGCACAAGTAGAACAAGAAACACATAATTACACACGAAAACAAGGTTCAAAGAAAATAAAAATGTTGTATTTCATGATCCGAAATAAGCTTGTATAGCTCAGAAGTCAGAACCCTATGACCACCACATGAGCATGCTAAAATTGGTACAATTCTACCTATGACTAACTCATATGGATGATAAATTGGTAACCAAACATTAAAACTAGCAAACAAGATCGTAAATTTGCTACTGAAAGCCGAATTTACTTTTATTGTACAAGCAGACAAACTAAAAGTAGGCATAGAGGCCATGAGTCGACATCTTTTTCATAATTTCCACATCACAAAACACCTTAATCAGCTAAAACACCTCCAATCTAATAATTGTGAAGAGCAAAATAAACAATTGCATCCTTGCTAATCTAATGAATCAAAGTCAGCCAGTAATCGAATCAGTCTTATAGCAACCAACACATAATTGAATCAACATTACAAGCTTGGTCCCTAGATTAAACTATGTTAAATAGTTTATATGATCTTAAACTTAAGATTCTATAACAAACATATAAAAGACAAAGTTTAAAGGGTTTTGATTAACAATCGCCTATGTTCACTGGTTAAGGTATTATTAGTTAAAAGAAAATTTTTCATTTACAATGCGAGTGATAGAAAGAACGGTGAGAAACTTTACCTTCTTTGTTGGTAATTCGTAATTAATCAAAACACGAGCCGACATAGGAGATTCCCCAGAAGCAAGAAGCGGAAGGCAGGCATCCGTTACGACAATCATACGAGATTTCTGCTCTTCTATTTCAATTTCATGACCATCTCCTGTCTGAACCGTAATATGTTGGCTCCAATTCATCGTTGCTTCCCTAAATTTCTCCAAAATTGAACCTCGTTCTGCTTCAGCTTGGTCGCTGTACTGGCATATAAAAAATTAAATATGAATTAATAGTCAAAATGGTGTATAATTGAAAGTAAAATTAATACTCCAAAATTACCAAAGAGGACAAGGAAATATAAGGGAGGTTCGAGACGGCGGAGCAGACGGCGTCGAGCTCGTCACGTGAGTTGCAGCAGACTACTATCGGAAGGCACGTGCGTCGACCCGCCACGCCTAGGAGATCAATTAACGTCTCCTGCAAATTTTGATTCCCTTTTTATATTTAAAATTTAGGGAAAAATTGAAAAATTGAAAATTAATCGAAAAATGAATTGATAGAAAGAAAGGGAGGACCATTTTGAAGTGGAGTCTGTCGACGGCCACGTAGAAGTGGCGAAGTTGATTAGAAGAACTGCAAGCTCATGAATTTATTGGGGGAAAAAAGAAAAATAGGATGAAAAATAATTTTTTTATTGCATTTAAGTAAAGAAATGGGGAAATACCTGAAATTGGAAGGGGGTTGAGAGGAAGGAGATGAAGCTTCGATTGCATCTATAGCCATGATCTCTTTCTCTTTGTGTTTCAAAGTACTGCGTTTTTGTCGACCAACTCGGACCTTATTTGAATTAACTCGGTCAGGAATCAGGCCTGTGAGGAATTTCAGTCCAAACTTTCACTCTTAAAACTCGAGGAGTCGAGGTTTTTATATATATGTATATATATATATATATATATATATATATATATATATATATATATATATTAATCTTTTTTCATTTTTCATTTTCCCCCCTTAAATCTCGTGCTGATTCAAAAAAATGAATAAAACTTTTTTTTATTTTGTAATCTAATACATAAGTTTATGTTGCTAATTATATAAATTAAATTATGATATAAGGATTAGAAATATTTATTATCATTTAAAAATATAAAAAAACGAGCTTATAAATATTTTTTACTTTTAATTTTTTAACATCATCAAATATTGATTAATATTTTTATTTTTTAATGTATTTTTATTTTAAACTTTTTAAGAATTTTTTTTTTATTTATGAAAAACGATGAAAGAGTCAATTATTGGTTTTTTTATCTAAATATAGCTAAAATTTTTTTTTTACCAAAATACCGTTCTTTTCAGATTAATTCTCAAAATCCGCTCTTTTTAAATCAGTTGGGAAATCGCCATGACCCATGACGATTTCCCAACTGAAATTTTTAATTTTTTTTAAAATACCAGTTGGGAAATCGCCATGGCCCATGGCGATTTCCCAACTAAAAATTTTCAAAAATTTTTTTTCCCAAGGGTTTTACTTTTTTTTTTAATTCTTTTAATAAATAATAAAAATTAAATAAAAAGTATATAATTTTAAATTTTAAAAAATAAAGATTTAATAATTTTAATATATAAATTTTATCCATGGTGGTAGAAGTGTTCATGGCCGGGCCGGGCTCATGTATGGTATCAACACCACATTTGCTTGCCCGAGCCACGGTTGCAATTTTTCAACATTTATTTATTTTTTAATTTTATAAAATTATAAAAATTATATAATTTTTAATTTTAAAAAATAAAAATAAAAATATAACAATTTACCAAAAATTAAAAAATTATATTCGTAATTAGGCCTGCTCATGGGCCGGGCCGCGACCCGAAATTTTTTAATTTCCTTGCCAAGGCCCGGCTCGCAGGCCTGAATTTAATTAATTTAATATATAAATAGTGATCCGGGCCTGGTCGGACGGGCTGCCCAGCCCATGAGCAGGTCTATCCGTAATGTCAATCGAATTCTTTCAACTTGTATTCGTAATAAATGGACCTCCGAGAGAAAGGCCAACCAGAGTGTCGTATTAGTCCGGGCTTGGACAAGTGTTTTTGTAATTTTATTAAATAATAAATTTTAAATAAAAATTATATAATTTTTAATTTAAAAAAATTTAAATAACAAAATTCAAAAAATTAAAAAATATATAAAAATATATTTTTAATAGTGAAATGGGCTTTCGGGTCGGCACGACTCGAAATGGGCTTGGGCAAGGGAAAAAATTTCGGGTCGCGGCCCGGCCCATTAACAGGTCTAATACGAATATAATTTTTTAATTTTTGGTAAATTGTTATATTTTTATTTTTTAAATTTAAAAATTATATAATTTTTATAAATTTAAAAAATAAATAAATGTTGAAAAATTACCACCGTGGCTCGGGCAAGCAAATGTGGTGTTGATACCATACATGAGTCCGGCCCGACCCATGAACACTTCTACCACCATGGATAAAAATTATATATTAAAATTATTAAATCTTTATTTTTTAAAATTTAAAATTATATAATTTTTATTTAATTTTTATTATTTATTAAAAGAATTAAAAAAAAAAGTAAAACCTTTGGGAGATGGCCACCCACGGTGGCGATTTCCCAATGGGAAAAAAATTTGAAAATTTTTAGTTGGGTATTTTAAAAAAATTAAAAATTTCAGTTGGGAAATCGCAATGGGCCATGGCGATTTCCCAACTGATTTAAAAAAAAAAGCGAATTTTGAGAATTAATCTGAAAAGAGCAGTATTTTGGTAGATAATTTTTTTTTTGGCTATATTAGAATAAAAAGACCTCAATTATTAAAATTAAATAAAATTAAAAATTATTTTAAAAAATCCTATTTAATTGACAAATCAATAACGAGCCACCAATTTTTCATAAAACATACTGATAGATGTGATATTTTTTTTCAGGTCAATTGAACAAATAATCCAATTAACATATTAATTCAAGTCAAAAGTTGACTCATAGGATCCTATCTGACTATTAAACGAAGCCGAAAATACATAATTTTAACTAACTATGATAAGAACGAGATTTTATTATATTTGCACATAATTAAATAGGATCCGTTTAATAAGTGTCAGCATTAATTAAAGATAATTTAATTATTAATTAAAAAAATTATGCATTTAATACATAATTTTTATTAAATTTAAAAAAATAAATTATTAATTAAATTTTTATATATATACAGCACCTTAATCAATGCTATTGTTTAATAACATTAGTTAATATTTTTTATTGAAGTTTACTTTTTCACGTTTTATTTAGCAATTGAAATACTTTATTGAAAAAATATGATAAAATCAAATCGATCGACTAACAAGTAAGTTAAGCTAGCTTATGATAACGTACTATTTGTATCATAGAAATATTCTATCATAACCCGCATATTCTTTTTTTATTTCTCTTTTAATAATTGGTTAATCTAAATTAATGTATATAAAGTTGTTTGATTAAAGGGGAGTACTGTTTTTAATATACACTTTTGAACTTTACAATTTTATTTAAATAAATTTCTGCATTTTATCACACTCAAATAAACTTTAACTTTTTAATTTACATTCAAATAATTTTTATTACACTTAAATAAATTCTTAATATTTAATTTATACTTAACTATGCCCTTAACATAAATTAATTTTTCATTTGAAATAAGAGTTTATTTGAGTAGGGGTGAGAACGTTCGATTCGATTTTGGACAAAAATTGCTATTAATTTGTAGTATTCTGGTTTGTTAAAAACTTAACCGAAATTGAACTGAATAGAATCAAAATCGAACCGAATTCTATCGGTTCAGATCGGTTCGGTTCATTAATTTTTAAAAATTTTAAAATATATATATTTATAGTATTTTAAAGTTTTTTTTTTCACTAATTTAGAAATATAATATTTATTTTTATATTATAAAAATAAAAAACTAATTAAAAATAGAATTCGATTCGATTCGGATAATTGCGATTTTTTAACTTATGAATCGAAAATCGAACCGAATAAACCTAATTAGTACCCAAACATAAACCGAATTCAATTTAATAAAACCGAATCGAAACCGAACCGAACACTACGGTTTGAATAGGTTTTCGGTTTTCTCAGTTTTTTTGCTCAACCCTATATTTGAGTACAAATCAAAAGATAACGATTTATTTGACTACAATAAAAGTATAAAAAAATGAAATAATTATAAAACTTATTAAAATTTTAGCATTTATTAATTGTGGATATTTGCATATTACATTTTTTTTTTATACAAAATAGGTCGCAGCTCCGAACTTCATATTTTTTGGATACCATATTTTTAATATGATTGCATTAATCAACTGAATTAAATTTTGAATTCATATTATACTCTAATAATATAAAATAATTCACTTTACTTTTTACATTTGGACTTGACAATTTCATTTTACACTAATAACTAAGACAAAAAAAACTTTTTTTTTGGGTGCATTAAGACCAAAAAAAAAAAAAAAACACTTTATTTACATATCAAATTGTCCATTTTGGTATCCAAGTTAGTTAGTTAACCTTTTAATAATTTGTTCAATTGAGTTTTGTCTTTCAAGAAAATATCAAAACTACACACTACTCATAACTCACAAGATCTAGTGGATCTATTTGAACTTTTTCCATTTTACTTTTCCAAATAGATAGATTTGTTAAATTACATATGTTTTAATTGTCAACTCTAGTAGTATTAAATAATTAATAGAGGTTTGAGATTAAATTAATATTAAATCATCAAATTTAACATATATTGTAAACTTTATACTAAGAAATTGAAAAAAAAAAAAATCTGATACGAAACTCCAAAAAAAAAAATCGTATAAATACATGGATCTTACTTTTATATATAATCAAAATCCTCATGGAGTTTTATTTATGAAGACTTGAGTTGTCAATTTGATGATAATAATAGTTATGGATATAAGAAGAAGATTAACATGGACGTCTCATTTTCCATTTTCTTACTCTACATCTTTACATGTCAAAATCAATAAATAAAAACAATTGTATTCAAGATTTTGTTAACAAATACGTACTTTCTGAAATTATTATATTAAGTAATATTTTATCAATGTATTGAGAATCGTCAAATTGTCTACTAATTATTGTATTTAATATAAAAAAGGGAATTATTAACTTTAACGGGTGCTTATAGATATTGATTAAAGATTATTTAATAGATTTTGTTAACAAATATTTTAAGGACACTTTTTAAAATTATCATATATAGTAATATCTTCATTGAAAATGATAAATAAAGTCATCAACTATTGCATTTAATATAATATTATTATTATAAATAATATATTAACTCTAATCTTAAAAATATCCTAAGAACACTTGTTAGCAAAACTTTTTTTTCTTTAAATATCATATTAACCAATGTTTAATGATATTGATTAATATTTTTCATATAAAATTATAATTTAATTAATTTTAAAAAATACTCTTAAAACACACATTAACAATTTATTTTATAAAAAATAAAAAAGAAAAGTACACAGTATTTTAATTTAGTATTTACCATACTCTGTATATGTCAATTTGTCAAGGTAAAAAAGAGAGACAAAGATTCACTGCAACTGTAAAAGTGTAAACACAAAGTAACAGAAAACAGAACTCAGATCTGCTCACCTAACAACCGCAATCTAGTAATCTACGGTCGGAACTTGGAAGTACAATCAACGAACGTGTTAAAAAAAAAAAAAAAAAAAGAACACATCTACGCTTTCAAAGTCGGCACAAAAACATGTAAAAATATATTTTCGGGGGCCAAAATATAAATAAACATAAATAGAGGGGAACAAAACAAAAAAAAAAGAAATAATTCCTTGGAGTACTAATTTTTTTTCTTTCTCTCTCGTGCTTTTAACTCATTTCTCGTATTCCTCTTTCTCTCTGTCTGGTTTGGAGTGAGTAGGGCATTTGAATTCTAATCCGCGCGGCGCACGTTAGCTTCTTCCGTATCTATCCTACGCCCGGGGGTAAGTCCTTATCCTACACTTCCTTTTCTTCCCATTTTTTTTAATCGTTTTTAAAAATAAAAATTCGCATAAAAAATAGAAACCCTAATTAGAAACTAGAATAACACTCTCGAGCCATTTCCCCCCCCCCTTCTCATTTCGTATTTACTGTAAGATTGATCTATTCTGTTAATTTTTTTTTTTTTTGTGTTTTTTATAATTATTTTGATCGGGGAGTTTTGAGGGTTTTGATTGATTTATCATCTGCTCATTAATTTGCTACGACAGATCTGTTGAGGGAAGTAAAATCTAGGGTTAGAATTTTGATGCTTTGGCGGGGATCATCGGAATCCGTTAAACGGGTTAACAGTTCGGGTCGGACCCTCCGATGGCAAATTCCGGAGTTGGGAATAAGTTTGTTTCAGTCAATCTGAACAAGTCTTATGGCCAACAATCATCTAAACATCACTACCATTCACATCATTCGGGTTCTTATGGGTCAAATCAGACACGACCCGTTGCTGGCGGTGGAGGAGGGGGAGGAATGGTGGTTCTTTCAAGGCCTCGTAGCTCCCAAAAGGCTGGGCCCAAGTTATCTGTTCCACCCCCCTTGAATTTACCCTCCTTGCGAAAGGAACATGAGCGATTTGATTCATTGGGCCCCGGTGGCGTGCCTGCCAGTGGAGGGATTCCCGGGAGTGGGCCAAGGCCTACTTCGTCCGGGATGGGATGGACTAAACCCGGTACAGTTGCTTGGCAGGAGAAAGAAGGGTTGGTTGGTGGTGGTGATCATGTTAATGATGGGGTTGATCGTTTGAATACTGGTGATGGGGTCACTAGGGGAAGTAGTAGTGTTTATATGCCGCCTTCGGTTAGGTCAGGTGTGGCAGAGCCAACTTCCTCGGTGTCTGCTTCACCTCTAGGTTTTCGGCCTTTGGATAAAGCTACAGTGTTGAGGGGAGAGGATTTTCCTTCGTTGCAGGCAGCTTTGCCTATTGTATCGGGGGCTGAAAGGAAACAGACAGATGGTTTGAATCAGAAACAGAAGCAATTGGCGGTTGAGGAGTTGTCTAATGAGCATAGGGATGGTTCTGGTTCAAGTTCAGTTATTGATATGCGTCCTCAATTGCAGTCAGGAAGAATTGCTGTTGGCAATGGATTGAGTGAGAATGGTGGTGAAGCTCGTGGTATAAGTGGTTCTCATTTATTAGACCAAGGCAGGAAGCATGATGAGTACTTCCCGGGGCCCCTTCCATTGGTTCGCTTGAACCCAAGATCTGACTGGGCTGATGATGAACGTGATACAGGTCAGGTTACAGACCGCGGGAGGGATCATGGGTATTCAAAAAGTGAAGCTTACTGGGATAGAGATTTTGATATGCCAAGGGCTGGTGTACTGCCACATAAACCAGCTCATAGTCTTTTTGACAGGTGGGGACAACCTGACAATGAAACTGGACGAACTCCTTCCAGTGAAGTCGCTAAATTGGACCCTTATGGCAGAGATGCAAAACTACCAAGTAGAGAAGGGCGGGAAGGAAATGCATGGAGAGCATCTTCCCCTCTTCCTAAAGAGGGAATTGGTTCTCAAGAGATTGCAAGGGACAGAAATAGTATTGGCACAAGGCCTTCAAGTATGAATAGAGAAAAGGAGAATAAGTACATTTCATCGCCTTTCCGGGACAATGCTCAGAATGATAATGGAAGGAGGGATGTGGGTTATGGAAATGGAGGAAGACAAGCTTGGAACAACTCAAGAGATTCATTTAGTAGTAGAGGGTCTGAGAGGAATACAAGGGAGCGTTATGGCAATGAACAATACAATAGATACAAAGGTGATGCTTTCCAGAATAGCTTTTTATCAAAACCATCATTTCCTTTGGGTGGTAGAGGACTTCCTGTTAATGATCCTATACTAAATTTCAGTAGAGACAAACGTCCTTTGTCCAAGAATGAAAAACCTTATCTAGAAGACCCTTTCATGAAAGACTTTGGGGCTACTGGATTTGATGGACTGGATCCTTTTTCTGGAAATCTTTTTGGGGTCGTTAAGAGGAAGAAAGACATGATTAAACAAACTGATTTTCATGACCCTGTCAGGGAATCATTTGAGGCTGAACTTGAGAGAGTGCAGAAGATGCAGGAACAGGAGCGGCAGCGAATTATTGAAGAACAGGAAAGAGCATTGGAGCAAGTTCGTAGAGAAGAAGAGGAGAGACTGCGGTTGGCAAGGGAACAAGAAGAGCAGCAGAGAAGGTTAGAAGAAGAAGCTAGGGAAGCTGCATGGAGAGCTGAACAAGAGCGGTTGGAAGCCTTGCAAAGGGCAGAAGAACAGAGAATAGGCAGAGAAGAGGAAAAAAGCAGAATTGTTATGGAGGAGGAAAGGAGAAAACAGGCTGCTAAACAAAAACTCTTAGAGTTGGAGGAAAGGATTGCCAGGAGGCAGGCTGAAGCAGCGAAGGGTGGTAGTAATTTTTCTGCTGGGGCGGATGAGAAAATACCAGGGATGGCAAAAGAAAGAGATGTATCAAAAGCAACGGATGTGGGTGATTGGGAAGATGGTGAAAGGATGGTGGAAAGAATCACAACTTCAGCTTCTTCTGATTCTTCTGGTCTAAATAGATCCTTTGAGATGACTTCCAGGCCTCACTTCTCTAATGTTTCTTCTTCATTTTCAGATAGAGGTAAGCCCTTTAATTCATGGAGGAGAGATGTATTTGATAATGGAAACAACTCAGCCTTCACTGGGCAAGAGACAGAGAGCCACCATAGCCCCAGGCAAGATGGATCTACTGGCAGTAGACCATTTCCAAGGAAAGAGTTTCATGGAGCATCTCCATACATGTCTTCCAGGCCTTACTGTAGAGCAGGGGTTCCAGAACCCCATTTAGATGATTTTGGTCAGCCAAAGGGTCAGAGGTGGAATGTTTCTGGGGATGATGGTGATCATTATGGCAGAAATGCTGAGATTGGATCTGAATATCATGAGAATCTAGCTGATAATTATGGTGATGTGACATGGGGGCAGCGTTCTCGTGGTAATATTTATCCACCTTACCCTGAAAGATTCTATCACAACGCTGAGGGTGATGGGCTTTATTCCTTTGGGAGGTCACGTTATTCTGTGAGGCAGCCTCGTGTTTTACCTCCTCCATCTTTGTCTTCAATGCAGAAAACCTCATATAGAGGTGAGAATGAGCATCCTGGTCCATCAACATTCCTAGAAAATGAGATACAGTACAATCACGCAACAAGATGTGGATCTAGCATGGAGAGAGTTTATGATAATGGTCATCAAGATGATCTTGGACAGCATGGAATTATAGATACTCAGCCTGAGAATACTGATAATGAAGCTCAGAAAGTGGATGGCAATGCAGCAAGGTGCGACTCACAGTCATCTTTGTCTGTTTCAAGCCCCCCAGATTCCCCAATTCATCTTTCTCATGATGACTTGGACGAGTCTGGAGATTCTACAGTGTTATCAGCTGAAGAGAGTAAAGAGGTTGACTTGTCAAGGCCGGAGATCGAACCCCTTGTGTTACCTACTGAAGCTGGGAAAGAGAATGTTCGGACTGCATCAAGTTCTATTTCAGCCGGTGGTGATGAGGAATGGACTGTTGATAACAATGAACAGTTGCTGGAGCAAGAAGAATATGATGAGGATGAAGATGGATACGGTGAAGAAGATGAAGTTCATGAAGGAGATGAAGGCAATATTGACCTGACTCGAGAGTTTGATGAAATGCATTTAGAGGATAAGGAGTCGCCAGACATGATGGACAACTTGGTCTTAGGCTTCAATGAGGGGGTTGAGGTAGGCATGCCAAATGATGAGTTCGAAAGAATTTTGAGGAAGGAGGACTCTGCATATGCAATAACACAGATTTCTATTGGCTCTGTAGAAGAAAAGTTATCTTTCGATGGGATGCATAGTGATAGAAAAATCCTTCAGTCCATGGATGCACCTTCCCAAGGGAGTTTAGATAGTTCTTCTAGAATATTTCGGGAAACTGAGAAGGCAATGCAGGGTCTGGTTATTCAGCCTAATACTGCTCCTCAAGCATCAACAGCATCTGAGCTAATGGATCATGTGGATGCTACTGGTAGCACTGGTGTGTTGACAGAGCATAATCTCCCCTATTCTGTCAGCATGGCTTCCCATTCATCTTCTGGTCAGAGTGGCATGCCTACTGCTACTTCTGTTCCTAATCAGGCTGAAGTACCTGTTAAGCTCCAATTTGGGCTGTTTTCAGGTCCTTCTTTAATACCATCTCCAGTTCCAGCCATACAGATTGGTTCTATACAGATGCCTCTTCATCTGCATCCTCAGGTTGGCCCATCCCTTACCCAAATCCACCCATCACAGCCTCCTCTCTTTCAGTTTGGTCAGTTAAGGTATACATCTCCTATTTCCCAGGGAGTGCTGCCATTGGCTCCTCAATCTGTGTCTTTTGTCCAGCCAAATGTTTCAGCCAACTTCTCCCTGAACCAGAACCCTGGAGTCCCTCTGCCTGTTCAGCTCAGTCAAGACACATCTGGGCATAATCTAATGAAAAACGAAGTTTCATCTCTTTTGGAGAACCAGTCAGGTCTTCCAAGGTCCTTGGATTTATCACATGGGAATGTGTTGAAAGAGGAAAGTTCCACACCAGCCAGAGAAAGCAGAAAAAGCGTTGTGACACAGCATGGTCATGTTGAGATATCAAATATTGGTGATAACACAGCTAGGTCCGAGTCAGGTTTCTCTTCAGAAGACCAGGGGCGGCAGAATTCAGTTCGTAGAAACTTCAAAGCATTGTCTAGTAAACAATCAGAAGTTGAACTTCAAACTGTTCTGACATCATCTCACTCAGTTTCAAAACAGAAAGATTTAAGTGGATTAAGGGGCCAAACTTATAGTAATAGGGGAAAAAAGTATGTCTTTACAGTTAAAGGTTCCAACTCAAGATCAGCTTTTCTTGCTTCTGAGGCCTCTCGCCAAGAGTCTACTGGATATCAAAGGAGGCCTCGACATCCTCGAACAGAGTTTAGAATTAGGGAAAATTCTGATAAGAAGCAGTCTTCTGGATTGGTTTCTTCAAACCACCCAAATCAAGTAGGGCTGGATGAAAACTCAAGTGCCAATGGAAGGAGTACTGGATTTTCTGCAAGAAATAGGGTGAGGAAAGTTGCGGTGAATAAATCGAAACAGACAATTGAATCAGAATGCTCAAATTCAGCTCTGGGCAGTTCCTGGGAGATGGATTCTGGGAACTGGAATGAAAAGGGATTGGGAAGAGAATCATTGATTAGGAGTCAGAATATCCCACACTCTGGGGAAGGTAATCTTAAGAGGAATATTGAGGAAGATGTGGATGCTCCTTTGCAAAGTGGCATTGTGCGTGTTTATGAGCAACCTGGAATAGAAGCAGCCAGTGATGAAGATGATTTCATTGAGGTCAGATCAAAGAGGCAAATGCTGAATGACAGGCGTGAGCAGAGAGAAAAAGAATTCAAAGCAAAGTCTCGGGTTGCAAAGGTTGTAATGCACTTTGAACTAAACTTTTTTCATCACTTTACAATAACATGTTTTTTTTTCCCTTTCTTTTTACTGGTTCAGTGCAATAATACTGTGTTGCTTAACATCATTTATTCATTTTTTATGACAGCCACCACGAAAACCTCGTTCAATCCCACAAAGTTCCACTGTCTCAGCCAGCTCAAATAGAAATTCTGCTTCAGCAAGTGGAGTAATGACCAATGTTCACTCAGATTTTGTTGCCACTGAGGGACGTAATCTGGCAAATAGTGAATTATCAGCAGGATTTGGTGCAACTATAGTATCCCAACCCTTGGCTCCAATTGGTACTCCTGCCATTAAAACTGATGCACATGCTGATATAAGAACGCAGACAGTGAAGTATATACCTCTCTAAAAAAGACTAATGTACATTTAAAATATGCATACATATCGCTAAATCTGACGATTTTCTACAGGTCACTCCCGACAAGCTCCCTTCCGGCCGCCTCAGGTGGTGGACCAAGCCTGGTATCAGGATTCATGTTTGAGAGCAAGAATAAGGTTCTTGACGATGTTCAGACATCTTTGGGTTCGTGGGGTAATTCACGCATTAATCAAAAGGTATGAATAACTGCATTTACTGACTTATTAACTTTTTGTAGCAGTTTAACTCTGCCCTCTGTTTCTTGTGGATCTGCAGGACTCATGGGGTTCTGATGCTTACTCAATTTTGCCTTTTTGTGCATCTTCTCATGGGTTTTCATTGAATCCTTTTTCCCCATGTACCCCATGTTTTATATTCTGACTTATCTGACAACATAGCTTCTAGGGCCTATTTAATTTTTATCTTTACTTTGGAATCAGATTGATTTACATACATGCCCCATCAACGTGTTCAGCTCTTACTTTTATTGGTTGCTTTCCTTCTCAACTTTTCTTCAACGTCTTTAACTTCGGATTAGAGTTCAGTATGTGTGGTGCACTGATTTATCTTTTTATTACATGTGTTTGTGCACATCTGCATGCATGTGTGTCTGTGCATTTTTGCACTTTATTATATTGTGTTTCCAGGATATTTATAGGCATATTTGATACTTGGTGCTGCAAACTTTAATCTGTTGCTGACTTTGTTATATTCTGCATTCTAGATTGATTATGATTGAACTGTCATGTATTTTCAGGCTTGTTAATCTGAGTTCATTTTCGATGTTTTTAATCTGAGTTTATTCTAAATTATTGTGCTTGTAGATGCTGGTATTCTTTCTTCTAATTATTTGGACGATAAATCTGAGAAAGTCCGAAACTGATTTGGTTGCATCTTGTAGGTAATGACACTGACACAGACCCAACTTGATGATGCTATGAAGCCTGTTCAATTCAATACTTGTGCTCCTGTTGGAGATTGCACTAGCTCAGTTACTGACCCCAGCATGCCATCCTCATCCATATTATTGAAGGACAAGTCATTTTCTTCTGCTGCAAGTCCAATAAATTCTTTGCTTGCTGGGGATAAAATACAATTCGGTTGGTGTATTCTTTCTGATATTATATAGATTCTTAGAATTACTGTTGCCCCGTATCTGAAGGATATCATCACTTTATACAGGAGCAGTTACATCTCCGACAGTTATTCCTCCTAGCAGCCATGCTGTTTCACATGGGATTGGCCCTCCAGTTCCATCTCGTTTAGAAACTCAAATCCCCCGCAATCTTTCTGCAGCCGAGAACGATTGCACCCTTTTCTTTGAAAAAGAGAAACACCCAAATGAATCTTGTGTTCATTTGGAAGACTGTGAAGCTGAAGCAGCTGCTTCAGCTGTTGCTGTTGCAGCCATAACTAGTGATGAGATTGTAGGGAATGGAATTAGTACTTGCACCGTTTCTGCTTCAGATAATAAATGTTTTGGAGGTGCAGACATTGATGTTATCACTACAGGTGGTTAACAAAATAGTCTGCAATCACAGTAGGAGCCCTGTATGTTTTTGCTTGTGTGGATGTTAATAACCGTGTTGCCTTTTTTTCATCTATTTTGCAGGTGATGTTGGTCAGCAGTTAGCAAGTCAATCAAAGGCGGAAGAGTCTCTCAGTGTTTCTCTTCCTGCAGATCTTTCTGTTGAGAACCCACCAATTTCTTTATGGCCACCATTACCTAGTCCACAGAATTCTTCAAGCCAGATGATTTCACATTTTCCAGGAGGCCCTCCTTCGCACTTCCCCTTCTATGAAATGAATCCCATGATGGGGGGTCCAATCTTTGCCTTTGGACCACATGAGGAATCTTCATCTAACCAATCGCAGTCCCAGAAGAGTAGCACATCAGCTTCAGGTCCCTTAGGGACCTGGCAACAATGCCATTCTGGAGTAGATTCATTCTATGGTCCTCCAACGGGATTCACTGGCCATTTTATCACCCCACCTGGAGGTATCCCTGGGGTTCAAGGCCCACCACATATGGTTGTGTACAACCATTTTGCTCCAGTTGGACAGTTTGGACTAAGTTTCATGGGTACAACCTACATCCCATCTGGAAAGCAACCTGACTGGAAGCACAACCCTGCTTCTTCTGCAATTGGTGAAGGGGATGTGAATAATTTGAATATGGCAGCTTCGCAGGGTAATTCTACCAACATGCCTGCTGAAATCCAGCATCTTGCCCCTGGCCCTGGGTCACCTCTTCTGCCCATGGCATCACCACTGGCTATGTTTGATGTTTCTCCTTTCCAGGTAAAACTTTTAGCAAACTTAAAGCTATTAAACTGCCAGCATCATTAATTCTCACCAGGGTGCTTTTATTTTGGAATCCTAGTCCTTTTTTTCCAAATAATTTGTTTCTAGAACATTAATTTGTGTTTTCAATTCAAAAGTTAGTGGTCTATATGGATGTTCTAGATGTAGTAAATAATGCTTTTAAACTGGATTTTATTGAATAGGTGCACTTGTAATGCTGGATGATAAGAATTAACAGAGTTTTTTTTTTTTTTTTGGTATGTTTTGTTTGATTTATGACAGTTTACAACCCCCCTCTCCCTCTCCCTTTTCCTCTGATCTGACTAATGCATATCTTGAAACTTTTCCTTCAGTCCACTCCAGACATGTCGGTCCAAGCTCGTTGGTCTCATGTTCCTGCTTCACCTATGCAGTCTGTTACACCATCAATGCCGTTGCAGCAACAGGCAGAAGGTGTACTACCTTCTCAGTTAAGCCAGGGTCCTCCTGTTAACCAGTCATTGACTAGCAACAGGTTCCCCGAGTCCCGAACATCAACATCCTCTGACAGCCGTCGGAAATTTGCTGTGGCAACAGATGCAACCATAACCCAGTTGCCTGATGAACTAGGGCTGGTGGAACCATCTAGCTCCACCATTGCTATAGCTTCAGCACAACATGTTGCTAAAAGTAGTGGGCAGAGCACAAATCCTGCAATCAAGGCTGCTCAGTCTTCCCAGCAAAAGAATATTTCATCTTCCCAGCATTACGGTAACTCCTCTTGGTATAATAATCATCAGAGAGGAAGTGGGGTTTCGCAAAAGAACAGCTCGGGTGAATGGACCCATCGTAGAATCGGTTTCCAAGGAAGAAACCAATCCATGGGTGGTGGAGACAAGAACTTTCCGGCCGCTTCAAAGATGAAGCAGATTTATGTGGCTAAACAGACCAATAATGGTTCAACATCATCATGATGATAGGAAAATAAACTTTCCCGCTGGTTTTTTCTGATGAAAATTTGCACTGCTGGTTGGTAAAGATCAGTTTTGGTTTTTGAGTTTTCTAGTTAGGAAGAGATGGGTATTTGGCCTATTGGGTTCGTATGTTAGTTTCAATTATTATTATTACTATATCTTTGTCTCACTTCTATTATTCCAGAATGTAATCCAATATAATTTTCCATTTGGACGGTAAATTTCATGTTTTTCTTTTACCTACCTATCAAAGCTGGCCTATCCGTGTAGGAGTAAAGATTAGACGAGCTTTAGATTAGACGAGCTTTGCGCTTTGAACCTTACACGCTTTGTACGAACATCATGCTGAGAAAATATAAAAAATAAAAAAAGGGATAATTACAAATAAATGTGATTAACATAGATTTTTTTATTAAGACGTGTTTATAAGATGGAAATAAATCTTTTTAAATTGTTAAAGACAAAAGATAAACTATCAATTTACCTTTGATTTTAAAATACCAACGAAGGTTGATATGAGTAGAAAGAGTTTGATATGAGTAGGAGTTCTGATTATTTAATTAAGTGATCTCGAATTCAAATTTTTGTGAATTCAAAAAATATTTTTGAGAGAAATATTCGTTTTAACATTTGACAATATCTCGAAAAATTATTTCAGATGAAACTTGAGATACTTTGAGTAACAAAAAAAAATATAAAAAGTGGCCAGAATCAATGACGGCCAAGCCGAAACCAGCATTCTTATAGTCAAAATCGATCATGTTCAACTTGAACCCAACATCCTCGTAATTTGAAGCTCTAAAATATTACCAAAATGTTAGATCTAGCCTATTTTAAAGCTTGAAATGGCTTTTGTTTCACCAAAATTAAATGATAGTTCGAGGACCATTTACGACTTTATTAGGTTGGATTGTTGTCGGAATGTTGGCATCTCTCCGTTTCTCTCTCATATTAATGTTAGTTGAAGTTGAAAATTCAACTTAAAATCAAGAAAAAATGATTTTTTTTTCTCATTTCCTTTTTAATAAAATCATTTTGATACAGTAATAAATAATAATAACACCCAAGTCCACCGGCTAGATTTGTAATTCCCCAAGAAGAAAGAAAAGAAATCTTTCATCCGAAAAAATTATTAGATAGACCTTTTCTACCACATCAATCCCTTCCAATAATATTACTTACATGTCATATCTGATCAATACAAGCAGTTCCGACGATGAAGTCTCGAATTCAGATGCATTGGAGAAACTAAAGCTCTCACTCAGTTTCTGTACTTCTTGCAAGTGTTCTTGATTTTCTTGGTTCATTGCAACGTTGTTTGGAGTCTGGCAAACAAGAGTCCTTCGGGCAAGGTTGGTTTCTGAGACTGAACTTTGATTGCTTATTTCACCATAAAGGGCTTCGAGTTGTCGAAAGAACCTGTAATTTTTCCCATCTTGCCTTCCAGCTTTACCTTCCTTAGTCTTCTTGTCTCCTTATCCAGCCACCTGCCGCCACCCTACATAGGCCGCTATTGCTGCCGTCTATCGCCCAAGAAACTTCATTTTAGTTAGCAAAAAATAACAAATACTCAGATCCAAAATCAGCTAAAACTAAAGGAAAGAGGTCACGATCCATGATTTTAACAAGAAAATAGTGAAAATCGTAATAGAGAATAAAAGCGAATATAAGAAAAAGACATTAACTTGGAGCGAGGAGGAAAAGTGGAGACCATGGAAAACTTAGGAGATCTGAAGCTGGCCATTGTTGGAAGAGCAAAAGACTATCGCTTGAATTTCAGAGCCATTATTTTCTTACTTAAGGGGTGTGTGTGTTTAAGGAGTTTTTTGGTGGAGACCATGGAAAATTTGGGAGATCTGAAGCTGGCCATTGATGGAAGACAAAAGAAGGGAGTTTCTGAGATTGAGAAGCGATAGGATTGAATTTCAGAGATTTTTTTGCTTACTTAAGAGGGGTGTGTTTAAGGAGTTTTTGGGCTTGTGTCACCGGATGGTCACCGGCGATAGACGACGGCAATAGCGCAAAACTGGCTGGATTCTGTGTACGGTAGCGGCAAGGGCTGAATAAGGAGCGGGTAGAGAGAGAATATTATCTTTTATTTTTGTATTAATCAGATTTGACATGTAAAAAAAAATACTATAATATTATTGGTAGGAACAGCCTATCTAATAATTTCTCATTGTGTATGTGTATACTTTCTTTTGAGAAGCTCAGTCAGCAAAGCAAAGCCCCCCTTTAGACGTGGCATTCTCGTACCTTACTCTCCAACTGCTTCCTCTTCTTCTTCTTCCAGAAACTCGATTCTTCTCCTTTTCCTTAAACCTGCTCACTTTTTTTTTTTATCTTATTTTATTTTAGAAAGTGTCAATTAGTAGGATTTTCTTTCCTTAGGCGGTTTGATTTATTACACATAAAACAAAAAAGGAATGTTTCCATCCATTTTAGCGTAAAACGTAGTATCTAATAATCTCTAATAATACATGGTAAAAAAGGTAAACAAATATTTATATACTAACACGTGATTACATTACGACTTACGAATACTAATTAAAATTATCTTACATTACTCCTCTTCCCAACCCTGCAGCTGTATGCTGCCCTCTCTAACAAAAGCGAGAAAACTAGCAGCCATTAATCATCAAATTATATGCCTATATTTTGGCTCCTTTAACATTATTAATCATGGGTGGAAGCTAGCTAGCAGCCATTAATCCATCATCATTAGCTCTCTAAACTCTTTCTCTGAAAATATTTCCCATGCGCCTTCTTCATCATTTTCTTTACTACTCTGTCCTTTTAATCCATTAATGCTCTTTTCTTTCTCTTCTTGAATCTCTTTCTCCTTTCCTCCTCCTCCTTCTTCTTCTTCCATTTTGTAATCTGATAATGGGAAATTGATCTTCGCTTTATCTCCTCGGAACCTAATAGCAGCCCTGTCATAAGCCCTGGCAGCAGCTTCAGCCGTGTCAAACGTCCCCAGCCAAACCCGAACCGCCCGTTTCGGGTCTCGAATCTCCGCCGCCCATTTCCCCCACGGTCTCTGCCGTACTCCCCGGTAATGCTTCCTGTTTGTTGTGACTCTGGCTGGTTGTACTTGTTGTTGGCTTGGCGGGAAAATGCTGTTGAAATACTCATTATAGCCGTCGATTTGCACAGGAAGACACGTGTCGTATAAATAAAACCCATTGTCGGTCCCATTCCTTGAAGCTATCACCGACGTGGCAGGTTGTTTGCCGCTGATTACGTGCCTGAGGGTAGAGACCATGATATCATGTTCCTGATCACGAGTCAAAGTCAAAGCTCTTGGGTGGTTTCTGTTGTAATTTTCCATGACGTAAAAGGGTGTTTTGGGAAGCAAATTGCAACGACAATTTATTCCAGCCAAGCTGCGGAAGAGAAGGGAAACGCTTTAGTTATAATATATATACATTACATAGGGGAGGAATTGTGTTGACACTTGACAGCTGTGAGTTAGTCACACACGGGGTTGAGGTACGTGAGAGTGTTTTTAAGTTAGTGGGGTCCAGTAATACCACCTGGATAAATGAGCTTATCGCTTGCGTCATCTTGTTCAGACACGTGGCTTTGCAAGAAAAATGTGTCGTGGCTCAGCTTGAGCTTGACAGCGCAGCATTGGCTGTTACATGAATCCAAAAACTATTTGGGATTTTCGATGATAAATTTATATATTATCGTTATCATACAATTACATTTTATTAATAAATAAATTTAAATTTTAAAAAATAAATATAAATATTTTAATAAGTGATATCATGTATTTATTATCAATATATAATTTTATACACGAATTCATATCTGATGCACTATTAAAACATGATATATTATTAATATATAAATTTAAACATAAATAATATATCAAATATAAATCCTGGAATCAAGAAGAGTAGTCACTCGTCCTTGAATAATCTAATAAATTGAATTTCAATTTTTTACTAAATGCTCAACCACTTATTCAAAAAAAAAAAAAAAAAAAACTTTTTTGATATTGACTTGGCTTTTTCATCTTTTTCTTCTCTACCGGCCACTTTTCCCCAAACTTATATGGTCTTTTGCAATTTATGTCACCATTTGCTTTATTGTCTCCAGGCTGCATAATTTATTACTTTTCTTTTTATCACATCCTGTCGCCGCTGCACTTTCAGCCGTCATTTTCAATTATGGATCGTTTTGACTTCGCTTGTTTCAGAAATATAAATCTTGAACTGGTTGACCCCTAAATTGTCCGGACTTAGTTCAAGAGTATCGGATTTTGGTCAACTGACATGTCGACAGATATTTCTTAGCTTTCTCTAAATGTGGCAATTTGCATTGAACTCCCATCTGGGTAGTGTGGTTAATTAATCTTCTAAACAATGGAAAAACAGAGTCGTCTTTGGACCAGGTCCTGGGGTAGCATAATTAAGTTCACATGGCGCTCAGTGGAGAATGGAGATCCCCTCCTACATGGCTTCATCATCATGCAAGTGAGCTGTTCGGCCAAGAAGGTCAACCATACAAGCATATATAATGCTCTATTCTTGGAGATAACCAACCCAGCTTCAACCATAGAGTTGAATACCCTCTGGCCTTTCTCAACTAAACCAGCATGGCTACAACTACAAGCTAGCTGATTGAAGACTTTGAATAAGTAATGGCATGCATCAGGGCTCAACCCTGAAAGCTAGCATCTCCATGCAATCTGTATCCATTAATCATCACACTCTAAAAGACAGCATCCTTTTCAAGCAAGTAGTCAAACAGCAATCTTGCATATAGATCTATGAGGGCATTACTAATTAACTAGCTACCACATCTTTGTCAAAGCCCTTGCGTATCACATAGGCCATCCCGGAATCTGCTAGATTTAGGCTATTTACTAGAATAAATGAGGAGATTAAACTTGAAACAATTTCCTAGCACTAGACAAATTAATCCGCTTCACTTTTGTACTTCGAAATAAAAGCAAGCACTAAAAAATCATTCAAAAAATATCCACATTTAACAGCAAAACCATGAAGAGAAAGAGATTTACCAATTACAAAATACCCCAACCGAGTACATACCGCAATTATACTGGGCAAAGTACTCACATTAGGCTTTATGTCTATTGCCTGAATTTCCCTCAAACCCCAAATGCTTCTTTATCAAGTCCATTAAAACAGTAACCAGAAAAACAAAGCATTTCTGGTTCAGAAATTCCATGAAACTGGGCTCTCAGTGCTTAAGTGCCTTGGCGAATGAAAAACATTTCCAGCCCATATTCTGGGCATCAAACCCAGGCTCAAAGTCCCAAAACGGGCTTTCACTATTGGGTTTCATGATTTATGGACAGAATTAATAAGTCCAGAAAGCCAATTGGAATAGGAATTGCAATAAGGACAGGATCCATCATGTTCCCCATGGGACCAATGTGTCTGAAACTTTTCTTCATCCAATGAGAACCATGACCAATAAGTTAATAGTGCCAGGCACTTGAATGCTGTTATGTGTGAGCACTAAATATCATGTTTTTCTCATGAAACACTCTTTTCTCACATCGATGCTTGGATGTAGACCTGTCTTAGTGGGGTGCTTCTTTGCTGCCAATTTTGCATCCTTTCCCAACTAAATCGCACTTCTGGTGATTAGTCATTTTGGAGTGGATCATATATGAGAGGGATTAATGCAAGCAAGCTCATCCACGAGTACAATATCAATGAGCAGAAATTTAAATAGAGGCCGTAAAGTGATGATTTTTATATTTATCGCAACTGATTATAATATCATCTATTACGTCCGTAATCGTGATAAATACAATACGATCAAAAACGCATTTGCAATCTTAATTTAAATTCCTGCTAATGAGGTATACCATCAAAAGTTAAGGTCAAATGATCATCAAAAAGTGTCTTTAGATATTAGTGATTGTTTGAAAATCCTATTTACATATATAGTACCAGAACTCGTTTGGTACTAATTAGTTTAACTCTCCAAAAATCATTTCAAGTCCAAACGAATTTGTTTGATTTGAGAAAAAAAAGAAGAAGAAGATTCAAACTCTATTTTTTATCAAGAGATCATGCACTAACTCATTTGAGCCAAATACTACAATTGGAGAAAGCCTGAAATAGCTTTTGCTATTAGTAGATATGCAAATCAGGAACTGACTTTCTTTTAGGCCTGAAATTCGTTTCCCTATTAATGAATTATGCTCATACAGATGAAAAGGGAATATTTTAGGTGCTGCTCAGCTTATGTTCAAGATCCTTAAATTAACAATAGTTAATTGTAACAGTATATATCTTAATTATTCCTAGATATCCTTTCCACTGCCTTTTTCTTTTGGCAAAGGGCAAATCTCAGACTCGTTACCCACTTTATCTATACCCGTCTTCTGATCTTGTAAGTTAGTGACCTATGTTACCCGAATTTGTGATAAATAATGAATATGAGTATATGTCTGATACGAATATATTTAATTTTGGAAGCTTCGTAAACCAATAACTGTAACTAATATTGAAGTGAGTTTAACAATACCCCATTTCTGAATTCATATAAGAAAGTCCATATCAAACACTATGAAGTTTATCCAGAGCGAATGTAGCTGTAGAGCAATTGAAGTTGTGATGAGGTTTTTCATAAATTTTGTAAAATTTCTCGAATCAGAATCAATATCTTATCTCAAGCCTCAATAGTTTAGGTGATGATGAGAACATGCAAAGTGTAAATAAACTGTAAAAAAAAAGTCTTAATTCTGTCTTGCATTAAGGAATAAGCATAAAACTTTTTTACTCCAAAATGCCTGTCCTTTCACGAAAGCAAATGATTAATTTGTCTGGCCATGAATAAAAGCAAGCTATATTCCGTCAAGATGAAGGATTCTCCTTTAAAGAAAAAACCCTCATTCCCATTATTAAGATAGAGAAAGCCCATTAAAGTAGAAGAAATATGAAGAAAAAAAAAAAGAACAGAAGAGCTGCAAACATCTTTTGACCTTTTTCACAACATAGTTCATACAGAAACTACGTACCTTAACAATGTAAAAGTAAAAAAAAAAAGAACCCGAAAATCAAACTGTCACAATCAAACTGTGAGCTGCAAACATCTTTTTTTTTTTTTTTTTTACTTATCCAAAAAAAAAAATTGCCTGATTGAAGTAAGAAAAGTCAATCTAGTAGCGGCTGTTTTGTTTTTCCATTTAACATAGGGATTTTCCACAGTGCTTCTTCTTTAATTTCTAACCAAACAAAAGTCGGTGGATGAGGGGAATCATATCAAACAAGTTGTTGTTTTGTTACAATATTGATAACAACTCTAGTTTTTTGTTTTTGATTTCTCAGTAGTTAACCCTGAAAACCCTGATGATCATATAAAGTTATAGGACTGACACACATCCATCACATATATCTTCATCATCAGCTTTGCCTCACGGAACAAGCAACCACCTGCGCCCATTGCTTCAGCCTTGTCTTCATCGTCTGTGGATTATTACCTTTACCAATCACAAGAAAAACAAAATAAAAATCAATAAAATCAGAAGAAAAAAAAAAAAGAAATTCCAACAAAATTAAGGCTCATCTGGGTTGAATTTTATTACTTACCAGGGCCAAAGATGGCGTGAGGGCTGCCTATAGGGGAAGGAATGCTATCACAATCCGATGCAGCTGAAGGAGACGACGCAGACTTTGATACGGTGTCGTTGTAGTTCTTGTTGACAGCATAATAAAGACCAAGGGCAGGCAAAGTATCAGACAAACGTTGATCCACCACCTCAGGGGAATCAAACCCAAACCCCAACTCAATACAAGCCTTGAGTTCATCAAGGTCTTCGTCTGTCACGCTCTTGCTTCTCCTATTCTTGCTTTTCCCTTTCCTTCTAAACCATGCTTCGTCACGGAAAATGTCAGGCGACCACGATCGCTGCTTATAAAGCGGAAGCAGAGGTGGCATCATCATCTTCAACGGCGGCGGTTGTGGTGATTCTAGTACTTGTAGTACTTTTTCTCGCGGTGGTGGCAAGGGATGAGGTGGGGAAGGTGGTGGTGGTGGTGGTGGCGCGTGATCATGATAGGACATGGATTCAGCTGCCCCGAGGAGGTCCGGGGGGACCTCGCCCGCGGGGGTGGGGAGCTCTATGGCTGGTGTGGATTTTGGGCTACTTTTTTTTTGAAGTGAAGAGGAGAGGCTAATGAGAGATGAGATATAAGGTGGTGGGGGGTGTGGGTCAGGGGGGTGAAGCTGCGGGCCTTGGGATTGGTTGGTCCGAGTCAGGATGACCTGTCTTTTCCTTATTTATTATTTGTTTTTAAAGAAGGGTTAAGTGTTTCTTACAAGATTTGTAATAATAATATTCTACTTAACTTCTATAAACATTAATTAAAAATTATTTAATTATTAATTTCTAAAAAAATTTATATTTAATATATTTTTTTATTGAATAAATAAAAAAAATTATTAATTACATTTTTGTTTTTATATATTTCATCATAATCAATGTCTAATGACACTAGTTAACGTTTTTCAATAATAACTTATCTTTGCTAGCTGATATAATATAAGATTGAAGCAAGGTCCAAATTAACAAGAAAAATATGGATTATTTTCTTGCCACAAATTACAAAAGTAGGCACTGTTATATATTTCACAATTGGACTTACAAATAGTAATTTGTCTATTATGTGTATATTTGAGTACATATAATGTACTTACTAATTAAGATATGTTATGCACATCAAATATGTCATAACAAGAATTTAATATTATTGGTTTATGGGGCATTATCATTACTATTTATTTTACAAAAAAGATTTATTTATATTAATATAAAATTAATTTTACATTTTTATAGGATTTATATTTATTTAATCTAACTATTGTAGTTTATGCTCTATTCATGTAAATTATGTAAGTTAAATTTTGAGTTAATTTAAAAATTTTAACCATTTTTTATATAAAAATTCAATCGTTAAATATATATTAAAAATATAGTATTTTCAATCATATGATAGAGATATCGAATTGATTTATAACTTTACGTGTACGACATATATGATTATATTATTAAATTGAAAGATCTATTTGTTAAATATTAATCGTAAATAAAATTATAAAAAGATGTAAAACTAATTAGTTTTACACTGGTATAACTTGATCCTTCCTCTTATATAAATATTATATTATTATTTCATATATTGTTTATGGAATTTAAAAATTAAACTATTATCATTTTATCACATATCTTTTTATTTATTATATTAATTATTATTTAAAAATATATTTTAATGAGGTTTACGAAAACTTTTTTAATTCGTTGGTCATCGATAAAATCTAAAAATTTCATTGAGACATATTACATAATTTTTTATAAATATATAGTAATACTATATATATATATATATATGTTTTTATGTTCGTTTTCATTATGCTATATATATTTCAAGTTGATTTCAATATTTTTATTTTTGTATTTCTTATAAATATTGCAAATTTGTAATTGATTAAGTTAATATCTATTGGAGTGGATAGCAAGGCCGATCCAATGCCATTTATTGTGGTATGGTTGATATAGAAAAATTAATGAATTGAAAAAATTAGCCCCACCCACGTTTTTTTTTTTTTTTTTTTTTGTTGTAATGGGTTGACTTTGCATGATTGGCTTTCACCTTAAGCTTCAAAGAAACAAGGGGAGAGATTTTTTTTTTTTTAATTGAGAGGACAAATTTTAATTAGATATATATCCAATATAAACATAGCATTTAACATGTTATTATTAAAATATTAATAATTCACTGAATGAAACTTAATTAATCCTTGCATTGAAATCTATCATTAGATAAATGTAATTAGAATTTTGATAATATATATGTTAAAGAGATTTTACAATAAACAATTTATAGGTAATATCTTGCACATATTGATAATATATACATTGATGATAAGTATGAAAGAACTTCTTTTATATTTTTGACAATTTGTAAATCGTGTCGTATTTTATATATATATATATATATTTTTGTTAATTGCATAAATATAAATACAACATAAATTATATAATTAAAATTTTAAAAATGAATATTATATATATTAAACGTGTCGTATTATACATAACCCAACACCTCTAGTTACTTTTTTTCTGGCAAATATCTAATTTCATTACTCTATTCTTCAAAAAAAAAAAAAAATATATATATATATATATAGTGAAACAAGAGATAATTTGGATTTATGTACCCTTGGTGTTGCAACTCCTTTACATTAATTTTCAATTTCATTTTATGAATCATTACTATACTAAAGTCATAAGATTTATGATGGAGAGCCCTTTGAAATTTCTAGCTAAATTTCTCTAAGAAAATAAATTCCCATGATAACCCAATTTGCATCCCATGTGACAGTTACAGTGTCGTATATATAGAATCTTCAACTTCTTAAATATGGAATTTCGGAATTTCCATTTGCTTATTGCTTAAGGTCATTTGAATGGAACTTTCCATATGAACAAATTGATCAAAAGTCAAATATGCAAAGTTCAAAGAGACTTCCAGGAAATTCATTCTTTCTTTTTCTCCAAGTCTAATCCAAATACACGATAATGGTATGTGCTAACAAATCGACAATTTTTAAGAAATTAATGCCTATCTCGCGAGGGTCAATCCACTTAAGTAATTAAAGAGATTTCGCTGAATTTTTTATGTGAAAAAACAATTGTACCATGCATGATGACGAAGAATGGAAGTCTTAATTGCTTCCTCGCTAAGATGTAATTAAGAAAAGTGCAAACAAACAAACAATATTGGATATATTGTAAGTGCAATTTAAGTTTGTCCAAATTTATGGATTGGATATATAAGTAATTTAAAACCAATTCATAATATATAGAAACAAAAAAATTCTTTCAACCATTCTAAGATTTTAAATTAAGATATATATATATATATATATATATATATCACAGACGATTAATCATGCACTAGAAATAATTACAATCACTATGTGAGAGAAAGTGTTGAAGAAGTTATGCATGATTAGATTTTTAAAGGGGAGTGGGTAATTTTTAAGAAATATAAATATTTTTAAAAAATATTTTATATAAATTAAAAAACATAAATATAAACATATAATTTTATTTAATATTTTAGTTTATTTTTCAACTGAATCATAACACTAATTCATTCAATTAAAAGTTTTATTAGATTTTGATACACTCAGTATGTGAGTGAAGAAAATAATTTTTTTTAAAAAAAATTACTTAATGAGTAGATAGTTTTGAAAAAAAAAATTAAAAGAGATGTGGAAGTTATAAAAGTAAAAATATGATAGTAATTTTTTTAAGAGTGGTAGTTTTTTTTATAAAAATAAAAGACATAAATATCTTTCAAACTATTTTATTATTTTATTTTATTTTGGTTTTTACGTAATTTCATCAACTGAGTTGGTGTCACTTGACTCGTGACATCAACTCAGCCATTCCTTTTAAATATAGTATAAATTCATTTATTCAAGTAATATTTATATTATATTATATTTAATATAATATCATATTTTTATATAATATCTAGAAGCACATCGTTTTTTACTGAAAAACACAAACGTATTTTTTTGAGAAATAGAAAAACGTATCTCTTTAGTTTTAACTAGATTTTGATACACTCGTGTAAGTGAAGAAAATAATTTAAAAAAAAAAAAAAGAAGTTACTTAATGAATAGGTAGTTTTGAAAAAAAAAAATTAAAAGAGATGTGAAAGTTATAAAAGTAAAAATATGATAATAATTTTTTAAGAGTGGGTAGTTTCTTTAAAAATATTTTTTTTAATAAAAATAAAAAGATATAAATATCCTTCAAAGTATTTTATTTTATTATTTTATTTTATTTTATTTTGGTTTAGTTTTTACATAATTTTCCCAACTGAGTTGGTGTCACTTGACTCGTGACACCAACTCAGCCATTCCTTTTAAATATAGTATAGATATCTTTTAAACTATTTTATTATTTTATTTTATTTTGGTATTTACGTAATTTTTCTGAGTTAGTGTCACTTGAATCGTGACACCAACTCAACGATTCCTTTTAAATATAGTATAGATATGTAATATAGATATTAATTAGCCTATGCATGATGCATGTATTTTCCATGTCCAACTTGAAAATTGAAAATGAAATTTTGATGATCAAATCAAGATAAATAAATTAAACAGAAAGAGAGACCAAATTGAGTTGAAGCATTTCCAAGAAGAGAGGCTTTTGAAAATCACATCAAATTATCATTTTAATGCTTTTCAAGAAGAAGAAGAAGAAAAGGGACCCAATTCTTCTTTTCTTAATTAGTTGGTTGCTGCCGGTCACAACAAGCCTACCCCCACTATCAATAATCCGGAGCATATGCCACTACAAAATGCTTTAGCCTATCAATTACAATATGAGTAATTAAAAATTGTCAACTAATTTATCTTCAAGTTTACATAGTAGTAATTAATATTAGATTATATAATACTTAATAAGAATGTGGTACAAGAGTTTCTGGCGGCGATTTTCCATCGGGCGAATATATAATTTAGTGGCAACTTGATAATATAATTTTTTTTTTTTAACTTTTTATTGTTAAAAAATTGATTGGATTCTTCGATTGTTTGCAGCATGATTGACGGCACTTGAAATATTTTTAATTGGGACAAACAATCAAACTAAGGTATTTTCGGAGTGGATTCATGAAAACATAAGACCTAAATTCATGGAGCATATATTTTTCCAAATTAAAAAAAAATATATATATATATATATATAGTTTGACAAGGTTCACAACGTCCATAATCAATCATGACTAATATTAATAATGTTATGTATGGAAAATAAATACTATTAATATATAAAGCTTCAACTGATTCATGTAACTACTTTTAAGAAGTGACATTAAGTAGATTTGAGATTCAAATCTTAACATTTGCAATATCTTTTCTTATTTTAGATTGCAACCTCCTTTATATATATATATAATTCAATAATTGAATGATCCACATTCAAAATATGACTTGTAGAGAGAGATTTCAAATCTCAATTCTTGTTAAAACATATTAATAAATGGTAAATAGTGAAATTTGATGTGAAAAGTTAGATTAAAGATTGAAAAATGTGTTGATATTAATTTCTTTGAGTGATAATTAGTTCATTAGAAATGTGAAAGCAAAATTGGTTGAATTACTAGTTATATCTCACGCTTAAGAAATACCATGCAAATGGTTTGTGATAAAATTTTGAATAAAAATCATAGATAAAAATTAGATTTCAAAAAAAAAAAAAAAAGTAATATTGTACCAAATAATACTATAGTCTATTAAGGTATCTAGAAAAGTCCCTGATAATAATTTCTATCGAAGCCTGACCTTGTTTTTGATGATTTTGGCAAACAACATCATTTAGGGTGGGTGTCATTTAGATTTAATAATTTTGTACACAACATAATTATATAATATAAAAAAATAATTAAAATATAATACAAAAAAATAATACGAACACGATACGAATTATTAATGTATCAACATTTATATAAACATATAATACCTTAAACACGATTATAACATAAAAAATAACACGAATACAATATAAATACACAAATTGTTAAATTTAGTATCATTGGCGGCCACCAAATATATTAACATGGTATGGTCATCTTGTTGATACTATTACATGCAAGACATGGTCAATTAGACTATGATTGTTACACTCGTGAAAGTGTCATTAATGTCTAATACCCCATTTCTTATATTTGGTCGGAGGAGCCCTATAGTGTACTATATTTATTTTTTAAAAAAATAAAGAAATCTAGTATATTTTTGTTTGTTTCAATGATATCAAGCTTTAGCACATTACTAGATTTATTCTTTTTAATATTTCTCATATATAAATTAATTAATTAACACTAATAATTCCCATTGGACTGGGATCGCCCGAACCTTTTTGTCGTGAAGGGCAACAGCAAGGGGATTAAGCCCATGACAAATGGCTCAAATTAATGAATTTTACTAATAATGCTGGATAAGATTAAAAAAATCGAATCGAAAATCCAACCGGTTAAATTACCGATTTTTGGTTCACTTAAACAAGCTTTGAAATATTTAAAAAGTAATTTTAATGTTAAATGAATATTAAATATAGTAAATAATTAATAAAAATATGTATTTGATTTAATGATATGATCTTTAATATATAACTAAAATGTTAAATATTCAAATCTCATCAATTACAAAAAAAAAATTGAAAACATATATATCAAACCGATTTTCTACCGGTTTAACTAATACCCGATTTTATATAATGTATCAGACCGATTAAATTTTCAGTTTCCGATTCAACTGATTCAATCGGCTTGTTCGGTCTGATTTTTAATCCATGATGCTGGAAAATTCTCTGGCAAATATACTAGGATCTGTTGTTGATCAGTTGTATTTGGGAAGTGGAACTTATTGCTGAAAGCTGGAGCTCGCAATTTCCCTCTGGTTATGAGCGAAGAGAGTTGCCAACCACACCCAAAGTCCTCTACCTATCAGCATTCTCTCAAGGCAGCGCTCCCGACGTCTTTTTAATACACGAATGACTGTAATTAACAATGCACTTGCTGAAGCACCTCCTGAGACGATGAACAATCCTGTAAAGGGCCCTGGTCCAATTCCTGGTATAGTAGTAACAGTTTGATCAGATGTCCAACTTGAACAATCTGAAGAAGAAATTAGCATATCTTCATCCATTTGCTGCAATTCACCTGCCTTCTTTAACTTAAGAATCGCCTCAGACATGTCTGAAGCCAATGGAGAATATTTTGGAAACAGATGCAAATCACCTAGAAAGTTAGGAAATTTACCAAAGAAAGCGTCGATTAGATTACAAATCCAAAACTGCCTAGATTGGAAAGTAGGCATGTCCCTACTTGGTAAAGCCCGTACAGTATTTCGCAAGGAAGGCTTTGGCGTCAGGTACTAACAAGAATGCAGCCTTTATATTTCCACTAGATAAGGCTTTCCCATAGCCATCGATTGAAATGGTGTTTTTGATATTCTTTCGCTTGAATCCCAAAATATTCACTAAATATGAGACAATAAAAGGATTTGCATCACAACCAATAGCCGCATTTGTCCTCTTGAGAGTGAATCAACATCTAAGCCAGATAGCTCAACTTGTGAACTTGTTACCATAGAAACCAAGACTAGCAGTAAAGACCATGGAGACAATCAGGGTCAAGAATAACCATGGGACCAGCAGAAAATAAGACAATCTGTTCGCCGTTCCTGCAAATCAGAGATGGTGAAAGTTTTAAGGTATTAAATAATCAGGTTCTTGCCCTTTCAATTTATGTCCTCTAAACTTCTTTGATGTTTTCCATAATTGCTATCCTTAGCCTAAATTGTATTTTCTTTTTAATACATCATATCATATGCTCCATTAACTTTTATTGAAGCATATCCAACTTGTCTAGAAGATGAATGGGTAGATTCCTTGCTGGTTGTAACTTCAATGAACCAGACAACAAGACCAGTGAAGACAGTCATAGCTGCCATAATAAGCCACATCTCTCGAGTGAAGGGGTTCATGAACCAGAAAACTCCATTCAATCCATTGTCTATTTTCTTTACCACCATCACAATCCTTAATTCAGCATAGGGCTGCGAGAATTCTACAAGCTGATGAGACTTTTCTGCTGTTATTACTATACCGCCAGCAGCTGCATCAAAAGCCTTCAGTAAACATACAAAATCTAATCAGTCTTACAGTCTTGCTCAGTTATTTCTGATGTTATTGGTTATTTTAAAGTTTCTGTTGGTAGAAGAATTAGATTAATTGAAACAAAGAAAGGGTTTTAGGATAGAAAATGTAGAGTGATTGCTTGTTCTTTGATAAAACTGTCTTGCACACCAGCTTATTTGGCTTGACTATATTGGACTTACTGTAAAGAAAACTGATACTAACCTCACGGGCAACTTCCTTCACCAATTGATCACAGGAGCCATATGTTGAGAAAAACTTAGAGTAGATAACTCTAATTTTACCACTCAAAGAAGAAAGTTTAGATTTTAGGAAAACTCACAAATGCTCACACTTCACTCTAGACTACACTCTTTAGAGAAGAACTCCTTAGGAAAACTTAGAACTTTTATTGCTTATTGAAGCTTACTACTTGATGATTTACAAATGCAAGGGAGGGGGGTATTTATACAATACCAAGACAAACACAAGCCACACAAATATAAAATCTAAATAAATTACAACCACCCATTGTTGTTTAATAACAACCACACATTTAAATCACACAACTACAACCACACATTAAACCACACAACTACAACCACACATTAAACCACACAACTACAACCACACATTAAACCACACAATTACAACCACACATTAAACCACACAACTACAACCACACATTAAACCACACAATTGCAACCACACATTGTTAGGCTTTTATTTTTCCTTGGGCTGGTATTGGACAATTTAACACTCCCCCTCAATACCAGCTCTTCCTCTTTGCACCATGTTGAGTTGACGACGAAACATTTCAAATTTGTTGATACTCAAACCTTTTGTGAATAAGTCTGCCATTTGATCATCTGTCTTGATCTGCTTCATCTCAATTTCTTCTTGTAGAACCTTTTCTCTGATAAAGTGATAATGCACTTCTATATGTTTGGTTCTTGCGTGAAAGACTGGATTTTCTGCCAAACGAATTGCTGACTGGTTGTCGCAATACAACGGAACTGCATAATCTACTGGTTGATGTAGATCACTCATTAGTTGTATCAGCCACGTACACTCTTGAGCTGCCATTGCTGCTGCTCGATACTCAGCTTCGGTAGTTGACAATGATACCGTTGGTTGTCTCTTACTGCACCAAGAAATTGTTCCAGAACCAAGTTTAAACATGTACCCAGTTGTTGATCTCCTGGTGTCATGATCTCCTGCATAGTCAGCATCACAATAACCAACTAACTTACAGTCTTCACCTTTCTTGTACAAAAGACCATAATCTATTGTACTTTTCACATATCTCAGTATCCGTCGAACTGCTTCTAAATGAGGCTTCTTCGGATTTTGCATATACCGACTCATCACACCAACTGTATAAGAAATGTCAGGTCGAGTCAAGGTTAAGTAGATCAGGCTACCTACCAATTGTCGATACATAGTTGCATCTTCCAAGTCTTTGCCTTCAAGTGCACACATCTTGCCATTTGGTTCCATCGGTGTTGAAATTGGCTTGCTCTCGAGCATTCCAAACCTTTTTAGCAAATCTTTAGAATATTTTTGTTGACAGAGAAATATTCCTTCTTGTCTGTGATCAACCTCTAGACCAAGAAAGTGCTTGAGTTGTCCAAGTTCTTTCATTTGGAAACGAACTGATAAATTCTCCTTGGTTTGAAGAATTTCTGCCTCATAATCACCAGTTATGATTAAATCATCCACATATATCAATACGATAGCTAGCTTTCCTCCATTAGCTTTGACAAACAAGCTGGAATCTGCAGGTGTCACTGAATAACCACTATGAGTTAAAAATTCAGCAATCTTACCATACCATGCTCTAGGTGCTTGTTTCAATCCGTAAAGTGCCTTTCGCAGTTTACACACATGCTCAGGATGATTTTGGTTTTGAAATCCCAATGGTTGAATCATGTAGATTTCCCGATCTAGCTCTCCATGAAGGAATGCATTCTTCACATCCATCTGCCACAAGTTCCAGTCTTTGTTGGCTGCAAGGGCAAGTAGGACTCGTACGGTTGTAAGTCTTGCCACCGGACTAAACGTTTCATCATAGTCTAGCTCATACTTCTGAGAGAAACCACGAGCCACCAACCGTGCCTTGTACCTTTCAATCGACCCATCTGGACGATGTTTTATCTTGTAAACCCACTTGCAGGATATGGGTTTCGCATCTCTTGGTTTTGGCACTAGATCCCAAGTCTGATTCTGCTCAAGCGCAGTGATCTCTTCTTTCATAGCCATAATCCACTCAGAACTCTGTGATGCTTCTTCAAACGTCTCAGGTTCTGTTGCAATTGGTTCTTCCACTATGGCTGCATTAGCATATTTGGGATTTGGCTTCCGTGCTCTTGTTGTCTTTCGGATTTGTGATTGTGGAGATGGTTCTTCCACTTCACTCGATCTAACATCTGGTTGATACACACCAGTTTGCCAAGGACTCTGGACTAACATTTGCTCGTCATCGTTATCATCACATAGGTCTTCTACTTCGTCTGAAGTTGATTGAAGTTGGACAATATACTCTCCCATTTTCTGTTGTAGCATGTTTTCAAATTCTTTTGAATCTGACAATACCTCCTTTTCTGAGGACCACCAAGAAGATGCTTCATCGAATACCACATTGCGTGAAGTGTAACATCTTCCACTTGTAGGATCACAACATTTCCATCCTTTCCTTTGGTTGTCGTATCCCACAAAGATACACCTAGTTGCTTTCTTATCAAACTTGCTACGTAAATGATCAGGAACAAATACATAACATACACAACCAAATACTCGAAAGTAGCTGACTGAAGGTTTCATTTTCCACAATTTCTCAAAGGGTGAAACAAACTCTAACCTTGGTTGAGGAAGTTTGTTGATCACATGGGCTGCGGTTCTCATAGCTTCGGCCCAAAATCTTCCGGGTACATTCTTTGCATGCAGCATACTCCGACAAATTTCTGCAAGATGCCGATTCTTTCTCTCTGCTACACCATTCTGTTGTGGTGTATTGACACAAGTATACTGATGACGTATGTTGCATTCTCGTAGGTATTGAGAGAATTCGCCTGAGCTATATTCTCCTCCATTGTCTGTGCGCAAGCAACATATCTTCTTTCTCACTTCTCCTTCAACTATCTCTTTGAACTCTTTAAACTTTGAGAAAGTGTCAGACTTTTCTTTCATAAAGAAAACCCACACATACCTGGAGAAATCATCAATAAACGTCACCATGTACCGCATTCCACTAATTGATGGTTGCTTAACGGGCCCAAATACATCAGAGTGAACTAACTCTAATGGTTCTTTTGCTTTAAACTTTGACTCTTCGTATGGCAATTGGTGTGCTTTACCATATTGGCATCCTGCACAAACTGTGTCTGTTCTTATGTCAAGCTGAGGAAGTCCCTTAAGCATCGACTTCTTCATCATCATACTTAGCTTGGAATAACTAACATGACCTAACCGCATGTGCCATAAATCTGCTGTATCGCTCCTTCTTGTCTTGTCTACATATGCTGACTCTGCTGACATCACGTAGACTGACTCCAGACGTCGTCCTTCCATCATCGGCTGTCCTGAGATTTTGAGATCACGATATACCTTCACATCCCTTGGATCAAACAGAATATGGTGACCTGACGATGTTAATTGTGCCACTGAAAGCAAATTTTTCTTCATGCCTTGGACATGGTAAACATCTTGTAGTGGTACCTGATTATGACTATATCGAGGTGCTACTACCGTCTTACCGATGTGAGTAATCGGTAATCTTGAATTATCAGCTGTCACAACAATGCGATTTCCCTTGTATTCTGACAGGTTCTGCAACTTCTGTTTATCGCCTGTCATGTGATTTGAGCAACCTGAATCGACAATCCAGTCATTCTCATAGTCAATTCGGTCAGCCGTTGTTACTGTGAGAGCTAACTCTTCCTCTTCCATAGCAAAAAATGCTTCAGCGTCCCAATCATCTTCGCTTTTCTCCTTTGTACTAGAAGTAGCAGCATTGCTCTCAGCGGGCCTTTTGTTAAACCAACAATCTTTTGCCATGTGACCTTTCTTGTCACAGTTGTAACAGTTACCTTCAAATCTTTTATTGTTGCTACGATTCTTTGAAGCTCCCCCTGGACGAGAGCTCCCTTCTCCTTGATGACTTTTTGTCTTGTCACCATACTTTTTAGATCCACCACCGACGTGCTGTTTGAATTTGCCTTTGCTTTTGTTGGTGTAGAGTGCTTCCTCTTCACTTTTCAACGAGACCCCTCCCATTTGCTTGGCCATAGATTCTTGACCAACAAGCAAATTTTCAAACTCTACAAGTGATGGTTGAGTTGGCCATCCTTGTATAGCGGCAACGAAGCTGCGATATTCGGGCCTCAAACCATGGATAATTATTCTTTTTACCCTGGTATCTCCAATAGCAGCTGTAGGATCTAAATCAGAAATTTCACGACATAACGTTTTTACCTTGTGAAAGTATTGAGCAATCGGTATATCTCGTTGTGCAACTGATAACAATTCATTCTCAAGAAGTTGAAGTCTTGTGTCATTCTTTCTCGAAAAGAGTGCATCTAAAGTATCCCACGCTTCTTTTGGCGTTTCTAGCTTTTGTATGTGTTCCAACATTTCTTCTTCAACTGTGGTCTTAAGGGCAAACATGGCTTTACCCACTTTAATCTTCCATTTGCGCAAGGTTCCTTGAGCATCTTCTTGCTCGGGCTTCGTAACTTCACTACCACCAACGACTTCCCAAAGGTCTTGACCTTGTAGGTAAGACATCATACACGTCTTCCACGTGTTGTAATTTTTGTGATTGAGCTTCTTGATTCCTCCAACTACTTGAAGATCACCCATCGTGTCGGCAAGACTAACAATACCGAACAAGCTTGATTTTGAGACACAAACTTGTAGAGTACAAACTCCTCACAACTCAAGAACGCTCAAACCAAAAATAGTACCTGAATAACTATTTCACCGTGAATAGTACCGTATACGTGAACAGTATTGTACGTATGTCGTACACTAGAACAAATCCAGTATACGTTAACAATTACTGCAAAAGTATACAACCACACGTATGAATAGTAACCGTATCTGTGAATAGTGACCGTATACTGGAACAGTGACCGTAGCCCGTGAATAGTGCACCAGGTAGGTTCCCAGGAAAGAGAGGTGGGTCACTGATAGACACACTTAAATACCAAGTCTTTCCTAGCCAGAATTTCCCTAGACACTTTCACACTACCACACTTTATTTCCAGCAACAAGAATAATTCTTTTCTGATGTGGAAGATCAGACAATACTGCAACCACAGAGCATACTAAGAACCAACACTTTCACTGCAGCGGAATAAGGACCACGAACCAATGGCTCTGATACCAATTGTTGAGAAAAACTTAGAGTAGATAACTCTAATTTTACCACTCAAAGAAGAAAGTTTAGATTTTAGGAAAACTCACAAATGCTCACACTTCACTCTAGACTACACTCTTTAGAGAAGAACTCCTTAGGAAAACTTAGAACTTTTATTGCTTATTGAAGCTTACTACTTGATGATTTACAAATGCAAGGGAGGGGGGTATTTATACAATACCAAGACAAACACAAGCCACACAAATATAAAATCTAAATAAATTACAACCACCCATTGTTGTTTAATAACAACCACACATTTAAATCACACAACTACAACCACACATTAAACCACACAACTACAACCACACATTAAACCACACAACTACAACCACACATTAAACCACACAATTACAACCACACATTAAACCACACAACTACAACCACACATTAAACCACACAATTGCAACCACACATTGTTAGGCTTTTATTTTTCCTTGGGCTGGTATTGGACAATTTAACACCATAAAATGGAACCAATTTGTAAGCTAAATGGTATGGCAAAACTGCAGCAGCAGCTTTAAAAACATCGATTGAAAGCCCTTGCAAATGTGGTTCCTTCAGGTTCTCGTCCTGACTTAAGTTTACAAACTGCCTGAAGGATGATCTTACTAAAACCGCGATGTTGAAAACTCTAAAACGCTGTGGAAAGGTTGAAAATGATAAAGTTGCAGTAATTTGAAATTGCCCGCTCAAACTCTGCCTTAGATGACTCGTTAAGTTGAGGGCAACGATTTCTAACCCATCAATCTGAATGTTACTCGACTTCCAGTCTTTACTCTGGTAGAGGCTGATTTGTCTAGTAACTCCCTGGATAATTCCATAGGTATGTCGAGCAATGTAAATCGAAGAACATATTGTTTCAGGTATCACTTTGGACACTTCACGTAAACCGCAAAGTAATTTTGCTTTGGTTTTCCTGATAAACTTACCCCTTTTAGCAGTCAATGTAGCTTCATAACTTGTTAGTGTGCAAAAAACTGCCAAGGCATTCGGATTCCAATCTCTCTTCATGAAAAAAAATTCTGCATTCAACACCTTGACATAGTAAATTTGAAGAACTGAAAAAAAAAAAAAAAATACATCCAAGAAAACAAATATGACTAAATTACATTGGATTTGAAAATCAAGTTCAATGGCCAAACAGCCAACTGCTTGAATGATTAAAGTTGCAACGATATATGAAGGTTGAGAACATATGGTGATTCAATTTGCCGAAGATGGAAAGAGGAAGAGACGTACCATCCAATTTGGCTGGAGTAATCTTTCAATTGATCATATCTTTTGATGGTTTGATGAGTGCTGGTTCAATTGGAAGTTCGAACTGTAGAAGCCAATTTTTTTTTTCTTCTAATTTTGGGTCAATACTAAACCTTTCTGGGTGTTTCGATCCTTGATTTAATAAGAAAAATATATGGTTTTGACTTCATTCTTATTGGTTGCTAATAGATATACAGCCGGCAGTTCGTCCAGAACTGCTTGAACTGCCGGCTAATGCACAATTCTTCTTCCCTTGACCCTTGTAGTAGTTGTTCTCTGCTTTATTCTTATCAGAGACATTCTGGTTCTGGAGATACACAAACTTAATATTGTCAAATATGCAAGCTATATACTTTGAATGCCTAAAATTTTACATTCATTTCACAATCTTTATTTTGTCATTGCTTACTCATTGCTTGTTTAAAGACAGCAATTAATGACAGTTTAAGAAAACTTTTTACTATGTTGCTTCGACTCTTCATTTTTTTTTAAGTATCTTAGTCTGACATCCGTATCTTACGCATATCTGGATATGAGTATGAGGATATGATCTTTCAAAGATCCTCCAAATACATGAAAATCTTAGAAAAAATTGAACATACCCGTGTCCGACACTCATACCCGAATCCGAGTAACATAGCCAAGAGGAATATTATGATGCCATCAATTGTTGAACTTGAACAATATTCCGAAAAAGATATCATGTCTTCCTTCATTTGATATCTGTTGTAGTCCTACAAACATAAGCTGTAGAAGAAGTGCACTGATAGGTGAAAGTATCTCTGTACTATATAAAAAAAAAAAAAAGTAATTTAATCAACTACTCCAATTTTATGTAATTTAATTTGTCCCTAAACTCTTAAATTAAAAGCAAATAAGAATCATAATTAACACCATCCATTTCAACTATTAAATATGCTTACGTGACGATGATGTGGCATTTATAACATGTGAGAATTGATGACATGCAAGGATGTAGCAATCATATGGACATGAAATAATATATTTTTAATGATGATATGGATTTTTAATATAAAAAAAAAAAAGTTTAAAAAAATATTTGATTGATACATGACAATCATACAAATATATTATTTATTTCAAATTATATAATATTTGATAAAATATATCAATTTTTTTTTAAAAAAAATAAACGTGAAAAATTGTTTTTATTTTTATTCTCTTTTCTAAAAAATATTTTTGCCAACAAATTTGAAAATTATTATTTTTTTAAAATTTTAAAATATTGATACAAAAATAAAAAGCATAAAATATATTTTTTTCAATAGCAATTTTCTTTTTTTGTCAATATTTTAAAATTAAAAGAATTAAATGATATTTAAATTTATTGAAAAATAATAATTTTTTTTTATAAAAATTATGCACATTTACTTTTTTAAAAATTTAAAATAAATAATATATTTTGAATTTTTTATGTTGAAAATTCATATCATCATTAAAATATATATTTTATGTAATCAGATCATTGTCACATCAACACTTATCACATGTCAGCACCACATCATCGCCCCCATCAACGTATTTAACCATGGAAGTGAATAATGTTATCTATTATTTTTATTTACTCTTGATTTAAGGATATAAAAATTAAATTATTCAAAATTAAAGTATGCGCCCTAAATTACTCTTTTTTCATATAGTATAAGAATGGGAGAGCTCAAATTATGAAATATTGCAGTCGTGTATTGAAACCTTGCTTAGTCATGTTTAAGTTTCATAATATGAATCTAGGTTTTTCTAGTCTTGACAATGTCTAAAACCCTAAACCCCACCAATTAAAGTAAAAACTACCATATTGTAAAAGCACAGATTTAAATACCCTTAATTTCATATTTGCAAAACAAGCTCTAATTAAATTATCATCCATGCATGCAAAATAAACTCTGAAGAAAAAGGTCGTCTATGAAAACTGCAAAGTTGTGTTCATTTAATTAAAGTCATCAAATTAACTATATATATAGGCAGCAAAAGTGGGGGAAGAATCGAAGTTGCCCTTAGAACTTAGATATATCTATAATCTTTCTTTTCTGTGAGCTGCCCTTTTAGCTTTTCCCGTGTGCAACACGGATTTGATCTTTCTGTCATGAATCATGATCTAAAGTAAAATTCTTCTTTTTTTTTTTTTTTTTTTTTTTTTCTAATATATTTTTGGATGAATTAAAGCAAAGCAAAGCTATCAAGAACGTACAATTGAATCCACCCTTTATTCCATCCTTATCAAGAACTTACATAGGCTTGGTGCTTTCAAATTTTTACTTTCGAATACTCCTCACACGAAAATTGAATCTTAGTTAACAATGAAAATAAACTCCCTTCTTTACCAAGTGGCCTAAACCTTGTGGGTAACAATAGAATATGATGATTTGTAATAGTTTTAGCTTTAGGCAAGACTACATATGGTTAACCCTCTTGTAAACTTCAGAGATTTTTTTTTTTTTTTTTAATATACTAAAAAGGCCTTGAACCGAAAGCTTTGCTTGAGGTAAAGAATCATATAATATTGCTGTATTTTCTCTGAAATCATTCTTTATAGAAGGAGCCTTGATAATCAAGTACCTCTTCAGGAGCCTTTTTAGGTAATAAATTAACATTTGATTTTAAGCTTTTTCAAGATTTAATTAAAAAAATGAAACAATGAATCCCAATTTATTTCTTTGTTAAATTAACCACTTGAACTAGGCTTTACGTGCCAAATTATTCCTAGAAAGCTCCCCCTAGCTAGCAAAACCGCACTTAATTAATTTTCTTAATTAACAATTATAGAGGAAGCACATGGGAAGGTGTATCTTTTCTTTGATTAATTTAAGTTAATTACCCACAATCTTTTATCCAACTGCTTATAAAATAAGATGATATATTAATCAGTAGGTTAGATTCTTGCCCTACAAAATGATAAATATTCTCCAAAGCATGCATTTTCCGACCTTATATAATCACCCAATATTATATTATGATCATAATCACCACTCACCTGTGTGAATTCTGTTTCTTTATTAATTTTTTTTTTTTAATCCAGTTTCATCTTTCAAGCTAGATCCTTCAGTTTAAATATGATGATTTGAAATCAGATTCTTTTTCTTTTTTCTATCTCTTTCTCACGTCAAACATGATGTCAATTCCTATTTGTGCATATGCCATGCCAAAAATTTGAAATCAAAATATTGAAAGATGGTGGCAATGACAGTTATGGGTCTCAAGACAAGATCGTCTCTATTTGATATTTGTTTGGAATTGAAAACATAATTTATTAATTTATGGGACTATGTTTGATTAAGAAATATTGGTTGTGTCCATTCCCCCATCTCTAATTTTGAGTTTTGACATGGAAAAGATAGCATCAATATTCACTAATAAGGAAAAATGATGTTGATTGCATATATCATATACGGGTATTACAGGATGAGAAAAATCTGATTTAATAAAACTCGGAGTTTAGCTTAGTTGATTCATGCAGTCACTTTTAAGAGGTGACATCTAGTAGGTTTGGAGTTTGAATCCCATCATTAGATTGCGACCTCTTTTGTGTCAAAAAAATGTGATTTAATAATTGAGACTAAATGATCTCAAGAGTCGAGAGCCAAAAGTTTTCAAAACTTTTGTTGGGGTATTTATGCATATATTGGCAAGTAGTGGATTCCCTAATAGGGACCAAAGAATTGATTCAATGGAAATTCCACTAAAGCTAAGAGCTATAAAAATGACTACAGCTAATAGCTAGAATCATCCTTGGAGACCATTCCCCCCCCCCCTCCTTCCTTCGCATCAATACAGTGATTGTTTTGTTGTTTTGGAATCTTAAACTCAAGATTTGATCCATTGGTTTGCTAAAAAAGAAACAAACTGATGATAAACTTTGTCGATTATTCGAAAAACTCGATCAATCAATCCAAGCATACGCGTACGCATGTATGATTTGTCTCTAGCAATCAACCAACTAGATTTATTGTGAAAACTAGCATATCGAAACAAAATATAGACATAATTGTCCGATCCTTCTGAATTTCCTTTTTGTGAACGTATAAATGGCCAAAGACAAAGGATGGATGGATTGACTAATCGGTGTTCAAGGGAACATATAATAGTAGAATTGAGGAAGACAAGTAAGCAATGCTGCCCACTACTTTTCACTAGGAGAAAATCAAGCCAGGCGATTTAATTTCTTGTTCACCATGGACTAGACCTGTTCATGGGCCGCGGCTCGGTTTTTTTCATAGGTCGGGCCGGATCTGCCTGGTAGGTTCGAATTTATTGGTCATCGGATTAAAAAAAAATATATTTTTTAATTTTTTTATATTTTTATAATTAAAATTAAATAAAATAATATTATTATAATAAAAAAATACTGTTTCAGGCCGGAAAAAAAATCCTGCCCAGGCCCGACCCAATACGAGCTGGGCCGGGCGAGCTGCCCGACCCATGAGCAGGTCTACCATGGACCTCTACTTGCCCCCACTAGCTAGCTCCATATATAGGAGAGTGCCCCGACGGTTCCACATTCACACAACCATTGGTGACTTTTCCTAGACTTTTATAGCTTATGTTTCGACTTGGCCGGTGACCATGCCCATTTGGTCCATCCTCCCCCCTCTAAAGCCCTACAAATCTAATCCTAAACCTTTGTTCCTGTTTCGATGTGTGATCAAATTTGCAACCACTAGTTACTTGGTCCATGCAAAGTCGTCCCACGTATCTAAAGCCAAACTCTTTCTTTCTTTGAAAAGCCCCCTACTTAAATTGATTGTGAAAAAGATGTATTTGTTTGGTCAACAAATTAACTACCAAGACTAACTTTTAAATGTCTATCAAATTAATAAATATGTGTAGTACTAGCTAGTAGTTACCCTCTCTACATATTATTATTATTAATTTAAATTTCAATCACTACGCCAAATTTAATATATAACAGTATTTTGAAGTGCCGTGAAAACTAAAAAAACTGTTGCTGTAAGATAAAACAGCATTTATTCATGTGCTGTATATGTGGTCATAGTCTTATGTCTTTAGTAGCATTTTTACATATGCATAATAACACTTATCAAAATACTGTTATTTCTACTTTATAACAGTTTTTCATGATCTTTTGCACGCATTTTTCATTTGATGCAAAAGATCTCAATGATAGCAATTATAAGTGCTACCAAACGTATTTTTATATGATAAGATTTATAACAGCACATGTCAAATACTTTTAAAATTTTTAAAAATGCTGTAATTATTAGCCATTATAATATATAACAGCAATATACAAAATACTGTCAAAGTGTTGTCTTTGTTATTGTTAACAACATTTGAGAAATGCTATAAAAAAATATTTTCTAAAACTAATTTTGGCGTAATGAACTTTAAAGTGACTTCTTACTTAAAATCGAGTTATAATTTAAGTATTAAAAATTCATGCTAACAATCGTGTGATTTATTGGTAAAACATTGAATTTTTAATTTTAGTAATACGAATTCAATAAATTAAAGCCTCAAATATATAAAATATATATATATTCAAAATCTATTCATACAAATAATTGTTAAAAAATAAATAAATAAAAGTTCTACATACTACATATGGGCCATGCACAAATGACAGTAACCCCAAAGCCACCATTGAGTGTTTTCGAAGTTACTTCCAAAGATGTTTGTAAGTGGACATTTGCTTAATAAGGTAAAGGTAATTAATGGGATTTTGCAGTTGTTGCCATAGTCCGATCATGTGTGTGAGATGAAAATGTGAAAGCAATTGTAAGAAGAAATTTTTTTTCTGAAAACCTAGCTATCAGCCGTTGACCAATTACATCTTTACCGACCTTATGATTAAAACTATAGCCCAAAAAAATATTGATATCTTCTCATCAAATAACGAAAATCAAGGCCACCATCACATGTTGATGGCTACTGGCTATAGCTTAATTAACTATATATATATATTCTTAATTTTTTTTTAAACCCAACTTCAAAAGTCTAAGTCAATTGATTTATAATCATTATGATAATTTTAAACATAATAAGTGCACACAACATATTTAATAGACACACAAATAATATAATAAACACGATATGATATGTTTAAACATAATTAATACTATACGTTTAATATATGTATCATATTTGTGTTTAAAATTATAACATATTTAATAATTTATATTATGTTTATATTTATACGACTAATATAAAAAATATATATAAAATACAATAGACATATGCGATTGAAATGCTTGGGGGAATATTAGTGATATTGTAAGTTGAGGTATGAGGAATATTAGTGTCTTACTCATGTGCTCAGCTTGAGAAAGTGAGCGTTAATTTTATCAACAGATATTTTAAATGAATAAATGGGATTGAAATTCAATACTATCTATTAATTTAACATCTTAAATAATTATTGAAGATGCCTATTTCTATTTGATTCCATTGGATTTTTTTAATTTACTACCGTTTAGACTTTTTCAACTCTAGAGTTTAGTACTAATATTTAAGCATTTTAGCTATGACGATTGTATAGTCCAAGAAGGAGGGGCTAAGGTTAAAGATTTAGGCATGCATTACTATTGTTAGTGTATAATTTTTGAAGTTAAAAGTTATGTTTTATCGTAATTTCAATATTAAACCAATAAAAAAAAATAGAGCTTTTGTTATTTTAAAACTGATTTATGGATAAATTTATTTTATTATCTTCATATTTTTAAATTTTTATTATTTTAAGCATATTTTTTTTTACATTTTACTTTTATACAGCAATACTAAATATTTTTAAAAAAATTATATCATATTTTTTTAATCTGATTTTTTTTTCAATAATAATGTTAAATTAACCCTTAAACTAGTTGGATTGGATGGCATGAGCAATTTGATGAAGGTTGTTTGGAAACTTGGGGAGAGGAGAACCCCACGTGAATATACCAAACCCTTCGCCTAAAAGTATGTGAGGTTTCATTTACTGCCCCCAAGTCCCAATTATGCTTTCAATTCTCGAAAACTCTGGGTTTTTCTCATTAATTAGAAACGGTGCTACAATTTTTCTTACTTCTTAACTACTTTCACTTTGGGGGATATTTGAGTTATTGATTCCAGCTCGGGTTGCTCGTGATTTTAATAAGTTTTTAATTATTAAAAAATATAAGACTAAACTTACTTAGGGTTTAGGATATTTGATGCATTGTTAGTGTTTAAATCTAGAGTATGCTTAATTGATTTTTATAAGCATTGATTAAGAATTATATTTTTATCATTTAAAAAAATATATTTTACATTTAATACATTATTTTTATTGAATTAAAATAAATGCATCAATTACATTTTTTTCTATATATATCAATCTAATCAGTGCCTAGTACTATTGATTAACATTGGTATTAGTTAATATTTTTTTAAAATTTATATATTGTTAATGAATCATAAGATGTCATGACTTTATTAATAAGCAAATATAAATTTTAAAAAATATTTTTAAAAGTAAATACATATAACTTTACTTATTAATAAATGATATCATGTGATTACAATATATAAATAATAGTGCATCGAATATAAAATCTTTTTGAACTTTATAAATGTTAATGAATCATGATATCATCCAATATCCCTTAGTCCCACTGTCCCACAAAGGAAGAAAAAGGATTGATATTTTTTTAGTACATGTATGTTATGTTGGAAAATAACGGGGCTATAATTAATTAAAATAAATATATTAATTATCTAATTATTATTTAAATGATATTATCTCAATAAATTATATTCAAGTTAAACTTAGAGTTAATGATATATACTCACTATCTTAATAACTGATTAGGATAAATATTATAATTTTGTTAACTCTAATTAGTTATCAAATATATATGAGTCATTCTTTTATATATATATATATATATATATATATATATATATATATATATATGAGTCATTCTTATAGAGGTAAATCAATCTCTTTTTTTGTTATACCCTTTTCCTATTTCCTTATATATATATATATATATATATATATATATATATTGTTTTGGATAGATATCTCGTTGCTTTCTAGTTTCTAGCAAAATTATTTTTCTCCACTTTTTTCTTTCATTCCTCAATAAACTTGCTTTTTTTTTTTTGTTGGCTATTATCTCAAGTCATGTTTAACACTATCCCTTATTCCTTTAACTTTCTCTCGTTTTACAAAAATCCTAGAGATGCTATGCTAAGCTGAATTCCAACGAAAAGTCTAATTAAGAAATAAAATCACAAATTAATTTCATCAAAAACAAAAAATATAGCTTTTTTTTCCCCCTTTTCCCACGTCTCCCAACAACACTAATCAAGAAATTAATGAATGTGATAACTATGCCTTCCCCTTATGAAACATAAGCTTGTTAGGCGTGGATTCTAAATCCTGTTTTAGGAGCACCAAACAAAGATTAAAAGGCAACTTCATTACTCACTGAGATACTAATCTCATGCTTATGACCAATGATTAGTTTTTTCTTTTAAAGAATTTTATTAATGAGTGTCTAGAATTAGAAGTAGTTTTTAAAGACACTATAAAAAATATATATTCGCTCAAGATATGAAAATCATCAATAAAACTTTTAATTATTATAATTAATATAAGATTATTATTACAAATAAAATATTAACTATATTGATATAAGGATTGCTAGATGCGATCGAATGTCGATATGATTCTTTGACTAATAAATGTAAATTGTTTTTCGTTCAACAAATTAATCTTACAAATGTCCTAAAAATATTTGTTAGCAATTTTTTTTTAATTATCAACAAATATGAAAAAAATCAGTTTCTCTTTCTAAAATTAAAGATTAAAAAAAAAAAAAAAACCGAAAAACAAGTTTGTTAACGTTAGTATACAACAATGTGGAATTATGATTGTATGCCTCGCTTTATCTTAAGCTGTCAAGCTAATTCATGATTGCTAATGGGACCCAAATTCGCCGTACCAGTGGAAAAAGGTTGCATTTAACAGTAACTTAAACAAAACAAAAGCTTTTTTTTTTTTCTTTTCATAAATTGATTAGACTAAGGAATTCTATAAAGGTAAATTGATTTTTTTTTTTTTTTTTTTGATAATTGGTTAAGGGAAGAGGTTGCTTGAGTTTGAACCCAAGAATTCATGCCCCCAATACTCTTGACCAAGTGTGCCAAGAGCTTGTTGGCTAAAGGTAAATTGATGATTAAGGATACCATGTGATAATTTGTCCAAGACTTAATTCTATTTAATAGTAGATTTTCTCCCACGCTTAAAAAATATATATTACAAGTAATAATATTGCATATAATGTTCGATCAAATTGTCTAATATATGTAGTTTAAGATAAGAAAAAAAAATTATAAATATTAAAATTTAAATTTAAATTTAAATTCAAATTTATTGAATTTAATTTTTTAAAAGTGATTTTATGAATCAATTTGATTAAATTTTATATTCAAATTGCGAATATTTACTTACACTTGTTTGAAATTATTATTAATAATCATATAAGTTTAATATAACAGTGATGAGCTTTTACTTAATTAAAGAGAAGTGTAGATTAATAGACTCTGTTTAATACATGAAATTAGTAATAGTTTTACAAGGTTTTAACATTAAAACGAACTTAAAAATGAAAGAAAATGGAAGGAAAAAAAAAAGGTTCAAATGTCTTAATATTCAATTTTCCATACAAATGATCACCTAAACAATGCCTAAAAGTGGAAAAATAAAAATATTAAATTTACATAAAAAAGTTGAAGTTAATCACCAACTTTTTTTTAATACTATTAAAGGGTATCTTAAGTTTTGTAATGGGTTTAACTTTTTTATGATTTTAGCAGCATATTTTCTTACATCTATATAATTTTATTTTTAAAATATTTAAAAAAAAAAATCAAACACCACCTTGTCTATTCCACTTTGTTGCAAAAATACCCAAACCATAAAATAAAAAAAAATAAAAAATCACCTTAAAAAGAGCCGTTGCTTAACATTGAACATGGAAATGCATTTCCAAGCAAAGGACAAAAACTTTTATCTAGTTTAGTACATTAGGTTAATTAAGGAAAGTAAAAATTGTACCAAAATATATTAAAATAAAACATTAGCAAAATCTCAAAACAGCTATAAATACGCACCGTTTCTTTGCTCAAAGTTCTCTCCCCCCAAAAATTAAGCTCTCCCCACTCCGTCTCCCTTCTTCACTTTAGTTCACTTCTCTCCGTTTCCACAGACAAAAAAAAAGTCGTAGGGAACTTTTTTTTTTTCGGTGGGAATTAGAAAAGCCGCCGTTAGTTATTAAAGCAACAATGGTTGACGTGGACCGGAGGATGTCCGGCCTGAATCCGGCCCATATAGCAGGCTTACGCCGTCTCTCTGCTCGCGCTTCCGCTCCTTCAACCCCGACTTCCCTTCCTGTTCGCAACGGTCTTCATTCTTTCTCTTTTTTAGCGGAAAAAGTTATAACCCATTTACGGAATTCGGGTTTTCAAGTCCAACCGGGATTATCAGACGCCGAGTTCGCACGAGCGGAAGCCGAGTTTGGCTTCGTTTTCCCACCTGACCTCCGAGCCATATTATCAGCCGGGTTACCCGTGGGTCCAGGTTTTCCCGATTGGCGATCTTCTGGAGCCAGACTCCATCTTCGGGCTTCGCTTGATCTTCCCATTGCTGCAATTTCCTTTCAGATCGCGCGTAACACTTTATGGTCTAAATCATGGGGCCCTAGACCGTCCGACCCGGAAAAGGCTTTACGGGTGGCAAGGAATGCGCTTAAAAGAGCTCCCCTTTTGATCCCCATTTTTAACCACTGCTATATTCCCTGTAACCCGTCTTTAGCGGGTAACCCGATTTTCTTCATCGACGAGACCCGTGTTTTCTGTTGTGGATTTGATATATCTGATTTTTTTGAAAGGGAATCTTTGTTTAAGAGCTCCCAATCCGACCCGGAATTGTTGAAAAAGCAGAGATCGGTTAGTGAAAAATCAGTCGGGTCGTCCACTAATTTCTCGAGGCGGAGTTTGGATGCGGGTTTGGTAACCGGTACGCGAACCCCTAGATGGGTCGAGTTCTGGAGTGACGCGGCGATTGATCGGCGGCGGAGAAACTCGTCGTCATCATCGTCGAATTCGTCTCCGGAAAGGTACTTCGATATGCCGAGAACCCAAATTCCAAAATGGGTCGACGAATACATAGAGCAAATCGGGTCGGTTCTTAGAGAAGGCGGGTGGGGCGAGTCCGATATAAAGGAAATCGTACACGTGTCAGCATCTGGGTTCTTCGAAGGAGAGATGGTTTTATTGGATAATCAAGCGGTTCTCGATGCGCTTCTTTTAAAAGCGGATCGGTTCTCAGACACGCTCCGAAAAGCTGGGTGGAGCTCCGAAGAAGTTTCGGATGCGTTAGGGTTTGATTTTCGACCGGAGAAGGAAAAGAAACCAGCGAAGAAATTGTCCCCGGAGCTCGTAGAAAAAATCGGGAAACTTGCTGAATCGGTTACCGGGTCATGACACAGCTTGGAGAAAACTTTTTTTTTTTTAATTTTCAGGGGTCTCGGGGTTTGGTTCTCTTTTTTGGGTTAAGAAAAAAAAAAGAATTAGTAAAATATATGGGGTAACGCGTTGTACTATGAAGCGTAGCGCAAAAAAGAACTGAAAGAAAGAGAGAGGTTAAAATCACATTGTTGTTCATAATATAATAATTAATCAGAAAAATAGTTATTTACTTATTTTCTTTGTTTATTTGTTTAGAAAATTAAGATTTAGAATTCTCAAGATCTGAATTCTCTGCTTGTTCGTAACTCAAGATCTGAATTCTCAAAATCGATTTACTTATTTTACGAACGTTTAAATTCTTAATTTATTATTATCAATATCTTTATCTTTAAATCTATATGATCCGAACGTTTAAATATTTACTTCTTGATTTACTTATTTTAATGAATAAAGAGAATTTTTTACAAGATTAGAAACAAAGAGATTTTTTTATTAATATAGTTGTAAAACATTTTTTATTAATCTTTATTAAGTATATGTATCTATTTATATAACATAAATATGTTAGGAATATGATTTAACACATATAAATATGTTAGGAATATGATTTAACTTAATTCTAATTAAAAATTATATAATGCTTATCTTTAAATCTATATGATCCGATTCGTATTTGAATATCTTGTTTACAGCTCAGTTTCTTATAATTTTTTTATATTTTAGATAACAATGGAATATTTTTGTTAGCGAACTGCCTCAGCTTTCTGAATCGGCACCAGTGCACGTGTGCTTATTTAATTTAAATTTTATTCACTTCTTAAAAAATAAAAAATTATTATTAGTCCCACTGTAACTGTTCTTTGCTGCTTTAGATAATAAAATACAAAAAAGAATTGATTGATTTTTCGCTTTCAATTTAGTTCAAGTGACAAGAGTGAAGAGTATAGTAAGCTTTGAATAAATAATATTAGCTTTAGATAATAAAATACAAAAAAGAATTGATTGATTTTTCGCTTTCAATTTAGTTCAAGTGACAAGAGTGAAGAGTATAGTAAGCTTTGAATAAATAATATTAGCTTTAAGTCAAATTTTATTTTCAGATAACAAAATATTAGGTTCGAGTCACTATTTTTTTCTTACAAGAGTATGATAAGGTTTGAATAAAAATATTATGTTAAGAGTGATATTTCTTTTTAATCAAAAATATTTTGGTGAAGTAATAACAATCGATGGGTTTTGTTTTGGCTAAATTTGTCACTTGAAATAATTAAAGTGAAACTTAAAGGCTATAAGATTTGAAATATTAGGTTGTTCGAGTGAATAAATTTTGAAAGAAATTGATAGGTGTACTTTTATTAAGCATAAATACAAATTTGATTTTCGAAGTAATTTAAATTATTTTGATTATTTTTTTTATTTAAATCATTTTAGTCCTCATATTATTATTTTTAGTCAATTAAATCTAAAATTACTGAAAACATTAAATTTTTTATTTTTTTTGTTTATTTATAAATTTTTTTATCAATTTCTTATAAAAATAACCTAAATTTTAAAAAATTATTAATTCCATACTCATACGTTATTAACTTTAGTTAAATTTATACGATAAAAATAATAAATTGAAACTCAAATTGACTAAAAAAAAATCAAACTAATTTAAATTGTATATTTTGAAAATCAAATTTATATTTATGTGATTTTATTAATCCATCAAACTTAGCTCTCAAACACTGTCGTTTTAGCTGTTGATTTCATTTCCCTTTTTTGACTGAAAGTGCATTTTCATATTTTTGGAACTAAAAACGAAAGAAACCTGACATTATTTTTTATAAGACAGCCAATGCAGATGTTTGGAAAATATCTCTTCTTTTAAGAAGTTATAAAGAATTTTTAATTATTATTTTTATTAAATTCAAAAAAAATATATATTAATTATAAAATCTTTTAAAATATTATTTAAATTAATATTTTTCATACATAAATACTAGAGAAAGAAGAAATTAGATTTTCTTTTTTTTTTTTGAATTTTAATATTTTATAATACAATTTTCTTGAAATTTGAGAAAAGAAAAGATAATGGGGTTTTTTTCCAGTTTCCACACAGAAACCTGACACCAAAACCGTCTCACCGTTTAGCTTTTAAGAGACAAAACAACGAGGTCTGTGTGTGTTCCAACCTGCAATAACCCCACCTCAACAAAGCCAAAATAATATTAAATATGAGCCTCGGTTTTCGTTTTTTTCGCTGAAATTCATTTTTAGAAAAAATAATTTTTGTACTTTTTTATTTTTTTAAAAAACAATTAAATAATAAAAAATATTTTCTACTAAATCACCGAACAACAAAAATATTTTATACTTATTTGAAAAATATTGACGTTTTTTAGAAAAAAATATATTTTTGGAAATCTGGTTTACACGAAACAAAAGGAGCGTGAATCTTATTGTCTTTTCAGATGACAAAAAAATGGAAGGGCAAATGCGTCAAGTCAATGAGGAAAAAAAAAAAGGGGGGGCCACGTGATGTGAGGTCCGTACATGAGATGGGATAGTTTGAAATTTTGTTATTAAGGTGTGCGAGTATGTGTCTATTAGATATATATAGATTCGTTTTAATTGGTATTTATAAAGTTTTTTTATCTTAATATTGTTAAAAAAAAATTCAAAATATCGTTATTTTTTTTAAGTATCAAAATTCGTTTTTTTTTTAAATCAATTGAAAAATTATCATGGTTCATGATAATTTTTTAACTGAAAATTTTAAAATTTTTTAAAATATTAGTTGAAGCCAACTCATATTTAAAAAAAAAAATTGGGAAATCGCGAGAGGTGGCGATTTCCCAACAATATTTTTTCATTTTCAAAATAAAAAAAATATTCTCAATTTTTTTTAAATAATAAAATTTAAATAATTTATAATTTTAAAAAATATAATAAAATATAATATTTGAATAAAAAAATTAAAAAAATAATAATAGTTTACAAAAATTTTAAAAAATATATTTGCATTGTCAATCATATTTTTTCAACTTGTATTCGTAATAAGTAGACTTCTAAGAGAAAGGCCAAAGCGTTGTGGATTATGCAGGAATGAAGGTTATAGCTAGACCAATCCACGGGCCTGATAGCCCGTCCGGCTCGGTAAGCCCGGATCTATCCTGATGTACCAGATTGATAAGGACATTTTCGACGGCTATGACCAGAGGTGTCCATGGGTCGAGCCGGATTGAGACCCAAATTTTTTTTATTTCCGTTGCCCAAACCCGAAAATAAAAATTATATAATTTATACTTTAAAAAATAAAAAATTAATAAATTGTAAATTTTAAATATTAACAATTTAGAAAATTTACAAAAATATATAAATTTTTATATAAATATTAAAAATACAATTTTATATTTATATATATATTTTTTATAATTTAAGTTAAATAAAAAATATTTTTTATTTAATAAATAAAACACACTTGTTCAAACTCGGCCCAATACGATCCGGGCCGGGTGGGCTACCCGACCCGTGGATAGGTCTAGCTATGACCTTCATTCCTACATAATCTATAATGCTTTGGTTGGCATTTCTCCCGGAAGTTTATTTATTGCGAATACAAGTTAAAAAAAAATATGATTGACATTACGAATATAATTTTTAAAATTTTTGTAAATTATTAATATTTTTTAATTTTGTTATTTAATATTATATCTTTATTATATCTTTATTTTTAAAATTATAAATTATTTAAATGTTATTTAAATTGTATTATTAAAAAAAAAGTTTGGACAATATTTCTTCATTTTGAAATGAAGAAATGTTGTTACTAAAAAATTTCTTTTCCTTTTTTTTTTTTTTTAAATATGAGTTGAGAAATCGTAATGAGTCATAACGATTTTTCAACTGATAAAATTAAAATTTTTTTAAATATCAGTTGGAAAATCGCCATAGGCCATGGCGATTTTTCAACTGGTATTTTAAAAAAAAAATTAAAATTTTCAGTTGAAAAATCGCGATAGGCCATGTCGATTTCTCAACTGATTTAAAAAAAAACGGATTTTAAAAAATAATTTGAAAACAACGATATTTCGATAAATAAATAAAAAAATTCAGCTATATTAAGATAAAAAAAAAACTATTTATAAATATTAGTTAAGAATTTTTTATTATTTTAAGAAAATATTATATATTTAATAAATCAATTTTACTGAATTTAATAAATTTAATAAATTAATTATATATATATATATATCACTTTAATTAGCATCATTAGATATTGATTAACATTTATATATATATATATTAAAGTTGAATATATATATATATATATATATATTGTTTTGTTCAAGAAAGTTGAATATATTTAGAACCTTAAATTTTTATATTATTGCCTGTCGGCAGTGTTGAAAAATTGAACTGAAAAATTCGATTGGATAGATAATTGATAACCTGGTTGGATAATGTACATAAAATTTTTAAAAAAATCAAATCAATCAAAAAATAAAAAAAAATCTTATTAAATTGAATTAGAAAAAATTGATTTAATATTGAATTGATTTTAAATTTTTTATTAATCTTAAATTAGTGAATCAAGTATATATTTTATTAAATATTTAATATATTTAATATTAAAAAAAAAAAATTCAATCCTGTAATTATAAAGATCGATTAAATTAATCGAATTGATTCAATTGAGAATCAAAAGTTTTACAAATTCAACTTTCAATCCAATTTTTAAACATTGTTTATCGCAAAATGTTTTGAACACGAATGATTTTAAAAAATAAAAAACTAAAGCAACATAAATTAAAAAAACCACAAAAACTGTGAAATGAAATGTGTGAAAAAATCAAATTTGTCAAACTTTGTTTTAAAACATTAAAAGGGAACATGAAGTTATGTCCACATGTGAAAGGAATAGCTGAAGAAAATACGGAGGAAAGGAAAGAGGATTTTGGTTCACTTTGATTTCTGAAAAAAAAGAAAAAAAAACTAATTGTTTTGGTAATGATTTTGGTAGCGATGTTCCAAATTCAAACGAGCCTTGATTTAATGCACTGGTTTACCTTAGTTCACAAAATGTTATTTGATTCCAACAAATGAGGTCGAATTTGATTTTGAATCACTTTTATGCATCTGATTTTGTCGAAATAATTTCAAGAGTTCGTTTTTAATATATTAATAATAAAATTTTTAATTTTTAAATAAAATTAAAATTAAAAAATTATCATATATTTCACTTTTATATATTTTTAAAAGATATATATTACTATGCTAATCAATTTATATAATCTAAATACTCTACTGTGTAAGAGATAATTTATGATAATCTCAATCTATTTAATTTTTTCAGATTGTATAGAGAAATGTTTTGAATAACAATCAATGCTTTGATTTTGGTTTCTAAATTGGGAGATTAGTAACGCATGAGTTCAGTTTTGAGGTTGGAATGATTCGGTTGTTTGCCTCATTTATGGTAAAGATAAATCAGATTATTATCTCATACATTTACAGTAAATAATTTTAACTTTACAAACAAAATTAAAAAATTATTACATATCCTTAAAGTATATTTTAAAAAAATAATAATAACCTAAGATAAATCACCCTTTTTTTTTTCTTGGTCTAATTAATCCTAAGATAGGTGAATTGGTTGGTCGATACTCTGAGTGAACCGTACGTTAGTAAATTTATACAGTTGAAGTAGTAAAATTTGTGGGCGTTGGGAGCCAACTTTTTCTTGGGGTTACCAGTTTTGCAAAAATAAAACTAGGAATCTCTTGAATGCCGCGATACTGAGACTTGCTACACTTCGATTCTACTATTACTCTTCCAAAATTGACAATTAAAAACTGAATATATGGAAGTGAAAGAGATTTTATAAGTTGATTTTTGTTTTCTACATGAAAAAAAAGATTAGAAACCAAACCTAGGATCAGCTTGCTCAAGTGGCGTCTGCATAAGGAGTCTGGCTATGGGTAGAGGTACTCATGGATCGAGTCGAGATTCGAATTTTTTTGAAGATTTTTGCTCAGGTCCGATATTGGGCGGGCTAAGGCTGGTCCATGAGTACTGTTCATTACATTTAAAAAATAAAAAAATATTTTTTATTAATATTTTTATAATTAAAATTAAATAAAATAATATTATTTTAATATCTAAAATATTGTTTCGGGCCGGGCCGGAACAAGAATTCCTTGTCCAAGCCCGACCCAATATAGGCCGGGCAAGCTGTCCGACCCGTGAGCAGGTCTAGCTATTGGTTTACGCCAAAACATAATTTTCTCAAGTTTTTTTTAAGGAGTGCAATCTATTTATTCGGATTTGATAGGAGTATTGGACATATACATTTTTAATTTTTTTTTTTATTTTATATATTTAGAAGATCATACTTCTATATCCATATATGTATTATATATTTGATATGTGTTATATATAAATATCAAACACGAATACTTTAAAAAAAAATAAAAAGTTCGACTAACCTAAGATGCAATGTAGAGGTGCTCATGGGCCGAGCCGCGGCCCGAACATTTTTTAACCTTCTTGCCCAGACCCAGTCCTGGGTGGGCCCGGGCCGGCCCGAGGACTCGAATTACTATTCATTTTATATTAAAAATATTTTTTATTAATTTTTATAATTATATTTTTTAAAAATATTATTATTTTAATAAGTGAACAGTGATCCAGGTCGGACCAAACCTGCCTGAATCACTAATATTTTTGTCTAGGCCTGGCTCAGTACGGATCTGGAGGTTGCTCGATCCGTGAACAAGTGTAATGCAATGTAATAGGTAATTTATTTACCGCATTGCATTTTTAGTTTTACTTTAACATCATATTGTACTACACCTCTTCATAAACCGGCTATCATTATTTTTTCTTGTAGAATAATTAATCACCAAACCCATTTTTTCTTGTAAAATAAAGAGGTTTTAAATTTTTTCTGTAAAATTGAAACGAAACTCATTTAATTGCAAAGTAAAAACGAAAAATATAATTAATGCATTAAATATAAAAAATATATATAATTAATGTATTTTTAAAAAAAATTAAGTTAAAATAATGCATTAAATAAAAAAATTTAATTAATATCTATAAACATCAGTTAGTTGAACTAAAAAACAGGGTTTAGGCTTTAGCCAGATCTTTGCTGACCAAAATCAAAACAATGAATACCAAATAATTGCACAGTTAAAAACCAATGGTTAGGTTGATCTTTGGATGCAACCTACCTTCCCCACATGTGCATTACCATTTGGTAGCAATAATTAGACCTGACAAAACACAATTATTAAAAGGAAAAAAAACAAGAAAAAAAATTCTTACCAAACAGAAAAAGAATGAAACAAAATCAAAACCAGTGAAATTTCATTCATATCCCAAGTCAGTAAAACGCACATTCAATGCTCCAACGGTCACTGCAACGCCACCATCCACCACCTGAACCGACCGTTGGTACGGTCACATGCCACCGCCATTCACCGCTTTCACGTGTTGACAAAAAAAAAATTTTCCCCATAGAAACGACAACATGTGCACAGTGCATATGCAAATGCAAGGAAGGGAAAAGGCCATTTTTCAGAGCTGGGGACATGTTTACGTGGGATTTTATTAAGAGAAATGGGCTTTAGCCCCTCACTTTGTTCATCTGTCTGCACTTCTCGTGACACCTTTTTAAAGACTAAAGAGCGACACTTTGCTCCGTTCATATTACTCCACAACATTTCAAACCCATAGATTACCACCACATATAGCCTAAATAACAATTTTTTTTTTTTAAAGAAATTTAATTTGATCCCAAGTAGAGGTGGCAATCAGATGCATCGGATTTGATTTGAATCGAAAATATTTTGAGTCAAAAAAAGAAGTTTGAGTTCAAATCATTTTGATTTTGGATCTTTCAAGTTTGATACTCAGATTATTCAAATTCGAATCTTTTGACATTTAGATTATTTCATTTCAAGTTATTTGAGGTTGAGTTGAATAGATTTAGAAGATTGATTTTTTTTAATCTGTGTTGGATCAGATTCGATTCGAACGGAATTAAACAACTTTTCAACTTTGTCAACTCTAATCTTTAATAATTTATCCTTAAAAATTGAATTCAAATTAAACATATACTCCATATAAATGAATGTCACTCTCTTTCTTAATCAGGTTGAACTTATGCTATCAATTATAATATAGTATAGAGCATCTTTTTTAAGGTATAAGAATGAGAGTTGAATTTGTCTTTGTGCGTTAGAGACGTGGGATAGTGGTGGTGGTGCTGTCCTATCTTGCCTTGAGAAAAAGGGAAGAGGATCTGATTGGCAAGTTGCGGTTGCTTTTGTCATGCAAAAGGAGACAGTAGAGAGCTTGATGCAGATTTTAATGCAAATAGATAGATAGAAATGGATGGTGATTCATTCAAAGTTTAAGACTTTGTCAAAAACTTTGAAACAGTGACCTTACGTTGACATTAATGGGGGGTGGGGGGGGAAGACTTTGGACTGTTGTGGGAAAGTGTTTGCTTTTATTCAGTCTATTTGTTGGATACATTATTGTCAATGGCTCCATGTGTCTTCACATTTTGTTTTGGTCTCTCATTTGGCTGTTGGAATTTTCTTGTGGGCTGACATTCAGAACCAGTTTTATGTTTTTTTTTTTTTCAAGAAACAGGTTCCTCTTTGTTTATAAATTTACTAAACTATGATCTGTAAATTTTTTTTAGTTCTTCTTTGTTTTATGTTTTTTTTCAAGAAACAGGTTCCTCTTTGTTTATAAATTTACTAAACTATGATCTGTAAATTTTTTTTAGTACATGAAAAACTTGTTACTGTCACAGTTTGAATTTATCTAAAATATCAAGGTTTTCTTTTTTAGGACCGATTTTCAAGTTTTAAAGATCGAATCTAGATAAATTTAGCTTCTAAAATAGACGAGTGAACTATTTGGAATAAACCCAGATTTGGAACGATGAGTAGCATGCATCAATCGTACGTTGAATGGATAAGGTTTTCTTTTTTAGTTACGAAAAATTCGAACTCAACTCGATTTTTTCAAGTGTTAAAGATCGAATCTATGCAGGGGTATATGATATTTCCTATCTCTGCTTTGCCCGAAAACTATGCAGGGGGTATATGATATTTCTTGTATAATACTCTGAATCCAGCTCCTACTTTCTACAAAATGTAGCAGATTTCATTTACTCCACTGTAAATAAATGCTGTACAATGCTATAAATTAGAAAAAATGACAGCTTTATAAATTTTCAGACTGAATGAAGAATTCCACCCTCTTCCTTCTCAGCAATCTTTGGAGGCGATCTCATCACTTTTACCCGGAAGGCTGCCTGCACATTGCTTTGAACGTCAGACGAGGTTCAAGTGGGAAAAACAAGTGATAGAACTAAGCTATACTGCTCCGACTCTTCATTCTTTTTTGAAATATTCGTGTCCGACACCCGTGCCCGACGTATATCCGGACATTGAGTATGAGAATATGGTCCTCCTAAAACCCTCAAAATACATGGAAATCTTAAAAAAAATTGAACATATCCGTGTCCGACACTCACATCCGAATCCGAGTAACATAGGAACTAAGTATTTGTGATAATACTGACTCATGCCAATTACTCCAACATGAAAAAAATGAGCTGCAAATGTTCTTTTATATTTTTTTTTTTTTATAGTTGGCATGGCGGAGAGGGCTTTAAACTTGGGATCTATATTTGGAGATGTGATGCCGACTTCAGTTAGACAGTCTTGGAAGCAGAAAAAGTTGAATAACATTGATGCAGTAGGTTAGTAAATTCATATTTAGATGTTATTTATTACCTTCTTATCGGAACCGAACTCAATAACATCTGAGGGACGAAGACGAGTAGAAACATTTGCAGGTACCCTAGATCTTCTTCCTTCATGACTGCACATAAAGAGGATTTTTTTTTAGAGAAACTCCAGGAAATTTATAACATATATAAAGATGTTCCTTGCTGCTTATGACTTACTCGATAAAGGTCCCATGTTCACTCTGCAAATCAATTAGGAAGAATGCACCATCTTTATAGCTGATTTGAGCATGCGTTTTGGATACCTGAGATAATTAGGAAAAAGAAAAACAGAAAAAACATTCAACATAATTTTTGCATAAGTTAGAAAACTATGTTAGCTCCCTATCAGGGTTTTAAAACAGTTGAAAATCACCTGAGTTGAAGGTATCACCACTGACGTTCCTGGAAAATTGTCATTCTTTTCACTCCTGCAATGACCATTAAGCATCGACAGACAAATAAATTACTATTAGCTGTGTTATTCGGATTCGGAGGTGAGTGTCGGATACCAGTATGTGTCCGACACGGGTATACTCAATTTTTTCTAAATTTTTCCATATATTTGGAAGATCATACCCCCATACCCATGTTCGAATATGTGTCGGACAAGGATACTTCATGCAAAATGAAGAGTCGGAGTAACATAGACTATCAGAAAAAAGCAGTAGATTGGTCAATGGAATTGGTTAAACCCCCATCAATTAGCTTTTACCTGGAATTCCAACACCCGTTTCCCCAAAAACCGAAAAAAAATGAAAACAAAAAATTCCTTTTATTGGAATAAAGTTATATACTACAAACAAATTACAAGCAAATACATACCCAATCATGAAAGTTTTGTTCTCATCCCTACTTAAACAAATAGGTTGTGAGGCAACTACTTCATTTCCAACTGGCAACAAAAACCAACTGCAAAACAGACAAAAAGATAAGAAATAAAAGAGAGCCTATACTGTTGAATAAATTGTCAGACAATATGATGAAATTCACAAATATAAAACTATCTTACGCACTCTCCATTAATACTCCGCTCCAATGCATCATTATCTTCAAACCATGTCCGCAATTGGTCACTTGCCTTAAGAAATGACTTTACAGATGTTTCAAACAGTTTCCATAGCCATTTATGCAGAATCAGTAGGATGAAAGCAACATACCTTGTCTGAGAGCCTGCAACTTAAGGGCCTTCCTTCAAGTTTTGAGCTGCAAACATGTCAATTCGTTTTTAGATGGAAGAAGAAATCATAAACTTTGTCCTAAGATCTTATGGAATTCTTTTAGACAGTTTTCTAAATTCCCTTTAGTTCTTTCCCCAGTTTCAGTTTTTTTGAGATTTCAAAAGTTTTTGTCACCCAAAACTCTTTGTTAGTCCTAGGTTCACAGTGCCATTTCATGAGTCTGTCAAAAGAGAAGCGATAGTACAATAGAATTCATTGAAAAACGTTTGAAACTAAGAAAAAGAATTGGAGAACAGAAGATGGTAGAGAAAGCTAACTCTTCTAATGATGTTCCATAATTGAAAACTATGTTGCTCCGGCTCTTTATTTTTTTTTAAGTACTCGTGTCGACACTCATGTCCAACGCATAGTCGGACATGGGTATGGGGATATGATCTTTCAAAGACCCTCCAAATACATGAAAAAACTTAGAATAAATCAAACATACCCGTGTCCGACACTTACACCCGAGTCCGAATAACATAGATTGAAAAAGCTTGAAAGTCAAGACAAAGATAGCAGCAGAAGAAAAGGTGCATTTCAAGATCTAACCTGTTACCACCTAAAACCCAACTGAGCATTAAGGGCATTGCTACGTCGATAAAAAATCTGCCACCAACTCTTCCTGGATGCGGGATCCGAAATTTTGTCAAAAACTGTAAAGCAGGTCAGATGCCATGGTGATTATCCATGCAGTTTTTGCACTAATATTGACTTTATATCATTATTCACTTGCATAAAATTGATTCTTACCGAAAATGGACCTAGTCCTACACCTAAATAAGCTTTGTAAGTTGAAGCCATGATTGCAGCCATTCTTGCCATTCCATGGATGATGGCAACTCGCAGTCTTCTAGCTCTCTCATAGCTGCGAAATAAAATGAGTCAGTTTTGGATTGAAGAAAATAGATAAAGCGGACCAGTGACAAATAAGTAAGTTGGTTATACAAATGTCGTACATGATATAAAGAAATTATTATCAGCAGACTGCAAAGGAAATTTTCAGTGAAAATCTAGACTGTGACGAGTGAATCAATCCAAAAGACTATGTCATTTTTTTTTTGAAGTACCCGTGTCCGACACCTGTGTCCGACGCATATCCGGACATGGGTATGGGGACATGATCCTCCAAGGACCCTCCAAATACATGAAAATCTTGGAAAAAATTGAACATACCCGTGTCTGACACTCACACCCAAGTCCGAGTAACATAGCCAAAAGAAACTTGTTAATCATATTCTACTTCTGGGGTTTAGAAGGACTCTTTCCCTACAAAGTACTTGAATCAAGTAAAATCAGGGAGCACGTAATTAATTCAACAATTCAATCTGACAGATGAGTACTTTCTCAATGTAATTTTATGATTAAACATGCAGTTTTGACCTCCCTTTTCTAATATTTGAACCTTTCAAACTACTTAGGAAAAAGGAAAATGCTATCATACCTCTTTAAAGAAGACACGATATCAATCGCAGTCCCTGAATCAACACTTTGTTTCCATGCCTTATCAAGTTCCAATGCTAATTGGTAACTGTCCTGCAAAGATGAAGGAAAAAAATGTGTTTATTTGGCATGAGATTCTCTAGTAGGATAACCTGACATCCTTCTTATTATTGGGAAAACATAATATACTTTTTTTTTTGGAAAACATAATATACACTATTAAACTACAGATGGTTTTAACAACATAATATATACACTATCAAGGGTCTAGAACTTGGAACATCATTTTATCTTGGGCAATGCTTAAATTTGGGGAAAAAGAACTGCCAACACAATGGTTTCAAGTCATACCTCAATGGCCATACATCCCCCTTGACCCATATTTGGCTGCATTGCATGGATAGAATCCCCAAGCAAGGTTACACGCCCCCTTCCCCAAGTTAGCGAGGGTGTTCGGTCATATATGTCGCGTCGAAGAATTGCATCTTCATCAGTAGCAAGTAACAAATCTATCACATTGTCACACCAACCCTCGAATATTTTAAGTAGCCTTTCCTTTTTACCTGCAAAAAGATGAAAACAAGAAGCAAAAAACATCAGAATATACTAAACCAATTTTGAAAACATTCAGTATGAGCACTCTTATTAGTTGAAAATTTAAAAGAAAGATGTACGTATTTGAATGTAAACAAAAAAACAAAAAAAATCAACTTCCACGGCAACTGAAAGCCTCTTTCAAAGTTTTTGTTAGCTTATATACTGAACTCTAACAAATAAAACATTTGAGGTTATCTACCATAGCTATCCACACCACCAGCCGGTTCCTTGTGAAACGCATACCACTGCATCTTTCCGGCACCAACATCTGAGGAAACAAAGTACTGCTTGTGTCCCAAAAATACACGGTACCTTCACAGGAGAAGTTTCATTATAAGCAACTACATGTAGCAAGGCCCCAATATATTCTAATTATATCCTAAGGTTCGAAAAAAAACACACACACACTTGTAGTGTAAAGTCAATCATATTATGCAAAACAAAATGGAACATACCCAACAGATTCAATATCAGCAGGCACAAAATCTGCAATACCGGTATAGCATGTGTAGCCTGAGTATACAGCTTCCTTTGGCCCAAATAAGTTATTCCTCACCTGAAAAGGAAAATTCATAAACTATGATACCACTTCAACATTTCAAGATTTGAACAACTAGTGACAAAACAATCAGTGTCGCTATTAGTGAAAACTTCATGTTGCATTTAGATCTTGATTTGGTTCAATTACGGCAGACTAAATGAAAAGAATGCATGTAACTGACCAAAGCTTAGACTTCAGAGTTAAGGATTAGTTTCTAATTTTGTTTTTCTGTTGGTACCAAGGGACCATGTTTCCCTATACCTGAGTATTCTTTATACAACTGGATTTTAGCAATTGTTTCAGCTTCGAAACAGCTTACAGGAAAAACTTTGATAATCAATTTGTCAGGGACATGTTGTCAAACCAAGCTTTAGACTAGGTTGTTAACAATCCAGCATCTGAACACACAAAGACTATGTTCTGCGTGTATAAATCGATTAAATTAAATGGTACCTTCGACCATATTCCATCAGCTCCAACTAGAAGATCACCTTCATATTGCTTTCCATTTTCCAGTACTACAGTGACCTGAACTTTTAAATTACATAATTACAAAAAATAATGTCAACACAAAAAGAATTAGCCAGAAGAGGCAGAAAGAAAATAGCCCCTGAAAGTGAAACCAGTTTGCTGAACATTAAAAGAAACTAATAAATAGAATATTTCATGCTTTCCTTTAGCTACAATGATTGTTAAGGAGATCATCTTGACCTATGAGCAACTCATATTACCTTATGTCCATCATCCTCAAAATCAACAACATTACTCTCATTAAAAATTATGTCTTCGCCGACTGCACGAGCAAGGATCTCTTGCAAAGTCATCCTACTAATAACTCTTGTAACTGGAAGCCCCCTTTCTGCTGCAGGGGTGAATGTATCAAACTTGATGTACCTGTTTAAACCATGTATGATTTAGTGTGATTGGATTTTCATAAACCAATATTTAGACAAGGCAGCTAAACAACAGTAATAGATACAGATAATAGGAGTTAGCTAAAATTGTCCATAGCAGGGAGCTATGTTGCTCCGACTCTTCATTTTTCTTGAAGTATCCATGTCCGACACCCGTACCCGACGCATATCCGGACATGGGTTTGGGGATATGATCCCCCAAAGACCCTCCAATCCAAATACATGAAAAAACTTAGGATAAATCAATCATACCCGTGTCCGACACTCACACTCACACCCGAGTCCGAGTAACGTAGACAGGGAGGTCTTTCTCCATTGACTCACCTGGTAGTTTACCATATCAAACTTAACTCACTAACATCTACAAATTTTCTTCTTTTTGGGTTTCCAATCTTTGAATAGTTATTTTGGCAATAATCTTTTAATAGAGATAACACTCAATATAAAATTTTGCAATCACTAAGTCAAACATATAAGATTAGCAACTATTACAACCAAAAACAATTGCAGGAGGAAAAAAAAAACTTAGTGCAATAATCAATAACAACTCACCAAGTACCGGAAACCCCATCAACCAATCCATTAATTCTATCTCCAGTGATACACCCTGCCTCCATAACTTTGTCAGCAACTTCCATATCAATAGCCTCTAAAGCAGCCAATGCATTGCTTTGTATCTGAATTGGACCCCTATATTGCCCCTCGCCTCTTACAGCACTCAAATCCTTCTCAAACACCACCACATCAAAACCTTTCCTTTTTGCAGCCAATGCAAAAACCAATCCTCCAATACCACCCCCAGCAACCAATATCCTCAGCTTCTTCTTCTTCTCCAATTGATTCCCATCAAATTCATTCTTCTCAGTAGAGTTTGAAACACTTTGGGTACCATCTGCCACTGTAGCTTTGACTTGTAAAAGTCCCTTCTTTTGGTTACTTGCTTTGCTTCTAAAATGGTAATTACAATGCATACAAGGCGATGATTCTATTGGAATATACTTAGAGATGGAAACTGGAAACTGGGTTCCTGTGAAAACTATTGCTGAAGGTTTTTGAAACAAAGTTGCAGCCATTGTTTTCCCAAAAACGAAAAAGATGAAAAAAAAAACCGGTCTTCTCAACTTTCAAGGCCTTGATTCTTGGTTTAAATAAACAAAAACAAGAAATTCGGTTTTCCTTCTATCAAAGGAAAACACTTACTGGTTTACAAAAAAAGTGAAGTTTAGGAAGGTAAGAAAGAAAGCAAATTGAACAGATTTCCCAATCTGAACTGGACAGTGCAGAGGGAGAGAGAGTGAAATCATTGATATTTTAAGCCAATCCCTCAATGAACCTGAAGAATTGTGCTGCACCAGTAATGGAGATTCGAAAGGCCATGTGGCAGAATCTGAAACTCCCAGCGCACTATCTCGGGAAGAAATATCTTGGGTAAATTTAAAAAACATGACCTTTTCAATACAATAATTTTTAAATAATACAATGAGTAAGAATTATTTAAAAAAGAGAAATAAAAAAATAAAATTGTTATAAAAAAATTGTAAAGACAAAATTATTTTTTTGATAAAAAAAATTCTTTTTTTTCTCTTATTTTTTTAATTAAAAAATATTGTTTTTTAAAAATAAATTTTTTAATTTTAAAACATAAATTTTTTAATTTACTTTTTTAATTAAAAAAATTTAAAAAATAATAAATAATACAAATAATATTTTTAAAATTCAATTTTTTTATTTTTTGAAATTAAAAAAAATATATTTAAATATTTAATTTTTTTAATTAAAATTTTTAAAAAATAATAATTCTTTAATAAAAGCATAAAGAAAAAAAAAGTTTTTTCATCTTTACAATATTCTTACTAATAATTTTTTATTTTTTATTTTTTTCAAATAACTTTTAGTTATTAAATCATTTAATAATTATTCAATTATAGATATCATGTTTTTCATATTTACCTAAAAATCTTTGACACAGTTGATGTTTTATGCGTGGTCATCTGCTATTAAAATAAGGCACATATTTTGGAACATATAAACATTTTCTTTAACATTGAGTTCATTTCATTCATTTTGTTTACATCTTTTATTTCTTTAATCTTGACTAATTTAAGTATTAAAATACGTTTAAAATTTTAATTCCAACGTTTTTCTGTTTTTTGTTTAATAAGTTCAATTCACCTAATTTTGACTCCAATAGTTCCTCCAAACTCATCAAATTCAAGCTCAACAAATTTAATATAAATTAATGTTAATTTCAAGGGAGAAGTACTATTGGATCAATTCAATTTACCATAAATTAAGTTTCTCAAATTTATTATATTATCTTCATATATAGATTAGGTTTGGTTCATTGTTAAATGCCATTGAAATTACTAATTGATTTAAAAACCTTCACATAGTCAACCGCTTCCACTAAAAAAAACAATCAAAGGCAATTTTCTTCTCTTAAAGTGTCATCAATTGTAATTGCACTTTATTTCTCTCTTCCAAATTTGTTCTTAACAAATAAATATAGTTTTTTTTTTAATTTTTTTTTTTACATTTCCGAATTTCGTTTCATGATTAGATTATACTTTGGTATTCAAGAAATAGAAAAATGAGGATAAAATTAACCATTTATGAAAAAGAAATTAAACCAAAAGAGTAATTTCAGTATAAATTATTATCTAGACCTTGGATCAGCCTTTTAACATCAAATCACATGAAATGGATGAAGAAATAGAATGGAATATTGAAGGGAAAATATGAAAAACATGCAATGCACAGTAGAATTATTGTGAAATGGTGTAATGAATAAAAGTTATTTGAAAAAGAGAAATGAATAAATAGAAATTTTTAAAAAGGATATTGTAAAGACAAAATTATCCTTGATAAAAAAACTTTCTCCTCTCTTTTTCTTTTATTTTTTAATTTATTTTTTAATTAAAAAATAAATATTCTGAAAATAAAACCTTTTTAATTTTAAAAAATAAATTTTTAAATTTTTTATTTACTTTTTTTAATTAAAAAATTTTAAAAAATAAAAATAATATGCCTAAAATTAATTTTTATTTATTTTTTTAAATTTTTTTAAATTTTAAAAAAAATATATATTTAAATATTTTATTTTTTAAATTTATTTTCAATTAAAATTTTTAAAAAATAATATTTCCTTAATGAAAGAAAAAGGAAAAGTAAGTTTTTTCATGAAGAGTAATTTTGTCTTTACAATATCCTTTATAATAATTTTTAATTATTCATTTCTCTTTTTCAAATAACTTTTATTCATTACACCATTTAACAATCATTCTACTGTGCACTGCATGTTTTGCATATTTTCCCAATATTGAACTTGGTGGTGCTGTCAAAGTCAAACTATGTCTAGTTTCAACGGTCAAAGTCAAACTATGTCTAGTTTCAACGGTTCCAAACCATCAATCAGATAATGTTAGTTAAGTTAGCTTAGCTTAGCTTAGCACCTTAAGACAATGTCATTGGTTGTCGATGGGACCCACTTTAATCAACTCTTAGCCGGTGGCTTATGTTCGGTAAGGAACCATATTGGTCGAGGTCAAGTCAAGAAGTGTAATTATTATGTTCCATTTATTCCGAATTCTTTTATGAGTTTTGCGAGTGTTTTTTCGTTAAAGTTATTAAATATAATAATATTTTTATTTAATATATTAAAAATATTAAATAAAATTATTTAATTAATTTTAAAAAATACTTAAAGACATTTGTTAATAAAACTTTTTTTTTTATTATTTAGAAACAATGAAATAATTTTTTTTATGGCCACTGTGATTATTGACAATATAATTCAAGTGTATATATAAAATTTGAAAGTCTAAAGCTCTCCCAACTCCAATAATACAGATGTATCTTTCAAGGCCAAGAGCTTGGGAAGCATTAAATCCTCTCCACAAAAAATTGAGTGAATTTTTATTTAAAAGTGTGGCTCTCCGAATTTTGAAGCAAAATTAAAAAAAAAAAAAAAAAAAACAATTTAATTTGCTGAGATTTAAAGATGAAGAAATTGAAGATCATTGTCGCTAAAAAAATCTAAATTGTACCAATCTAGTGAATAGTTTAACTACAAAATAATTTCATGGACATAAATCTCTAGGATTTTGGACCCAAAAATACATCTTACATCAGAATAATTGCTTGTAAGAAAAATATAATCTGTAGTACATGCCTCATGAATCTGTCAATCAATGTTTCATTTTTTTATTGTTTTGTAGCAAAAGAAACATTATATGTTTCTGTCGTATTATTATTTTTGATTTGATGCTAATTCGATGAACCATTCTTTGTCACAATTATTCCGGGTTCCTAATGTTAGAGTGTTTTAAGGGCATTGGTCAATATCTACATGAACTTTAATAAGTTTTTTATAAAAATGATAGATTTGATAAATTTAAATATGATTCGGACATAATATATTTAATAAACACAACACTAAATATGATTAACATGTTAGTTTGATACACGTATCATATTTGTATTTAAAATTTTGACATATTTAATAATTTTTGTTATATTTATATTTACATAATTAATAAAAAAAAATACAAAATATAACACGCGTTTATAAGTTATCATATTTAAAAATGGTTAACTAATAAAAACCAAAAACTTATGTTATCTTAATTCGAAAACCAAACATTTACAATTAATGATGGGAAACCGAGTTGACATATTCATGATTTTCTCCACTACAATTTATAAATGCAAAATTTTGACTGATAATCATATACTATAAACGATTTTCTTCATATGTGAATTTAAAATTATATAGTAACAATAAACATTGTAAATATATATAAAAAAGGATCCCGCAACTATGCTCAAGATTATGGGTTGAAAATGATCAAAGAGAATTCTTATTATTTATTAGTTTATACGGTTATAAGTAGATTTGGTAATTCATATGTTCGTATCGTATTTATGTTATTTTTTTTATGTTATAATCGTGTTTAAAGTATTATATAATTATATAAATTTCGACACATTAATATTCGTTTTATAAAAATTTTGACATATTCATGTATTCATGTCTTATGATATTTAATATTATATTTTAATTAATTTTTTATATCGTGTTTAAAATTATCAAATCTAACAATAAAAATAGACAAAAACATAACTTTTTTGAGAGAAGAAACAGATAAATTAGCAAGCGGTGCAATAATGTCATTGGGAATGGGAAGTATAACTGTATATAGTTTATAATAATTTTGATTTCATGTCCACATCCTTACATATTTAGGGTGAGGCCACTGCCCTACACACACATAGCAATGGGCATCAGCTGCAACAAAATAAACTCATGGACCACACATATTCATATTATATAGGGCCAAGGCCAACCATATGCTTTTTTTTTTTTGGGTGAAAATTTTCACTCATCACTTTAATAAGTTTCCCAAAATATTTTACATTTCTATGGTTTTAACATTTTAAATACTAGCTGTTGGAGTTTTTGTTTTTCTTAAAATGAATAATGAGAACAAAAGGAGAAGGGATTGAACAAACTTCCAAACCCCTTTTCTCATCAAAAGGTAAAATTGCTAGCTAGATCTAATCTTTTTTTTTTTGGGTGTTAAATATTGAGAAATATTTTGATGGTATATATTACAATTTCTCAACTTAATTATCTAATAATTTTGTGTTGATGTAATGATTATTGGATTGTACCGATTATGAAATATTGTTTGTTTTAAGATCTGTTTTGCGTTTTTTGAAAGAAAAAAAAAATCCTCATTTTGAAAAATGTATATCCTCTTTTTTTTTTTTTTGGATACAAAAAATATCGCAATCTAGTGATAAGAGAAAGAGTTGAAGATGTTGGGATACGAACCTCAAACCTGCTGGATGTCAGCTCTTAAGTATGTCTGCATGAATCAACTAAACTAAGTTCCGAGTTCAAAAGCATATCCTCTATTTTATAACAAAATCTATTTCTTGAGTATTAAAGATTAGAATTTTCCTTTTTTTTAAACAAGAAATATGCAAATATACAATCCCATAAAACATATCTCTGGAGAACAAGGAGCTAATATTATGGAAATGAAAATGTTTTGAATTAAATGCAAGAGGTTATTATAAAGAACAAACAAAAGAAAAATGGCAAAGTATGAACAATGTCTTATGTCAACCTTTAAATCTCCATCCTCAAACTCAATATATAAAATGCTAACCCCATTTGCAATGGGAACCTTCCCGTTGGCACGCAAGTCGCCTTGTTCTTATTGCTTATTGCTTATTGCTTATTGCTCAACGTTCTTTGGATATTCACTATACTTTTTTTTGTTTGTTTGGTTGTCTTATTCATGTGGTTTTACTTGAATGTGAGTCTTCCTTTTCTTTTTTATTTTATTTTTTTATTGTCAAAATCTGAGTTTTCAACTAATATTAAAAAAGGAACATGTAGAAAACGATGAAAAAAATGTTTGTCTTTGACGGTGACTGCTGTTAAAAACTTTTAATGCATAGTTCGTCAACATTCCTAGCCTTTGTATTCAATGATTTGCAGCATTTTGGCATTTTGCAATCTCAATGAAGTAACCCTTCATGAGGCTTGTCTAGATGCAAACAAATCTTTGTACCCAATAAACGGATAGCTATCTGAAAGCATAAATTAATGTAAAAAAATGAAAGCTAGAATTATTTATAATAAAAAAAAAAAAAACCCAGCTGTATAATTAGCTACAAAGAACAGTAAAAAAACCAGCTTTCAAACAAATTCTTTCATTGTCTCAATAACCCTTTTAGACAACCTTGCCAGCAAGACGAAATCACTATTATTTGTTGAAAGTCTAGCTCTTGTGTGGCATTGTGTAAGCAAACAGGCTAAGAGACTCTTGCTTTGGTGAAGAGGTGATTTAGAGTAAATGAAGAAAGGTTCTGTTTCTTTGAGCCATTTGGGTACTTTTCCAAGCCCAGGAGCTTCAGATTACCGCGATAATGGCGTGGTGGTGGCTCAAAAAGGATGGAGTTCAGAAAGAGTGCCACATCCAGGTAATAACAATGGTAGTAGTAGAAGACATATAAGTGCTTCATCTTTGACACCATTTTATAGTGGAAGAACATTGCCTTCCAAATGGGAAGATGCTGAGAGGTGGATTTGTAGCCCTGTTTTGGGTTATGGTGTTAGCAAGAATGCAAACTATCAACTTCAGAGGCGGCCAAAGTCTAAAAGTGGGCCGATTGTGCCTCCTGGAATTGCTTTCTACTCTAATTGCTCGCCTTCCATGCACCTACTTGATGGTGGGGGAAGTGGGAACGTGAGGAATTTGATGGCGGCGGGGTCTCCATTTTCAACTGGGGTTTTGATGGCTGATGGGGTTTCTGTTCATTATCTTGGTTGTAGAGCCGCCGTAGCGGGTGGAGATGGCGACGGCGAGCAAACTTGTATGGTGCAGAATGATAGTAATGTGGCACGATCCGCTATTATACCTGGATGGTCAGATTTGGTTAGTGAGTCTTCATTGCCCAGCTCTCAAGGTATTAGTGTTCTTTCTTTGTTTTGAGTATCATTTGCTTGAAATTTCAACTTAGGCTGCCATACTTTTGTAGTACTTATCTGCTGATCTGATTATGGAAGTTAAAGAACATGAATTTGAGTTTATAGGATGTTCCATAGGTATGATATTTGGTTAATCTAAGACCCGAAAAACCCAATTATCTTACTATGATGGAACTCCCAATTGCCAATTGCAAATCAGATTTCTAACAATCAATCCCAGTTATGTTATGTTGAGAAAAACTTAGAGTAGATAACTCTAATTTTACCACTCAAAGAAGAAAGTTTAGATTTTAGGAAAACTCACAAATGCTCACACTTCACTCTAGACTACACTCTTTAGAGAAGAACTCCTTAGGAAAACTTAGAACTTTTGTTGCTTATTGAAGCTTACTACTTGATAATTTACAAATGTAAGGGAGGGGGGTATTTATACAATACCAATACAAACACAAGCCACACAAATATAAAATCTAAATAAATTACAACCACCCATTGTTGTTTAATAACAACCACACATTTAAATCACACAACTACAACCACACATTAAACCACACAATTGCAACCACACATTGTTAGGCTTTTATTTTTCCTTGGGCTGGTATTGGACAATTTAACACTCCCCCTCAATACCAGCTCTTCCTCTTTGCACCATGTTGAGTTGACGACGAAACATTTCAAATTTGTTGATACTCAAACCTTTTGTGAATAAATCTGCCATTTGATCATCTGTCTTGATCTGCTTCATCTCAATCTCTTCTTGTATAACCTTTTCTCTGATAAAGTGATAATGCACTTCTATATGTTTGGTTCTTGCGTGAAAGACTGGATTTTCTGCCAAACGAATTGCTGACTGGTTGTCGCAATACAACGGAACTGCATAATCTACTGGTTGATGTAGATCACTCATTAGTTGTATCAGCCACGTACACTCTTGAGCTGCCATTGCTGCTGCTCGATACTCAGCTTCGGTAGTTGACAATGATACCGTTGGTTGTCTCTTACTGCACCAAGAAATTGTTCCAGAACCAAGTTTAAACATGTACCCAGTTGTTGATCTCCTGGTGTCATGATCTCCTGCATAGTCAGCATCACAATAACCAACTAACTTACAGTCTTCACCTTTCTTGTACAAAAGACCATAATCTATTGTACTTTTCACATATCTCAGTATTCGTCGAACTGCTTCTAAATGAGGCTTCTTCGGATTTTGCATATACCGACTCATCACACCAACTGTATAAGAAATGCCAGGTCGAGTCAAGGTTAAGTAGATCAGGCTACCTACCAATTGTCGATACATAGTTGCATCTTCCAAGTCTTTGCCTTCAAGCGCACACATCTTGCCATTTGGTTCCATCGGTGTTGAAATTGGCTTGCTCTCGAGCATTCCAAACCTTTTTAGCAAATCTTTAGAATATTTTTGTTGACAGAGAAATATTCCTTCTTGTATGTGATCAACCTCTAGACCAAGAAAGTGCTTGAGTTGTCCAAGTTCTTTCATTTGGAAACGAATTGATAAATTCTCCTTGGTTTGAAGAATTTCTGCCTCATAATCACCAGTTATGATTAAATCATCCACATATATCAATACGATAGCTAGCTTTCCTCCATTAGCTTTGACAAACAAGCTGGAATCTGCAGGTGTCACTGAATAACCACTATGAGTTAAAAATTCAGCAATCTTACCATACCATGCTCTAGGTGCTTGTTTCAATCCGTAAAGTGCCTTTCGCAGCTTACACACATGCTCAGGATGATTTTGGTTTTGAAATCCCAATGGTTGAATCATGTAGATTTCCCGATCTAGCTCTCCATGAAGGAATGCATTCTTCACATCCATCTGCCACAAGTTCCAGTCTTTGTTGGCTGCAAGGGCAAGTAGGACTCGTACGGTTGTAAGTCTTGACACCGGACTAAACGTTTCATCATAGTCTAGCTCATACTTCTGAGAGAAACCACGAGCCACCAACCGTGCCTTGTACCTTTCAATCGACCCATCTGGACGATGTTTTATCTTGTAAACCCACTTGCAGGATATGAGTTTCACATCTCTTGGTTTTGGCACTAGATCCCAAGTCTGATTCTGCTCAAGCGCAGTGATCTCTTCTTTCATAGCCATAATCCACTCAGAACTCTGTGATGCTTCTTCAAACGTCTCAGGTTCTGTTGCAATTGGTTCTTCCACTATGGCTGCATTAGCATATTTGGGATTTAGCTTCCGTGCTCTTGTTGTCCTTCGGATTTGTGATTGTGGAGATGGTTCTTCCACTTCACTCGATCTAACATCTGGTTGATACACACCAGTTTGCCAAGGACTCTGGACTAACACTTGCTCGTCATCGTCATCATCACATAGGTCTTCTACTTCATCTGAAGTTGATTGAAGTTGGACAATATACTCTCCCATTTTCTGTTGTAGCATATCTTCAAATTCTTTTGAATCTGACAACACTTCCTTTTCTGAGGACCACCAAGAAGATGCTTCATCGAATACCACATTGCGTGAAGTGTAACATCTTCCACTCGTAGGATCACAACATTTCCACCCTTTCCTTTGGTTGTCGTATCCCACAAAGATACACCTAGTTGCTTTCTTATCAAACTTGCTACGTAAATGATCAGGAACAAATACATAACATACACAACCAAATACTCGAAAGTAGCTGACTGAAGGTTTCATTTTCCACAATTTCTCAAAGGGTGAAACAAACTCTAACCTTGGTTGAGGAAGTTTGTTGATCACATGGGCTGCGGTTCTCATAGCTTCGGCCCAAAATCTTTCGGGTACATTCTTTGCATGCAGCATACTCCAACAAATTTCTGCAAGATGCCGATTCTTTCTCTCTGCTACACCATTCTGTTGTGGTGTATTGACACAAGTATACTGATGACGTATGTTGCATTCTCGTAGGTATTGAGAGAATTCGCCTGAGCTATATTCTCCTCCATTGTCTGTGCGCAAGCAACATATCTTCTTTCCCACTTCTCCTTCGACTATCTCTTTGAACTCTTTAAACTTTGAGAAAGTGTCAGACTTTTCTTTCATAAAGAAAACCCACACATACCTGGAGAAATCATCAATAAACGTCACCATGTACCGCATTCCACTAATTGATGGTTGCTTAACGGGCCCAAATACATCAGAGTGAACTAACTCTAATGGTTTTTTTGCTTTAAACTTTGACTCCTCGTATGGCAATTGGTGTGCTTTACCATATTGGCATCCTGCACAAACTGTGTCTGTTCTTATGTCAAGCTGAGGAAGTCCCTTAAGCATCAACTTCATCATCATCATACTTAGCTTGGAATAACTAACATGACCTAACCGCATGTGCCATAAATCTGCTGTATCGCTCCTTCTTGTCTTGTCTACATATGCTGACTCTGCTGACATCACGTAGACTGACTCCAGACGTCGTCCTTCCATCATCGGCTTTCCTGAGATTTTGAGATCACGATATACCTTCACATCTCTTGGACCAAACAGAATATGGTGACCTGACGATGTTAATTGTGCCACTGAAAGCAAATTTTTCTTCATGCCTTGGACATGGTAAACATCTTGTAGTGGTACCTGATTATGACTATATCGAGGTGCTACTACCGTCTTACCGATGTGAGTAATCGGTAATCTTGAATTATCAGCTGTCACAACAATGCGATTTCCCTTGTATTTTGACAGGTTCTGCAACTTCTGTTTATCTCCTGTCATGTGATTTGAGCAACCTGAATCGACAATCCAGTCATTCTCATAGTCAATTCGGTCAGCCGTTGTTACTGTGAGAGCTAACTCTTCCTCTTCCATAGCAAAAAATGCTTCAGCGTCCCAATCATCTTCGCTTTTCTCCTTTGTACTAGAAGTAGCAGCATTGCTCTCAGCGGGCCTTTTGTTAAACCAACAATCTTTTGCCATGTGACCTTTCTTGTCACAGTTGTAACAGTTACCTTCAAATCTTTTATTGTTGCTACGATTCTTTGAAGCTCCCCCTGGACGAGAGCTCCCTTCTCCTTGATGACTTTTTGTCTTGTCACCATACTTTTTAGATCCACCACCGACGTGCTGTTTGAATTTGCCTTTGCTTTTGTTGGTGTAGAGTGCTTCCTCTTCACTTTTCAACGAGACCCCTCCCATTTGCTTGGCCATAGATTCTTGACCAACAAGCAAATTTTCAAACTCTACAAGTGATGGTTGAGTTGGCCATCCTTGTATAGCGGCAACGAAGCTGCGATATTCGGGCCTCAAACCATGGATAATTATTCTTTTTACCCTGGTATCTCCAATAGCAGCTGTAGGATCTAAATCAGAAATTTCACGGCATAACGTTTTTACCTTGTGAAAGTATTGAGCAATCGGTATATCCCGTTGTGCAACTGATAATAATTCATTCTCAAGAAGTTGAAGTCTTGTGTCATTCTTTCTCGAAAAGAGTGCATCTAAAGTATCCCACGCTTCTTTTGGCGTTTCTAGCTTTTGTATGTGTTCCAACATTTCTTCTTCAACTGTGGTCTTAAGGGCAAACATGGCTTTACCCACTTTAATCTTCCATTTGCGCAAGGTTCCTTGAGCATCTTCTTGCTCGGGCTTCGTAACTTCACTACCACCAACGACTTCCCAAAGGTCTTGACCTTGTAGGTAAGACATCATACACGTCTTCCACGTGTTGTAATTTTTGTGATTGAGCTTCTTGATTTCTCCAACTACTTGAAGATCACCCATCGTGTCGGCAAGACTCTAACAATACCGAACAAGCTTGATTTTGAGACACAAACTTGTAGAGTACAAACTCCTCACGACTCAAGAACGCTCAAACCAAAAATAGTACCTGAATAACTATTTCACCGTGAACAGTACCGTATACGTGAATAGTATCGTATACCATATACTTGAATAAATCTCGTATATGTTAACAATTACTATAAAAGTATATAGTGACACGTGTGAATAGTAACTATGGTAGTAACTCACAACCTAGCTCTGATACCAATTGTTGAGAAAAACTTAGAGTAGATAACTCTAATTTTACCACTCAAAGAAGAAAGTTTAGATTTTAGGAAAACTTACAAATGCTCACACTTCACTCTAGACTACACTCTTTAGAGAAGAACTCCTTAGGAAAACTTAGAACTTTTGTTGCTTATTGAAGCTTACTACTTGATGATTTACAAATGCAAGGGAGGGGGGTATTTATACAATACCAAGACAAACACAAGCCACACAAATATAAAATCTAAATAAATTACAACCACCCATTGTTGTTTAATAACAACCACACATTTAAATCACACAACTACAACCACACATTAAACCACACAATTGCAACCACACATTGTTAGGCTTTTATTTTTCCTTGGGCTGGTATTGGACAATTTAACATGTTAAATATCTAATCAATAATGATTAATTGTAAATAATGAATTTCTTAAAGATGCATCTGGAAGGAAAACTTTGAACCCAGAGGGCAGAAGAATCATATCCGGACACATATCCGGATATGGGAATGGGGATATGATTTTCTAAATACATGGAAAAACTCAAAAAAAATTGAACATACCCGTGTCGGACACATACCCATATCCGACATTCACACCCAAATCCGAGTAACATAGATATCTTCAAAGTAGTTTTAAACGAATGAGTTAGATGTAAGACACTTTGTATATTATAAGGATTAGTTTTCATGTCATCTCTGCTCATATTAAAGGCTTCAAACTTCTGATGTTGGATCAAATTTTTTGCAGATGAAAAACTTGATGAAATCAAGGATGCAGAAATGATGATCACTCGTGTAGTTTCAAGGAGGGATATGGCAACACAAATGAGCCCTGATGAGGACAGTAGCAGCAGCCATTCATCTCCCAGAGAGAGGTCTTCATTTTGTCACTCACCTCCCCATATCCTTCCTCTTCCTGCTGTGGAGAATAATGATCATCCTTCTAAATTGGACATCAGGGAAGTGCAGATAGACAAACGAGCCACCATTACTAACTGGTCCAAAAGACATGGATCAAGAAGAATCAAGAAATGCGAACCAGATTTTGAAGACTTATATCAAAACAGCATGGCGGCTTCTGCTTTATCTCTGGATATCTCAGAGGAAGCAACAAGCATTTCAAAGTATGTTTTATTGCTTTCTTCCTTAATTTCTGTCCTGCATCCTCCAATTAAAACAGGAAAATTTTCCGAAATGAACACTACTAACGGACTCCTTTACTATTTGAGGCAACATTAATGTATAATATGAATCTCGAAATCCGATGAATACATGTTCTGCCTTGATTTATGAAGTCTAGAATGTAATTTTCACTAGTTTCGTTGGGGACCTAGATCAGTGCTTTTCCCATATAGGATTAGAGTTCCAATCATTTTCAACTACTAGTAACCTATTTTACTAAGACTCGGGTGTGAATGTCGGACATGGGTACGTGTCCGACATGGATATGTTTGATTTATTCTAAGTTTTTTTTATGTATTTGGTGTTGATTTTTGACTCTCGGTACCAATTGTAGTTTTGTGCTACAGTACCGATTTGCTACAGTAACTTTATCTCGGGATGCTACAGTAACTTTATCTCGGGACGCTACAGTAACTTTCGAAAAACAACTCTTTTATTAATATGAGAAAAGACCAAATATACACTAAACACACTCTTTTAATATGCACTCACAACTTAACTCTTTTTCTTCCTTTTTCTCTGTACTCACCACTCTTCCTTTTCTTTCTCATCTACACTTCACATAACACCCACAACCTCTATTTATATTTGTGTAAGTCGGTTTCTAAACCAAGCCTACAGCATTCTTGTGAAAGCTAGACTATTCTAGAGACAGAAGAATAAAGACTAAGGAAAATTCAACAAAGATGAGTAAAGACAATTCTAGACAATTCTTAGAGTAGTCGGTGTGACTTCAACATTTGGAGCATCCTTGGAAAATCATATCTTCATACTCATATCCGGATATGCGTCGGACATGAATACTTGAAGAAAAATGAAGAGTCGAAACAACATAGCTAGTAACTTTCAACAGTGGGGACCGCAAAACTTTCCAGCATCCCTGGAATCCAAGCTTGGATGAATTTTAGTTTTAAGTTCTGTCACTCAATGCTATTGTCTTTAATGTTAAAGGTTATTTCCAACATTGAATTCCTAGATAAAATTGCATGATTTCAGGGGCTGGACCTGGAGCATTAATATCCAACAGAAACTTGGGGGAGTAGTTGAGTGAGATAAAGTGTCAGAAATATAAAGGAGCTTTTTCTAAAAGAACTTTTTAACTTGATTTTGCAGGTTGCAAAGAGAGGAAGCAAAGATCAGCGCATGGGAGAATCTGCAGAGGGCAAAAGCTGAGGCAGCCATACGAAAACTAGAGGTTCACATGCACGCAGGGATTCTGCTTTTGTCTCTCTATCCAATAGCTTAAGCATTCTTAATATCTTTTTCTGCCTTTTCTATTTACTTTTTCATTTTATTTGAGATCGTATTCCATTAATGGTAGCTTAAGATATGCTTTACCAAGTAGGAAATATATCTGGATTCAAAGGGCACTGATACAGTACTTGTATTTTACTATCAGATGAAATTAGAAAAGAAGAGATCAGCATCAATGGATAAGATCTTGAGAAAGCTGAGAATGGCTCAGATGAAAGCCCAAGAAATGAGAAGTTCAGTAACAGACAAGGAGGATGAACAGATTCGTAAGACTTCACCTAAGTTTACATTCTTCCATATCCGCATGAGTTCCTTCAGCAGTTGCTTCACCTGCCATGCTTACTAGTTTCTTGCAATCTGATCTGATCTCCATGGGCTCAAATCTTTTCCAGCAGGTATTTATTAGCGATGGAGTTATTGAGTTCCAGATTTTTGTATATGCCTGCTGGTTTCTTGGCTTTCTTACTCTTTCATGTAAAGTATCTTAGAATTTTAGATTCACTGGTCCTGGAGAATGCAGATTTCAAGTTCTTGTTCTTAGTGGATGGGATTTTTTATCAGGAAATATCATCTTTGTATGGTTTTCAAAGTCCACTAACCAGCTAATAGGTTGGTCTTATCTATTGCTTTAATGATTTTTAAGTTGGTGAAACACCCTTTGGGCTCGAGTATTAAACACAAAAACACAAGCTTCATATTTAACAGGGGGGCATAGCAACAATACTTTAAATACTAAATATTTGCATATATGCCTAATAATTGAAACTTCACAAAGTTTTCATTATTTCATACCCTGGGGATGAAAAAGTTTGGTAAAAACAGATGCCACTCAAGTGTTAAAATGCATTAATTAGATGCTTCAACTTTGAATGTTCTCTACACAAAATGAAAAGTAAGGCTCCACACGACATGATTTATAATCAGAATACAAGATACTGACAATGACATCAGGTAATAATCTAAGATTAAAGAGGTTCAAGAGTTGACATCCCAGAAAGATCTTCACAGCAATACCATGGCCACTTCTTAGTATGGCCGATACCGCCAATCTGCTCTCGATGGCCTTGCACTCCCAATCGCATAACCCCACTGCTAAATATAAAATGCATAATACATAAGTACTTAAGGAACTCTGTTTCTGTATATACATGATTCCCCCCCCCCCCTCTCCTAAGAAATGGCTTAACTTCAAAATTAGTTCATCTTCTTTGTTTGAAAGTGAACCTAAGTCGCAAGTTAATTGTTTAAGTTGTTATTTCCAATATATATATATATAGACGTATATACTCACATCATCAAAATGCAGGCCTCCATACATCCTACCAAAGGGGCGCATTGGACCACCAAAACCTCTAAATGGTCCAGCAGGATTCATCATGAAACTAGGATCAGCATCATCAACAGGTGTTGCTGAATCTATTGCCACCTGAATAGCAAGTTCATATGTAAAATTATAAGAGTTTAAATCAACATAAGTTGTGACATTTCAATTGCATTTTATAAAATTCGCAGAGAATAGAAGTTTGAAATAATAACTTAAATAAAGGGACATAACTAACTGTAGACAAGCAGGCTTGCCTATAAATGTACACATTGTATTAAAACCTTAGAAAAATGGCGAACTAGATAGTACTAATTAACTTGTAGTCATTGCAAGATGATTTCAAAATCTTTTTTCTTTAAGTGAAACTGCTCTCTTTCTCTAGTTGGCAGAGATTTTTACAAGAAAATGCGTTGCAAAAGATTTCTTGTAACTGGTCATAACCACATTTTTGGGATTAAAAATATATTGCCATACATACTCCATGATGACCTTAGTGCATAACGGAGTTACCACATCAATTCATAGCAGTAAAGATAATAAATTAAGGTTTTCCAATTAATTCATGGCAGTAAATAATAATTGAGAGTTAAAAATTTCAGAGCATAACCTAAGAACTAGAGTTAATTTCCTCAACCAGAAAAATGGCTATTATGGCTGGATATAATTTAACATATCATCCAAGAACTTGGCCATTTTAACATGCTATCATGCATAAACACTCATAAATATGAAGAAAAAGTAACTCTATCACGACCAGGCCTCAGATGTAAGGCAATCAAGCATGAGGCAAGAAGATAAAAACTTGTTTCCATGTACCTGTTGTCCACAAATCTCGTGAGACCTACGAGATACTCTGTCTGCAACTCCATCTTCAGCAAAAGTTACAAAACCAAAACCTCTGTGGCCAGATCTCTTGGGGTCCTACATTAAAGGAGGATCCAAACCTTCATAAGCTAGATTCAATTCATCTCTCATTTGTACATGATATTTCATCACCTTACCTTAGGAACATAAACATCTACTATACGACCAAATCTACCAAAATACTGGCGAAGATCATCAGCAGCAGCCTCCTGAGGGAGCCTGCCAACAAATATCTTTTTGCCCATCCCTCGACTGGACTCCCCTCCTTGTTCAACATAACGGGAAAAAATGAAAACATGAATAAATGGTAATTCCATAAATCAAAGTCTCTGCTAGGGAAGAAACTTACTTCCATACACTGGGCCAGGATGGTCATACAAGGTTGGAGCACCAACTGCAGCATATCTAGTCGCAGCAGAAATGTAAGCATTGTATGCACCATATCCCCCCTGTGACATTCTGCCTATTGGCTTGAAATCATCTTCCTGTCAACATAAATATCAAAATAGTGATATTAACCCCACATATATTGAGTATATATGTGAAATTGCCAGGGAAATAGAATATGAAAACTAAATTGTGCTTTGTCCTGTATTAAAAGATCAAATTTGAACTTTAGGAAGGTAAGTAAATTGTTAAAAGCAAAACAACACTGGCTGTGATGTAACTTGCCTTGGGTGTTGCTCGATCAACTATTACTGTAGCACCTCCCAGTTCATGAGTATCAGCCATCAGATTCTCCACAGAATCTGTAAAAGTGAACAAGTATTAACCTTCTTCTTACTGTTAGACATAACAGGAGTGGAGGAAGAGAACCAGTAGATAACTAAGTTTGAAAAAGTAACAGATGATTCTTAACTGCACAACTTAAAATTTCAAATGGAAAAACCGACAAAAATAAAACTTGTAGCACGGTTATCTTGTAGACAACCAAATAAAATAACCCAACGGTGAAATGCAAACCGTTTAATGCAGAAAATTAACTGAAAGGTACTAAGCCAGGAGCAGAACAAACTGACCTGCGCTAGCAAAAGTGATAAAGCCAATTCCACGGTGAGCTTTTGAGACTTGATCCTGTGAAACTCATACTTAATAATAATCTAAGAAAATTCTAGCAGGAAAGCTACTACATGCAACCATAAGCAGAACACAAACACATGAACAAATAGAGAGAGAGAGAGAGAGAGAGAGAGAGAAAGTACCTTCGGCATGTATAAATCCGTTATCTCACCATACTCCTCAAAATGACTGTGAAGAAGAATATATTGATTGTTACGTTAATTCCTCACATAGCTGACAAATCAACTCATTATTTGTTCTTTACCCTTTGAACATGATTAGACAGCTCAAACAAACAAAGCCGTGGTTTGTTGCGTAGAGTTGACAAATCGTGTTCAAAGAATAAAGAGAAAATAGTAAAAAAAGAGCACTACCATGATACATATATTGCACTTACTTACCTACGAAAGGTCGATTCGTCTACTGATAGTGGAATCCTGGCCACAAATATCCTGGTTACTTTCTTTGCAGGTGCTCTCATCTCCTCCTTTCAATATGATAAAAATGAAGCAATCAATAAAAAACTAGTAAACCGATAAGATTTTTCAAAAAAGGGCATCTACTAAAGTTTATATAATTAAACCTTTGGAGTAGCTATTTTAACTTCCAGCATTCTCTCCCCAAGAAAATGCTCAATTGATAGCACACTCTGTAGAAAATGAAAAACAAAGCATAATTTGTTATCGCATGGTTTAGGGGGAAAGAAAGAAAAAAGTAAGAGATAGAGAGTAGGCCAATGGTTACCTTAGCATCATCAGCCGATGCAAATGTTACATAACCAAAACCACGAGATCGGCCTGTGGATCGCTCCTATATAATAGAAAAAGCACATTAATAACCAATGAACAACATACAAGAAAGGGAGGAAAAGGAAGTTGTCCACAAAATTTAGCGTTCTCGCAACATAGGTAACATGTGGTAAACAAACTTGTATAGAAAAAACTGAAAAAAGTTCAAGCCCCAGCTTTGGCTATATACACAGAGTGAAGGTTCTACTAATTCTAGTATGTAGCTCTCTGACACATCAACGACCACCATTTGGAACAAATAATTAACATAAACATGCAATTACCGATATTAATTTCGAACCTATTTCTACCATCAAGATTTCAAGAACCTACTGACCTGACAAGCAACTTAGAAAATAAACCTCAGCATCAAAATGATGCAGCAACAGAGTTTAGTCCAAACCTCAAGGATAAAGTGCTAACACAAAGCACATACTACCACATTATTTTACATCTTTCACAACTCGTGACATCCAAAGTAATGCCCAGTAAAATCATATCTTCAAAATAACTAAAGAAGAAGACCTAAAATAAGAAAAAAAAATTACCAACCCATGCTAGTTAAGTGAAGGAAATTACAATTTTTTCCTACATATAAAGCAATCTTGAGGTAAAACGTAAAGGAGTATCCAGAAAAAAATATTGAATCTATAAATAAAATAAATGAGAAAAAAGGGGAAACCTTCATGACAATACAATCCTCCAAATCACCATATTTACTCATATATTCCCTCAAACCTTCAGTATCCACCTCCCATGGGATTCCCAAAACCTAGGAAAAGAAAATTCAACAAAATCACAAAAAACCCAGTAATAAAAACCCAATCTTTCACCAAATTAAGAACAGGAAACTAACCACAAGCTTCCGGTCCATGGAGAATATCGAAGAATTTGAGCTGAGAAATGAAAATCGTTGAAATCCCTAACACACTCAAAATAAAAGCTCTCACAAAAATCCTTTCTTAATAAATCTCTCACAGACTCTGTCTCTTCCTCTTTCTTTTCCCCTTCCTGCAAATAATAAGCACACGCTCTTTCTCACACACAATCATCACCAAATACGAAATCAAATTGACCATTTTTGTTTTTTAAAAAAGAAGAAAATGCTGATTAATTGTTGTAGTAATTGACAAGAATTATAAAAAGATTTTGGTTTTTATCCTTTTTTTGGCGCTCACTGACCTGACAATTCCAAAACCCTAAAACTTGCAGAAGAAGATCTCTCTTCCCTCTCTCTCTCTCGCTCGCTCGCTCGCTCCCTCCCTCCCTCCCTCGGTCGCTCGCTCGCTCGCTCGATCCTGCCGCTTTGAGTCGTTAGTCGTTATCGTAATTCATAGAAAGGCCCCGTTCGCTTCCTTTTGTAGCCGACTTGGGCTAAATTTTATTGGTTAACGGACTGCCGTGGGCTAGCTTTTGGTCCAACCACGTGTCCGCTAAGCTAACTCAAAAAAAGCCCACCCTTAAGGAAATTGGATTATTCATGGGCCTTGCCCGTAGTGCAAGTTTGAAACCATTTCTATTTTAAAACTCAAATTTTTTTTAATTTTTTTTTTATTTATAAAAAAAGCTTTCATGTCCATGAAATTCTACCGACAATTTGTTGCTACTTTGTAGAATGTTGCACTTTAATTTCAGATTCAATTTTTGATAATTTTAAATTAATTTTTCATATAAATATATATATATATATAATCACTCGAATTTGGCTTTTAAAAAATATTTTTTTATTAATACTTATTTTTTAGTACACTAGTCAATGAATGCTCCAAGATATTATTATAGTATTTTCATTTTCAATCGAATTAGTATCAAAGAATTAGATTAATTGAATGAATTGTGACTTATATGTGTGTTTTTATAAAGCCAAAAAAAAAAAATAGTTACCATTTAAATGAATAGTTGATTTCGATCTTAAATTTAAAATACTCTTTAATTTTTATTATGTATTTTTAAGGAGTGTTTTTAAGAAATGTATGTATGAATCATTTAAAAAAAAAAATTGCTATCAAGTGCCTTTATGGCAGTTTTAAAGTTACCATATTAGGTAAAATATAATTTTCAAATTAAAACTATCAACTACTACATTTAATATAAGCATATTATCATAAACTAGACATTTGCACACGCAAGATGTGGGTGAAAGAAAAAAATTCATGAATTTTTTTTCAAAGAAAATAAGAAATTAGATATAGGTAGTTTTTTCTAAAAATAAGTAGGTAGTTTTTTTTTTATAAATAAAATAAAATTTTATTAAATAAAAATCAAAAGATATAAATACCTTTATTTTATTATTTGATATTAAAATTTGATTTGATTTTTTTTTTGTAATTATCTTTATTGAGTTGATGTCACTTGATTCGTGACATCAACTCAGTCAAATTTTTTATATATAATATAGATATAGATAATAATTTAATTATCTGATTCACTGGCAGTATATCACATAATTTTATAATTAAGATTACTATCTATCTATATTATAAATGCAATGATGGTTTTCTTTCGTTCACTTTTTTTTTTTTTTTTTTCAGTTTTGCAGATAAATTAAAAAGATAGGGTGAGAGCTTGGGAAAAATATATCAAAAAAAAAAAACTTGTTGAAAGTTATAAAGAATAAACACTAAACATACACAAAGTTATCCAATTTTGTGTATGAGATCCTACAACATCTTCATGCATTTCACCTTGCATAAGCGACATGGAAATAGAAGAATTTCGGTCCAAAAACATTAGATCTAATTCCTCCACCTTCCCTTCTAAAGCTTGCATTCCCACCAAATAAAATAAAATCCAACCAACCAACCCTTTTATTGTCTTTATCTATATAAAATACTAAGTTATATGCATAAACTTACATTTGAAAGTTTTGGAGGTTTCTATCACTATTTCTTCATATATAGCCTCACCTCCCAAAATTTCATTGCTTGCACCTCTCTATTTAATTTTCTCTTCCTATGAAGTTCATAAATATTATTTATCAAATGATTCACAACTGTTGATTTAAAGGAAGTTTTCATTCATATAGAATTGCCTCTTATAAATTCCAATGATGTTTTCGAAATTGAAATATTGTATTTTGTTTAAATAAAAAAAAATGAAAAATATGTTGGAATATTTTCAAAATGTAGTGGAAGAATGCATGTTAATGTTAAATTGTCCAATACCAGCCCAAGGAAAAAATAAAAGCCTAACAATGTGTGGTTGTAGTTGTGTGGTTTAATGAGTGGTTGTAGTTGTGTGGTTTAATGTGTGGTTGTAGTTGTGTGATTTAAATGTGTGGTTGTAGTTGTGTGGTTTAATGTGTGGTTGTAGTTGTGTGATTTAAATGTGTGGTTGTTATTAAACAACAATGGGTGGTTGTAATTTATTTAGATTTTATATTTGTGTGGCTTGTGTTTGTCTTGGTATTGTATAAATACCCCTCCCTTGCATTTGTAAATCATCAAGTAGTAAGCTTCAATAAGCAATAAAAGTTCTAAGTTTTCCTAAGGAGTTCTTCTCTAAAGAGTGTAGTCTAGAGTGAAGTGTGAGCATTTGTGAGTTTTCCTAAAATCTAAATTTTCTTCTTTGAGTGGTAAAATTAGAGTTATCTACTCTAAGCTTTTCTCAACAATTGGTATCAGAGCCATTGGTTCGTGGTCCTTATTCCGCTGCAGTGAAAGTGTTGGTTCTTAGTATGCTCTGTGGTTGCAGTATTGTCTGATCTTCCACATCAGAAAAGAATTATTCTTGTTGCTGGAAATAAAGTGTGGTAGTGTGAAAGTGTCTAGGGAAGTTCTGGCTAGGAAAGACTTGGTATTTAAGTGTGTCTATCAGTGACCCACCTCTCTTTCCTGGGAACCTACCTGGTGCACTATTCACGGGATACGGTCACTGTTCCAGTATACGGTCACTATTCACTGATACGGTTACTATTCATACGTGTGGTTGTATACTTTTGCAGTAATTGTTAACGTATACTGGATTTGTTCTAGTGTACGACATACGTACAATACTGTTCACGTATACGGTACTATTCACGGTGAAATAGTTATTCAGGTACTATTTTTGGTTTGAGCGTTCTTGAGTTGTGAGGAGTTTGTACTCTACAAGTTTGTGTCTCAAAATCAAGCTTGTTCGGTATTGTTAGTCTTGCCGACACGATGGGTGATCTTCAAGTAGTTGGAGGAATCAAGAAGCTCAATCACAAAAATTACAACACGTGGAAGACGTGTATGATGTCTTACCTACAAGGTCAAGACCTTTGGGAAGTCGTTGGTGGTAGTGAAGTTACGAAGCCCGAGCAAGAAGATGCTCAAGGAACCTTGCGCAAATGGAAGATTAAAGTGGGTAAAGCCATGTTTGCCCTTAAGACCACAGTTGAAGAAGAAATGTTGGAACACATACAAAAGCTAGAAACGCCAAAAGAAGCGTGGGATACTTTAGATGCACTCTTTTCGAGAAAGAATGACACAAGACTTCAACTTCTTGAGAATGAATTGTTATCAGTTGCACAACGAGATATACCGATTGCTCAATACTTTCACAAGGTAAAAACGTTATGCCGTGAAATTTCTGATTTAGATCCTACAGCCGCTATTGGAGATACCAGGGTAAAAAGAATAATTATCCATGGTTTGAGGCCCGAATATCGCAGCTTCGTTGCCGCTATACAAGGATGGCCAACTCAACCATCACTTGTAGAGTTTGAAAATTTGCTTGTTGGTCAAGAATCTATGGCCAAGCAAATGGGAGGGGTCTCGTTGAAAAGTGAAGAGGAAGCACTCTACACCAACAAAAGCAAAGGCAAATTCAAACAGCACGTCGGTGGTGGATCTAAAAAGTATGGTGACAAGACAAAAAGTCATCAAGGAGAAGGGAGCTCTCGTCCAGGGGGAGCTTCAAAGAATCGTAGCAACAATAAAAGATTTGAAGGTAACTGTTACAACTGTGACAAGAAAGGTCACATGGCAAAAGATTGTTGGTTTAACAAAAGGCCCGCTGAGAGCAATGCTGCTACTTCTAGTACAAAGGAGAAAAACGAAGATGATTGGGACGCTGAAGCATTTTTTGCTATGGAAGAGGAAGAGTTAGCTCTCACAGTAACAACGGCTGACCGAATTGACTATGAGAATGACTGGATTGTCGATTCAGGTTGCTCAAATCACATGACAGGCGATAAACAGAAGTTGCAGAACCTGTCAGAATACAAGGGAAATCGCATTGTTGTGACAGCTGATAATTCAAGATTACCGATTACTCACATCGGTAAGACGGTAGTAGCACCTCGATATAGTCATAATCAAGTACTACTACAAGATGTTTACCATGTCCAAGGCATGAAGAAAAATTTGCTTTCAGTGGCACAATTAACATCGTCAGGTCACCATATTCTGTTTGGTCCAAGAGATGTGAAGGTATATCGTGATCTCAAAATCTCAGGACAGCCGATGATGGAAGGACGACGTCTGGAGTCAGTCTACGTGATGTCAGCAGAGTCAGCATATGTAGACAAGACAAGAAGGAGCGATACAGCAGATTTATGGCACATGCGGTTAGGTCATGTTAGTTATTCCAAGCTAAGTATGATGATGAAGAAGTCGATGCTTAAGGGACTTCCTCAGCTTGACATAAGAACAGACACAGTTTGTGCAGGATGCCAATATGGTAAAGCACACCAATTGCCATACGAGGAGTCAAAGTTTAAAGCAAAAGAACCATTAGAGTTAGTTCACTCTGATGTATTTGGGCCCGTTAAGCAACCATCAATTAGTGGAATGCGGTACATGGTGACGTTTATTGATGATTTCTCCAGGTATGTGTGGGTTTTCTTTATGAAAGAAAAGTCTGACACTTTCTCAAAGTTTAAAGAGTTCAAAGAGATAGTTGAAGGAGAAGTGGGAAAGAAGATATGTTGCTTGCGCACAGACAATGGAGGAGAATATAGCTCAGGCGAATTCTCTCAATACCTACGAGAATGCAACATACGTCATCAGTATACTTGTGTCAATACACCACAACAGAATGGTGTAGCAGAGAGAAAGAATCGGCATCTTGCAGAAATTTGTCGGAGTATGCTGCATGCAAAAACAGTACCCGGAAGATTTTGGGCCGAAGCTATGAGAACCGCAGCCCATGTGATCAACAAACTTCCTCAACCAAGGTTAGAGTTTGTTTCCCCCTTTGAGAAATTGTGGAAAATGAAACCTTCAGTCAGCTACTTTCGAGTATTTGGTTGTGTATGTTATGTATTTGTTCCTGATCATTTACGTAGCAAGTTTGATAAGAAAGCAACTAGGTGTATCTTTGTGGGATACGACAACCAAAGGAAAGGATGGAAATGTTGTGATCCTACGAGTGGAAGATGTTACACTTCACGCAATGTGGTATTCGATGAAGCATCTTCTTGGTGGTCCTCAGAAAAGGAGGTGTTGTCAGATTCAAAAGAATTTGAAGACATGTTACAACAGAAAATGGGAGAGTATATTGTCCAACTTCAATCAACTTCAGATGAAGTAGAAGACCTATGTGATGATAACGATGACGAGCAAGTGTTAGTCCAGAGTCCTTGGCAAACTGGTGTGTATCAACCAGATGTTAGATCGAGTGAAGTGGAAGAACCATCTCCACAATCACAAATCCGAAGGACAACAAGAGCACGGAAGCCAAATCCCAAATATGCTAATGCAGCCATAGTGGAAGAACCAATTGCAACAGAACCTGAGACGTTTGAAGAAGCATCACAGAGTTCTGAGTGGATTATGGCTATGAAAGAAGAGATCACTGCGCTTGAGCAGAATCAGACTTGGGATCTAGTGCCAAAACCAAGAGATGTGAAACCCATATCCTGCAAGTGGGTTTACAAGATAAAACATCGTCCAGATGGGTCGATTGAAAGGTACAAGGCACGGTTGGTGGCTCGTGGTTTCTCTCAGAAGTATGAGCTAGACTATGATGAAACGTTTAGTCCGGTGGCAAGACTTACAACCGTACGAGTCCTACTTGCCCTTGCAGCCAACAAAGACTGGAACTTGTGGCAGATGGATGTGAAGAATGCATTCCTTCATGGAGAGCTAGATCGGGAAATCTACATGATTCAACCATTGGGATTTCAAAACCAAAATCATCCTGAGCATGTGTGTAAGCTGCGAAAGGCACTTTACGGATTGAAACAAGCACCTAGAGCATGGTATGGTAAGATTGCTGAATTTTTAACTCATAGTGGTTATTCAGTGACACCTGCAGATTCCAGCTTGTTTGTCAAAGCTAATGGAGGAAAGCTAGCTATCGTATTGATATATGTGGATGATTTAATCATAACTGGTGATTATGAGGCAGAAATTCTTCAAACCAAGGAGAATTTATCAGTTCGTTTCCAAATGAAAGAACTTGGACAACTCAAGCACTTTCTTGGTCTAGAGGTTGATCACAGACAAGAAGGAATATTTCTCTGTCAACAAAAATATTCTAAAGATTTGCTAAAAAGGTTTGGAATGCTCGAGAGCAAGCCAATTTCAACACCGATGGAACCAAATGGCAAGATGTGTGCACTTGAAGGCAAAGACTTAGAAGATGCAACTATGTATCGACAATTGGTAGGTAGCCTGATCTACTTAACCTTGACTCGACCTGACATTTCTTATACAGTTGGTGTGATGAGTCGGTATATGCAAAATCCGAAGAAGCCTCATTTAGAAGCAGTTCGACGAATACTGAGATATGTGAAAAGTACAATAGATTATGGTCTTTTGTACAAGAAAGGTGAAGACTGTAAGTTAGTTGGTTATTGTGATGCTGACTATGCAGGAGATCATGACACCAGGAGATCAACAACTGGGTACATGTTTAAACTTGGTTCTGGAACAATTTCTTGGTGCAGTAAGAGACAACCAACGGTATCATTGTCAACTACCGAAGCTGAGTATCGAGCAGCAGCAATGGCAGCTCAAGAGTGTACGTGGCTGATACAACTAATGAGTGATCTACATCAACCAGTAGATTATGCAGTTCCGTTGTATTGCGACAACCAGTCAGCAATTCGTTTGGCAGAAAATCCAGTCTTTCACGCAAGAACCAAACATATAGAAGTGCATTATCACTTTATCAGAGAAAAGGTTCTACAAGAAGAAATTGAGATGAAGCAGATCAAGACAGATGATCAAATGGCAGATTTATTCACAAAAGGTTTGAGTATCAACAAATTTGAAATGTTTCGTCGTCAACTCAACATGGTGCAAAGAGGAAGAGCTGGTATTGAGGGGGAGTGTTAAATTGTCCAATACCAGCCCAAGGAAAAAATAAAAGCCTAACAATGTGTGGTTGTAGTTGTGTGGTTTAATGAGTGGTTGTAGTTGTGTGGTTTAATGTGTGGTTGTAGTTGTGTGATTTAAATGTGTGGTTGTAGTTGTGTGGTTTAATGTGTGGTTGTAGTTGTGTGATTTAAATGTGTGGTTGTTATTAAACAACAATGGGTGGTTGTAATTTATTTAGATTTTATATTTGTGTGGCTTGTGTTTGTCTTGGTATTGTATAAATACCCCTCCCTTGCATTTGTAAATCATCAAGTAGTAAGCTTCAATAAGCAATAAAAGTTCTAAGTTTTCCTAAGGAGTTCTTCTCTAAAGAGTGTAGTCTAGAGTGAAGTGTGAGCATTTGTGAGTTTTCCTAAAATCTAAATTTTCTTCTTTGAGTGGTAAAATTAGAGTTATCTACTCTAAGCTTTTCTCAACAGTTAATTGATTAAACATGATGTATTAAATGAGAAATTAGTGTTTAAGAAACTACATATTAGCTTTCGAAAGATTCCAAAATCAAGAAAATTGAATTAAGACAAAGCAAATCGATTGGAGAAACTTTTTACCTGAGGTGTTTGAATGCCCAAAACATGGGATTAGAATTTCATGTGTTTCAAAATGAAAAATAGCTTATGTTTCAACTTTACATTAAGACATTCGAATGTTATGTCTGAAAATTGACATAAAATCAAATTATAATGCGGCACTTGATTGAGCTTTGCAAGGCATTTGAATGCCCTAATACAAATTTCAATCAGCTTTGCTATAACGGTTAGTTTCGTTTTAAACAATTTTAAATCTTTTAAAAAAATGTTCTTTCACTTGTAAAAGTTTGCATATTGCACATATTTAGTTCCAAAATAAGTAAACTTAATAAAATAAAAAAAAAAACAAATTGGTTGAATAAAACACTACTATTGAAGAGTTACAACTCTTAATTGAATATTATAGAAATAGAAAATTCAGAAATTAATTCAAATATACTTTTACATCAAAACTTATTCATTTTCTTCCCTTCTTTCTCAAATTGAGAGACAGACTCTTAAACATTGTTTGCTGCATAAAATCTTGTTTAAGAAATATATTTTTGTCTCTCATCAAAAGTGTTTAGTGATTTGATTTCACTAGTACAAAATGTTATCAAACAACAATTCATTATATCTTAAGACTATTCAATTCATCCCTTTTGCATATCGTAATTGGTGGGAGCAAAATAAGCTTACAGCAAAGTGCCATTTGCAGCACACCTTGAAATCATTTCTTTCTAGATTGATTCTCTATCTTGTACCCACTATAATTCTCAAAACAACAGAAATATTAAAGCTTTAGTGTCTCTAATGGAATACTCATTAGTAAATTTGAATTTTATTCGAATTCGAATTTTGAAATAGGCAGAGTGAAAGTTAAGGGGGTGAGAGAAGGTATCTATTCTTTTGTAGTTCATATATCTGGCCGTTGAATTTAGCAATATAATCACACATATCGTTCACGTAAAGTTTCGAATGGATTAGATATCTATATCATGTCAATCGATAATACCATTTATATATATATATATATATATATATTTAACGATTGAATGTTTTTTACATCAAATAAATAGTTAGACATTTTTAATTTACTCGAAATTTGACGTGCATAATCTACATGAATAAAGTATGAAATACAATGGTCGGATTGAACAAATATAAATTGTGTAAAAATTACGAAAGCATATAAAACTAAAATAATTTTATTTTAATATAAATAGATCACTCCTATATATATATATATCAAAAATTAAATATAAAGACTTCAGTTATTTTTCCTTATAATTCAATAAGTGCATATATAGAAAAACTAGAAATGAAAGTCCTAGTCGACCGAAGGAAAACGAATAGTTAGAAATCACCAATAAATCAGTTAGTTGTGACTATAGGTATTAATTAAAGGTGAAGGTAAGACCAAATATAGAAAATGAAATTCCATGAATATATACCCTTTTTATCCTGTCACAAAGAACATGCGAACTTATCTTAAAAGGAAAAGAGGTAGATGGATAAAATGGGTTGTATGAAATGACAGAACAAAAGATAGAATGTGTCAGAGAGAATTAAGGATCGATGCAATGAACATTGCCCGGGTGGGATCGATCTAGGAAAATGCCCTAAACAGTACTTACCCTCTCGAATACTCAAACCCTTTGGGGATGTTGGGGCCTTAGTGGGATATCTCACATGGGTCTACTTGATGAGATGAGGTTTGACCATTTTTTTTTTCTTTTTTCTTTGATATTTTAAAGTTTAGGTAAATTTCAGTTAAGGACCAGAACATGTTAAGGTTTTTAAAGAGAGTTAATTTATAGATTACTGAGATTGTTAATGAAACTCTAATATTGGTGTTTATCAAAACGCTAATATATGAGTATTCAATTAACTAAACCAATTCACTTTAATATTTTTTTTTAATAAAAAAATGTTAACCAATATCATTAGGTAACGATAATGGTGATATCTATAAAAAGAAAAATATAATTAATACATTAATTTTTTTTAGTTCAGTAAAAATAACATATTAAATATAAAAAACTTTTTTAAAATAATAATTAAATAATTTTTAACTGATGTCTAAATGGATTTTTTTTTAATAAGATATTTCTTTTAACTATTCTTTTCTAAATGTGCATCATGGAAATCATTAAGTCATATGGAGTAGTGGATGTGGCTCTGTTAGTGAGGCATGACCCTTGAGACATGAACACTAACACTAGTCGATCCTGCCTTGGGAGGCAACCTACCTCCCACGATCCCTTCATTTAATAATAGAGAGCAAACAAATTATAGAAAAGAGAAAGGAAAAAAAAGTTGTTGTTCTGCTTTTCCTTTTTCTTTTTTTTCTTTCTTTCTTTGAAGTTGGTTATATTTATCGTTTTCTTTTCTTTTTTCTTTTCTTAAATAAATCAATAGAACTGAAAAAAAAAAATTGCATATATATATATATATATATATAATATACTTCCATCGAAAATGAAAAAAATTGTGCACTTATGTACCCTAAGATATGCTTGATATAATGCAAGAAGATTATGAGACTTTTTAAATGAAAAGGTTTGGGTGTCGAAATTATTCATAGAGTAAATTTGTTTATGGATCGGGTTGGATAGAATTTAGTCAAAATGATAAAAAAAAAAATTACTTGCCCAAAATCTAGTTCTGTAAGATCCAAAAAGTCCGTTCTGTAAGATCCAATCCGTTCGAATTTGAATAATTTGAAATCCAATCCGTTCTGTAAGATCCAAAAAGTCCAATTTATTGTTCAAAATATATTAAAACATTTTTAATTTTTTTTATAATTAAATTTAAATAAAAAATATATTTTATTATTAAATAACAATTTAGGTCAAGTCAGGCTGGTTCGAATTTGAAATATTTTGTCCCAAATCAAGTTCGTGGGATCTGATGGATTGAACGAATAACTCAATTTTTGAACAAATCCAAAAAACCTTGCCTTCTTAAATAAAAAAAAAAAAAAAAAAAAAGGCAAGGATAAGCTCATTATTGCATCAGACGCTCAACTGGTTTCTACTCTACAAACTCGGCTTCTTTGGCCGACCTCCTTACAATTAAACCCCACTTGCACTCCTTCATGAAATATGTATGAAAGTAGCTACTCTCTTTTAACTTGGGTTTAATACAGTTGATTCATACGATTATTTTTAAGAGGTGACATTTAACAAATTTAGAGTTCGAATCTCAAAATTTGTAATTTATATTTTTATTCTAAATTACAACCTCTTTTGTATCAAAAGCTATTGTCTGATCTGTTTATAATTTTGATTTTGTTTTGATTTTTTTAAATAAAAATTTAAAAAAATTAAGTTGTATATTCTAATTTTATTAATTATAATTTTTCATTTTAAAATTACCACTGACTTTAAAAAGAGAAAAAAGTGAATAGTCATAATTAAAGAAGTAATAAAAGAAAGTAAAAATGATTTTTCTTTTATTTTTCAAATGAAACATTTATTTAAGATATCTAAAGGGATGGAAATAAAACAATATTTGTGGGATAGAATGAGTAGTATATAAACTGAATCTCGAAACAAATAACAATGTCCAAGCTTAGAACCAGTTTGAAGCCAAGCTTATGTACGTATTTTGAAAAATGCCAAATACTGGAGCTTTGAAGTGTATCGGGATGACTACCATGTCAATCCCCTATGAAAATTAAGCATACGGTAATGATCAGTAAGGATGACCGGCGAAGATTAACACTTTATTGTCCCAAACAATCATTTATATAGATTAATTAATTATATTAGCTAGTAAACTACAATGGAAAAAGGTGGCATGTGAAGGCTAAAGCTGTTTCTGGTTAGATTTCTCCAATGGCTAAGTGAGTCGATCGAGCAACCTAGAAACAGATTGTGTAGAGTTTGGATTATGAAAAAGGTTATATCGGATCGAAAGGTCAAAGGGAACATGCCTCATTTATAGGAGAGCATTAAATTGCTGAAGTCAAGACTTATATAAAACTTTATAAAAAAAAAAACTTATAAAACGCAAGAGATACAGCTAAGTTCGATGGAGTAATCAAACTTTCGGTAAAACTGAAATAGAATGTTTAGAAAGGACCATAAGGCTATCAAAAGACTTGATTTAAGCCCAATATTGTAGATGATGATTAGATTTGTTTAAGAATTGGATTATTTGTTAAAGTCTGAAGTTCCTCGTTCCGATTTTTGAGAGGGTTTGGATAAAAATATTGGATCCGAAAAATGGGTTTGGACAAAAATATGAGATTCGTTTACAAAACGGATCGGGGTTTGGGCATGTCATTTTTTTCACAATCCAGTCCATTTTACTATTAGTAATATAAATTTTTAAGAGGGATCGATTATTTTTTAAGAGTGACTGATTCTTTTTGAGAAAGATAGATCATTTCTAAGAAGGATATCGATTCTTTTTTTAAAACTAGTTGATCATTTTTTAAGAGGGAACGATTTTTCTATATACAAATTTATGTGGGTTTGAATAGTGTTTTTAAATGACTAGATCGACTTGGATAATTTTTTTTATCCATATTTCAAGTTGGACCGAATTTGAATAGTTATAATATTCGTTAATCTAGACTCAACTCAATCCATGGACAGCTTTAACTATGATCATCCCCTCAATGAGAGGCAATGACCTTATCAATTTACTATGCTCATCAACTATATATAAACGGAGAGTATAGTAGTAATGAAAAGATTTTTATTGACTTATTGTTAGTTAAATCGTTGAAATATTTATTATTATTATCCATTTACCATATACCATATATACAAACAATAGAAATACTGGTTACGTTACTATTTTTATAGAAGATATTTTGGACGAATATATATTCAAAAAACAAACTTAATATAAGCGAATCCAATGCAAAACTAAAGTATTAAATTCAAAGAAAATCGAAACTGACCTGGACCATGCACCAAGTATCCATCTATTATATAACGTTCATTTTTTTTTTTTAAAATTTTTTCACACGTAGTTAATTAAATATCACATCAGAATATGATGGTTAGATATAAGCTGTGAGCTAGGCAATGCTCAAAATGAAAGGAATTTCCATGCATGGAGAGGGAAATAGTAAATTTGAAAGGTTAAATGCGACTTACATATCTTTATTCTTAAATATTTTATGGCGGATGGTCAAATTCTTCCTAAGCACCAACATTACTTAATATATGTGAAATTAAGTTAGGTTCCATTCCAATGCATGGGGAAATTGTCAAAGGATGACAAATATTTTCCCAATTTCTTTCGACTTTCTAATTAAATTCCTAATGTTTCTTCAAGTTATTGCATGTTTTGCTGATATAAAAGTTTGAATGGCATGATTTTTATCCTTTTTTTTTTGGTTGAATGGGTAACATATATGGGTGGCAACCGGCAAAAATAGAGCTATAGAGAATAATCAGAAGTTTTAATCAGATAATGAACGCATACAACGAAATTCTCTGTGGCATTAAGAACAAGTAAAATTCACACTTTACAAGTAAAACCAAAAACATGACGACTACACCATTACAGAGAAATCAACTAAATTCTAAATTCTATCTCTTATCTAAGCATCTGCATGTTGCGTCCGCCCATAACTTGATGCTGATGAGATGGCAGGCAAGCTTTCACCAAAGAGGAGTAGCCCACATTAGCCATTGCTGCACTTGGAAACCCAACAGTTGATCCTATTGGCCTGTTAACAGCAGCTTGTTCCAAAGATTGCACCTGTCTCTTCAAGAATTTGACATAATGAATAGCTTCGTCTAACATCGAAGCTGTGTCCATCTTAGTGCCTCCTGGAACAAGTCTTTGTAGTATCCTTATCCGCTCACTTATCCTTTCTCTTCTATGCCTAGCGGCCACGCTCTGGGGATCCTTAGAGATCTTAACATTCCTTCTCTTTGGAGGCTTAACGGATTCTGGGTCTATATGAATAGGCTGCATTGCTGCTATACGGAAAATCATCTCCCTCATTGCTGCCATGGAGTTTTTCTTATCTACTGAAGAAGGATACGAATTTGCATTAGTGAAAGGAGTTGGATATTTGAAGTACTTGTTGCTAGAGGCCATATTGATCATGGGTTCTTGAACTGGGTTATTGTCAATGAATGATAAAGTGGAAGGCAAGGCCATCAATGTATTAGGTGAAGAAACATTAGGGTTTGGGTAAATGGGTGGATTGGGTAGGATGGTGGAGCTTGAACTTGAAGTCCCATTGGAGAAGTGGATTTCAGGCAATGTGTAAGAGCTCTGCAAATCAGGCTCACAGAATTCAGGAAGCTTTTCCATTTGCATCATCATTGTCATCATATCCATGTGATCTTCTGTTGAAGATTTCATCATGTCAACATCCATTGAATTGAATCTCACCCCAAACTATACTAACTCTTTCTCTTTCTATGCGTGCGTGCGTTGAGAGAAAGAGAGATGGGGAAGTCGGAAATAATAGAATTCTGAAAAACTGAATGGCAGAGGGATGGGGGGAGCTGAGAGGAGCTGAAGATAGCTTTTTATTTTTTTTATAGAATTAGGGTTTTAATCAGAGATATGTGCAGAGTGCAGAGAGATAAGGAGAGATGAAAAGTGTATTAAAAAGTACAACCAATATCTAGCATGGAAGTGGAAAGGGCTTTATATAGCAACTTGTGACCAATTTTTTAAAAAAAATTCATGCAAAGCTACGGGAAAGTCCCTTCCCCCAGCCAAAACTCATTTATGATTGAATATATGTGATCTATGATAGTGACCGCCCATTATGTGGGGCTAAATCTATTCAACCATCCGATCTATTGACATCAACTGAAAGTTCAAAAGCCAACACGTGTAAAAGATCAGATTGGTCACGCGTTTAGGCCCACAAATTGGATGGTTTGGATTAAAGGGAATTGTTCAAATAAGGTGCATGAACCACTTTGTTTTTATGGACTGCCCCTTTGAGTACTGAAAGTGCTTGCTTTGCACGCTTTGCCTTAAAAATATATTTATTTTTTTTGCTTTGTTGAAAGAAGACCATGAATGATGAAACCCCACAGTCACATGACATTTGTCAGAAGGGGAAACCCCTTTAGCGGATTCCGGTGCCGGATAAAGATTCCGGTAACTTTGGGGAGACACTTTGATGATCACAGTGAGAGACAGCAGCTGTGAAGTGGGGGTTAAAGGGTCAATATTCAATTTGGAACTTTACTTCCTGACAATATTACTGTATTATTCCAGCTTGGGCAAATATTTGCGGTGGAAATTACAGGTTGGGTCTCTCTCTCTCTCTCTCTCATCACTGCTTTCTTTTGGCGCACTTTTCAAGGTGGATTAGAAGGTGACGGTGATGCAGACCTCCACTGCAAGTACGCAAATGTTCCTTCCGGAGTGGGAAAATTTCTTTGTTGCTATTTGCTAACTGCTGGTTATTAACTGACGCTTGCATGCCTGAGGCTGCTTTTCAGTTTTCATCAACTTGTATGTATAAAAAAAATGTCACAGAAAAGCACAATAAATTTGATTGACTTGAAAAGGAATCAAGTTTGTGTGAAAGATGACATGAAAATTAACTAACACAAGATTGCTTGTAACAAGCTAAGATACTGAACTTTGCTGCTGAAATGGGCAAGAATTAGTAGAGTTTTTTGGGTGGAATTTGCGGAATTTTTTATTAATCGTGATAAATTAAAAACCCAAATTTATAGTTTGAAAGGTTTTGTTATATCTACCGAGTGTATAAATTTGAATTTTTTTTGGATAAATTTTAATACATTTTTTAGATAAATATTTTTACTGAAAACTTTGATAGAGTCGTCAAAATTTGATTATAAACAATATTTTTAATAATATTTATATATATTATTGATCTTTTCATTATTGAAATCTATTAATTTATAAATTTTGATTTTCAAAATAAATTTTTATGAGATCATTTTTAATTAAAAAACTTCACGAATTCACCTAAAAAACAACCTCTACCTAAGTCTTGTCCGGTAAAAATTACCGGGAAAAATATTAAGCAACATCAATATTAATGGAGCAAAAAATCCAAAGTGAGATTATCATTTATATGGGTCATTCTTATCTCTAATGTTTAGTTAGGGTTAGGAAGCATTGTTGCTAACAACAATTTACTCTGTTAATAAAATATTGTGTAAAAAAATAATAGGTTTAAGATCATCTATTTCAATGCAAGTCTGAAGTCTCAAAATCAATTTATTGATGCTTACTTTACGAGCATCCAAAAATCTACTTCTTGATCTATTCTTGACAACTTCTTGATCTTTCTCTTTTATGGAGCAATTATGTTCACAAATTTTCACACTTTAAATTCTAAGGTTCTAGGTGGATACTCTCAAGGATTAGGCAAAAAATAGTTTATGAGAGAGAACTCTCACCAACTTAATTGAGATTAAGACTTGTTAATTTTCATAAGTATATGTGTTTATATTCTAACTCAACTCATATTAGGAGTTAGATATAATGCCTAAGTGCATGTACCTGACCCATATTCCAATATCATACAGTGGACATTAATGTATACTTTCTTTCAAATAACTCTTAATTGTCTTTTTTCTTTTTGGAATAATTAGAACTATTAATTGTCACTATCTTTCATAAAGGAAATAGAGCATGCAGTCGGACTAGAAAAATCGATTGAGGAGTATTATATCAAGTCATCACCTAACTGACATAACACTACAAGTCCATATATATCTCATCTTGCACCTAAACTATCCACATTAAAATCAAACATTTCTGATTCCTCATAGATAACATATAATAGGGCTCTTTTTTATTTCTCATCCAATGTATTTATGTTCATAATTGTATCAAACACTTAGTTCGATATAACTATCCTGGTAAAAAGTCACAAAACATAAATGTGGAATCAATTAGCTTTTTCTTAGTCACTCAAGTCAATCCACTAAAACTTGATTGCTTTCCTAGTCATGCTCCGCCAGACCGAATAAATCATGGCCGTTTGATACATGCTTAAGTAGTAATATCTTGCCTCTGCTTCATGGCATGATTTTAATTCACAAAAGATACAAATGTAGATTTAAAATCTAATGGGTTCACACAGTGACAAAGCTGGGATCCATTCATTCACTCTGTTAATATTGGTTAAAATAGTACATACATTATGACGTATATGTTAAAGTGAAACTCCCATTAAAGGCATGTTATATACTTTCACAATAAGGATCTAGGCTTAGATGTTACTAAAACAAATAATCTGAGAATCTTACAACAATTGCTTCATTAAAGCATACTTTTAAGAAATTCACATTCGACTATACAAGCTCTATGGAGATGTGGAACTTCTCCAACTTTAACTAATAGTAATAGTTTCATCTTGATCACTTACCAATGCGACATCAAAGATAATTATTTTGTTTACTCACTAAGAGTCAATAAGATCAATAACACCTCATTACTAGAGCTAAAATAATCACATGTCTCATCTTGCATACCTCAAATCATCAAGACGATCATCTGTGTGAGAGGATTAATCTAAGTCTGGTGACATTCTACATTAAGAATATGATAAAATGCACTAACTTAAATTAAACAATTTAGAAAGGAAAAAAAAAAAAAAC